>OY829914.1:137047654-137750418 GCA_963691935.1 Nephrotoma guestfalica
AATAAACATTCTATTAACCAGTAGGTGTCACTGCAATCAGCAAAAATATGTTTTTTATCTCGTCCAAAATAAAAGCTCCAACTTACATGTCATATTCCAATTTAGATGTCACCGTAAACACTAACAGTAAAACTGATTTTAATTATAAATGCTTACGAGGAGAATACATTGATTGATGATACAAGAGAAGTTTGATTGTTTAGTTATCAGAAGTAATTAAAATCTTGTGTTGTCATTGGAGAAGAGTAACTAAATTATTTTATTATATTTTATACTTTATTAACTTTAATAAATAAATTATTAAATTTAACTTTTGTGTGCCGGGAAAAATTCACTCAAAAATAGCTTCACGAATAATTGTTTAATTCAGAAATAACACAGATGTCCCGCGAACTAAACCTTTCGCCACGGTGGAAAAGACCTTAATGCCATTCAAACGAAAATTTATTTTCATTTCAGTTATCGAATATGGATGAAACTAAAAAGCGAATTGATTTTATCGAAAACACGCTTCTTAATAAAATTCTCACAGCCAGTTCAGAATTTGATTCACAAGCATGTATATTTAGATTGGCCACATTACTTACCCAATACGATGGCTTTATGTCTTCAATTTATATGCTTAATTTTACAATGCGTTATATAAGCAGCTCAAAGATCCGTGACAAGGAGCATTCGATAATGGTGAAGCTTATGAAAGGAAATAGTGAATTTAGACGAATTTCACGTGCTTACGTTCAGTTTTCAAATGAAATCGCTGTATATACAAAAATTGTGTCGGGTCTAAAACAATTTCTGCAGTTGGAAAATTGTTCTTTGGATCCGTATAATTGGATTCCAAAGGTTTATTATGCCGACTACGGATTATATAGTGGTATGTTAATAAAATTAATTATTAGTGTGGTTTATACATTTTATATGATTTTTTTTTTTAGATTTAAGCGATGGTCTCTAATCAATTCTGGCAACACGGAATATGGCGGTTGAGAAATATCGTTCTGGCCCTATTATCGATTTGGATCAGTCACATTTAAGGATGATGATAAATAGGATCGCGGAATATCATGCAGTTCAGTATGCACTTAAAATTAAATCTGAAGTGAAATTTCGGGAATTGAAAAATCACATCATTTCTTTCCCGTACAATGATCCCGATAATCACCAGAATTTATATGCAGTGCTGTACAAAATAGCAGTTGACCGTTTTCTTTGGTTTTACGATCGAACCAGGACTGAGAAGGATACGAAATTTGCTAGAGATGTCGAAACATTGCGAAACAATTTTTGTGATGCACCCTTGAACCTAATGTCAAAATTTGAAAGGGATGATCCTGTGTATAATGTAGTTGTACATGGAGACTATAATCGAAATAATATTCTTTTTAAGTATAATGATGAACATAAAGCGCCAGTTTCCATGAAAATGTTAGATTTCCAGTTAACGCGATATGCTAGCCCGGCTTGCGATTTGACATTTTTTATGTATTTCAATATGAATCCAGAATTGCACGAAGTTTTATGGGATAGTTTGCTCGATCAATATCATTGTACTATGCTTGGGATTCTCGCGAATATATTGCAAATCAATCGTACTGATATAATTTTGGACGCCTATTCAAAGAAAAACTGGTTAGAGCATTTTACGAAATTTGCATTTTCGGGTGTTATGATAACTATGCAATTTTTACCATGGGTCATGTGTAACCAAGAGCACGCTAAAAAAATATCCGATCTTTTCATTCAAAACGTGCATAGCAAAGAATTTTACGATTTTGCTATGATTATGGGTGGGGATGCACCAAAGGAGCGAATAACAAAAATGTTTCAGCATGCAAGTCGAATGGGATATACCGACATCTTAAGGGAATAAATATAAATAAATATTTTTAAGTTGTTAGTTAGAAAAGCACATTATTATTCTTACATATGAATCTGTGCAAAATTTTTATTGAATGAAAACGAGAAATTTGTTCTTATTCGAAGCTTAGCGCTTTTTATAGTTTATTAGATAGCCGCCAATTTTATGAGGCGCTAGTCGTTTAGCTTGGATTCTCTTATAAATAAAGTGCTTTGTGGATATGGATATAGATGGAGGTAATATACTATTATTATAGACTCAAACCGTGCAATAGATTCGGTTTTTTACTCTCAAGTTTGTGCTTTGACATTGACACAAATCACTAAATTTATTTTGTGTATCAAGCTATCCGATATAACGCCTCAGTTCTTGAAATTGACCGTGTGCATCAGCTCTATAAATTTTGGTAAGTTTTGCATGGGTATAATGTGCACTCTCATAGTTAAAAGTATTTTAAGTGTTTTTTTTTTCACTTTTATACCATTACAAAAGGTTCCAACAAACTTTTAACCACATCAGTCGTTATGATTTGGAGCTAGTTCCGCAATTAAAATATCGTTATCTTATCGCTTAAATTAAATAACAGAACAATTAGAGTAGTAGTAGCAGTAGAATTAAAGCAATCAAAAATGGACGCAGAAAAATTAGTAAAAATAAATTTTGTAAAAAATATTTTGGCCCAGAAAATTATCGAAACGCATCCAGATTTAAAGGACCATAGTATTATTTCGGTTGATGTTGAACTATCAGCCCAACTGGATGGATTTATGTCCGCTATCCTAGTTATGAATTTAAGAACCGAAAATCGTCTTGGGTATACAGAAAATCACCCGATTATTGTTAAGCTTATGAAAGGCAATATTGATTTTCGCACCACCTCGAAATCGTATACTCAATTTTCGAATGAGGCAACAATTTATGGTAAAGTTATACCAGAGCTGAAAAAAGTACTTCTCGAGGCAAATGTAACAACAATTAATGCGGATGAATGGATACCGAAAGTGTATTATGCCGATTACGGATTGTATCCTGGTAAGAACATGCCAAATTTATAATTTTGTTATATTCATTAATTTGATTAATATTTCAGAACTAAGCGATGGTTATGAATCAATTGTGGCCACACAAAATTTAAAATCGTTCGAGTTTCGTAATGGACCTCGCTTGGATTTGGACGAACAACATTTACGTATGATGATTAAAACGATTGGTGAATATCATGGCATACAGTATGCAATGCGTATTAAAAACAATCCTAAGCTACCCGAATTAATTAATCAGGTTATACCGTTGCCGTTTATAGAACCGGATGGTTCAGCCAATGTATTTTCAATTATATATAAAGTCGCGGTAGATCGTTTCTTTCTCTACTATGATCAAAGTCCACATCATCATGCGCCCGAAAATTTCCGAAAAGATGTTAAACAATTTCGTGAAAAATATGGCGACCAACCGTTGAAAATAATGGAAAAATGTCGAACTGATGATCCCGTATATAACGTGATTCTGCACGGGGATTATAATCGAAATAATATTTTATTCCAATATGCTACGGATACGGGGCATGAAAATCCCCAGACAATGCGAATGATTGATTTTCAAGTGGGTATTTACGGAATAATAATACATTTAGTGTTATCTAATCACATAAATTAATCTACTTTCTCAGGAGGTACGATATGCAAGTCCCGCCTGTGATTTATCATTCTTCATGTTTTTCAATATGAAACCGGAATTATTTGATTCACTCTGGGACAGTCTGCTCGACCAGTATCATGACACGATTATCAGTACAATTGCACAAATTTTACATGTTGATAAATCGGATGAGATCCTAGCTGATTATTCGAAAACAAAGTTTTTGGAACATTTTTCGAAATATGCCATGTATGGCACAATGATTGCGTTACATTTTCTACCATGGATGTTGGCACCAGAAGATGAATGTGACAAGCTATCACAGCTATTCGAAAATGATATGAAAAGTCAAGAGTTTTACGACTATGCTATGGTAGCGGGTGGTGAACCACCTAATTTACGAATGACTCAAGTATTTCAGTTTGCAAGTAAAAAGGGATACACCAAAATATTGTACGATGATTAAGGAGATATGATATATTAAAATCTAAGATTTACAGTGTATCATTATGCTGTACAGATCTATTAAGTAAAAGTTTTTTAAGTTGTTAAGAATTTAAAATGTGAATTCTCTTGATTCAATTGAAAATTACAAAATAATTGCAGCATATGTCAGTGACGAAGGCGGATAATTAGTAATTACATCTCCGTTTAGGACAAATAGACGGTTTTCGGAAATAGACCATGGTAACTTTTGAATAACTTGCTGACAAGAAAATTACCCGATCAATTTCCGAACATGCAGAGTAACTTTAGATTAATTTAGTTTTGGTTGTTTTTTTATTTCTGTCAATTTATATTAAATTTATAGTATCACAAAAATTAAAGTACAAACTATACAAAAAAGCAACAAAAATGTCGTATCTGTTAAAATACGTCATTGAATTTTGCTGAATATAAATATACAGGCGCGAAATGTAAACTAACTTTTTGTATACACAGGGTAAGTTGAATAACTGTGTTACGAATGTTAAACAAAATAAAATTACCCAAAGTTACTCTCTCTATTTCCGAAAATGCCTATTGCCGAAGTATTATATATTATAATTATTATTTGTTATGTTTCGAAACTACTCGAGCACGCACGCGGATTTCAATTTTGATGGATAAAGCTCTTGTTAAAGGGGAAAGACATTTGATAGTTCTATGGTAGTCGAATAGTTAATTAACAGCCAATAATTAAGCTCCTTACAGGCGTCTTTGGTGGTTACTAGATAGTTGAAAGCAAGTAACTGGTGATTGTAGAAGTATGGAGAATATATTGGTGTCCTTATATTCTATAGCCATCACCAATTCTACAACTCAAATAATCGATTATACTGAGGCAATTTTAAAATTAGATAACAAATGTTTATAATTATCCGATCTTGGTTTTGGTTTCAGTTGCAAGTTTAACGTGGGGTAAGAGAGGTTGGTCGTGAAGGTCAGTATACCGGCTCAAATGTCAATTCACCTGTACGTGGCGCTCCCGGTTAATTAACCAACGAAGCGATCCACCCTCTAACAAGCCCATCTAGACTAGATCACATCCTAGATAAGCACAGTTCACGACTCAGCAGGAAAACGAAAATGAAATGAACTACGCAGAAGACTTAGAAATGACGAAGAAATGAGGAGGTGAAGATGGTCTGACTGTTAGAAGTTTTAGAAACTACTCTTACAATGAAAACAGCACAATTGTCTTAACGCAAGAAACTTGCAATAATGCATAAACGAAAACAAAGACCTAAAACAACGCAAGCAAAGGTAAATGAAACTACCAAACCAGTGCCTGTACCTGACCAGCAACAAGAACAACGCAAGATTGCAGTGAAGACTAAGGCGCCACCATCAATTAATGTAATAGGCATTACAGAGTTTGCGAACATTCAAGCTTTAATGTAATCTGTGTTCACAAACTACTATAAAGTAGAAGCACTAAACAATAAGATAAGTTAGTTTAGAAGATAAATACAAAAGGTCGCGATGCATCTAGAGCTTTAGCCACAAACCTCACTGAAGAAGGTAAAGAGTTATATACCCATGAAGATAAAAATAACCGAGAAATTAATAACCTGTTGCCAGAAATTTTCATCTCACCTGCAAGAAGGAGGATATAATAGAAGACCTCAAGATCATCCTTTAACTCACATTCAACAAAAGTGAAAAAATTTAAAATAATATTTTTAATATGAAAACAATACTCAACATGAGGATTAAAATGAAACAACTGAAGTAGAACATGAGGTTAATACCTCAATGCAAGAAATGTCAAGACTTTAACGACATCCAAAGTAACTTACCGTTTATTCTTGACTGATCGTGCTATTCTCATTACCTAAAATTATTTTCAACCAGAATTTCAGCCATAAAATATTTTAAATTTTTTTCAAAAATCACTGAATCATTAAGGCGATTTTAATCGGATAAAATTTATTATCACAGATTCTAAAAGTTTCGGTCGTTTCGTCGAAATTAGATGATCTTTAATGAGTTGCGTTTGAATTGTTGAAATATGATGGCTTATTCACCCGTAATTTAGCTTTAACTTCTAAATATAACCGGTTTTCGAAATACAAAACTTACAATAACCGCACATTCCAGATGTAAGTTAACGTTTCTTTCTTGCTCAACGTGGTATTCTCATTACCTAATTTTGGAGAGCGAAGTCCTAGTTGCATACCTTCTCGCGTTTGTCTCTGGTCTGAGTTACTCTAAATGAATCAGGAGGTGTAGTGGAGACGAGCGGGGGAAATTCTGTTTATAGCCATGAACACTACATGTGTCACGCCGAGTCATTGATGCCCTAAACGAATACCAAATGAGTGTCTGCTCGCCAAGTTAGAGGCGGCTAAAACAGAGATCTGTCTTGTATTAAGCAGCTCGCTATATACATGTGTTCAAAGTAGGACTGGATGTCTTAAAATTATGCTCCAGTACGTGACTCACACACGTAACAAGCAGGTTTCGCGGCAGGCTATCAACCTTCTCTGATAAATGCAACTAAGTTATGAACCCTTAACAAGGCCTTGGATAGTCATATCGAATTCATCACAAACACGACCTCGGAAATTGTACATGGCACCGTTTTATAATGGGAACATGGAACGTGCTTAGCCTCTTAAGACCTGGAGATCTCTAAAACCTTTCGAACCAGGCAAAAGTTACACATACGTCTTGCTGCACTACAAGAACTTAGATGGTCTGGGAGTGGGATCCATGACACCACCAATGGTTGCACTCTTCAATACAGTGACCATTAGAATTTAGGAGAATTTGGAGTTAGCTTCCTCATCCGTTGGCGCGTGAAGTCGTCGACTTCCGGTCTATCAACATGCGGATATGCACATTCAGACTACTAACAAATTGAACATCACGATCGTTAATGTACATGCACCCACCGAAGATAGATCAAATGACCTCTTTAGAGGCTTATGAGAGCTGTTGATTGTCGAGTTGTCATGGTCATCAATAACTAATAACAACAACAATCAAGTACGTTTTTCCCACATAGGAGGATTCACGAAGTAACGTGGAGATCGAATTATGGATAAACGGAAAACCAAATCGATCACGTCATGGTCTGCAAGAGATAATCCACCTGCATATCCGACGTTAGATTTTACATAAGTGCAGACATGGACAGTGATCATGTGCTTGTCATATTCAAATATATATGCAAACGGTCATCTACATTTAATAGACAAGCACAAAAGACCGTTTGATGGAATGTGATGCTTTAAAAGATCAAGCATCACTGCAGAGTTACAAATCAGCCGTCACTGACTATTTAGACTGGCACAGTAACAACGAAAAAACTTCTTCCGGGAGTAGTGGTACACTATACAGTCAGCCATAAGAAGACCTCTGAAGTCCGGCAATGATTGGTTCGATGATCAATATCGTCTGGTAGTCAGAAATAAACGAAAGCTTCGTGAAAAATGGTTGGCTCGCAACACTAGAAGTACCCTAGCAGAATATGCCCGTGCTAGGAAAGCCACGACTAGTCGGATATCTCTGATAGAAGAAGCGCGAATATATGAGACCATGCATCGAAAACATCAGCTTTCAATCGGAACAAGAAAATTTAAGAGACTGTTTTGCCAACGCCAGGAATCTCACTAAAACTACCACCCAGGAAGTACAGCCTTCAAAGGTGGAAATAGAGAGCTGAGAAAAAACGTGGCTTATGTTTTCTCACCTTCAGGTGAATAGATTTTTGCCAAATATCCCATAGTGAAGGAAGTAGACGCAGCTATTAGTAGATTGAAAAATGAACAGACGTCCGGTCTTGATGGAAGCCTTGCAGAATTGATTAAGCTCGAAGGAGCTACTCTTGTATCAAATATGTAAGATCCCATCCTCTCTATAGGGAGCAAGAAGAGCTGCGGGTGCACAAAAAAGGCGACCATCTTAAATGTGAAAACTATCTTGGCATAGTTCTATTGAACATTGCTTACAAAGTGTTGCCTAACGTTGCACTTGCTAGACTCTTCCCTTTCGCCAAAAACTTCATTGACGACTATCAATGTGGTTTTTGTCCCCACCGATCGACCAATGACCAATGTTTCACCATAAGATTGATTTTGTAAAAATACATCAACTATATGTAGAATTCCGACAGGCATATGACAGTAAAAACCACGAGTACCGATGGGCCGCGCTCATATGTCTAAGAGTTCGAGAGAAACTCATTTCTCTGTGTAAATTAACAACGTCTGAGTCTGTTAGTAAAATCGTGATTGAAGAAACTGTACCAGACTTCTTTGAAATAATATCTGGAGTGCGATAGGGAGATGTACTCGTACCTAAGCTGTTAAATTTGGCGCTTGAGTACATAGTAAGGAACAGCAACATTGAAACTTCGCGCTGTGTATGCGATCTAAACATCCATTGCATGCACGACAGCTCCCATTTTATAAAGCAGTCATAAGGCCTGTGATGGCTTTCAGAAGCGAGAGCTGGACCGCGTCTTAGAGGAAGCTACGTCTGCCCTGGCATGATGACGTCGAATAAGACCTAGGAGGGCAAGAGCGAAGGATGGATCGAGACGGATAGAAGACCATAGTGCAGGCGGCAAAGTTCCTTCATAGGAAGTGAAAACTAAAGAGAGAGAAAATTCTATAAGTTTCAGTCGATTTGTTGTAATATTATGTCTTATTCACTCGTAATTATGGGTTTTAAAATACAAAACGTTCAATAACCGCACATTCCACCATTTCTTTCTTGCGCAACGTGTTTCAACTCAACAAAAAGTTTTCAATTTTTTCAATTGTAATCGGACAAAATATATTGCCACAGATTCTAAAAGTTTCAGACGTTTTGTCGAAATTAGAGAATCCTGAATATAATCCTGATATTTTCTAATATGGCCAATCAAAAGGTTAAATATAGTCGTGCTAGAACTAATTGAGGATGAGAACTAAATTATTATTGGTATGCACAGTTTAGCTCAACAAAACTAAAGTAAAACATATAAGTCAATGTTTAAACGGATCTATGGAATTTCTGGTGTGATAATTCCACATTATCTCCCAAAATACATTAAGCACAAAATTGCACAATCAAAGTACTACAAGCAAAAATAAGAAAATCGTGGGATTTCCAAAAATGGGATTTCTGGCGAGATTGACACGAGAATCAAGTAATATTGGTTTAATTGAAGTTCCCATTTTATCAGGTAGCAGATCCTGCTTTATACAAACAGATACCGTGTTTTGAAGTGTTTAGGTTTATTTTGTACAAAAGTATAAAAAATACATAAAATAAATTAAAATCTTAATAATAAAGCTATTAGTCTTATTAGTTGCGTTATATTACACTAAATATTTACAAATTTCATTTCTTTCGAATTTTCGTAATACACAATGCATTTCGAAATTTGGTCCTCCTAAAATTAAACGAAATAAAAAAGCAAATAAATTTACATAAAAAATTACAAATTTGATACAAAATAACACCTACATCTTATACCCGTCTTTATAGATCAACATTATGTAACAAGTGCGGTTTCGATGAGTCAGTCTCAAATTTCAAAAATAACCGTAAATTGGTCGCAAATATGAATTGAATTCACGATTAATTCGTCGAATTGTTTGATCGGGTCGGGTGGCCAGTTGCTGGAAAAATCCACTTACTTGGTTTGCAATGCCGCCAACAACAGGCCGTATATTATTTGTCTGTGAATGATAAAAATAAAAATTAATTTACTAGATATACCTAATGGTGTATCGAATAGACTATATGTAGGCCACATGCTTCCGGTTAGTTTTAACAAACACAAAAAATACAACAAACAAACTAAAAGCAGTTATATAATTGCTCCTCACCAAATCCTGTATCGTATCAGGTACGTTAATTTCAATTACAGGTTTAATATTATCATCATCACTAACCGAATCGGAGAAAATTTCTTGACTATTAGTTGATGTAGCCGGCGGGATTGTAACCGATGGTCGATTGTTTTGAACCGACGATATTGGTCGATTGAATGTACTATCGCCATTGCCAAAACTACCACCACCAGCACCACCATTATTACCGCTAAATATATTCGAGAGGTCAAATAAACCTCCGGGCCCAAAAAATCCAAACGGTCCGCCTTGGGGACGATTACCCCCATTAAATCCATTAAAGATGCCTCCTGGTCGATTTCCACCAAATCCACCATATCCCGGTCGGTTACCGAAACCACCAAACCCCCCTCCAGGCCGATTACCAAAACCTCCTCCAGGCCGATTACCAAAATGACTACCCGGTGGTCGATGATGAGGCCGATTTATACCATGATGATTACCATAATAAATTGGTATACATCCGTATCCAGAATATTGGTTGTGAATCGGTGCATTTTGAACGTCATTCGATGGTTTATTATCATCTTGTTGGTCACCATATCCTCCGTAATTTGGATATCCACCATTTAAATTATAGTGCTGGTTTACTACATTTATACCGCCAAATGTTTTGCTGGCGTCTCCATTTGCATCACGATAAAAACCATTATTGTATTGGGCAGGCACCTGAAAAGGTATACAAAATGGTTTTCTTCGCCTTCGCCTTGATCCGTCCGATAATATCTCATCTTCTTCATCATCAAGATCGTATTGATCATTTACCACTTGGTTATTAGTATTTGGTGCTGGTGTTGTATTACCAATATTATCAGATTGCACTACAGTATCATCATAGTCACCGATATCATCGTCATTTTGTTGAACGATTATTCGATTCTGTATAAGACGATTGAAATTTGCATTGGGTTTCGATAATGCACGACCTTCCGTAAATTCTCGTTGCTGTGGTTTACTGTCTGGGAATTGTAGTGGCACGGTTATAACTGTAGCAATTGAGGTGGCAATAAAAAACTGAAACTAAATAAGATCAAATATATAAATTCACAAACACTATACTACGGGCATATACACAAGACCCGTGTACTATATTTCACTAACCAAAATATATTTCATTGTTATATTCACTTCACTAGAGTGTTTTGCTAAATTTTAAGCCAAAACCTAACCGACTCAAGTACGCGTATATTTTGCACAAAATGAACCAAACAACTGTTAATCTTAAATATCGACTATTTTCTCCTAGAGCATCTTTAACTATGTATGACCAATGCTTTCTTCAATAAAAACAATTTATTTTTGCACATTTGTAATACACGATATGCCGTCATTTCTACTCAACACAAATACAAGAATTATCCAAATCGATTTTTGGAAGAAATGAAAGTGAAATTTTAATACGAACGCCATACGCAACTACAAAAAATTAATTTTTGCACAAAGATCGTGGTGTTCGAAATGGTAAACAGAATTTTAATAAAAATAAAATCCAAAATCGTTATATAATTTATGGATTTAAATTTAATCAGCTTTGACTGCCTACACTAAAAATATTATCTGTCGTAAAATAGTGGAATAGGACAACTACGAAATGGTGTATTTATTAAATATTGTTTGTATTTGTTAAATAATGTTAATGTTAAAATTTTTAATTAAAAATATTGTTCATAATTTATTGTTCGTGTACGTTATTAAATACTCGCATACTTAGCGTTAATAATTATTAATTGTGATTAATACAAAGAGTCTCCTACACTAAACGAAACGGTACCAAGGTCTAGATTTCTGCGACTCCCCCATCCTGCCCATATATACGGACTTATTCATAAATTAAGGGTGTGTTATTTAAATTCTGAAAACCCGCCGTTTTCTGACCTAAAAACAAATCGAGAATGATTATGATTTACACTGCTAATTATAAAAAATTTCCAATTGGGCTTGTCTTGTAGTGAAAATAAAAATATTTTAGACTATCTTTAACTCTTATCTTAGAGAAGTTCCTGAGTCCCTAATGATGTCGTTGTAATGATCAAACAAATTCCTACCGATTTGAGATGAAACACAAGAAAATAATGATAAAATTGACTAAAATTGTTTTAAACTCTATAAAATGATATTTTACACATAGTTTCTACTTTTATATCTCCGATCCTAGAGATGTTCACGGAGTCTCATCTAAATAACCGAATAGCTAAATCAAAATGCTTTGTGCGTGTGGAACAGGATTTGATTATGATTATTTTTAACTTATCCAGCGTATTTTAAACATTTGTGGTTCTTAAATTCTTCCAATTTTTCTATTACCGGTCATAGAGATGATGTTCATAGATTTTTAAATGCATTTTAGGATAGCCTAGACAAATTCCTAGTAGTTATGATGATATTTACTGTGCGCACATGCTACTTAGAAGTTCCAAAGATATGAATAAATTTTCTAATTTTATTTCACCGATCCTAGAGATGTTCACGGGTCCTCACTTACATGATCGGATAGCTCTGTCAAAACAAAATGAGTGTGGTGACCGGAATCTGAACATGATGATTTTTAACTTGTCTATTTTGCGTTTACTGTTATAGAGGGCGTTCCATAGGCTTATTTTTTTATTAAAAATGTTGGAAATTCAATTTTTTTTTATTTTTTCTGCTTCGGAGCATCAACATTTTTGATGACTTTCTATTAAAAGCAGATTAAGGTCTTGAATTGTTTGTGGATCATTGTTAGATACTATACTTTAAAAAAAAAACTAAAGAAAATTATCTAACGGTCTCAAACTGCATGAAATTGCTGGCCAATTGCAATTAAAATTTCTTGAAATTATGCAATCATCGAAATTGGTTGCCAATAACTCGAGTGTTTCAGATTTTTGTGACATGTGGCACCGTCTTATTGAAACCAAAGATCATCTAAATCACTTGCATCCAGTTTTAACCACAAATATTCGTTAACATGCCACGATAGCGCTTACTATTCACTGTTCATATGCTTTACGACCTAGTACTGATCCAGTTTCTTCAATAGTATCAACAATTTTACGAATTCCAGGCTCTGACATCCATGTTGGCCGAAATCATCACGTAATTTACGAAATGTTTTTTTTACAGAACGACCATTTTCGCAATAAGTTTGGATTACCAAAACGCGTTGTTGTGTCGTAAACGAACACATGATTAATAATTGCATAGTTTTGCCTTTTCATTAATCAAAAAAACTTCGGGTTGCCACCACAGAATAAATATTATTTAGCTTAAAAACTTCAAAAGATGGAACACCCTTTATCGCGTATCACAGAAATTTTCACAGGTTCTCTTTGGTATATCGGTCGGAGCAGTGGAGAAAATTTTCGATCAGTATTGTGAAAACGGGACACTTATGATGAGTTTCTTCATGGTCCTCAAAATTTAAAATTTCTTAATTTTCAATTTTATTCTCAATTGTAAATTTTGGTATTTTCGCCAATTGGAATTTTACCCATTTGATATTCCCTACGAACCCGATTTATCGTAAATTCTCAAGGTCACGTTCATACTTTTGAATAGTTAAAGTTAGTCGACTATCGATAGTTTCGAACAGGGTTCGGTTATGATGATATTTACTATGCCATATACAGCATAGAAGTTACATGGATTTGAATAAATTTTCAAATTTTATTTCGCAGATCTTAGAAATGTTTACGGGCTTCATCTATATGGTTGGATAGCTCAGTTAAAACCCTATGTGTGTGGTGAACGGGCTCTAATTATGATGATTTTTAACTTGTCTAGAGACATTTTTATGTTTACGGTTATATCGCACATCCTAGAAATATTCAAAGGTTCTCCTTTCATATATTCGAATAGGTTAGGAAATTTTCGATCATTGTTCTAAAATTTGTGGTATTTTCGCCAATTGAAATTTAATCAATGTCATTTCCAAACTGGCTACGAGCCCGATTTATTGTAAAAAAAATCGAATAATTTAGAAAATTCTCTATGCACTATTTTCAATTTTGTCTATTGTCGGTGGTAGAGATGTTCACAGGTTCCTTGAGAAATTTTGGAAAATTGGCCTGATTTGCACGATAACCATAATCAAATTTTTCCAAAGTCGTTTATGATCGTATATTAAGAGTATATTTTCTTGCGTTGTTTTGGCCAATTTAATTATAATTTTTTTATAATTTTTACACTACTTAAGACCTCTTTCAAATTAATTTCTTCATGAGACGTTAATGACGTATAATATGGCGTACAAAAGTTTCCAACGGGTGGCCGATCTAGCGTTCGCAATTTCAACTATCGGTTATTTCGATTGTGGCAACACTTACGTCGTTCGTGTTATGATAGAAAATTAGTTTAATGTTTAACATTTGCTTGATTTGACAGTTTAATGTTTAACATTACGACGATATGGATCGAAAATTATGGCACGTACAGCCAACAACAACACAGCTGTTGCTCAGAATGTGTCTGAAGATTCATCAACATCAACTCGTCATCGTGCTCAAGGATTGAACAGTTCACGCAGTTTTCTGTTATGAGAATTTTGCATAAAGACCTCGGTATAATGGCGTACAAAGTTCAATTAGTGCAAGAGCTGAAGCAAAATGATCATCCGCAACGTTTTCGATTCGCTACCTACCAATTATGTGGAACGGTATTAAGAAAATGAGCATTTTTACCGAAAAATCACCCTTTTCCGACGAAGCTCATTTTTACCTCGAAGACTACGTCAACAAGCAAAATTATCGCATTTGGGACTCAGAACAACCACAGGTAACCATGAAGAAGTCGATCCATCATTTGGTGTCCGCCGTCGATGGGGAGCGTCACCGAGCCATGATAAACGAGTTTTTGTTAGCCAGTATTCAAGAAGAGGACACAGACAGTTGACTCTGGTGGGCTATTTTTGTGGAGAGCCATTAAGGACAAGTTTTACGCTGACCATCCAGAGACTATCCAAGACTTGAAAGATCAAATCGAAGTTGCCATTGATGAGATAGGAGCCCATACAATCGAAAATGTTCTGAAAAATTGTGTTGATAGAATGGAGTACTGTAAAGCCAGCCATGGAAGTCATTTGAATGAAATTGCATTCCATACTTAATGGCAATGCATATTCTCTTTAATAAAATAAACTGCTTTGAGAAATATTCATTCGTCTTTGAATTAGAGCCAGATTAGACGGGCCAACCTCTATTATATCTCTTAATTTTGTCTTCAACTGCAATGTAAAATTAGAAACGAAATGTAAACTTAAATTTATTTAGGATATTTTTATATCTTAAGATATATATGTATATATATATATATATATATATATATATATATATATATATATATATATATATATATATATATATATATATATATATACATATATACCGGATGATTTTTTTAAGCTGAAACTTTCATATATCTCGAAAAATAAGCACTCTACGAAAAAAATGTCCATTATCAAAATTTAATCATTCCCGGGGGGGACATACTTCTTCTAAGTGCGGCGGAGGATAACTTTGAAATTAAAATAAGAAGCCCTACTTTTTATTTCAGATTTGGATTCTACGGCTTTAAAACATTTTTCGACTCATGATGCGCTGATAAATTAAATTTATATTTAATTTTTTTCGATTTCTCTTACTGAGAACCTATGCATACGATTCTGCAATGCGTTTGAATTAAAATTAACTATTATCGTAACCCATAAGAGCATGCGATTAAATCTGCTTTCAAATTCTTGTTTTCGAAAACAAACAGACATGTTTGTGTTAGGCTATTAATGCAATACAAAATGGAGTACTTAACTGTACAAGAAAAAATTGAAATGGTCCTGGTTTATGGAGAAGCTGGCCGTAGTTTTGATAATGCTGTCACTCTCTACGCTTCGCGTTTTCCGGATAGGATTTGGTTACGTTCATTTTACCAGACTGTTAAACAATTTACTACTGATGGAAGTGTTCAACCGAAAAAAGGACTCGTCGAAGAACAGTCACTGAGGAAGTAATTCATACTCCTCATATTAGTACACGAAAAATAGCTAGTGATGACAACACGCACTACTGGATTGTTGAAAATCCGTATTAGCTTCGCGTAGTTGAACATCAGCACCCTTGGACTATCAACGTGTGATGTGGAATAATTGGCAACAAACTCATCGGCCCCCACATTATTGAAGACAACTTGAATGGTCAAATGTACCGAAACATTTTGGAACATGAACTGCCAACCTTATTTGAAGAATTGAGCTTAGAATTGCGACAGTCTGAATGAAGTCTACGTGATTGAAGTCTACGGCCATCATTTTGAGTACTTAATTTAATTAAAGATGATGAGGCAAGGAGACGCATGTAAATCAAGCACCATGGTACGTGAGAGGCGAGGGGACCCACGTTAATCAAGCACCCCGAAGGGAACAGAAACCTACTACATCCACGTCGGTGTTTCTGGGTTAAGCTGAAAGTATATAGATTATTCACCAGCCAATTACATTTCTACTGGTAACAATAGATATTTTTAAAACAAAATACAGAAAAACCATTTATTGAAAAATTTAATATCGTTATTACAGCGGCATCTATCATGAATCGAAAAAAATATTTCAAAGAAATCCTACGTACTTTAGGGTGGATTTACATATCCAACGATTTTTCTGTGCCGAACATCACGTGACACATTCAACCAATCAGGAAGGACTTCTTCGCCGAATTTTTCTCATGGCGAAGACATGAACAAGTTTTATCTTTTCGGTGGTACGACATTTCCTGCGGCAAGCAGCCCCGTTGGATAATTTTGCTTTAAGCCGTAAATTCCGAACCTGCAATAAAAAAGAGGGGTTCCGATTATAATTTCAAAGAAAGTGAGAAAGGGTACTAATTTTAGCACTAATGTATGTCCCCCGCTGAATGATTAAATTTTGATAATGGATATTTTTTTCGTACAATGCTTGTTTTTCGAGATATATGAAAGTTTCAGCTTAAAAAAATCACCCGGTATAAAGAGTGGACCATATAAATGTTTGTTTTTAAAAACCGCTATAAAATAAGTATACATTTTTATTTTGTTTTGAACAATTTCGATCATCTAGCTTCCTCTGTTAGCCTTACAGTGAGCCATCCTGTGAGTCCAGTTTTTAAGAACTTTTTCGATTATTTAGGCGCCTATATTCCGCGGATAACTGTCGCAATGTTATGTTTTAAAGCTGGAATTGTCTCTGGATTATCCGCATAACATCTATTCTTAACGAAACTCCATATAAAAAAGTCAACGGCGTCAAATCGGAGCTCGGCGGAGGCCAATTATCATCTCCAAAACGGCTAATTATTCGGTTGTCAAATTTGGCGCGCAAGATATCGATTGTCGATCAGTTTGTATGGCATGTGGTGCCATTTTGTTGAAACCAAAGTTGTTCACATTCATAGTGTTGATGTGAAGCCATAAAAAGTTGGTCAGCATGGCTCTGTAACGGTCGCCATAGACAGTAACGGCGTTTCCAGCAGCGAGAAAAATGAGCCAATTATGCCACCACTCCAAAATACAAATCAAACATCCTTTTATTTCCAATGTTTCATGTTGGTACTGAATCAGGAACTTCCCGTCTAGATGTTTTTCTGAACTATTATGTATTACCGTAACGTTGAAATTGTTTAGAAATATGGTGTTCTCGTTTATAGATTCAATTATTTCTTTCTTGTTAAATAAGAAATCACAACCTACATTGAACCCTTTCATTAGCTGTTTGATACAATGGCCGTATTTTAATTCTTATATCTGGTTAAACCCACATATAGTAACTTCTTTTCTAGTTTTGTATTTGTCAATCATGTCATATACTTTATGTCGATTTATTAGAATTTCGCTATATTCTAAGTGAATCTGTTTATTGTTCTTGATGGTATAGACCTTAATTGTACGTGATGAAATTCCTCTCCATTTGTTCCTCATTAGTATAGCCAGTTCCGCATGTTCTATGGCTTCTTTCTCAACATAGTATGGTAGGGTCTCTATTTCACTCACTACTCGACTGAATAATTCTCTATCCAATAAATTTGAGTTAATTATACCTCCCTTAGCCGGTTGAGCTGCTCTTTCTTCTTCATGGCTGGTTTTTGATGCAGTGGACTCATTGGTGGTCTATAACATTGCTGCCGCTGTATGTTATATCCCATATTCTTCCGCTGCAGTGTTAGTCTCGGGAGTGGTTTTGGTGCATCTTGCTGGATATGTTGATATGGTTTACCAGGATGCGATTGAGTTGCCCAAATTCGAATTGTGCATATAAATGTTTCTGAAATTAAAATTTTGGGTTTCCATTCACGACGAATATGCTGTATCGTGAGCATCTGAGGAGTGTCGCCAATTAGCTGAATATAGCTGAATACGGTTATATGGTCTTGACTGTAATTTTCTATTTTAACTTTATTGATGATCAGTGATAACTGGTGGTTGACATTGGCATAAAATTCATTGTAGGTTGTCATTGGTCTGCTATTCTCTAAGGCCGTCCAATTGGATTACCCTTTATTCTAGTTTTTTATTAATTCGAGTTTGGCGTTAAGTGCTCTTGGCCTCGAATGAGGCCATTATTAATACGATTTACTAATTATTGTGATTCAGTTATTAAGTATTAGCAAGAATTTATTATTAAAACTTAACGGTCTATTAAGTTTAAAAAACTTACAAAAACGTCAGCTTTATTTTTAGAGGAATTCTCATAGGGACGAGTATTTCAATGAAAAAACACTCCCGGGACTCGTGCACTTGGAACCAGTCGAAACAGTCGTTTATGGCGTCCGATGACTCGTGATATTCTCTCTTGGATATAAGCATTATATACTTTTAACACTATGCGCTGTTGGTACTTAACACTTAACACATTAACACTTAATAAACACATTAAAACACTTGTTTATTATTTCGCACAAAACTTTTTTTTTTTTTTTTTTCAAAAATGTTTAAAAAATTACTCGATTACTTTCGACTTGTTAGGTCATCATCAGGAGTATCTACTGATTGGTAAAAATAAAAATTTAGTTATATATAGTAGAAATAAGCAAAATAAAATCAAAGAAGGAGGGACAAAAAATAGGCAATAAAAATTAATCTATTGATCGTTCCAACCATCTGTTGTTTACACGGAAAAATTACAAATAAAAAAGGGGGGTGGAATAGCAGGTAAGCGATTAGTTATCGGTTGAGTAACAAAATTTAAGGGGTATATTGAAGTGCATTTAATTACCCGACGTATTAGTCATATTATTAAGAGCGTGAGAATAAAACAGGGCGGGATCTGTAATTGGTGAGAAACGGATTTCTCTCTGTTAAGGATATCTTGGTTAAGGAATATGGATTTTCGAATTTCGTAAGATTCTAAGGTATCTAAACGTCTGCTTTTAGGTTGTATATGTAATATGTCTAAATTGTTTAAGCTAGCTGTATGGTTTTCTAAAGTTAAATGATTATGGAACGTTGATTGATTGCAACCAGATAAATGTTCTTTAGCTCTAACTCCAAAATTGCGCCCAGTCTGTCCAACATATGAGAAACTACAATCATTGCAATTAATCCTATAAACACCAGACTTGGAAAGGCGATCAACTCTAGGATTATTGTTAAAAACCATTTTCTTTATTGTGTTATTATTATAAAAAGCAAAACTAATATTGGTAAAATCGGACACGATGTTGCTAAACCGTTGGCTAGGTTTTCCTATATACTCTAAGCGACGCCAATTTTCCTGCGTTGGATTATCCGGTAGATAAATACCCGTTAGAGCTTTGCGCTTTAGCTTTTTATTTAATAACTTTAATATAGTCAGTTGCATATCCGTTATTCGTTGCTATTTGTAGAATTATATTAAGCTCTATGTCGTAATTTGTATTTGTCAAAGGGATGTTTATTAGTCTATCTATAAGTGAGTGGAAAGCTGACATTTTAATATTATGGGGATGGTTTGAAGAACTAGGGATAATAGCGTCTGTATACGTAGGTTTCCGATAAATTTTGAAGTCTAAAGAAGTATTAATCCTGGTTATTGTTATATCTAGAAAATTAATACCTTTATTTTCTTCCCTTTCCAGCGTAAAATCAATGGTGGGATACTGAGAATTTAACCAAGTAAGGAATGAGTTTAACAGTCTATCAGTTCCATTCCATAGACATAGTATGTCATCAACATATCTATACCAAAAGATTATATGACGAAAATAAGGATTGTTGTTTGATAAAATCGTTTATTCGAAGAAATTCATGAAAATTTCAGCTAACAAAGGTGACAGAGGGGAGCCCATGGGTAGACCATCAGCGAATTTGAAATATGTGTTATCAAAGCAGAAATAGTTTTGTTTAATACAAGTCTCAAAGACCAACTTCAGTTCACGACGTAGGCCCTCATCTACAACATCCCTATCTAGGTTAGGTTAGGAAAAGACTGACAACGTCAAACGAAACTAGTTTTGAATGTAGTGGAATGTAGACGTCTTGAATTTTCAATCAATTCTACCGAGTTCTTAACCGAGTAAGCCGAAAAGAAATTAGTATGATCATTGAAAAAGTTTATGAAACCCTTACATAGCTTGTAGGCAGGAGCATTGCAATACGCAACTATTGGTCTAATCGGGATGCCCTCCTTATGGATTTTTGGTAAACCGTAAAGAATCGGAGCAGAAGGATTCATGATAGAGTACTTCCAACCAGTTCCATTAAGCAACTGTTGGCATTAATATTAAAATGTCTGAGGACAGCGCTGCTTTCTTGTTTTAATTTGAAGAAAATTGTAGCTGATGGACAACGATTATTGTGTGAAGGGTGTGATATGGGGAACATGCTCCATCAATAAAAACATATGAATACTGGTTCCGCCGTTTTAAAAGTGGCGGTTTTGACACCACACACCGGTGACAAGAATACTAAAGGAGACCAGTAAATTTTGAAGTCGCTGAGTTGGAGGCGTTATTCAACCTAAATCCATGCCAAACTCAAAATGAGCTCGCTGAAAGATGGGAAAAAATCGTAGCTAACGATGGACAATACTTTCAATAAAATACATTGTACCAATGTCTCTGAATAAAGCTTCGAAGTTATAAAAACAAAACTGAAAACTTATTTGTACTCTGAATATCTATACTCGAAGTATATTCTGCTGAATTGTAAAATTAACGCAAGCTCCACGACGTGTTGCTCACATTTTTCTGATTGTGTGCGTTTATCTTCTTAACTTATATATTTATATATATATAAGCGTTTTCCGAAGCTATTTCCCCTATTTGGTGCCCTCGTCCTAGTACCACCACAACTTCTAGCGTTCCAAACATGATAAAATCTATTACTCTAGCAACTTTATTATAATCTAACAGATAACTGTATTATTCTGTTTAATTGAGACGTTCCAGTTTGTAAAATTTATTTTTTTAGTTTTTATTGTTCTTTCAGCAGCAGCGCTAAATGCGGCTAACTTAACACGGGCCCAACAAATTTTATTTAATTTGGGGACATAAATTTGTTCATACTAATTTTCAACCTAATTATTTTTTCCCTAAAAATCTATTATAAACGCCAATTTATAATGTGTGTTAAGCGAAACTCTGAATGTTGAAAAGGGCATTTATTATTTGCTACAGGTTTTTGGATAAATAATCTTATTCTTCGATATTAAGAAAACAAAAAGGTACCATTGATTGATCTGTGTATTATTATCTGTGATTTGAATGTCACTATCTAATAAATTTTTAGAAGGTTTTCTGGCACCATGTCCTTTTCGATGTAATTATATGTTTACATCTTAAAATAAACGATCCACCTCTTCATTTTTCATTCGGCCCACTTTCTCGGTAAAATCCATTCCAGTTCCAACATTTAATTATTTTTATTAAATTGTTATAAATATTTATATTTTAACCTCCAAATACACACTCGCCCTGAGTGTAAGATGGAAATGAGTAGCTTATCTTCATTACTACACAAGTCACTTAAAAGAATTAAGCAAATCTGCAAAGTGACATTCTTGACGTATCCAATCTATGACAGTATGACAAGACATGAAACAAACTTCAACAGAAAATCGACAAGTCACTAGATCTACCAGGTGTAGATATGAAACCGGAATTTTTTGCTAAAAAGTACACGTTCATCGTATGATAATGATTAAGAGTATTTTATTTAAAGTATTTCCCATTATTAGTTATACACTTTTCCCATCTTTTAGGCAATGCGTGGATGCCAAGCTAAAAAAACTGTTCTTCTTTTGAGGCAAACCAGTTATCGAGCAATTTTCGTACATTTTCGTAGGAAGTGAAGTGCTCCTCAGCAAACCCGCGCCCCATTAATGCAAATAAGTGATAATCGGACGGAGCCAAGTCAGGCAAGTAAGCCGCATGTGAAAGTATTTACCGTTAAGGTGCTTCCATCGTTTCCATGGCCGGTTTTGCTTTGTGTGATGGTGCATGATCACGAAGCAGAATCACTTTGTGTTGCCTTTTATCATATTCTGGTAGTTTTTCACGCAAAGCTCGATTTAAATTAATAAGTTGTTGTTGATAGCGTTCAGTATTTACGTCTTCACCAGGTTTTAGCAGCTTAAAAAAATCACACTCTTCTGATCCCACCAAATATGAACATTGTTTTCCGTCCGAAGCGATTTGGCCATGCAGTCGATGTCGATGGTTGTCTTGGATCAACCCAAGATATTTTGCGCTTTGGATTCTCAAAATAGATCCATTTATCATTGCCAGTTACAGGTGGAGAAATGGCTTTCTTTTGTATCCGGCGAGTAGCATTTCACAAGTGGTTTTTCTATTGGGGCAACTTTAAGCCTTTCATTCAGTTTATGCGGAACCCATTTTCCTAGCTTTCAAACGCATGTAGGAAGCTTCTCGTGACACATTAAATTGATCCGCGATTCACTGTCTTCAAACTTTTTTGGTGGACTTCCACGTTCTTCGTTTCTCACGTAAAAATAACCACTTTTGAATTTATTAAACCACTCATAGATTGTGATTTACCAAGAGCATGCTCACCGTAAGCATTCGATGTGATTCTGCAGTAATTTTCTTCAAATGATAACAAAAAATCAGTAATGCCCGCAAATCGTAATAAGTAGGCACAAAACTCGACATTTTTAACACGTAAAAAACACGCCTTATTGTCAAAAGAAAACAATGGCACCGATGGCGTGGTTTGTCGAAAGGTACAATGACAGGTGGTGCCATTTATTGGTAAATTCCGGTTTCATATTTACACACCTGGTAAGTAAAGCCTTTATCCTTGAACAAACGGCAATATCATTACCACTTTCAGCATTAACAGAAACACTCAGTTGACGATCGGAACAGACCATCGCATCCATCTACTGTAGTGTCAGCAGATTTACGGTTAACAACAGTACCAATCACAAATGTAGTGGTAGAATCCTAACTATTCAAGAGGATACTACATCATTGACAACAACAATGAACCATCAGTTAATGTTGTTGATGAAGCTGAAAAATACACTGTTATATCCGACAATCCAAGTAGTGTTATGTAGGCCATTGAACTACATCAACAATTGGACAGAGTTTATATGGCCTGTAGTAAAGCATCTGACTACATCAGTCAGAGCAAAGCGTTGGCCAGTCTGAACTCATTTGGCTTTTCTGCGGAGTTTGTCAATTTGTTTTTCTCATACCTGTCGGATAGATTACAATATATAGAAATTGGAGAACAAAGTTCAAATAGAATAAAAGCCGGAACACCAGAGGTGGCTTTTATTCTATTTGAACTTTGTTCTCCAATTTTTCATATTTATCGATGGAATATCTAATGTTATTTTAAACTCACCGGTACTTCTACTTTCGTTTGAATTATAAATCTTAAGCGTTGAAAACTCACAAGATACCAAATTACTACAAGACGACTTAGATAGGATCAGTGTCAGTGTGTTTCGCCAAGTGCATACGGCAAATAGTGTTAAAAATATTAGATAGAATCAGCGAGTGCTGGAAAGTCAAACAATTACATCTCAATATCGGTTAATGTAAACCTATGCCATCCCACCGGAAAACAAACACCGGCAATTAGTAACTATAACATTAAAGGCATAAAAATCAAAAGAGTAGATGAGATAAAGGATTTTGGCATGGTGTTTGTTGGAAATGTGTCCTTTAACAAATCCATTGGTCTAATTATTGCCTAGGTGAATTCTATGTTTGGTTTTATCAGAAAGACCTAAGACCAGCGCATCTTGTTCAACTAACACTTCAGCTATATCTGATCTCCGTTGGATATGCAGTCCCAGTATGATCATCTTTCTATCAATCTCATATTAATAGAATTGAAAGTATTCATAAACAAGTGTTATGGTTAATAATGAAAAGTACTAATTGGGACTAGGAACATGATCTTCCTTACTACATAAACGTAGCTCGTCTGTCTGCATACAGTACCAGATGTAAAACTTATAAAATCTTGAACTAATTTAATAAATATATAGTGAAAACTGTCATCAGAATCTACGATCTAGATAACGCTTCTATTACGTTTTAAATGTATATAGAAAATAAAAGATGGTAAATTTTTTAAAAGCTGACAGTGCTTAAGCTAGTCGAGTTCGTTCTATTAATAATATAGCTATACAAATTACCATCGTTATTACTGAGAGTCATTAACATCGGACCCGCTTAGTTGATTGCACTGATATGGTAATTTTATTGACTGCTCGTGAACGCTCTTCAATTTCTTTCGAGAATTCTGCCCTTGCTTTTCGCAAGTTTTTCTTTTTAAGCATTCATTCAGTTTATCTTGCAAGTTAATCTCCATGGGTGTAAATATCCAGTTCCTCATATTCTTATTTTAACGTAGCAATGTTGTGATTTTTTCTATTTTACTTAGTCCTGTCCTTATCCTGTCTGGAAGTTAGTTTTCAAGGCACTTCTATAATTGAAACTAATGTTTTGTAATTCTAATAGCAATTTTGATAATTTATTCAAAAATTTAAATTGCCATTACCTGTCTACTAAATTTGTGAGTACTCTGTATTTGTCACTCCACAAACGCCAATGAAAACATAAATATGAAAATTATAATCCAGATTTCAAATATACACACTGTAAAATTGATCGTATTGCAAAATATTTACGTTACTACCCGATCGTGTGGCCTGATTGATATTCGGCTGTTAGAAATAACCTATGCAATATTCTCATAACAAGTTTAGTAACAATTTTATTGGAAATTTGTAAAATTGCATGAAGTCATCAAAACAAAATCAATAAACCCGGCTTATTATTTTGGTTTCCCTGACCCAGATTCCTACGCAAATTTTAATTGTTGCTATATATTCGTAAATTTCATTAACACACCCGATTCTGGCAAAACGATTAGCGCTGAGTAAACTCCAGCTCCAATATCGCAAAGATTGTACGATTGCTGATATCGAGGCTCATAATTGGTGTTAATTTAATATGTCACCTGTAACTATATCAGTGGAACCGAAAATCCTTCATACGAAGCTAATTACATAGATCAACATCTTCTTGATTCGCTAATAAACGTATCTTATTGTCTATAAAAAATATTGCATAGACGCGGTGTGGGATTGTATTATGAAACAATTCTATGTGATGTTGAGTTGAGTTAATCATTTTTTTACTTTATTATACACATAAGATCGTATTTCGCCCCACTTCTGATATTTTATCAATAAACGAATACAATTAAAATTCGAGTAATATGTGTCTATAAAAGTTGAATGTCTTTTGGGTATCACCAAAGAAAATATTCCCACGCACTGACCCAATTTTTGCGGTTTATTTCAACTCGCGTTTGACGTCTCTCTCTCTCTCTCTTACTAAATAAAATTTATAAAATTGAAAGTAAATATTATTATTGGTGTTTGGAGAGTGGAGAGTTTTCATTCATAAATTGGAGGTGCAGCAAAGAAGCAAACCACTCGAGTATATAAATTATACATTATTTTATTATAAAAGTGTTATATATAAATGAATAAATTATCTATATACAATAAATGATTTTTGGCTTTTTACATCTTAAAGTATTTACGCGCATCGAGTATTTTATATTTAGAAAAATCCACCTTGTCCGTATCCATAACCCTGGCCATACCCTCCAAATCCTGGTCGGAAGCCACCGAAACCGCCTGGATAACCAAAACTTCCGAAACCTGGTTGCCCTCCAAAACCACCAAAACCACCTGGATATCCGCCATAACCACCGCTGCCGTACCCACCATGCCCATGCCCACCATGGCCATATCCACCTTGACCATATCCTCCATGACCATATCCACCTTGGCCATATCCGCCTGGATATCCACCATAACCGCCATGACCGCCATGGCCGCCATATCCCCCTCCAAGTCCACTTAATGCCCCTAATAATCCATATCCACCGCCTCCAAATGTGCGACCCTGGCCAACATCCTTTTGTACAGGTGGTTCAGCAGCCACCACTGCGATCACAATTAAAACAGCAAAGATCTAAAACAAAATATTCTATTTAATCACTTTGCCATTACCAACATTAAAATTTGTGCACGACGTACAACACTAAGCATAACACTTACAATTGAACGCATGTTCTCTATTTTGTTGTAAATTACCAGTTAATGTTACTCGAATAAAATCTTTAAGATAACTGTACGATAGCATGTAATGAGATTTAGCTTTATATACACAGCTAACAATTTTTTTTCGTTTTGTGTCTCGACGAAACGAAAACCGAAAAATATAAAAAAAATCAAATTTCTTTTTGGAAAATTTGACCCCCAAACAATAATGCATGGGCACAAAATCATAGTAAAAATCTATACTAATTATTATTTCGTGGTTTAACATGTGAAGGAGCACGAACGTATATATGCGATGATTTTATTCAAGGTGAGCTGAAAATTATTTGCTAGTAGTTTCGGTTCAAACATTTCGGTACTTGAACTTTATATCTCTCAACTTAGAATTGTATAAGAGAAATCAAACAGCCTCTATTTAAATAGTTGACCAATATTTTATTCATTTATTACTTAGCCCAATGAGGTATCTCAGTGAAGGCATTTCAAAGAATTAATCGGACAAAAACCAGAACATTTTAAAATTTAAAGAATATATAAACAAATGATATAAAAGGCACGACGGCACCGTGCTAAAATAATAATCGTTCGATGCTCAAATTAAAATTAGGAAAAAAGAAAAATTGACATAGAAGAGAATAAGAAAAATATTAATTACAAAACTTATCCGAAATCGTTTGCAAAGATCTGCGACGTTGATTTTTTGAAATTTTTGTTTGTTTCGCATCTCTACCGGCAATAGGTAATTATAGATGTGAGAGTGGCAGAATTTGAATGATAGTTGGTGACATAAATATGAGATCTCGTCCTTGTCACATACCTATTATTATCACCTTGCTAAAGTTAGCCGAAAGTGAAAAAAATCAATAATGCAGATAGTGTCTCGACTACTTCAGCGGAAAGTAAGTATTTTAGCATTCAGCCAAATTAAAAATATTGTGAAAACTTAACTTTTACAGTGTTATGTCTCATTTGAAGTGGTTCGTCGATGGCTGCCGCTGAAAAGTTTTCGGCGTAAAGTTTCATGTTGGGAGTTCACGGAAATTGAATGAAGTGAAATAAGTTTGGGATGTACATTATGAAGTTATGGGGTGAAATTAATCCGCGTGAATTTAAAATGGTTACGGAATGTATTTCTGAATATACCGATATTTAATCAATGAAATGTTTCTTATAATTTGAAAGTTTTTCGACCATAGCCATTGCAAAAATGTAAATAGGTAAATGTATATATTTTACTACTCAGAAGTTGAAAGGCGATTATGAGCTGGATTCAAAATAATGTTTTGGGTAATAACTTGAACTATGATGATAACTAAAAAGAATGCCATATCTATTGTTATATAGTCGTAAATTGCCATAAATTGTAGATAATTTTTTTTAATAATTATCAAGCATTCGACAGTTTGGAATTAACGTTAAAATGGTTTGTAACTTAAGATTATGCCAGACAAACACCGATTTGACTATGCCAATTCGATGGCCAATGACCATATGTAGGTCTTGTTTATAGGTCTGATGAGGCTTATAGGAGTGACCAGTTGATTTTCCTTTCGTCATTCGTGATTCTTCCAGATAAACACCAATCTGACTATGCCGATTCGATGGCCCATGACCATAGATAGATTTAGATTATATAGGATTGAGATGGGTTTGACGAGGTTATAGAGGTGAAATTAGGATTTTCCGTATGTTTTGTCGATAAAATATTTCAAATTTAAAATTTTTCCATATAGACAACAATTTGACTATGCCAATTCGATGGTCCATAACCCTAGGTAGATTTTGATTATAGGTTGGGGTGGGTGTGCTGATCCCAGGGCGCGTTATCGGTTTTGATAGTTGGCGCATGCATTTTGGCTCTTTAAACTTTTCGTTGCTTTCCAAAGTGAACAATCGTCAATCTTTAGTTCAGAAAGACCTCGGAGTAGCTTATTTATCCTTTCGTTCTTTATTTATTTTATAAATTGTTTAAATTGGTTGCATAAAACATTGACGAAATTTTTGCGTTGAGGAGCATGAGCCTGCTGCCAGATTTTACGAGCTTTCCGTTTTTCTCTAATAGTTTTCTGACCTCAAGAAGATAGTTGTATAAGGAATTGGTGAACTCATGCTGCTTGTCTCTGTTCTAACTGGTACTCGGAGGTTTGTTCGTTCTTCCACTAACTTCATAAATAAATTTTAGTTTCATTTGCCAATTGAGACAAATTTTATTTTTTATTATCATTGTACTCAGAGCCTTGATCACAGGTGAGTGGTCAGATGACATTAACTGTTTTCGATACTCGTGTAGACCTTCTAAAACTCATTTTATTACAAAGAAGTCAAGACGATCGGGTATTTTATGTATGTCAGTAGGCCAATATATTGGTTTATCACCAGAATGAAATTCACAGTTGTATTAAATAACTGTTTTTCTTTAGAGGTTAGTTTAAATTCTCAAAAGGTATTCTTAGCATTCAAATCACCGTCTATGATATAATTTTGTGTCCTAGTGATTTAAAAAGTTGACTGTAGTCTTCTTATTTTAGCTGATGGCGTGGGAGGCAGTGAATAGAGGAGTCATTGAGATCCCTTTTATCGATTGATTCAACTTTTATGGTCATAACTTGCATTATTTCTGTTTCGATAACGAGCCCCTTCGTTGATTATATTGATGATTCATAGCATTGATGTTAGCTCATTCGTTATTTCTTGTCCATATTTGCTTCTACATCTAGACCACGTTCTTGTTTTGCTAGGCGTACATTTATCATTTCTATACTTCGGATTATTCTTTCGAGGGATATTCTTTAGTATTTTGCTTTTGTTGAATGATAACATGAATAGAGGGAGCCCTCTTCTAATGATCTTGGTTGCTCGACTATTTTCAATTTTCCCCCGTTTAAGCATGTTTACTGCGTGTTCAATTTTCAATTCATTCATCTTGAGGTCTTCTATCATATCATCCTGCTTGCAGGTGGGATGAAGACCTCTGGCGATAACCTTAATTTCCCAGTTATTTCTATCTTCGTAGGTATACTACCTTCTTCAGTGAGCTTTGTGGCTAAAGCTCTATATACATCGGAATCGTTTGAATTTATCTTCCAAACACTATTGTTTCATTCCACTATTCTTTTAGCAGACTACTTTAGACACTGATTTCATTAAAGCTTGAATATTTGTAAACTCTGTAATGCTAATCACATTAATTGGTGGCGGCAACTTTGTCTTCATTGCGACCTCGCGTTGTTCTTGCTGCACTGGTTCAGTAGTTTCAGGCAATAGCTCGGTAGTTTCATTAACTTTTGGCGAGAATTCTACTCTTCTTTTTGCCTAGGCCTTTTCTTTTTTGTGTGTATCCAATCAGTTTCTCTTGTAAGTTCTTCATCATTTGTATGGAACCCAGCGTTAGTACAAGCAATTGTGCTGTGTTCATTATAATTTGTAAGGAGTTTCAAAACTTCTATTAGTTTGATCTTCTTCTGCTCCTTATTTTCTTTCTTTAACTTAGCGATTTCATTGCTAAGTTGTGATGCCCTTTTTTCTATTTCACAAGTCTTCTGCTTAGTTCTGTATTTTCGTGTTCCTGCTGAATTGCGGCCTGTGTTTTTTTAGGTGGTGATCTAGATATTTTTGAACTTCGCATGAATGGATATCGCAATGGGTGACTCACTAGAGAGTGGATTATCCAATTATCTAACTGAGCAATTGGGGTACCACCTGGAGAAAACTGCCTTTTTGTTGTGAACTCATTGCTTTAAGGACTGCTTGTTGAAGCAGCTACTAGGTTGGTAGCGGAGTGAAATTGCTAGCGGGTTTATGAAGAAAACATCATTTTCTAGGTTCTCGGGGTTCAGTTATACCGCCGTTTCACGGCCGCCAGAGCTTCGTTGGTTAATTAGCACGGAGCAATTACCACGTGCAGATGAGATTTAAATTTGGTATATTGACCTGCAAAACCTATGAATCTTACCCCAGAAAATATGTTGAAAAGTTTCGCACAAATTGTCTATAGCAGATTGTTAACCCTCAGCCTTGTTCCACAGTTTCGGGATTCGTACCTCCTCCCCCCTTCCACCATATGGTGTTTTACTCCATAATATTTCCGGATATTGTTGGTCACCAGGATGTACTTTTATCTAACTATACATTTGTCCTATATCCGCTGTGTATCTCACCTTGTATTCTCCCCACCGAACTAGAATTGACATCAGATACTCTTGTAATTTGGTACTCACGAGTTCAATTTGATTTAGGCTAATCATTCTATCTGTTTTAGTTGTTGCGTCAAATACTTCTCTTAATTACGCAGAATTGTTTAAATGCTCCCATCTTTGTCTATCGAAATGTTGTTCAGACAGTGGCCTGTGGAGAAGTTCGATTAAAATCGTGCTCCTACACGGAAAATGACTAATTTGTGTCGTCTGCTGGATCTATTAACACTCGGAGCAAGGTTGGTTGTTCTCTCCCATTCTCTGTTTAGGCCATCGCTGTGGCTAATAATGTACCAAGTTGTTGTTCGGGTTGGTTCACAAATTTTGTAGTGCCTGTAAATCTTGTGTTGATCATCGTGTGTTCCGGCTGATTATTTGAATACAACAGCATCTTGTGGCCTCCCTTACACACTAAACATCGTATCGAATAGTTGATTTTGAAGAACATGATGCATAGCTGATGTTGAGCAATGAATTTAGAAATTAGAAATTTTGTGCTATCTTTTAAATCATGTTGCTGTTTACATACACAAGTTGATGATGTTTTGATTTTTACGGATAGTGGAGTTGCACCAGTTTTACGAACGCTGATTTTTAATTTCATTGCCTCTATAAGATCTAGAACCGACGTTCAAGGAAACTGAGGAATTTTTCTAATGTTGGCAATTCTCTAGGATCTGCAATTGACACTAAAACAGCCTTATGTAATTCCATGATACGTTCTATACGTTAACGTTCTTCATTGTCGGATAGCGCGGAATCATGTTAACATAATTGGATACCAGCTTGTCTCTTATTTTGGTATCGAATCGATGTACTAACAGTTTCCATGTGTTCTTATAATTTTACCTGTGGCCTTAATGTGACTTATGAGTCTGAAATACCGTTGTTTTTATCTAGTGCATCTTGACTGGACTGTCCATTGGAATAGATCATGACACGGCTATTTCAAAGGATCACCATGAAAACAAGGTATTTCAATCCGTTTTAGTTTCACACCGGCTTTGCTTTCAGGATTTCTTGATTTTTGTTTATTCAGTAGCATGGAAATTGTAGACCTCATTTGTTCGAAGTAGTTGATTAATATGAGTAGTATCTTGGGTGAAGTAAGGTATATTGGCTTCTTCTGCTGGGGTAGCATCTACTAATAATTCTTCGTGAAGCTGCTAAATTTGAGCTATTCTGGTGTTGAATTGGTGTTGCAGCTTGTGTTGAGCAAGTAGGACAAACGAAATTTAACGCTTTGTGCCTTGAATTATCGTGCTTTATCCAAATAGCATACATTGCCTTGGTCGAATGTGCTTTTACTCATAGATGTATCGGAATTACTTTCCGCACCTTACTGTTGTTGTTTGATGTGTCAGAATTGCTTCCCACCGTCTTGTTGTTGTTTGATACATCAGAACTGCTCGTACAAGATGAGATTTGTTATCATCGAATAGGTTGTTGTTCTTGCTTGAATCTATTGGGTCTGCGAATATGACTCCGCCCTTTCTCAATAGGCGTCGTTACTAGTATTGCTGACGTGTACTATAAATGGGCAATACTGGTATTCTATAGTACTTGATGTCAGCTGTCAAACGCAGTATGTAGTATTTGTATATTTGTAACTCCTTGAAAATGTCGAATTTTATTCCAAATAAACATCATTTGAGGGAAGTTGTATTACATTATTTTATTGCAAAGAAAAGTGCAGCGGGAACTTATCATTTGCTTGTGGAAATTTACGGTGAGCATGCCTCATCGAATACAACGTGCAAATAATGGTTTCGATAATTTAAAAATGACGATTTTGGCATTGAATATAGGGAGAATGGAAAACTTTTCCAAAAATTTTAAAATGCTGAATTGGAGACGTTATTTATTGGCTGAACATTCTTCTCAAACACAATCAGAATTGGCTATAGCATTAAATGTTGATCGATCAACTGTTGCAAAACGTTTACAAACAATTGGACTGGTTCAAAACGCTAGCAACTGGGATCCACATGAATTAAAAGAAAGAGACCCCGAACTTGGAAAAAACATTTGTGAAATACTGCTTCAAAGACAGCAAAGAAAAGGTTTCTTCCACCGAATAGTTACTGGAGATGAAAAATGGATTTATTATGAGAATCGCAAACACAATAAATCTGGGGTGAAGCGTGAGATATTCATTGCAATAAGGTAGAAAGAAGGGTAAGAAAGGTATGTTATATTATGAACTGCTGGAATCAGCTAAAACTATCAATAGAGATGTCTACCGACGACAACTAATACGTTGGAAGCGAGCTATAGAGGAATGACGACCAGAACCACCAGAATGGGTGAATTATTATTTAAAAAGGCAGGTCTTGGAAGTTCTACCCCACTCGCCGTATTCACCAGACATAGCTCCTTCAGATTCCTAATTATTCCGGTCGATGCAGTCGCCTCTTTCTGAGCAGCCGTTTAGTTCTCCTGCAGAGATCGAAAATTGGCTTGTTGATTGGATCGCCTCCAAAGGCCTGAATTTTTTAGGAGATTTAATCCGTAAATTGCCTGAAAGATGGGGGACAATTGTTGCTGCAGATGGAACATACTTTCAAAAAATAATTCTTTCATTTTATAAACAAGCAAATGTGTTTTATTTTAATAAAAAAGGGCGGAGTCATAATCACACACCCAATACATCAATGAGTTCAAGCATATTGAATCGATGTGAGCTAGTTTCTTGCGCAGGTATTGTTGCAATTGGTTTCACTCTTTTAGATTTTTCATAACGAGAGTATTACCCTTTGTAGAGGTCGTTCATTTATTATTGTGGTTTGGCAGCGTTTATTTGGAGCCTTATAATTTACGGAATACTTGAATTGATCAAAAGTGCCCCCTAGACAAGTTTACTAGTTATAAATTCAGACTGGCATCAGTGCTATTCAATATATCCTCAAAGGCTCAAAACTTTCCGTGGGTCGGGGCTCAAACATTCTGTAAAATCGGCGCTTTTGTTGGAGTACAGATTACACTTATGTAAGCTATACTCTCGCTGCATAATATACTAATTATTATATTGTGATACATTCACGTTTGATGTGGTTTGCTTTAATACTTTTATCTGAGGTTTTTGTGCCTTTTGAAACTTGAAAACACGTCCGTCGTTGACTATAATTTCCCAACAATTACACAACAAGCTTTGCTAATAGTGTAGAGGTATTTAATATTCATAAATAAAAAATTTGGTAACTTTCTTGCAATATGGGTTTATATTAACAACATCTAAAAATCAAATTAAGCAACTTGTTGCTCTACAAATAGGGCATTGAATCATTCGTAAAGTGTATGGAATTCCCCGTAGGTCCGTGCCCGCCTCTCGATAATTTACATAAACCACAATCTACATTCATATCGAATATATCTGGTCGTCTACTAAAAACTGTAAGTGTAATGAATCGAAAGTAATCACAAAATTATGTTGGTTTATAAAGGCGTTGAATATAAAAATCACTTTCTTATGCTCGTATTATGTAAATTACATTAGGTTCGATTATTCAACATATTTTAAAATTTTGTTCTGCAATACACACTAATTAGTTACAATGTCAATGTTGGTGTTCAGCACCATAAAATTGGTCTAATTTAATGAATCAATTTTACAACCCTAATATTTACATTAAGCTCGCAATTTGGTTAGTCACCAGTGAGATAGTTCATATCATTTTGTATTTTGGAAATTCCGAGGGACATCATACATTCAACCACACCATCCTTGAAATAGAGGCACGAAATAAATAAAATACAAAAGAAAGATAACTTAATCATCTCACACCAAATCGTGATATTACCTTGTATTAAATTGTGATAATGACCTTTCTCTCGTCTCGTGCGTGTATACGGAATACTTTATTTACATACGTTTATGATCAGCACAAAAATATTCATATCAATTGACCTAACGTAACTGAAAAATTCAATGTTAACATACCGATTAATAAAACGCCAACAAGATACGACGCAAAAATTGGCGGCATTTGTTGATTGTACTTTATGTCTGTAGAATATGTGTTTCACTTTCAAAAACCAATATGAAATTAATAAGATATGTAAAAATGGAACAATAAACGGTTACATAAGATCGATAATTTTCGTATTCAACTCTTAGCAGTTGTTTATGTTTGCGATCTGTTTGAGAATAATAATGTCAATTTGTGGTAGACCAATTTATGTATTCCGCCTTTATTTCGCAAAATATTTGATTTTGTTGTCGAATTTCGCATGTTACCCTTTCCATTCAATAAATTGCTATTCGGGATTAAATGAGTCTTAAGTTCGTACATTAATGTGGCGTGTACACTTATCGTGAAACTTGAGACAAACGAGCCAAGCACAAATCTTCTCTCGGGTTATATTTTTTAATTAAACCCGAACAAGCAGGGTTACCTCGAGTATTGTACATCGAGCGAAGGTGTGCAGTATCAAATAATGCGGTGTGTATGAATATTAAATTGTTCGCACACTCTCGTACTCTGACATTCATGTAAAATTTGTTGAACCGCTGTATACTCGGTGTAAGCACAGCTCATCGAAATGAATTTTCTAACTAAAAGTGTAGCTACACAAATTAACGAAAAGTGTAACTAATATGAAGTGTAGGTATGAAAAAAGTAAATAGCAAACCTTTACTAAAAGAGATCAGCAAAAATGTATATTAGATGTATATTATAGTGATCAAATATGGTCATAATAATTCTAATCTATTAACTATGCGACAAGTGTGGAAGTTCTAATTCGTCGAATTTTAGAAAAAGCGAAATATTTAAAATATTTGCGATGCTATGGTTGAAAACAAGGGTCTCAGAGATGTTCAGTTCTACTGGTATCCAGTTGACCTTTCTGTTGGTGAAGATTGCGTGAACAGATTTTATTAAGTTTTATTCGCCATCTCTACGTCCAGGTACTGACAATATTAGTAGCTCTTTGGAATTTGCTTGTGGATTCTTCTATGCTATCAGCGACTGTTTATATGACCGTACCATCCGCAAACGTTGCTATATTAGTCTCTTTTATCGTTGGCAGATCCGAGGTATATAGAACATGAAATATTTGTCCCAGAGCGCTTCCTTGTGGTTCTTCCGCTGATATTTTTTTTATTCGCCAGCTAATTTAACACGAAAGTGTCGGTTAGATATGTAAGGTTTTAGTATTTCATAAAACTTCTTTGGTCTCTTTGTAACTTATATTCCAAGCCTTTGTGCCATACCTCAAAGGCCTGTGCTGCATCCAACACGACACTTGAACACACTTTCTTATTGTTAAGTACATCTTCAATTACGTTTGTAATTCGATGTACTTGTTCTATTGTTGAATGGTTTTCTCCGAAGTAGTTTCTCTGAGTAGTTTCTCTGAGTAGTTTCTCGAATATTTTTGAGATTATATTGGAAGTATGAAAATCGGCCTATACGAATTTTTGTCACCCCATGGTGGAATATGAAGTTTATGTCGTTTTAAACTTTTTGTCGCTTTCCAAAGGGAATATTCGGTATTTTTCTCCAGTAAGGCTACTTAAGTATTTATTAATGGACTCGTTCTTGATTTCTTTGATTATCAACTTTAATTTATTGGGCTTTTAGAGTTGTTTAATATTCCGGCCCTCGACCTTTGCCAGGCCTTTCTTGCTTTTCGTTTTACTGCAACCAATTCCCTTACTTCCAGAGGATAAATAGCATTTCAGCGCATTTCCTTTGAACTTGAGCAGGTTAAGTACTGTTGTCGAGTGGTTCTAGTTTTTCTTTTAGCTGTATCGGATTTTTAATTGGCACCTGAAGATCAATATTATCCTCAACTAGTTTCCAGAATTTCTCCCAGCTTCTTTGTTATTAGTTAGCCATCGTGGACCAGTTTTCTTAACAATCGCTGCACTAATTGTCATAATTACAGGCGTGTGATCCGTCATAATCCCCAGCTCTCTACCATTTTTAGAGATTTCTCTTGATCCTCGGTAAGCAGTTTTTGCATTAAAATCACCTCCGATTATGAAACTTAATCCAAGTGATTTAAATAATGTGCAATAGTATTCCTTAAATAAATTATATCTCGAGAGCAATCTAATGACGATGCACGATCGTCGATAATCTTTGTTGTTATTTATAAATACTTTTAAGAAGGCTACTTGCATAAATTCCTCTTCAATTTTGAGATCTACAAAATGTTTGACCTTTTCTTTTATAACCACCTTTGATCCTTCTCATGCCCTTCCTGAAGGATGAATGGCGTGATAACAATAAATAAGTCCATAAATTTCTCCCGCACGCTTCTTAGCATATCATTTGTATCATCGGAGCACTGTTGTATCATCGGTAGTGCCCTTTGAAATAACTGCTTTTCCCATTACCACTTGCGAGTATGGTTTTGGTCTCCCGTTTTACTAGCATGAGTTCGCCTTTGGTGAAAGTTTGGTTAACTTTTTCCGCTATCCCTGGGTACCAATATATTATATTGATATAATAAGCCAGGCGCTAAGCCGATCGTCCTGAAATTTCTACCTTGTATGATTTGCATGACGAAGACAAATCTAACATATGTCTGTATACCTCCCGAACAAAAGTTCGTTTAAGTTTTGGGCTTCGCATAACAACTCGGACAAATATCAACCGATTTATATCTTACGAGGGTTTTCTGAAAAGTTCTCAATCTCAACATGAAGATGGCAGCACTCGTCAACAAAAGTAGAGGGACGTGTTCACGTATGTGTTGAAAGGTTCTAAACGAAATATCAGCCATTTTGGACGCGCACTTGTTGTTTAACAATCGTTTGAGTGGGTCGATGCGAATGTTTTTGTGAAAACAGAAAAAATTGAGTACCGAGCAGACATTAAATATTTATTTTTGAATGGCAATACGCCTACGCAAATCAAAGACGAGTTATACGTTGTGTACGGGGATTCTCCACCATCATTTACCACCGTGAAGTGTTGGGCAATTGTGTCCGTACCAGCTTGAGTGACGATGAATGGTCGGGGCTTCGCAACCACTAGACAATCTTTGAATTAAAGTTAGAGAGATAGAAGAGGCTATGAATCTGTCTAAAGATCACATATTGAATCAAGACACATCGAAGTTTGCCACATATTGAATCAAGATTTAGACATGAGAAAGCTGTCCGCGCGTTGAGTGCCGCGTTTGTTCACTTTGGACCAGAAACGTGTTCGAATTAACATTTCAAACGTTCCGTTTGCGCAGTTTAGGTGCAATGAATCAGATTTTTGGCGCCGGCTATTTTCTGTTGATGAAACTTGGATAACACTATTACCATCGATTATCTTTAAAAATGGAAAACCATTACAGGAGCATATTACGCATTATTACTTGATAAGCTGAAGACAGAAATGGCGGAAAAACGACCACATTTGCAGAAAAAAATCTTGCTCCATCAAGAAAATGCGCCGCCTCACATGTCAGAGGTTGCCATGGCAAATATTCACGAATTACAGTTTCAACTGTTGAACCTTACTAGATCTAGCCCCAAGCGCCTTTTTTTGTGCCCTAAGCCAAAAGTTGCGCTCAGAGAATAGAGATTTTCGTCGAATGAGGAGGCCATTTTATCTTCGTAATCAACTATTTTGCTGAGAAAGACGCCGAACACTATTTGGATGGGATGAAGAGATGGGAACAGCGCTGAGAGAAGTGTGTAGACTTAAAAAATTCTAGAAAAATGTCTTGTATCTTTGTTAGGTCGAAAACTTTTCGGACAACCCTCGTACATTTAGTCCAGGTCAATTAAATAATTTTACCAATAATTCCGGATATAATTAAATAAACCATCGGAAGCCTTCGGGTACCTCCCGAACAAAGATCATGAAAAATTATGGTTTTTTATATTAACTTGAATAAGTTTTAGCCAATTTGAATTATATTTGGTCCAGATTACTTCAATAATAGTACAAATAACTGTAGATATAATTAACATGAATCGTGGGTATATTCTGAAAGGAAGACCATTCAAATCAATAATTTAAAACGTCTCAGCGTGCAGAGAATTAAAATATTGTAAAACTTCGGTTCAAAAATTATCACAATTCATTGATGTATAAACACTTTTGAGAACTTTGGCTATTGTTGAACATATAGCATTCGAGCACTCTTCGGAAAACATGATATTTATTAGACGCTCGCCGATTTATAATCATGTAAAGTAATGCCATTTGGTATTAGTACCAGGTAATATTTACGCACACATCAACAATTTGTTAAATTATCGTTCGTGACGATTATACCAAATATCAAAAATAAAATTAGAATATATTCGAAACAATTAAATATTACATCTTGTAACAGTCGAAGTCTGTTACATATACGTTTCAAAAATTTTACAAGACACAGGACTGTTCGATGTAAAATATACTTTGTCAAAACATTTTTTTTGACCCACTGTATTCATATTTTTGGATTTCGGAATTCTCAAGCAATGCATAACTCTTCTTTAGAATTGAGATAAACTTCATTTATGTATTATCTTTGCATTACGTTGTGTTTGTAATGTTGTTGATTAGCTTCCGGTTTTTTATGGCCTTATTATTGTCTTGTTTATGGCCTGAATGCAAATTAACAAAATACACCTTACGGTCATAATCAGTTGCATAGTGTCCGCCGTGGAATTTAAAGCTCCTTAAAAGGTATTAAAATACAAATTAGTTGTGCAATATTTAATAATAATACTGTTGAGCACAATAATAGTGAACTTGTGTGTTTTTTTTGTTACAAGTGTTGTAAAAATTAAAAATAAAATCCGTGATAATATTACGTGATATTGTGCGCGGTGATCTTTGGATGTTTGCAGATCCAACGTTATAAACATCTACAATTTGTAGATACGGATTAAGATAAAAGGTAAATGATTTTTTTTATGTTTTTGGTTCCGTTTGGCGGGAATTGCAATTACCTAGCCACTTTGTCGTTGACTACAAAATTTTTCTATTACTATATAGAATCGTGAACGAACGGTGTATATCCGTATTGAAAATTTCCCGTTAAGGTAGTTGCAAGCAACCCGGTTACGTTTTAGCACGAGCATAATAAAACGCAAGATTGCAAGATTCCACGGCAATTTTTTATATAAAGACAACTAGACCGTATACAATTTTACAAAACGCTGTAAAGGATTACACGTAAAACTATACACCCGATATTCGTTAAACAGCAACAATCAAAGTTTGTAAACAACTAATTCAGCAAGGGCGTTTAAGTTACGCCCTAGATTTGGAACAAAACTACTTTAGTTTATTGTTTGTATTAAATTAGAAAATGTAATTAGAATTAAGACTTTTCCTTTTAACTATACGTCCGCCATGGTTCTAGAACGTTTTTTTTTGTGCATGCGTAATACATATTTACTTATTATATTACATATCTAATTTATTTATTTGTTAATTTATTTATTGCCAATATATTATTAAAGATTTCATATTTATTTATTTACAATATATTTACATATTTCTCCACATATATTTTTTAATTTTGTTATAATAAAATTCGTGTTATGCATTAAATGAAAATTCCAAAATCTTTAAATTCTCATTTCCATGAAATTTTTGTTGTTGATTGCTTTGAATGATGGTGTGTTTTGCCGGTTACGTGTTATTAGTGATATACATATTATTAGTGATAAATTAAAAATAGAAAAAAATAGTGATTAAAATGATTCAAAAGTGAGGTAGTTCAGCCTTGCAAGAGGGTACGCCATCTCTGTGGTAGTACAAAATGGTTGGGAGGGTTTAGCGAAAGGTGGTCACAACATCTATGATCACTATCAAAGTTAACAACGGTTGTGCTTGTGACAATTTATAAAAAAAATCGGTAGTATATGAACAAGTGTGATCTCTAAAGAGAACTACTATATCGACCATCGATAGATTTATTCAAGCAGCACTCTCAAGCTCCAGTGTGATTAGTGAAAAGATCCCATCCCAACTGACTGCCACCTAGCCGGCAATGTGCTGCGTCACTAGTAATAAACGCTAGGAGATTTCTGTTAACGAACTTATCAGATTTGCTTCTCCGATGTTAAATTTTGAAACGGTTCGTTACAATCTATTACTCTAACTAATACCGGGTTTCCATCGAGGTAGTATAAAAGTATTCTATAATAGTGTTATAATATTAAAGTATTGCGATGAAAAACCAAAGTTGATAGTATAATATTGTAATAAATATTTCAGTATGCTAGCTATCAAGATATAATACGAAGCAAATAGTATTTTTAACATTGTAAATTTCACCGTTTTTAAATAAATTTATTCCTGGCTTAGCCATTTCCATTTTTAATATTTTGTTACTACAATGAACAACAATTTGTTGACTGAATATCGTGTAATGTATAATATGTACCACTCAAATTAATAATATCCATTTTTATCAAACGCTCATTTTGGAAAGGCTAATTTCAAAGCGTACGATGGAAAACCGATATGGTTTGATATTAAAAGAGTATTATGCTATTATTCTATTATGCTATCGACGATGGAAACCTAGCATAATGTAAATAACACAAAGACACAATAAATCAATTCCGGACTTTGGTTTATTCAAACACTCAAGTTTGGTACCAAATGTTTCAATAGCGAGAATGCTACAAAGACTTTAGTTAGAAACGCACCAGAAAAGTGTTTCGTTTAAATTAAATATTTTATTTTCTAAGCCTGACCAATTATTCATTATGCCTGACCAAACACCAACATCTATTGCTGAATTAACTCCGCACTTTGGTTTATTCAAATACCCAAGTTCAGCATAAAACAATTGGCATTGGCACAAGAACTTTTGTGGCATTTTAAAAAACATGCACACGTGCAACGTTATCTATCAATGTTTTTGAACAGTACTTTAAGCATGCCAAACGTTTTATTCATATTCCTAATTCAAATTTACATTTCAAAACAATCTAACAAACACTGAAAATTTTGTAAAAAAAAATTGAAAATGAAGGTTTGAGATTCAGTCGCACATTTTATTTGTGTCGCAAACCCATCTCTACATATAACAAAAACCTTCTGGGGTCGATTTTGTTCAAAATCCGAGACTTGACGAAATAATAACCGCAAGTATATAGTAGTGGTATGTGTGTTTGTGGTAGCTGGTAGTGCGAATGCGCGTCATTTAATTTTTTTAGATATGACATTTCCAGATAACATTTCCATTTATAATTTAAAATTTGTAAATGCAAATATGCTTTAAATAAAATTAAATTTATTTAATTATTTAATTTTAGTTTTAAAATATCGCATTGACAAAAAAATTAAAATCATAATAACGGGTGATTTTTTAAGAGCTTGAGAACTTTTTTTTAAAAAAAAACGCATAAAATTTGCAAAATCTCATCGGTTCTTTATTTGAAACGTTAGATTGGTCCATGACATTTACTTTTTGAAGATAATTTCATTTAAATGTTGACCGCGGCTGCGTCTTAGGTGGTCCATTCGGAAAGTCCAATTTTGGGCAACTTTTTCGAGCATTTCGGCCGGAATAGCCCGAATTTCTTCGGAAATGTTGTCTTCCAAAACTGGAATAGTTGCTGGCTTATTTCTGTAGACTTTAGACTTGACGTAGCCCCACAAAAAATAGTCTAAAGGCGTCAAATCGCATGATCTTGGTGCCCAACTTACCGGGCCATTTCTTGAGATGAATTGTTCTCCGAAGTTTTCCCTCAAAATGGCCATAGAATCGCGAGCTGTGTGGCATGTAGCGCCATCTTGTTGAAACCACATGTCAACTAAGTTCAGTTCTTCCATTTTTGGCAACAAAAAGTTTGTTAGCATCGAACGATAGCGATCGCCATTCACCGTAACGTTGCGTCCAACAGCATCTTTGAAAAAATACGGTCCAATGATTCCACCAGCGTACAAACCACACCAAACAGTGCATTTTTCGGGATGCATGGGCAGTTCTTGAACGGCTTCTGGTTGCTCTTCACTCCAAATGCGGCAATTTTGCTTATTTACGTAGCCATTCAACCAGAAATGAGCCTCATCGCTGAACAAAATTTGTCGATAAAAAAGCGGATTTTCTGCCAACTTTTCTAGGGCCCATTCACTGAAAATTCGACGTTGTGGCAGATCGTTCGGCTTCAGTTCTTGCAGGAGCTGTATTTTATACGGTTTTACACCAAGATCTTTGCGTAAAATCTTCCATGTCGTCGAATAACACAAACCCAATTGCTGCGAACGGCGACGAATCGACATTTCACGGTCTTCAGCAACACTCTCAGAAACAGACGCAATATTCTCTTCTGTACGCACTGTACGCATTCGTGTGGTTGGTTTAATGTCCAATAAAGTAAACTGAGTGCGAAACTTGGTCACAATCGCATTAATTGTTTGCTCACTTGGTCGATTATGTAGACCATAAATCGGACGTAAATCGCGAAACACTTTTCGAACCGAACACTGATTTTTGTAATATAATTCAATTATTTGCAAGCGTTGCTCGTTAGTAAGTCTATTCATTATGAAATGTCAAAGCATACTGAGCATCTTTCTCTTTGACACCTTGTCTGAAATCCCGCGTGATCTGTCAAATACTAATGCATGAAAATCCTAACCACAAAAAAATCACCCTTTATGTGTAGTTAAAATTTTTTTTTCTTAACACATTGACACTCACTTTCTAAATGTGTGTACTACTCAGGAACACTCAGGAAGGGAATGTATTGTTGAGAATTGAAAAATATGTCGAGTTATTCTTTAAAAAATTGAAGAAGTTGTTTGCGCGAACGTGTTAACTCGCCTTTTCAAAAGCAGGGGGGATGTCAAAAAGTCAGAGAATGACTTTTGATGCTTAAATTCGCAGAAAACAAACAAATTAACCACATAAAAATTACACACACTAATATAAACGTGTATACTATACTCCTTATACGTATACGTAAACGTCATGTCTCGTGTCTCGGATTTTGAACAAAATCGACCCCTGGTGACTTTTTATCAAACCGACTCATGCGCATCATTACAGTTTAATAATTTTTAACTGTTTTAATATAATTAAAGGCCTGGCCGATTACTGGGTTTAGCTGACCAATTACCAAAATTTCGTGCTTAATAGATGGCAATCAATTTGAAGTTCACCTTGAAAATTATTAAAACGACTGTAAAAAATTTCTGTTGCTGACCAATTACTGGAATTAATAGGCCAATTGTGACGAAATATTAACCTATTAGACCCAACTTTTGCTTTTAAAAAACACACAAAATTCGATTGAAAAGGTACCAGCTTATGGAAGCAATCAAACATACTTAAAGGAGTGATTTTTACATTTTAGTTTTATTCAATGTTGATACGATTTTCTTTTGATATATGATCTAAATTTATTACAATCAAAGTACAGTAAACGTTGCATGGTAAAAACTACTAACATTTTATAGTTAAATTTTCATGTTCTACAAGAAATATCCTCTGAAAAAAATATTGGACGCCTAAAATCGAGTTAGTTTTAAAATTTTCTTTTGTTTTTCATCATGTTGGACAGACATATCAAAGTGAACAGACATATTTTATAATTATTCTGTGTAAATACGCAAATAAATTAAAAATTAGTTAAAATTTTTAATCAGTTTTACTCTATAGTTTAAGTTAAATAGATTTTTTGTGATAAGAAATAACAAAATAATTGTTGGTAAATATTTTTCGGGTGAAATATTTATTCAATTTGATATACATTGTTATTAGATTTGTGTCTTCATTTTATAAATGTGTCAATCTGTTGTAACTTTTTGTTTGTAGGCATTTTTTCATTTTGACTAGAAATGCCACCACAAAATAAGATTTATTAGCCAAGTTACGGCAAGATCGAAAAAGTTGAAATCTACAAGATGAAAAATCATCGAAACAGAACTTCGTTTGCAAGAGCTGCTGAAACACCTGAACAGCGTGGTACATGACTTCGAAATAGTTCAAAAGAACAGAGGACAGTTACCCAAAAATTTCGAGAGCTGGCAGAATAGCTATCTTTTAAAAAAATCGTATTTTAAATAGCTTTTGAATATAATTCTGGTAAAGTTCTTTTCGACACGAAAGATATTATTGATCGTTTTGCAGTTCATTTATATTACAAATCTATTATTCCGGCCGGGCATTTTACAGTTGGTTCATAAATTGACAGAGAGGCATAATTTTATGCAAAATTTAGATACCAAATGCCATTTTAGAATCATTATAGGCACACATTGCCATAACATATTGCAATAACATGCCACAAATTTGCAATAACATTTTAGTAATTTCGCTTGCCACATCGAAGGATCAAGCCAAATATCGTTCCAACTTCGGTTGAACATGTAATGTTAATATTTTAAATTATTTGAAATAAAATATTTGTATGTTTCGTTTCTACTCCATAATAAATGAGTTTTAAAATATGTATACCGTTTAAGGATTTTCTTGCAATTACTTGGGTATTATTGTGTGTACAATATTATTACTAATTGTACCGTCACGGTTATCATCAGACAGACGTAATAAAAATACGCGGATGGATACCTTCCTTAATTATATTTCTTCATTCATTATAAATCGCAAGGTCTACGATAACTAACAACATTTCATGGTGCTTTTATATGATTTGTTACTGTGCTACGGATCAGCACAAAAGTTGATGACCGGATAGTCTACATATACGACGATTGTACACAAATGAAAATGAGAATGAAATTAATATCGTTTAATTGTTATTGAAATTGGTCGATCACGTGTAGGAGTTTTAACGATTTGCCAATATTTTGGTTTTAATATCAAGGCAGTCTAATTTATTGTCATGTGTATTCGGTTAAGGTTAATTATATGTTGGGCACCTTATGAGTGGATGCTGTCCACAATTAGAATGGTATGCTCGTTAATAACGGTCAACTTCCCAGAAAACTATATATAACCAAACGGTACTCACATTTTCTTCAGCCTCTTCTTTCTAAATCTCTATGCTAATCACTAATCGATTGATGTAAGGTTGACTATATGGAAAATATTCAATGTTGTAAACATCACATTGAATAATGATTATGGATTGGAACGAGTTAGCAATAAACTAAAACATAATTTTTCTAATATCTTAATGCACCATCATATTATATAACATTGCAAAGAAAGAAAGAGATAAGATGGCCAGTAGCAACCTTGATAATTTTCATTTGTATGCCACTGCATCAGCGAAATAATCAGATTAGTTTGAAACTGATTATCGAAAGCACACATCTAGGTCCAAGTGGAGAAATATAAAAGAACGACGAAAATGAAATCTATTGTAGTAATGATAAAATTAAAATGTTTGAATGATGAAGTTAAATAAGATATTTTTTTGGTATTTATGCAGGTATTAATTGCCGTGATTTTTTCCATATTAACTATTACAATTGCTGAACCGTACCCACCACACGGTCATTTGGTTATGGTGGTTTTGGCGGAGGTTATGGATATGGAGGTTATGGCAATGAAGGACATGCACATGGAGGGCATGGTCATGGAGGATACGATAGAAACGACGGGTTTCATGGCGGTCTTGGCGGCTATGGTTTACATCATGGGTAATGGTTCCACTTCTTTAATGAGATAAAATGAAATAATGGGATCTCAAACTCTAATTCCAATAATCATTTATTTTTAGGCATGGATATGGACTATACCCTGGTGGATTCGGTGGATATGCTGATGGGTTTGGTTACGGTAGCGGTTTCGGCCATGGAGGGTTCTATTAAATTATTAAAAAGAAAAACTAATTTAGAAACGATAGCTTTAACTAGATTGAGGATTCATTAGCGGGATTGTATTTACTATGTATGTGAACTGATTTTAAATATAAGTAAAAAAAAATACTTTTGATCTGTTCATTTGTAACTATAAGCTCGAGGGAAATTTAAAAACTTCGCGAAGTGGAAATGAAAGCAATTGCGTTATCATAGTATAATGCAATTTTATTTTTAAACAAATATTCCATAACACTAATATATCTGGTCCAATGATGTTCAGTACAGCTGCCATCGGCTCTTCGTTTGAGTAGAAATTCGAGATGCCTATAGCATCAGCAACCTCACGTACTTTTATTCAGCGGTCATTCAATACGCTCTCAGCATTTACCGTCTCGGCATAAACAACCATTTCTATTTTAAAAAATAAAATATCACTGACACACCTAACTTAAGCTGCTATTTTTATACAAAAGAATGGACAAACCGAAATAAAACTATCAAAGTGAAATGTAAGTAATGTAATTACTAAATAGTTTTACAACTGCTCTATATCAATATTTCGCTCACTCCATTTACGTTTGAAGAATAAAAATGGAATTGCGACCGTATATCCCGAACAAGCTAAATATCTGCCATTATTTGCGAGGTCAATTTCAACAGTTATTGGATTCTGAAACGTCGATATGTATTAAAAACTATAATCTACTGTAAAATAAGAAGTTAGTTGCAAACGATTATCTAGACCAAGCAGCACCAAAGCTCACTTTTAAAATTGTTATTGGTACTGGATTACAAACCTTTATATTAACATGTTTCAGCACAATTTGGCACTTTACCATAAAAATTTAAAAAAAAACACCCTCCGAATGCGAGTGCGACTAATCTTGTTATTTCTCCATATATTTTGCTAATTATTGGGGAACCTGAAAAGGGCCGAAATGACGTGGAAACCAGAAAAGCCGTAAACCAATGAAGTTTTTTTTCTTTTTATGATTTAATCTGTTCTGCGATGATAGTTCCGCGATTTGTCGTATAGAAATGCTCCGTGGTGTATATAACAATTTTGTTTGTTGCTGTTGATTTTCAAAGCAAGTCGTTTCGCGAACCGCTTAAGCGGTATTAAAGTGTCCTTGGCCTTCGGCCAAGAAACGCGATATCATCTGCAATTCTGCATATCCAACGATTTAGTCTGACTTTACTGACTATGCAACGCGAAGTTTCATATTAGTTTAATATTATACTTTTTGTTATTTACTTAGATACTCGATCTCTAGAATAAAGAGCACAGACGCGAGTAAATCTATCTGTCGGATACCAAATTTTATTTCGAATGGTTTAGATACTCTCTTTCTCTCTCTCTCTCTCTCTATCTCTCTCTCTCTCTTCCAATACGATTCTTCACGTAGAGCCAGCTGCTGTTAACCTACACAGAGAGGCAAGCTCGCTGGAATTCCTACACAAATGAATGCGCCCAGAGTTGGTGAATGGTTTTGCTGTACTCCTAACATTTTCCCAAGATCATCCTCAACGTGAAAACACTGTCAGTGATTGATCATTTGCGGTGTAAAGTCGGTATGATTACGGTAAGTACAACATTAGCTTGAAAAATTTAGAAACTCATACATATAACACATGACACATTAAAAATTAAATTAAAGTAAATTTTAAATTAAAGTAAATGTTTGTCTGGTTACCATCGGGAATCGAACCCGGACCCTCGAATAACAAAGCAACCCACTTACTTACCCTGCTATCGAGAGCGACCTCAAAGTCATAAAGTTTAGAGGTAAGAGTAGCGATATAGGCCATTTCGTCAGTCCGATTTAGAAGATTTTTTCAATTGCACGTTTGTGCATTGTGCATCTTGTACAAAGGTTGTCATAGAAACCTTCTGGGGCCTTATTCTTGAAATCGTCCTAAATTTACGCATTCAGAATTTATTTTGCTTTATAATTCTTTTTATTATTCGGTGTTTGTTTTATTTCCTTTTTTTTCGTCCTGAACTGTTTCCAATTCATACAGACTTCTTATATGATATTACATTGTTTTATTCACAATTCATATTCTATTTCCTTTATAAATTTCACTAATTGTTTATAGTATTCTCTATTACTTGATTTTAGGATTTGCTGTAGTGTATATTTTTGGGTGATCTGATATTTGTTTCTTACGCTTCTATATTTGATGCATCTTTCTATAATGTGCTCATTATCTTCTGTTTCATTACATTCGTCACATTCATCCGTTTCGGCTTTCCCTATTATCTTTTTGTATTTTTTGTTATTCGCTTGTCCTGTCCTTAGCCTTGTTATTAGCCTTATTTCGTTTGGTTTTAGATTTATTTGTCTGTACCAAGTCTTTTTTCGGTTTTTTCCATTTATTGATTTATTGTACCTGATAATGAGGACGAAGCGTTTGACGTCCCGTCGAATTCGAATGATAAGAATTATGTCCCTGGTTTGAACCGCTGCTGATGTGTGATGATAGCCAGATATTTTCCCAAAATTAAAAGTGGATTTTTCCAATAATGTGAAGTCAATGAAGTTAGCCCGAGCCCGAATTTTATGGTGGGTTTCTTGGATAAGTGTAGTCATCCCGAAAAAGTGTAAATAGGTTAAAAAATGTAGCACCATCCCGAAAAAAATTCACGCATGCGATAAGCAAACAATATAGAAAATTATATTAATGTAAAAAAAATTACTGGTCATTTTTATTTTATTTTAGTAGTTACTAGGAAACATAAAGCCACCAAGCGGCATACACGGCCAGAAAAGCCAATGTACTAACTAAGATGTGTAAACTATCCTATGTCCATATCAGGTGGAAATAACCTTTTTTTTTTAATTTGTATGTTTAATCGATTGGCGATTTTTTGTGTAGTTATCATGGGTCAACATTAAATTCTGTACCGAAATACCTAGAGATAAACCCACCAAGCGGCGTACGCGGCCAGATAGGCCAACGTACTAACTAAGATGTGGAAACTACCCTATGTCCATATCAGGTGGAAATAACAATTTTTTTAATTTGTATGTTTAACCGATTGTCGATTTTTTGTGTAGTTACCATGGGTCAACATTAAATTCTGTACCGAAATACCTAGAGATAAACCCACCAAGCGGCGTACGCGGCCAGATAGGCCAATGTACTAACTAAGATGTGGAAACTATCCTATGTCCATATCAGGTGGAAATAACCTTTTTTTTAATTTGTTTATTTAACTGAAATACGATTTTTTGTGTAGTTACCATGGGTCAACATTAAATTCTGTACCGAAATACCTAGAGATAAAGCCACCAAGCGGCATACGCGGCCAGATAGGCCAATGTACTAACTAAGATGTGGAAACTACCCTATGTCCATATAACCTTTTTTTTAATTTGTTTATTTAACCGAAAGACGATTTTTTGTGTAGTTACCATGGGTCAACATTAAATTCTGTACCGAAATACCTAGAGATAAAGCCACCAAGCGGCATACGTGGCCAGATAGGCCAATGTACTAACTAAGATGTGGAAACTACCCTATGTCCATATCAGGTGGAAATAACCTTTTTTTAATTTGTTTATTTAACCGATTGGCGATTTTTTGTGTAGTTACCATGGGTCAACATTAAATTCTGTACCGAAATACCTAGAGATAAAACCACCAAGCGACATACACGGCCAGATAGGCCAATGTACTAACTAAGATGTGGAAACTATCCTATGTCCATATCAGGTGGAAATAACCTTTTTTTTAATTTGTTTATTTAACTGAAATACGATTTTTTGTGTAGTTACCATGGGTCAACATTAAATTCTGTACCGAAATACCTAGAGATAAAGCCACCAAGCGGCGTACGCGGCTAGATAGGCCAACGTACTAACTAAGATGTGGAAACTACCCTATGTCCATATCAGGTGGAAATAACCTTTTTTTAATTTGTTTATTTAACCGATTGTCGATTTTTTGTGTAGTTACCATGGGTCAACATTAAATTCTGTACCGAAATACCTAGAGATAAACCCACCAAGCGGCGTACGCGGCCAGATAGGCCAATGTACTAACTAAGATGTGGAAACTATCCTATGTCCATATCAGGTGGAAATAACCTTTTTTTTAATTTGTTTATTTAACTGAAATACGATTTTTTGTGTAGTTACCATGGGTCAACATTAAATTCTGTACCGAAATACCTAGAGATAAAGCCACCAAGCGGCATACGCGGCCAGATAGGCCAATGTACTAACTAAGATGTGGAAACTACCCTATGTCCATATAACCTTTTTTTTAATTTGTTTATTTAACCGAAAGACGATTTTTTGTGTAGTTACCATGGGTCAACATTAAATTCTGTACCGAAATACCTAGAGATAAAGCCACCAAGCGGCATACGCGGCCAGATATGCCAATGTACTAACTAAGATGTGGAAACTATCCTATGTCCATATCAGGTGGAAATAACCTTTTTTTTAATTTGTTTTTTTTACTGAAAGACGATTTTTTGTGTAGTTACCATGGGTCAACATTAAATTCTGTACCGAAATACCTAGAGATAAAGCCACCAAGCGGCATATGCGGCCAGATATGCCAATGTACTAACTAAGATGTGGAAACTATCCTATGTCCATATCAGGTGGAAATAACCTTTTTTTTAATTTGTTTTTTTTTACTGAAAGACGATTTTTTGTGTAGTTATCATGGGTCAACATTAAATTCTGTACCGAAATACCTAGAGATAAAGCCACCAAGCGGCATACGCGGCCAGAATGGCCAATGTACTAACTAAGCTGTGGAAACTACCCTGTGTCCATATCAGGTGGAAATAACCTTTTTTTTAATTTGTTTATTTAACTGAAATACGATTTTTTGTGTAGTTACCATGGGTCAACATTAAATTCTGTACCGAAATACCTAGAGATAAAGCCACCAAGCGGCATACACGACCAGATAGGCCAATGTACTAACTAAGCTGTGGAAACTACCCTGTGTCCATATCAGGTGGAAATAACCTTTTTCTAATTTGTTTATTTAACCGAAATTGAGTAATGGGACTTACATTACACAAGGAGCGCAACATTTTCACATAGGACCGGTCCGAATACTGTGAAATTTTTTTCTATTGTAATAATTTGGACAGTGTTCTGAATACAACTAAATTATTACACCGGCTATGCGCTATCTTTTCTTACATAAGCGAAATATCACGAACATTTCATTGTTATTCTTAAAAATGTGTTATGTTTTAAATTATCTAATTATATTTGCTATAGTTTTGTATTAAATAATTTTTTGATTATTAAACGAAATTATTACAACTAATGAACTATTGGTTTCAAAATAAGCTTCAGTTTTTTATTTACTGTATGCAATAAGATTATTACAATTTTTTAAATATAACAAATACATTTCAATATTCGGACAACAAAATGTATTTATTGATTATGTGGAATTATATTATTCTGGTGATATCACCATTTCACAAGAAAATTAAATATTACAGAATTCGGACATGTGCATAAAATTTAAATATTATTTTAATTAAATCTTAAATAATTTTAAATAAATATTTAAACAACATAAATATTTGTTTATTCGGAAAAAATGCTCGTTTTACTATACCTATACAACTTTTTTCCTTGTTTTATTTAATATACATAATGTTTTTTCTGAATCGTATTTTGCACTTCGTTTTGTAGTGTTTGTTCTTAAATTTTCGATTCGTTGCAATAGTTTGTTTAAAAGGGTAAACAGAGAAACATTTTGCTACAAGTTAAAGCAAATTTAACTAATTTTAGTACATAATACTTAAATATATATTATTATATTTTATTACTACATTTTATTGTTGTAATATTTAGTTGCATTTTCTAGGAGTAATATTTATTAATTTCCAATGAAGCGTTACAATAATAGAAAAAAACGATATAATATCACTGCTGAAAATATTGAAAGAGCTTTGTTATCAATCTCTAATTCAGATAAAATTTTGACTAGATCTGACACAAACTTAATGAAATTGTTATGCTTTGAACTTAATGTTAAATGTAACAAAAAACATAGAAAATTAATATACAATATGTGGTATTCCAAGTTACGACGGTCAGAAAGTTCTTGCAGTTGTAATACTAATAACGAGGCAAATGACCGTTGAACTAAATCCCAATAAAGAAATTTCCGATAATGCGCCAATTGCACAAGAAACGACACAAACGTCCACTTTGGAAACAAATGATGCATGTAATATAGTGTTACCTAACATCGAAATGAAACAAACAACGTCCATTCAGATTCCTTCGATTGAAATTTTGAAGCCACCGTTCACCATTATCAATTTACCGAAGGATGGCATTGTTTCCGGTACTATTGAATGTCAAATAAGCGAAAAATCAATCAATGATAATATTGAATTGATAACGGGTTATGAACGATCCGATAATTTAAATACTAATTTGCCATTAACTCCACAACATTCAGATGTTGATGACGTGTTCCAAAATAGTGAGCTTAATGAGGAAGGAGATCATCAAATATTCGATTGCAAGTCGCCAAAAATAAAGAAATCATTGGTAAAACCTAAGTTTTTTCATTCAAAAAGTTCCATTTTATACAAATTAATGGAATATCATGTTCATATTCCACATGAAACATGGAAACGAATATTTGACCAAAAAGAAAAAAAATTCGATTCTTACCATTACACACACCACATCGCTAAGCAACTAGTTGCTTTACCTGGTTGTTTGATACAAATTAAAGGGTATGATTTAGCACGAAGTCACTTAACTGTTAGAGCCTAATGTGGGCACAAAAACGGCAATCAACCATGCCGATCATTCAAATTAATAAACCAAAATATTAAGTTTGGAACATTTGACGTCTATAGCACAGGCAGTACTATAGTTCACCCATTTAAAAAATTTCAAAATACATCCAAATACTTGTGAGATTTGTATAAAGAAAAATTACTTAAAAATACGGCAGAAATAGTTTCAGAAGACTTGGTTAACGAAGAAAACCTAGCATTTTTTAACGAAACTAATACTGCAACAGTTTTAAAAGATAGAAGGGTATTAAATAAAATAAGATCGGAGGCTTTATTGTCAAACGATAATCACTCGGATGATATTGAAGACATCCACTTAGAAAAGGAAAAAACGGATTTACAAGCAGACGAATCATACATTATCCAGGTGGCTAAAAATCCCTTCTGTGTAACTACGTGCTCCAAAAGACAGTGTATATTACTTAAAAATATTATTGAAAAACGCCGAAATGATGAACTAATAGTATATTTAGATGCCACAGGTGGACTTGTTCGTAAACCGTATAAATCTTGTAGAATGGTAATGTATTATGCTCTTATCATACCGGTTAAATCTCAAGATAAGGATGCTGCTACCCCATTTCCACTTAGCGATATGATTAGTTCAAGCCACGATACTAGAAGTATTGGAAACTGGCTTCGTGAATATCGCCTGTATGTGGAAGGTAATTTAAAAAAATGGCCAGTTTTCTCCACCGTTGTAGTTGATTTTTCGTATGCTGAAATAAATTCTGTATTGGATGCTTTCAACAGAATGGATTTAGTAGAATATTTAAAACACTCCCACAAATGGGTTACAAAAGTAAAAACCGAAAAGATGCGGAATGAATTTGTCAAGCTACAATTGTGTTGCTCACATATGTCGCACACTATTGCTAAAGATGTGTATACTCATTATCATAAGTTTGCTCAATCTTATAAATTCGTGCGAGAGATTATGAGTTTCATTATTACAGCCAGAGATTATGAAATCGTAAAACAAATTTGGCGAGAATTTGCGCTCTTGTTAACATCCAGAATTATTAATGATAATGTTAAACAATCATTTAACCGTCTTGTGAGTCTAATTGCTAGTTCTATTGAAGTTTTTTAAATTTAAACATTGAAAGGGAATATGATTGCGCTACAGATATAATTGTTGATGAAGAAGTTAATAAAAAGGATTATTCGTGTCCTATTTATAAACAGAGCCTATTTTACGTAGATCTTTTTGAAATAAGCAGAAATATTGAGATGTCTATACCATATGCTAATGAAAAAGAACCTTTAAATAGTTTTTATAGTTTAAGTTTCCACTTCTTATTTCTGAAAAAATACGCCAGTATTTTGCCGCTGTTTACTGAAATTCTTCATAATGGGAAACGTTTTAGTAATGGACATGTAGAAAATTATTTCGCAACTCTAAAACGAAGATTTTCGGCCACTAATCGTACTCAAAAATTAGGAAAATTGCCGTTAAAAGTTGGTCGGTTTGTGCGAGAATTAAATATGCGAAATAAAACAATTTGCAAAGAAATATTGTTTTCGGTCCCTAAATTATCTATGGGTAAATCAGATAATCTTTCCAGAATAAACTCGGATGAACAAAGTGACCAATGCCTTTTGGATGTACAACAGAGCACTTCAGTATGGAAAAGAAAAAACCCATATTCATCCCCTATAAGCTGTATAAAGAAAAAAAGTAGCTTTGATTTTGCCGTTGCGAAATCGATTAATAAATCCAATGAACGTGACGTTGCCACTTTGAAAATGTTAAGTCCAAATTTAAATGAAACGCCTAGAAAACCTAAATCGATAAAACCTAGATCAATTGTTAAATCAGTCATAAATGTTGGAGTGCCTTTAATTCGAAATGCTCTTCACACGTGCAGTTTTTACAAAAATACATGTGCTATTGATTCTGTTTTACAAGCAATAGCTTTGTCAATAAACAATCAAAATAGTTTTTTAGAAAATTTAGAAAATTGGCGAATTAAAAGTTTGTTAGGATCCTTACTTAATAATGATATGGATAAAGTATACGAAATTCGTAAGGAAATTTTAACTCAAACATCCGGATTTAGATCTGATTGCACAACGGAGATATTCACTGTTTCTAAGAATATATTTGCTAACTTCCCAAGTATACATGCAACATTAGAATGTTCAAATAAAAACTGTTCCAGTACAGAAGAAGAACCCAGACCGATAATTTTTCTAGACTTAGCCTTATACGAGACGTTAGGAATTTCAAAAGTTGAATCATGTTTCCAGGAAATTCCACAAAATCAATGCCATAACTGTTTTCAGCCAATGCATCCTTCAACCAAAGCAGATGGACAAATAGTTTGTATATATGCAGAAACAGTTAAAGAAACTTATGTTAAATTGTCGGAAATATCCACTCGCATAAAAATTGAAAACGAAGAATATCAAGTAACATCAGTTATAAGTTTTAGTTACGATGGTCCGCTGTCTAAATATCCAAAGCCATCTGAAGGTCATTATGTTTGTTTTGGCTTTAGAAATAATATGTGGGAGAAATATGATGACTTATGCACTTACGTACCAAAAATCCGAAGCGATTATGCAACCAAAATTCGACCACAAATAATAATTTACAAAAAATTGGAAGAGCCGTAAGACCCAAACACACTTGAAATCATAAAGATACCAAAATTAAAGTATTTTGTACAAAATACGATACTGAATTAATATTTTATTTTATTTTATATTATGTTTTTTATATATGTGAAGTATTATTATTTTAATTATTAGTTAAGTGGTGGGTAGCAAAGCCCTGACTTTTCCTCCTCGTGGTGCTACCTGGGTAACGTAAATAAAATCAGGCACAGAAAAAATATAAATCATATTAATAAGTCAATAGTCCATTATGTCCGGACTTGTATACCATTAGGTTTATCTCTCTGTCTCTCTTTATTAGCTTTATCTCTAGGTATTTCAGTACAGAATTTAATGTTGACCCATGGTAACTACACAAAAAATCGCCTTGTGGTTAATGAATTAAAAACAAAGGTTATTTCCACCTGATATGGACATAGGGTAGTTTCCACATCTTAGTTAGTACATTGGCCTATCTGGCCGTGTTTGCAGCTTGGTGGCTTTATCTCTAGGTATTTCAGTACAGAATTTAATGTTTTCCCATGATAACTACATAAAAAATCGCCTTGTGGTTAATGAATTAAAAACAAAGGTTATTTCCACCTGATATGGACATAGGGTAGTTTCCACATCTTAGTTAGTACATTGGCCTATCTGGCCTTGCATGCTGCTTGGTGGCTTTATCTCTAGGTATTTCGGTACAGTATTTAATGTTGACCCATGATAACTACACAAAAATCGCCTTGTGGTTAATGAATTAAAAACAAAGGTTATTTCCACCTGATATGGACATAGGGTAGTTTCCACATCTTAGTTAGTACATTGGCCTATCTGGCCGTGTATGCCGCTTGGTGGCTTTATCTCTAGGTATTTCGGTACAGAATTTAATGTTGACCCATGGTAACTACACAAAAAATCGCCTTGTGGTTAATGAATTAAAAACAAAGGTTATTTCTACCTGATATGGACATAGGGTAGTTTCCACATCTTAGTTAGTACATTGGCCTATCTGGCCGCGTATGCCGCTTGGTGGCTTTATCTCTAGGTATTTCGGTACAGAATTTAATGTTGACCCATGGTAACTACACAAAAAATCTTATTTCAGTAAAATAAACAAATTAAAAAAAAGGTTATTTTCACCTGATATGGACATAGGGTAGTTTCCACATCTTAGTTAGTACATTGGCATATCTGGCCGTGTATGCCGCTTGGTGGCTTTATCTCTAGGTATTTCGGTACAGAATTTAATGTTGACCCATGGTAACTACACAAAAAATCGTATTTCAGTTAAATAAACAAATTAAAACAAAGGTTATTTCCACCTGATATGGACATAGGGTAGTTTCCACATCTTAGTTAGTACATTGGCATATCTGGCCGTGTATGCCGCTTGGTGGCTTTATCTCTAGGTATTTCGGTACAGAATTTAATGTTGACCCATGGTAACTACACAAAAATCTTATTTCAGTAAAATAAGCAAATTAAAAAAAGGTTTTTTCCACCTGATATGGACATAGGGTAGTTTCCACATCTTAGTTAGTACATTGGCCTATCTGGCCGTGTATGCCGCTTGGTGGCTTTATCTCTAGGTATTTCGGTACAGAATTTAATGTTGACCCATGATAACTACACAAAAATCGCCTTGTGGTTAATGAATTAAAAACAAAGGTTATTTCTACCTGATATGGACATAGGGTAGTTTCCACATCTTAGTTAGTACATTGGCCTATCTGGCCGTGTATGCCGCTTGGTGGCTTTATCTCTAGGTATTTCGGTACAGAATTTAATGTTGACCCATGGTAATTACACAAAAAATCGTCTTTCAGTTAGATAAACAAATTAAAAAAGGTTATTTCCACCTGATATGGACATAGGGTAGTTTCCACATCTTAGTTAGTACATTGGCTTATCTGGCCGTGTATGCCGCTTGCTGGCTTTATGTCCCCTAGTAACTACTCAAATTATCGCTATTTGGGTTAAATAAAATAAAAATGACCAGTAATTTTTTTTACATTAATATAATTTTCTATATTGTTTGTATATCGCATGCGTGAATTTTTTCCGGGATGGTGCTACATTTTTTAATCTATTTACACTTTTTCGGGATGGCTACACTTATCCAAGAAACCCACCATAAAAATCGGGCTCGGGCTAACTTCACTGACTTATAATGTGCAGGTTAAGAATTTATTTTATTGCCAAAATATTTTAGGCAACTCGATCGATTATAGCGATTGCAAGAAGAATGACAATCGAAAAATTATTATTTTTTTACAAATGCGAGATATATAACAAAATTACATAATATACTTGTACATACAAACAAATTAATAAATAAATAGTACATAATTAACATGAACTCAAATAAAAATTATATATAAGCAAATAGGTAAGTATTGTTAAGGGTCAGTATATAAATTGTATCTAATGCAAAATAGGTAAATGTATATAACAAGGTAAGTATATAATATAAATTGTACTGGTCAGGGATGTATTTATTATATGTACATTGAAAATTAACTGATTTTGATAATTTTTAATTTATATTTGATTAAACTGTAATTTTAAATTGTACTAGCCGGTGCTAGTCGTTATCAGTACCTGCCCACTTTGCTTGTCCACAGATTGTATTTCGGTACAGAATTTAATGTTGACCCATGGTAACTACACAAAAAATCTTATTTCAGTAAAATAAACAAATTAAAAAAAAGGTTATTTTCACCTGATATGGACATAGGGTAGTTTCCACATCTTAGTTAGTACATTGGCATATCTGGCCGTGTATGCCGCTTGGTGGCTTTATCTCTAGGTATTTCGGTACAGAATTTAATGTTGACCCATGGTAACTACACAAAAAATCGTATTTCAGTTAAATAAACAAATTAAAACAAAGGTTATTTCCACCTGATATGGACATAGGGTAGTTTCCACATCTTAGTTAGTACATTGGCATATCTGGCCGTGTATGCCGCTTGGTGGCTTTATCTCTAGGTATTTCGGTACAGAATTTAATGTTGACCCATGGTAACTACACAAAAATCTTATTTCAGTAAAATAAGCAAATTAAAAAAAGGTTTTTTCCACCTGATATGGACATAGGGTAGTTTCCACATCTTAGTTAGTACATTGGCCTATCTGGCCGTGTATGCCGCTTGGTGGCTTTATCTCTAGGTATTTCGGTACAGAATTTAATGTTGACCCATGATAACTACACAAAAATCGCCTTGTGGTTAATGAATTAAAAACAAAGGTTATTTCTACCTGATATGGACATAGGGTAGTTTCCACATCTTAGTTAGTACATTGGCCTATCTGGCCGTGTATGCCGCTTGGTGGCTTTATCTCTAGGTATTTCGGTACAGAATTTAATGTTGACCCATGGTAATTACACAAAAAATCGTCTTTCAGTTAGATAAACAAATTAAAAAAAGGTTATTTCCACCTGATATGGACATAGGGTAGTTTCCACATCTTAGTTAGTACATTGGCTTATCTGGCCGTGTATGCCGCTTGCTGGCTTTATGTCCCCTAGTAACTACTCAAATTATCGCTATTTGGGTTAAATAAAATAAAAATGACCAGTAATTTTTTTTACATTAATATAATTTTCTATATTGTTTGTATATCGCATGCGTGAATTTTTTCCGGGATGGTGCTACATTTTTTAATCTATTTACACTTTTTCGGGATGGCTACACTTATCCAAGAAACCCACCATAAAAATCGGGCTCGGGCTAACTTCACTGACTTATAATGTGCAGGTTAAGAATTTATTTTATTGCCAAAATATTTTAGGCAACTCGATCGATTATAGCGATTGCAAGAAGAATGACAATCGAAAAATTATTATTTTTTTACAAATGCGAGATATATAACAAAATTACATAATATACTTGTACATACAAACAAATTAATAAATAAATAGTACATAATTAACATGAACTCAAATAAAAATTATATATAAGCAAATAGGTAAGTATTGTTAAGGGTCAGTATATAAATTGTATCTAATGCAAAATAGGTAAATGTATATAACAAGGTAAGTATATAATATAAATTGTACTGGTCAGGGATGTATTTATTATATGTACATTGAAAATTAACTGATTTTGATAATTTTTAATTTATATTTGATTAAACTGTAATTTTAAATTGTACTAGCCGGTGCTAGTCGTTATCAGTACCTGCCCACTTTGCTTGTCCACAGATTGTATTTATCTGTCCATTCTTCATGTACGATTCTGTTTATTATCTTCTTTGTATCTTCAATTGATATCTGTTTTCTATTTTGTATGTCCTGGAATCCATTTAATAATGATCTCAGTATCTTTGTTTTCCATTGCTAGTTTTATTATTTCCATTTCATAGTGATTATTATTCTTGCTTGTTATAGCATGTTTTATTGAGACGCAGGAACTTTTTGATTCTGTGAGTATTAATATTTTCTTAATTTGGTTTCTTATTGCTGTTTCTATTCCTATTTGTATTGCTATTGTTTCTATAGTTTTTATTGAAGCGGCATTTTCCAGAAATATCGAGTATGTATTCTACATTTATTTGTTGTATGTAGATACCTATTCCTCGTGCATTGTTTCTTATTGCTCCATCTGTATAGATGTGTTGATGTCTGTTATAAGTATTTACTCGTATTTGGTTTTTTGCTATTTGTTTGATTATTTGTGTATTTGTACTGTTTTTGTTTGGTAGCTCCTTGATTTCATCTTTGATTATCAAATTTTTTGGTATGGTCTTATGGTTTTGTTGTAACAATAAAACAACAAAACCATAAGACCATGTGTTTCAAAAATGGCTGATCGTTGTTATATAATTTATTTAGCTTTTCTATTGATGATTAATTTTTCATTTCTGTGGCTACATTTGTGTTGTTGTAAATTTGTCTGCTTATGTAATTTAGTGTTTGTTTCTTCTTATCCCATTCTACCGGAAGTTCCCCTGTTTCTGCCATTAATGCTGGTATAGGTGTTGTTTTGAGTAATACTAAACATGATCTCAAGCTTGCGTTCTTAATTTTTTGTTGTCTTTTTTGTATGTCCTTTATCTCTAGATTCGTAATTATACCTGGTGATTGACACGAAGTGTTACCAACTTCAGACTGTCATTGCTGTCAAACCAGTGATGACAGAGCGCTCAAATTTACACTAATGACAGCTTATTCTATTGTTTACAAGCGTATAAAAGCATTTTAGTGGGAAATATTCAGAAAAAAAGTTATCTGCAATGGAATTCAAGCGTAATAGTGTGATTGCTCTATATTTGGCTGGAAAACCACAACCGCAGATTTTTAACCAGTTAAAACATCTGCATGTGAATAAAATGTTTGTGTATCGCACCATAAATCGTTATAACGATACTGGCAGCATTGCAAAACGCCATGGTTGTGGACCGAAACGCACTGCAACATTGCCGAATATCATTCGGAAGGTGACGGCCAAATTGGCTCGGAATCGGCGAAATAGCGGCAGAAAAATGGCTCGTGAGGCGAATATTTCGCTCGAACGGATGCAGCACATATTTAAAGATCATCTTGGACTAAAGGCCTTAAAATTCCATAAAACGCATAGTCTCACCGGTGCTCAAAAAAAAGTTAGAGTAGAAAGAGCAAAGGAGTTGTTACGCTTGCACGAAAGTGGCGATTTGCCGAATTTGGTTTTCTCCGATGAGCCACCGTTCGTTATTGAGCAATATCTGAACAAGCAAAACGACCGGATTTACTTGCCATGGTTTGGGCCGCCGTAACGGCCGAAAGCTGTTCACCGCTCGATTTTCTGGACGGTTGCATCAAGATAAATGCTCAAATTTATCGAGATCATGTGTTGGGGGAGCGTTGAAGCGCCTTGGGCGCAAAAACATTTCGGCCGCAGAGCCTGGACCTTTCAACAGGACTCGGCGCCGAGTCATAAAGCGCGCGTCAATCAAGATTGGCTGAGAAACAACGTTCCGCGGTTCAATTCCACTGCCCAATGGCCACCAAATTCACCGAATGCAAATCCACTAGATTTCTCGGTTTGGGGTATTTTGAAGATCAAGGTTGGGACAAAAATATACCAAAGTGTCGATCATCTCAAGCAAGCGCTTCGCCGGGAATGGGCCAAAATGCCGCAGAGCCACTTTCGTGCTGCATGCAATAGCATGCAATAGCTATAAGAGTGGCCAAATCGAAAACTGCTAATGCATTTCGAAAATTTAAATATTTGTGAACATTTTTTACTTTCATTCAATAAAATTCATCAAAAAATAAAATTTCTGTGGCGTTTCGAGTCAGCCACCCTGTATTTGCAAATCCTATCTTAGTATTGATTATTGTTTATACACGTTTATCAAGGTAGTTGGGCGTGTTTCTGCTTTTCTCTCTGGGTTTATTGTTAAATTTAATTGTTGAACTTCATTGCTGACTATTTGTAGTTTATGGTTTGCTATCAATTCTAAATCGTTTTTTTATGTGCTTTTATTAGTAGACATATATCATCGGCAAATTGGTAAATCCAGTTAGTAACATTTTCTGGGAACTCCATTTGTTGCATTGTTTTAATTAAGTTGTCTTTATTAACATTATCAAATGCTTGTTTTATATTGGTTGATATTAGCATTAGTTTTTTTGTGACTCTGTCATTTTTAATTTCTGTGAATAGCTTTATAAAGCAGTCATTAATTCCTTTTCGTTTTTTAAATCCGTAGCTGTTACTCGGAAGTATTTTATATTTTTCCAAGTGATCTTCTATGTCATTTAGGATCTTTCCATTGAATAATTTGTAGAACGCTGACAACAATGATATTCCTCGCCAATTTAAATGGTTTTCTTGATCTTTATTTGGTTTCTTTATCGGTATTATTCTTTCTATCTTCCATTTGTTGGGGTATGTTTCATTTTTCCAGATCTGATTGAAGTGTTTCGCTATTTCGTTTGTTATACGTCTTTCATTAGTTTATAGCTGATTTTGTTTTTACCGGGTGCCGTTAATTTTTCCTGCTGATTAATTGTTCTATATCGGAACTTGTGAACTTATTGCTAATTGGTTTATTTGCTCTTGAGAATGGTAGTTTTATGCCCTCTTTTGTCTCTGGGTAATTAATATCTACGAACTGTCTTGCTTTGTTGTTATCATTAAATAACTTGAAGTTACTTGTAGTTTTGTTTTTTATTTTATTTATTATGGTCCATAATTGTTTGCTGTTCATTTCTGAATTCATGCTGCTTAGAAGTTGTTGCCAAGATTCTCTTTTCGCTTGTCTTATTACTTTGCGTAATTGTGCGACCGCTTGTTTTAACTGTATAGCTGAGTTTTTGTTTTTGTATGTATGATGATTTTGTTGCTTCTGTTCTTTTGCTTTCCATAGTATTTCTATTTTATCGTTCCACCAATGTTTTGGTATTTTTTTTGTGTGGTGGTTTTTGTTGTTGTGTTGCTTATTATTATATCTTCTAGTTCTTCTACTATTTTTTCGTTATCCATATTCCATACTTGTATATATTTTCTTTATTTCCTCCATTACGTTCTTCTAGTTTGTTACTTGTCTTTTTTGTGTTTCTCCTATTTTGTATGTTATTATTATGGGTTTGTGGAATAAAATTGTTTAATTCCTCAGCTACTCTCTTTCTACATGATCCGTTATTATTCGGTTTTAAAACCGGTTACTTTGATCATTTTTTTTAATTCTTTGCATATTTCTTAACATTTGTTTCCCTAGTAAGGGTAAAATTCCGACTGAGTTAATCGGTTCGAAATTAGTCCCTTAGTAGGGAAATAAATATTAGCAAGTTTGCAAACAAATTTTATAAAATGATTAAAGAAGCCGGTGAAAAATCCAAATAATACAGAGAAATCTAAAGCAAAATATATTCCGAATGCGGAAATGTAACGTACAACTGGTGAGTAGCGTTCCTCATAGTCGATACCCTTTCTCAAGGCAGGTCTGTCAATTCTGAAGTTTAATTCTCAATTAAAGCAGCACTATACACCTCTTGCATAGTATGACTTCAACAACTTTGCATCTGACTTGGAGAATGTTTCTTCAACAATTACACCGTGCGCTTCACAAGAATGGGCAGCTGTTACTCAAAATGGGCCGTGTGGAAGGAGGGTAGATTAAAGAGAACAAAATTAGTTATATGTTGTGTAATAAATAAATAAATTACAGTATCATTCAATTCCATTAATTTTCATAAATACAACACAAAATCATCATAGACCTTTTTTGGAATTCTGATATTCTTGGTGAATCTTACAACCTCTCCGCCTCATTTTGTGGAATAAATTCATCGTCGTCGTCATATAACTGTACATCGTGATTCTCGTCGGCATCGTATTATCGGTGATAATTGAGTCAAGTTTCAGTTCGTGCACCGAAGATACCCTTCTATTTAACATTACACGATTTCTGCGAATTGATCAAAATAATTTAGAATTTAATTACCATAATTCACCTGAACCCGTCTTCCTTACACACAACATCTCTAATCTTAACAATGGTTTTTTGGCAGGGTGATCGACTCTGAAATCTTTAAAATCTTTATAATATACGAGCATTTGGCACCAAACTACTTCCATTACTCCATAATACACACCATTCACTTACATCCAGAAACCTTCAAATCGTCAAGCCTTTGTTTTCGTCCACTCCTTATCTGCATCTGATCATTCACTGCTCTGGATGTTGTCAGAAACTTTTCGTCATATCAGCCTTCGATAAATCAATATGTACAACGTGCAAACGTTTGATTCCGTATACAGGTTTGAAAAAAATAAATCACATCATTGTTTAATTACTAACAAGTGCATCATGGCATTATTCCAACATAAATTTGAAAAGTCTTGAAATTCACTTTCACTTAATTCTTTGCTTTTATTGCTACTTTCATTGCACACAAATGTTTTCCGAAACCAAACGTTTGGCAAAACCAAGCGATTCTGTTGCAATTGATCCTTATAGGTCCTAGTGAATAATAGTCAAAATGCTATACGATTAAGTACTCTTTGGAAATTACTACCTTGTTGGTTCTCCTTTTACTACTTCCTGGTTTGTTCAAACTTTACTAATAGTAATTTTGTTGGTTCAAATGTTCATCTCATTGACCACACGCATTAATTACTTTAGAGTTTCACAGTTGATGTGACGCAAACTTTCATGTTATAGAGCAAACTCATAATTTTTGGATCGATTGCGATTAAAAATTTCATCATTTAACGAAATTTACTCTAGACGCCACAACAAATTAGCACTCCCAAAATCTGAATTCATATAAATGTTTTTCAGCAGGTGCAGTTCAATTGTAGCTTGTTTGTTTGATCTCTTTGTTTAACCCTTACAACCTGATCTGAGGCCGAAGCACTCCCAACTCTCTCGCAGCTCGCATTTCACATCCTACCTTACTCAGTAACCGAATCGAGGGCGTACCGCTACAGGTCCGATTTACGTAGAAGCATCTGCGTATTGCATAGCTCCATGCCAATCTATAGTACTGACGTGGAAGGTGATTCGACCCATAAATTCTACGCTGCTGACAGAGAGTCGTACTTATCACCCATCGTAACCAGATGATTTTACAACCTGCCCCTATATGGAAATGAAGGAGTTAGTTCCATTATCAGAAAAAATCTCAACGAGCAGTAAATCTGTTTCAAGCGGCGTGGAATGCTTCAGTTTCCAAACCCCCACTAAGTTCTAGGTCAATTGCTTTCATGCAAAAGCAAATGAATAAACGAATATATGCCGTATATATCTTCTGGCCTATGTCAGATGTATTGATATAGAAGGCCTAGTCAGTTGGCTCCTACTTATATGCAAGTTTCTCATTAGCTATCTTTGTAATTGGTTAGGTTAGATTTAGATTAAACGAGAGCATGTCACGCAGTTGTTTACAATTTCCTTTGCTTTAGTTTTTCTAGCTGGTACCGAAAATTATTGCCTTGACATTTATAATAAAACCATATGTCGTTGAGCTGAGTGGCTATTTCCTTTATAGATTGAATAGCCGTAACACATTGCCTGTCAATATATTACGGTGCATAATCGGTAATGGCAAATTGCAAGTGTACGATTGTCTTGTCAAACGATTTTTTATTATTTCATTATCTTTTACTTTTTTCTGTACTCATAAAATTGTGGGCCAACTAGCTGCATTCCTTGACACACTCCATTCACTTGTTATTTTAAATAACACTAACGAGTGAAGTTCACAAGTTAAATTTTAATTGACTGGAACTAGAAATCCCGAGTCCAAAAGAGTTCCACGTATTATAAATCGACCAATAACGTTGATGCGAATGATTCAAGAGGGATGATTCTTTTAGCCAAGCATCCTAGAAAATCAGATAACCGAAAAGAATCAAAGTTTTCGCTGCGCTGTAAGTATCTAAAAATGGAAAATGAATCTGGTGAAGATTTTTCTGAGTATGCGGCACAAGTGAATCTGAAATACGGAAAGGTCGGCATTGCATTTTGCAAATCTGACGAGTTGTAAGAATTGATGTTTGTGCAGGGACTCGGCAAACCGCAAGACGTCTAGAGGCTGGAGCAACTCCTAAAAAAGTTGGACAGCCCAGAGATGCAACAAGAAACTGAAGAGGTCCTCAAACTTATATTGTTAGATGTCGCCAATATTGCAACTCGACTAAGCAGCCTAAAAGGCAAAAAGTCAATGGTATTATGATCAGCCGTCTCAAATAGTGAAGGATTGGCAATATATCGAAAACCACAGTGGAATAGCAGCAAACAAAAGGAGAAACCGATCGATTAACATTGAAAGCGGGAACAAAACTAATCTTTCCAACCAACGCCGGAACAAATATTCGCCGGAAGATACCGAGGAAAATACCGCGTGTTCAGTAAAATGGATCCATCTGGTGCCGCGATGGATAACGAATCAAATAAATCTCATGATAAATCGGGTGTTGGAGGAAGTGACGATCGAAAGACCATCGCGATAATCTTTTCGAGGCATTGAAGCTCATCCAATAATACGGGTTTAGGTTTAAGCTCGAAAATTTCAAACGAACACTTTTCGGCTAGAAAGAGTTGGAGTTTCTGAGCACATCGTCGATATAAATGGCTGACGACCAAATCCCTAATAAAATCGAGATGCTAAGGCTAATTCTTCCAGTGAGAGACGTCCAACATAACAATTCTGACACGTTAACCCACTATAATTCGAAGTATAAAATTGTCGTGGCGCTGGACGCATCGACCTAAGGCATGAAGACACTGTTGATGCACGAATTACCCGGCTTGTCATTAATATTCGCTCTGAAAAAGTTTCATCGATACTTCTACGGCTGCATGTTCGAGCATCAAACCAATCATCAACTTTTGATGTCCGATATTTGGATCGAAGAAATGTTTTCCGGGTTAGACGGTTAGCCGTTTGCAGCAATACCAATACGCACTCATCTTGTTTCCTTACAATTTCACCATCAACCATATGTTCATCGTAGATGGACACGAAATGGCAGATCACAAGAAACCGGATGAAAATATTGTCATTGAGAGTTTGGGGAATGTAAATTGCGTCGACCAGTGTTTCTCAATCGATTCAAGGGGAACTAATGAACATCCAAGGTTGCATGTTTTATGGCGATCGCGTCGACATTCCGAGTTGCTACCGTAACCACATTATTTCCGAGGTTTCGGCACCTGGTGGTTATAGACTAGTTAGCGAGTGGCCAGAAGTTTTTAAATGCAATCAACAATGACAGAAAAGGCGATCGATCGTTTGGAAGTCGTTTTCGCGTGAGGCAGTCTGCAACACAATGTTTCTAACAATAGTCCCTAATTTGTGTCAGAAGGATTTGAGTTATTCTGCAGTAAAACGGCATCGATCACTTCAGGACTTCACCGTTTTACCGTTATATTTTATGTCTCGGAATTATCAGGTTTTCGTTAAACTCTTCCATTATAAGTTATCAGTTCATTGATACTAAAATGACATTTCTTAAAAGTGTTATGACATTCACCAAATGTTTACAAAATACGCGATGTGTATGTCCACGTACAAAAAGATTATTTAAAAATTGAATAATTATTTGCTTAATTATGAATAAAATAATATTTATATTGTAAAATAAATCAATTATTACTAATTCAAAATGTTTCCCACATCATTTTTCTATATACTATTCTTGGTTGCCTTTTATTTTATGGTTTCGTTACCGGTATTCAATCAAATTTATGCCAGCTCCAAACTTGTGATTGATGAACAATTTCATTTAGCCCAGGGCCGTCAGTATTGCGAAGGAAATTTTACAGCTGTAAGTTCAAAACATTTGATGATTATTAATAGGCAGTAACTTGTTAAATTTCCTATATTTTAGTGGGACCCAAAGATTACAACACTGCCTGGACTGTACCTCTATTCGGCGGCGTTGCTTGGATCATTCAAGCTATGTACCACGTATTTTCTTAGGCTGACATCACTTTTGGCCTCGACTGTCAATGTGTTTGTTATTTTCGAGATACGAAATATTCATCATCATCATAATAGTAAAAAAATTAATTCTGCCTATTCAGCACTAGAAGCGCTTACTATTGCACTTTTGCCACCGATGTACATGTTTGCGCATCTTTACTACACTGATATTATATCGATTACGATGGTACTGGCGATGTTGCTATGCTCGTTACTAAATCGTCATAAACTATCTGCTGTATTTGGATTTTTAAGCATTTTAATGCGCCAAACTAATGTTGTCTGGGTAGGGCTGGTGCTTGGCTACAATTTACTAGACGATATAATGTCACAATCTCTTCACATGATGAATGAAAGAAAGAAAGTACCTCATCATCAACGGATTCATTACGAATTGATGGTAGATTCTGGTTTACTGTATTCTTTATATTGATTATTTACGTTTATGTTTTTCAGGACGTTTTATCCGTTGTAAAGAAACATTTCCAGGACTTCCGTTACTTGAAGCAGACAATACAGCTAATTCTGAACGAGTATACATGGTACTTAGCGGTCATGATTAGTTTTTTTATGTTTATTGTAATCAACGGATCGATCGTTGTAGGCGATAAAACAGCACATGTTGCCCAATTGCATCTACCTCAACTATTTTATTTTTCATTATTTTACACATTTTTTGGTGTATCCACAACTTTAAGCAATTTCAAAACTATTTTAAAAGTTTGTATTAGACGTTGGTATTTAGTGGTAATCGGCGGAGTACTAATGGCTTTCATCATAAAACAAAACACTTTAGTGCATCCATATTTGCTGGCCGATAACCGGCATTACATATTTTACTTATGGAATCGATTCTATGGCAAATATCAATGTGCTAAATACGCAGCCATACCAACTTATATTTTCGGATTAACTAATTTGGGGGTCACTGTAAAGTCGAAGTCGACCGGATTCATTCTATTCTATTTAGTAGCATTATTTGCCTCGATAGCGTTACAGCAACTCTTAGAAGTTCGTTATTTTCTACTGCCGTTTTTAATTATTCGTGTCCTCAAGTTTAAGCCTAAAGTCAATTACGTTATTTGTGAATTTTTTGCGTATCTTGTCATCAATGCGGCCACTTTTTACGTGTTCTTTACCAAAGACATTTATTGGAGTGATTACAATGAGCCACAGAAGTTGATTTGGTGACTGAAGAGAAAAAAATTTAAATAAATAAAATTTTTACAAGCTTCTAACAAAGTTGTTTTATTTAAATTAGGTAGTTTAAACAATTTTTAAAAATTCATTGAAGGTGGTGCAGGACCGTGAAGCGTACATTTTGCTTCTTCCCATTTGGTGTGAATCAAGCGTTCGAGAGGGGTTGATATTACACTAGATTCCGCACCATCTCGACTATGCCCTCCCGAACCACCACCTCCTCCATTGCCACCAGAGTTTCCCATTTTTCTGGAATTGGTTTCGGATAAAGCACGATTATCGACTGTCATTGAAATGTAACAACCGGCGCACGTGTAGTAATGCAATTCAAACCTTTTCTCGGCATGATAATTTCTCAACAATTCACGATTCGAATTAAACATAACGCCAAAATGGCCGCAACAAGAAGTGACCCAAATCGGAAGGGCTGGTGTTTTTAATCGGGATCCAGGTTGTTTTGAAGCGCTCTGGAAATAAAATTGAATATTATGTACCAACAATTTGTAAATAAATGGTTGAAATAAGTACATTAGCAGCTTCATTTTCTCCGTCGAATACCAATAACCCAATGGTACTGCGGTGAAGTACGCCAAATTGTGGCAATGCATAATGATCTTCATCCCCAACATATACAACACCGTTATGAAGATATGGTGTGGCTCTTCCAGCCAATAATAACGTTACAATATTCATTGAGCCTTCTTCATTTGAACCCATTAAGTGTGCCCCTTTCGGTGCATCTAGATCAGTTCTCACTCTAATTGAAAAATTAAACCAAATTACAATAAGATGAATTATTGTTAAATAAATACTGTAAACTACTTAGCAACGGTTCTGGTCAAAACAGCACTATACAAAAATAGTAAGGCGCCTGGGCCTGGATCCTCAGTGAACTGTACAAAAAAAATAATTACAAAAATAGTTACATTGGTTCAATTTAATTTGAATTATTTATGTGCTTACATAAGCCAAGAACCGCTTTAAAAATATTTGCAAATCATCTAATTTTGCTATTTCAAACAAGTACAGTTTTTCCGTTACAGAATCTTGAAAATATTTATGTGAATGTGCAATATGCGGTATTTCGCCAGGTAGCGCGAGCGTTACTGGCTGCTTCTCGCTTATATTCCACAAAATTTCAGACATCGATTTCCATAGGGCTTCCATTTGTTCAGATTCTTGTGGTTTTAAAAGCCTGAAATGAATTAGATCGATTTACATTACACATTTAAAATTCATATTAAATCAATTAAATTACTGTTCAATCGGAACCGATTCCCTAGGTCGCTTATCAAAAGTAAAATTCTTGATTATAAATGCTTGTATCACACTTTGTAAACCACGTGTTGCATTGCGCGGACATCTCAAGCCGTATGGCAATTCTTGATTTGGCTGTGGAAATATAAAACCCGTACGTGCCCATTCACCACGCGGAGGTGCTGCCGCTGTACCAAATACCACTTGTCGTAATTCCTGTATGGATGAAATAAAGAAATATTAAATAATATTTTATATATTTATATTAGCAAAATAAGAAACCATGACGTGAGTAAATAAATTTAGCCTTCACATTAAATTACTACTAAGTTAAAACAACCGTCGATGGGCGAATAACACGCTACACATCGTTGTTCAAAGCTAAGCAACAGGTGTAGCAAGGTGCACTGGTGATTTCTAAAAATACAATTGAAAATGAACCGATAATAATTTGTAGATTGGTTTGTTGTGCACTAATCGATAATACTGCTGATATACCATGTAGAATGAATTTTGACGAGTGATGATTTTCATTTATTATGTTTTTGAAAATCAATTCCACAACATCATTAAAATTTCTCTTTGTAATGAAAAAAGGATTTTTCGTATTAATTGAGTTGATCCTATATATTCGACCAAAGTGTAGTTTGAGACTTTCTCACTTTGTCGTGAAATAAAGAAAGAAAGGCGACCCGAGGTGAAGCTGACGTTAGTTTTTAAATACACATTAAAGGAAAATTTAACTATTAATATAAATAATAATTACAAATTTTGTAATTTAATTTCCATTTAAAAAAAATCGCTTCATTCAAATTTTTAAAGTTTTTTGCCAATTGTGTCTAAAATTTCTCTTCTCTAGATGTAAAGGGTGATTTTTTTGTGGTTAGGATTTTCATGCATTAGTATTTGACAGATCACGCGGGATTTCAGACAAGGTGTCAAAGAGAAAGATGCTCAGTATGCTTTGACATTTCATAATGAATAGACTTACTAACGAGCAACGCTTGCAAATAATTGAATTATATTACAAAAATCAGTGTTCGGTTCGAAAAGTGTTTCGCGATTTACGTCCGATTTATGGTCTACATAATCGACCAAGTGAGCAAACAATTAATGCGATTGTGACCAAGTTTCGCACTCAGTTTACTTTATTGGACATTAAACCAACCACACGAATGCGTACAGTGCGTACAGAAGAGAATATTGCGTCTGTTTCTGAGAGTGTTGCTGAAGACCGTGAAATGTCGATTCGTCGCCGTTCGCAGCAATTGGGTTTGTGTTATTCGACGACATGGAAGATTTTACGCAAAGATCTTGGTGTAAAACCGTATAAAATACAGCTCCTGCAAGAACTGAAGCCGAACGATCTGCCACAACGTCGAATTTTCAGTGAATGGGCCCTAGAAAAGTTGGCAGAAAATCCGCTTTTTTATCGACAAATTTTGTTCAGCGATGAGGCTCATTTCTGGTTGAATGGCTACGTAAATAAGCAAAATTGCCGCATTTGGAGTGAAGAGCAACCAGAAGCCGTTCAAGAACTGCCCATGCATCCCGAAAAATGCACTGTTTGGTGTGGTTTGTACGCTGGTGGAATCATTGAACCGTATTTTTTCAAAGATGCTGTTGGACGCAACGTTACGGTGAATGGCGATCGCTATCGTTCGATGCTAACAAACTTTTTGTTGCCAAAAATGGAAGAACTGAACTTAGTTGACATGTGGTTTCAACAAGATGGCGCTACATGCCACACAGCTCGCGATTCTATGGCCATTTTGAGGGAAAACTTCGGAGAACAATTCATCTCAAGAAATGGCCCGGTAAGTTGGGCACCAAGATCATGCGATTTGACGCCTTTAGACTATTTTTTGTGGGGCTACGTCAAGTCTAAAGTCTACAGAAATAAGCCAGCAACTATTCCAGTTTTGGAAGACAACATTTCCGAAGAAATTCGGGCTATTCCGGCCGAAATGCTCGAAAAAGTTGCCCAAAATTGGACTTTCCGAATGGACCACCTAAGACGCAGCCGCGGTCAACATTTAAATGAAATTATCTTCAAAAAGTAAATGTCATGGACCAATCTAACGTTTCAAATAAAGAACCGATGAGATTTTGCAAATTTTATGCGTTTTTTTTTAAAAAAAAGTTCTCAAGCTCTTAAAAAATCACCCTTTATAACTGTACTTCATTTCCCTAAAAATTTAAGAAAGAAAATTTAATTGAAAGAAAATTTTGTTTTAAATCGAAACAAATCCCCAATCAAAAAAATATTGACGAAGCTGACCTTCAGTCTCTAAGATATTAATTGAACATTTGATGAACAAACGAGCGATATTGTGCCTCTACACGAGAGACCGAATAGTTACATAGAAGGACAACAACAAACATTAAATCGTCATTACGTAAAAACAATAAAAAACTTTGGCGTAATTTCGATCAAGATCGAAATTTTAAATGTTTTTGAACAAAATTTTCCATTATCTACATCATTTCAAGACCAATCTTATAATCGTGTACTAATCCTAGGATTTTGTAATCCTTAATACTCCGACGCAATTTTTTGTATGTATAGGAATATATATAGAGCAAATCAATTTGTGTTTTTCTAAAAAACGATAATTAACTTTGAAACTGAGCCATATTCAAACTAAACTGCCTTAAGGATGTATAGTACTCAAATTGTCAAAAACGATGTGTAGTAAAAAAAATCAGTTTTTGACCATAAAATATTACCAATTGACCAATTCTTTCTTTAGCATAAACTTAGATGTATAATTGAGGGTTTAATACATGATTATCCAAATAAAATGTTTAGTTTGCCTATGGTTAGATTCGAAAGTTTATCGTTTTTTTTAAATGTACAAATCAAAATTTTAAATTTCTCCAAACATCGAAAAAACTTTGCATCAAAGTGTTAAGAAATATAAAATCGAGAGATTAATTGACACATGATTATCAAGATTAGTTTGAAATGACGTAGAAAATGTAAAATTTAGTCTAAAAATATTAAAAATTTCGGATTCTATCGTTCGAAAAATTACGTCAAACGATAGCAAATCTCGAAATAAGAAGTGTGTGGTTATTAGATAAGCGGTAATTAATTTATTATAATATGCAATGTTTAGATCAGCAATAATGAAAAATAATAAATTTGTTAATTAATTTTACACATATACGAGTAAACAATATAAGTAAAGTTTGGTAAGCAAGTTATACGAAATTATGATACTCAAACTTATTAAAGACACAAGCCAGTTAAATACATTTAGGGGCATTTAAATATCGATACTAAAAACGAAATTTGTTTAAGACTGTTATCAAAAACGATTTGTAGAAATCAGTTTTCGATCACAAAAAAATCAAGCTTTTTTATGGTTCGGTTTCAAAATTGATAGTTTCTCAATGACGTAAAAATCAATTTCCTTAATATTTTTCCTCCAAACCTCGAAAAATGTATGCGTTAGGTTTTAAGGGAATATAAACAGAGATCTAGATATTATACGAACATCAAGATGTCCGTGCCTTGAAATAACGTAGAAAATGGAAAATTTATTTCAAAAGTGTTCAAAGCTTCGGTTCTGATGGATCGAAAAATTACGTCAAACAATAATAAGTTTCTTGTTTTGGTGGTCATTCATTTATTATAAAACACAATGTTTAGAATCAAAAATAATGAAAAGTTTAGTTTATTAATTTTACTCAAAAGAATGTTTAGAGATTACGATTAAGTGAAACCGATCCCGTGAAACTTAGAGATAGCCACTAGTATGCACAGATTAATTTAAATGCTTTATTCAAACCTATAGACGAGGAATATAGCTTAGCAAAGTGCATTTTCTTAGCGATGTGAGCAAATTATTGATCTCCAAAGCCAAAATAAAACATTTTGATATATAGCTGAAAGGATTGGGTTGAACCAGAGATTTGCCAACAAAGTTTTGGTTATTTCGTTATTTGAGTTTTGGAAATCAAAACACGAAACTTTAAGATGAAAACATAACTCGCACAAGGCAAAAAACATAGCTGAAGTATGCAACAGATCTCTAAGGCTGTAGGCAGAGAAAACAATTTTTTCCGTATCGATATTTAAATGTTCAAATAATATATCTAAACTGGTTTGTTTCTTTAATAAATTGGAGTACCAAAATGTTTTGTAAGTCAGCTACTATGATTTACTTATATTGTTTATATGTATAAATTGTTTTATTAATTTCCTAATTTTCATTATTTCTGTTCTAAATATTGCATGTCATAATAAAATAATGAGCAATAATCTTGGACACTCTAATTATCAAGTGATTTTCCATCTAGCGACAGTATAAAAAAACCAAATTAAAACGTCATTGCGGCGTAAAAACAGAACACATCGTTTCACGTAATTTGTTGGATATTTAAATATTTTTGAATTAAAATTTCCGTTTTCTACATCATTTCAAAACCATTTTTGACAATCGTGTATTAATATCTAAATTTTATATTCTCTAAAACTGTGATGCAAATTTTTGTCGCGTTTTAGAGGTAAAATATTAATTGATTTGTATGTTTCTAACAAACGGTCAACTTTGAAACCTAACCATAGACAAACTGAACATTTTATTTCGTTAATCATACATTAATATCTCAGTTACTTACTTAACTTCTAAGAACAAATTAGGTTGTAAGGCAATTTTTTGTGATTTGTGCTATAATGGTTGAAATCCATTTTTAACCTCACTGTTAACTTTTGTCACTTATAAAATTGTATTTAAATTGTTTTAGTAAAACACTTGTGAACAATTTTCCTTAGAGTGACAATATTTATTTATTATTAGGAAGATCGATTCGAAAATACATTTCTTCTTCAGTTCCTTTTTACAACTAATAGTTGGATTAGTTGTAAAAAGGAACTGAAGAAGAAATTTATTTTCGAAATCGATCTTCCTAATAATAAATAAATATTGTCACTCTACGGAAAATTTTTTACAAGTGTTTTACTAAAACAATTCAAATTCAATTTGTTGTGATAAAAAATGTTTTTAGTACACACCGTTTTGGCAAATTGAATACCATACACCAGTGGAAATGTTACTTGTATTTTAATAATTTAATGGATGTTGGCAATTACTGTGAAATAATACGGGTAGTTTCGACAGTCCCGTGGTACGAATGAACCACAATCCCGTGGTACGAACTAGATTCTACAGGAAAAATGCTACCGGTATTACAATATAGCATTCAATGCCACTTAAGGCTCGTGGTGCAATCCATAATATCACTTTGGTCAGATGATGCAATTATTGCTCTCTGCTGCTCTGCAAATTATAAAATCTTTAACCGCGGTAGGAAAGACAATTGGCCTGAAACGCACTCAAAGGAGATGCGGCCATAACAAGTCGTCTGGCTGGAAGAATCTTCAATTTAAATATTTTATATTATATTGTAATAAGACGAAAACACTCATGAAATTGACCGAGTTATAACCGAAACAACGTTATGCTTCTATTTTACATACAAAAAATTTCAAATTTTCAAATTATGTCAAAAGCTAAAATCGGTAGCAATAACATCAACATCGCTTCTCGTTTCAATAGCGTCAGTAATCCTTGAAACAAACCCGATCAAATTATTAGCAGGGAAAACCAGCAGGGCCATAAGTTTGTAGTTTGAAATATCTCACTAACCGGTATTGATGGTAGAGAGTGAATTTTGAAAAATAGCTATAAGAGGTTCAGCAAAACCATTAGTGTTTTTTTAGTACGATTAAGAGCAGAGCATAATTAAATAAACCTGTGAACATGCTCGTATGTGGTCCTAATCTCTTTCTAAAATTGACCGACTGTTAAACCTGCAAATCACCGAAATAGTCTAGATAAAGTTGATTTGATTTGTAATTAGTTAATTTAGGCTTTAATTTAGATCGCATTTATTTGTTTTCTAAATGTGGCTGAAAATTAATATCTGCCTGTTTACTTAGTGAGTGTAAGATTTTAGTGTGTGATTTTTCACTGGTCTTATTGCAACCGTATTTGCAGAGTATTAATTTTATTGTTAATTTAATTAATCTTATTTATAAGAAATGAAATTATTGGACTAGCTTCTGACATTTAGCCACTATAGAAGATGATTTTGGTTTGAATTTGAGAGCACTTAACCATAAAGGTTCACTCAACAAACTAATCAAACCCCATAAATTTAAAGCAGCCAAGTACTACTGTTTTACACCACATATGGTTTGTTCACATTATACGTACGAGTACGTTAACAGTGCGACTATTAATTTTTATTTAAATATAAACCAATAAATTAACTTCTAACGTGTTTTACATATAGAACTTTTATAAAGCAAATATAATTTATTATCTTAATAAAAATTGGATTGTCTTTTAAAATTGTGTGCAAACTAAAATCACGAAAATTGCAAATAACAAACACTTGCTGTGGTGGTTATCAAACATAAAAAAAATTGAAAAGAAATAAATTTGATTTCAATCGCAATCGAGACACGCTATGTATGCCTATTTATAACGCACAATTTTGTTACACTTTATACAGTTTTAAATTTTATGTGTAGCCAGCAACCAAGTACCAAGTACTGGTCATAACTGTAAATTCACAATTAAATCACTTACAATCGCTAATTCTAACGTAATTGGGATGCCACCAATTAATTTCGGTTTGGTGCCCATAATCCTTTAACCGATTTATTTACTTTCGAAAATAATTTTATTTTTAACCGAATATTCCGACTCAACACCAAAAGCTGGACTAACCAACTTTTTGGGCTGCTTGGCGTATTTATACGATATTTTCAAAAAGCAACGAAAAAAATTGTTATTCAAAACGGTATGTGCGATTATGTGCTTTTATAGAAAAAGTAACACCTATCGAATAATAATAAAAAACAAAATGAAATGAAAATCAAATAGAAAAACACCCCCAATTAGCATATAACATGTATGTTTATACCAAAAATAGTATGTATAAAAATTTCCACTTTTAACGTGCTAGTAAAACAATAAAAATAGAAAATGTTTTAAGACCTAAATGTATATGTTTGTGCCTTCTTGAGGCAGTTGAAATTACGATTATCCGTGATTTGATTTTAATAATTGCAAGTTCTATAATCTATAGCTACTCGAATCTAGGTTAATCTACCTTCGGTAGGATTCAGTTAGCGTATATTAAAAATCTAATTAGAAAATAAGCATTTTTTAAAATCGCCGTGCGTAGACTATCATTTCGATTACTATCTAACTAAGATAATGCACCAATCTCGTTCTTTTTCAAAAGAGCTCATAATTTGTACTTTGAAGGAATTATTGAGATAAGGTCAACTGGGTTAGTAACAAGTCTTGAGAATAGAATGTAGAATAATCAGTCTGAAATAGTTCAACAAACCCGATTCCGATGCAGTAAAGATTAATTTTTTAGAACTTTTTTTAATTTTTTGTATTTTATATAAACTGTTTAGACAGCAGAAATTGTATATATTAATAAAACCTTTAGATAAAAATAACAATATAGATTTAATACCAATATAGTTCTCTGATTATTTCGACCTCACCAATTGGTCCTTCGAGCCGGATATGAACCCGCTACCTATGGATATCAAGCAATCTTACCGAATTCCCCCTCGGATTAAAAATTTAAGAATTCTTTCAAGCAAATGTTGTGCGCAATCCAAATGAAAAGAACACGACTGTTACAGCTCGAAAGGAAGTTTACAAAGAATGTATCATTCGAAAAGTTATATCGCCAGTTCATTCGGGAATACATCGATCTGAAGCATATGGAATTAATTCGAGTAGAACATGAACATATCGAATTGAATCAAAACTATTATATACCGCATCGTGGTGAACTCAAAGAAGCTTGCAGCCAACAACAACCGGCAAACAAAGCGATACTACGTCAAAAATAATCGGTATCTATCGACACAGTCAAACAACAACAGATAAACAAAGCAATAACGGATCAAAGTAGTATACAGCCAGCAAACAAAGTAGCTTGCAGCCAAATAACAACAGGCAATGAAAGCAAAAACGGAACAAAGCAGTCTACAAGAAAGCAACAACAGGCCAATAAAGCATAGTCCACGCCAAACAACAACCGGCAAATATAATAGCCAAAGGCAAGATGGCCAAGCTATAAATTAGAACTGCCACAGTTAGTCAAGATTAATCATGCATATACTGCAGTGGTGTATTATACCAACAACTTTATGGCATCTTGTAAAGTCAAATGAGAATGCTGCAGACATATCTCTTGATATAGCAAACCATTTAGCTCTCGCGAACAATAATTTATTGTGGGCTGGACCAAATTTTATTCATAATGAATTAGTGTCGGATCCCGATGCAACACAACATTGTTCTGAGTCAAGCATTACACTATGCTGGGTCAGAGGGGAGCCAAGCGATTCCAAACGTTTGCAGTCTATAGAATATCTGCAATAAGGAGTGTTCTAACAACAACTATCATGTTAAGTCAAATGAGAAAGCTGCATCCATAGTCTCACATAGAACAACTCCTTTAGTTCTAGCAACAACGTCAAGGGGGGGTACGTCAAGGCCAGCCGAGGCAGTCATATGAATGAAATAGTATTCCATAATTAATCGGAAGGATTGTTCTTTACAATGAAAAAATAAATTTGAAAAAAAATTGAGAACTTTTTGTTTTATTACATTTAAAAAAAAAAATTATTTGGCCTATTAAATAGAAATTAGTGTAATTTTATTGTTAGTGCAGGTGCTTTTAGTGGACGTAGAGATATATTAGTATTTCGTTCGTATTCGAATTTTATGGTACATCAATAAAAATTAAATTTACATAATTTTGAAAATGTATATCAAATAAAAATTATTTTCTAGAAACGCCTAAAAGTGCTACAAGTTATACCTATTTGGGGGTAACAAATTTCGAGGTAATCTAAATGGTGTTTTTAGAGGTTCACATCTTTAAGTTGGCAACACTGTTTTGTTTGATAACCAATTTAACAGCTGACATTTACTTTGCCATTCATTAGTTTCATTTGCCATTTCATAATGAATAGACTCACGCTTGCAAATTGTTGAAATTTTTTATCAAAATAATGGTTCTGTTCACCAAACTCATGGTGCATTACGTCCATTTTACGGTCGTCATAATCGTCCTTCAGAGCGGGTAATCCGGTTAACTATGTATCGTGTACGCACCACGTATACTCTAAATGATAATACGCATACAGTAAGACGTCAAACAGTGCGTACCGAACAAGCGACAGACGCTGTATAGCGTAGAATTGAGGAAGACCCAAATCAATCAATTCATCGTTATTCTCAATAACTGGAGATGTGTCCATCCACTTTATGGAAGTTTTTATCTAAGGATCTTGGTTTACGTGCTTACAAAATTCACCTTGTGCATGAATTAAGGCCATCCGACCATCGCACACGCCGCCAATTCGGCTTATGTGCTGAAGCACAAATTGATTTTGATTTTCCAAACAAAATTTTTGATTTGCAATGAAGCTCACTCTTGGTTGAATGGGTTAGTACGTTAATAAACAGAAGTATCGGATTTGGAGTGAAGATAACCCACAAGCCTTGGCCAAAACACCATTACATCTAGAGAATATCACTGTTTGGTGCGCTTTATGGGCCGGCGGAATCATTGGTCCATATGTCTTCAAAAACGGCGATATGTCGTTCCAACAGGATGGTGTCACATGCCTCACAGCGCGGGATAAAATTAATTTACTCAAAGAAACATTTGATGAAAGATTAATTTCGGCCGCAATTGCTGCGAAGAGTGATCGAAAATGGGACATCCAGATTACGCCATGCACGCATCAGCAGCGGCGGCCACATGGTCGAAATCCTATTCAAGCATTAATGGAATAAAATTATCTATTTAATAAAACTAGTTTCACCGTTATTCAAAATGTCTTCCTTAGTTCTATTTTAATTTAACATTTCAACGTGACTTCTAAAAACAAACCATTTATAAATGAAGTAATTTGCTTTAAGGAGAGATTTGCTTCAGATGAACAAGTTTTTATATTTCCACACACGTATACCCTTTACGTTCTGTTCGTCGTGGACACTTGAGGTGTCATACGTAATCTTATTACTTTCTACTACTCTCTAATGGTTCTAATTACTGATGCTGCTTATGTAGCGTGAAACAGCTGGTATCTTACAGGTTTCGAAAAAAGGGGAGTTTCTCATTGTAAATTTAGCCAAGAGTTGCCTTTTGTGTACTAATGCCGAACAGAAGTCTAGTTTCTTTCTACAATATCTTCCTCTTGCTCTTGCAGGTTCCACAAAAATCATAAGGTTCCAGACCCAGCCTTTCCGCATATTCTTTAACAAAGTCCAGTGAGTAAGCCCATTCGACCGTTCTTAAATTGATTCATCGGAGAGAAATTAAAGTATTAAATACGCTCAAAGTCAGACTTTACCCGAACTAGTTTTATTATACATAAGTTCAAATGTATAACTACGAGTACATGTGTCGTCCATTTTATATTTGTGAAGGATTCCTTGATATTGGCATCCTCATCCCGAGTCATCTGCATGCAGTGCGACCTATCATATACCTTTCAGTTGATCAAGAAATTCGAGTGACCAGACACTCCGACTATCTTGTTGTTGAAATACTAACTCATTTTGTTAAATAATGAGTGACAACTTAACGCTATCCTTGTCGTGAGAAAAACTGTTTCCGGTCTGATATCATCCTGGGATATACATTACTATGTCTCAACTAAGTTAAAAACTCAACCTCAATCGCCATCACACACTGCATGAATCAGGGAGACGAATGGACAAGTTAAACTTGATGAAAGAAGACTTCTTTTCCTCCTCAACTATCTAGATTTAAGCCGTCTATGAAAACTTGCATTGTTTCTGTTCTCGTGTGGAACCGCCATTGCAAAATATTCTGAAAGTGCATAACGTCCGAAATCACTTAACGAAGTACAAAGAAAATACTATGTTGTGCGTCAGCTCTGATTTCAAACCCAATATTTTTTCTGTTGCTCAGTATTTAGGTAGAGGAGATATAGAAGACTTATTTACTGTTTATAATATGTTCGGCTTCCCTATCAGTTTGCAGTCATAGACTTTATCTGGAAAAACCATTTTTCCCGCCGTTCTCGCTTTATTAAAGTCACCCTCATTATCAAGCAAATCTGCTATAGGGAATATTTCTGGTAGTACAGTGATTTCTCAATGATGCATATAGGGTGTGCAAATTTGTATTTCTCTTATAACATGCGCTGGGTATGCACGTAACTACTCGGTTCAACTCTAGCTTAAACCTAAACGTCAACAACCTTTCCAATTTGCTTAGAGGAATTGATAACAGAACAATATGTCTTACTCGTAGGTCCTTAAGTTGTTCTTCGAACTATTTTTGATTTACGCTAGTGTCAAATCTGGGTCAAATAATTTATATTACATGAATCGGCCGAAGTTCTTGTGATAATCTGCCTTAGTCTTGAAGTTTCAAAGACTCCCTCCGTTTGTTCACAGAACAGTCTGGGTCTCCCAAACTTCCTTTGTGCTATATATATTTTGTGCAGTCTTATCACCGTTATAGGGGCTCAGTCGTGAGCATTCTTAGTTATTTTTGGTTTATTGCACAATTACCAACTCTCCAAAGATATTTGACTTTCTATAAACTTTATCACAGGTCAAACAGTATATATGAGTTACAGGCACCAGTAATGCGGTTTCTAAAATATAATCCGGTTTCTCTACTGTCTTCAGGGGTTTGGTGCCATCGGTGAAGGCCGGTCGATAGAAAAGGAGTAATTCTCCCAATATTTCCAATAATATGAAAAACAAAACAGACTTAGCTCTTCTCGGCAGTTTCTTTGTGCATTAAATACGAGCGCGTTAAAAGCGGCATCATATGTTGACAGTATGTTCCAGTTGAAATCTAATGTATGCACAATCCAGGATTTTAATTGATTAAATGTCATGTACTCTCTCGTCCACCGCTTAACCAATTATAGAATTTCTTCTAGTAAAGCACGCTTTAAGTCTTTAATTTCGGTCGCCATAGCAAATTAGCACTCTTAAATCCGATATTCATACGAATGGTTTCTTCTGCAGATGTGGTTAATTTGTAAGATATTTTAACAAGTAAGAGTGTTTCTTTTTATTGTAATTATATGCTCTAACCACTAACGTATTGCTCTTTGCAAATTTTCGGCGATTTTATCAAATTATTTGCCAAGTAAAATTTGAAATAAAACACATCGGTTCAGCCAATCCAACAATGAGAGTTCAAGATAACATTTACTGGAAAGCAATACGGCTTCGAGTAATCATTTGCGATCATTGTAGATTCGCAAGATTTTAGTAAAGACTATTATAAACTGGGAACAGGCACTCGTTTGTGTTTACGGCGAAATAGAAGCCAAACATATACAATATGATGTGTGTTCTAATTTTAGCCGCACTGTCTAGCAACAAAATGGCAAGTCTTAAAATATTAAACAGCTTGGTATACCCGGATACCCGTCGACCACTTTCAAGAAGCCTGGATCGCAATCTACAGTTGGATAGTGTATTGGAGTGAACGAGAAGACGGTTGAACGCTTCTTAAGTTCTTGTTCTTATTACATTCTTCATCGATCGAAGACACTGTTTTCGGTACTAAACGATCCTATAGGGGTTTGCTGGAATGATCCGTCTTAGTGACTGAGTGGTAGTGCAAATCATTTTGTTCATCCTTTAAAAAAATACACTGGCAGATTAGCCGGTGTATCAAAATTGGATCAACACAAGAGTGTTGTACAACATCAGAGTAGATTTAAATTTTAACAAGGAAATTTAGAGCCCACGAACGTAGTACCAAAGTCAGAATTGGCATCCCCTATTGGATGACGTCAAAGCATATTCTGCTACCCATGCCATTTCTCTGCGTTTGTGATTTGTGACAGTATCGGTAAGGCAGCGATGGCCATAAACGGCACAACAGTTCCCTTCAGAGTTTCTTCTTTATGCTCAAGAGAACAACCGCCCCAATGAAACTCTGCAGGATTAGAGAAATAAGTTTATCGGTATTAGGTGCGTTATCATCCCATATGAAGAGGTCCCTCGTAAATTTTTTTTTCGGTGAATTGAGGGTTTCGGTGCATTCTTGTTCAATAAGTTACCGTTACACACCTATTGTATTTAACTTAACTTACTAAAGGGACCAAAGAACTGTGAGATAATAAGCGAGTTGTTTAAATTGGTATAAGAGGTTCGAATATAGAAGCAATACTAGTCGATTTACAACTTTCGCATGCAATGATTTTGACAAACATTCCATAAAACAAACAAAAATAACCATTACGAGTTGCATCTCGAAATTATAAATATACTTTTGACGTCGTTTGTCGTAAGTCGAAACGCGTAATGATCAATCATATAATCGGTCCCATGATCGTCGGCAATCGTGTATTAGAATTATTAATTATTATTTATATTATTTAAACAAAAAATTTAACTCCTCGAAAAGTAATAAAACTTAAAGTGTTACAATCTAGCTGGTCATAATCGATATCAATCAACGCCACCTTAATAATAAAATCCCAATAACCTAGTTACGCTTCACTAAAATCGGTTCAAGTTGAAAGAAAATCAATTAGTTGCATGCAAGAGAATGAGAATCAGTTCCTTGTATACACACACGTAAGCACTGATTACATGGGTACGAAGTTTACAAAGTAATTAGTTTTTGAAATGCTTAACAAACAGTTTCATTTGGTTTAGTATTTTTTGTGAAACTTCGATTTTTTGATTGGTTTAATGGATTTAATGCAGTTTTAATGAACTTCATGTACCTTTAATTTGTATAATATTATTTTATGTTTGTTGTAAATGTTTAAAATCATAACAATAAAATTAGAAAGACTGAATTTGAAATGATATTCAAAATACCAACTTATTATACAGTACCGGAAGCTGCTTTAAATTTAAAGGATATAAATAAGCCGATATTACTTAATAATACGGAACCCCAATCAGTGCAAATCCATAATACATCTTATCTTACAATGTTTTAATATTTTCAAATTAAGACATTTAAAAAAAATACTTCGTGCATTATAATTTATGAGGTGTTTAAAATTTATATACAAAATTATACCGTGCCGCTCAAGAATGTTACAAAAATTATATCAAACATGTAGACTAAAGTTTGTGTGATGTGATAACAAAACTGCAATAAAAATTAACTGTATTGCATATTTCAATCAACATAAAGCGGCATCGTGATGGTTTATTTTAATGAACTTTACATATAGGAATTAAAATGCAATTATTTGTTATGCGCAAAATTATGAAAATATTTAAGTATGAGGATGTTGCGGCCAACACCCGACATTCATTCACGATACTTGAATAAAAATATGGCTAGATGGAAAAACTTAGATGTAAAAATTTGGTGGCGAAGTAACGATAAATCTGACTCATAATACGATATTTTCGAACCCAATATTTTACAATATTTATTTATTTTAGTTTACTATTTAATATTTATATTTATTCAACTGACTAAATTATACTCAATTTTTCTTTTACAATTTCGGCGTTTATCTAGCGCCTCTAGTAGTTAAATTCCATATGCCAATTTGATGTTCTGTATTTAAATTGGCGTTGAGCTACGAGTTCATTACCACCTCTCTAGTGATTTGGAGATGACGAATTGGTTGTGAAACGATTCGGTATATTGATGACCCAATGATTTCTTACTCGCGTCTGTCCCTATAAATACACGTAAATATGTATTAACCTTTTTAGAGGTTATACTTTATAATGGTGAGGTCTAGATGGTGAAGATAGACGTATAAATTTGAAGTGCGACCTAAGTTGATTGTCGAATTCTGACTGATTTTGTTCCATTATTTAACTCTGCTAAGATCCGACCAGCAGCTGAATTCTGGTTAGCTGATAAATCACTCATATGGATTTTATTGGTCTAAATTGGTATAAAAGCTCAGCCATCGCGATTCCCCTTGATGATTGAGAACATTTAAACATAGAAAGAACATTTCGTTTGTTCGAAAACTTCCTCTAAAAATTCTAAAATGACAGGGATTACTATAGTCATCGGAAATCAAACAATATTTTTCGCATTATCTTCAAAAGTGATATGACAACATAAACGGAAACATATAGCTAGAATAAGGCGCTACATTTTTGCTTTTGTAACAACATTGAAAATATATTTTAGAAAAATATAGTCGTTATAACAGTACCAGTTCTAATTCTCTGCCTCAATAATTTCTCAACTGACTTTATTTACAATAATTAGATATAATCCACAGAATAACAATCCCTAATGATTTTTACAATATAATTCCAAAAACTTAAAATTACACAATAAAAATAAATTCAATCACAAGTCGAGTGCGAAAAAAAAAATTCCATATATCTGTATTACATAAAATTACGGAAATCTTATTAAAACACGACGAAGATTAAGTCACTTCAAACAAAGAAATTTTAAAGTTATGTTTCAGTTTATTTTTAAAACAAGCTTTAGTCATTCCGAAATCAAAAGTATCACAGAAATCGAGTACCTGGAACGATGAAAATCTGGTATCAATGAAGACCTTGTTCTAAGTTGTCTTATTGGAGCATAAATATTCAAACGCGAAAGTATAAATGGACAATCAATCCTTGCTTGGTGTCTACTAATTAAGAAGATTAACTCTAATTAAGAATTATCCAAATAAGTTAGTCGTCTGTCGACGACGAGTACATTATGTACATTATAATAAGAAGCCCTCTCGACTATAGCATATTCTAAATTTGACCGAACCATTGATGAATATATGAAGAGTCTTTTCTTTAAAATCTTTACAGAGACGCCGTATAAAACCAAACAAAGATGACGATTTTGCTATTATTTTATCAATATGAGGAATAAAACTCAGCGTAGGGTCAAACGTTACTCCCAAGTCTGTGATTTGGGTAACCCGAGCTAATGTTTCGTTATTAATATTATAATCAAGATTTATCAGTGTTTTTTCCCTTGAAAAAGACATAACAGTACACTTCTTAATATTTAACTTTAAATGATTCCTTCTACACCACAAAGGTACAGAATCCAGGTCTGATTGTAATTTGAGAAGTTTTAGATTATCTGCATACATAATTCCCTTAGAGTAACGGAATACATCCAAAAAGTCATTTAAAAATATTGTAAATAATAGTGGACCAAGGTGTGAGCCCTGCGGAACACCGGGAGTAACGTTTATTTTATCTAATTTGACACGATTTAACTTAACATATTGAACACGATCAGATAATCAGATAGTTATGATTCCACCCAATTAACGAATTTTTCAGAAAGTAAATAGTGCAGTAACCGTGCTGAGATGTTGAAATGCTATTCTTTATGTTAAAAAATGTATCTTGTCAATATGGCCTCAAAGAGCTTAGGGATTTATGATAAAATAGAGATACCTCTGTAATTGGCGATATTTGAACGATCAAGCTGCCTTATAGATTGGAGTAATAGAAGATATTTTCCATCTCTGATGAAAACCTGAAGTAATTAAAGATTTTTCAAATAAGTTCAAGGGATAGCAAAGTTGATATTTTAACAATACCAAAATATACGAAGAAGGATACATATGGGAAATCAAATTGAATGGGACATTTAAAATTTAAGTTAGATTAGAGTTAGAACAGTCAACAAATTTGTATACACTTCGAAAAAAATTCCTAAAATAATTTACAATTTCGTTTAAATCAGAACTACTTTTTTGACTAAAATACATAGTTGTAGGCAGATCAGATGTTTTACATTTGGAATTAACAAATTTTTAAAAACATTTAGAACCCAACCTGTGCAAAAGAGGAAATTATTGAGGATCTCAAGCAAAAAAGTTATCAAATAGAAAATGCCGTAAACATTATTAAGAAAGAAAAAATCAAAACTGAACAAGGAGTTCAAGTTAACCTAAGAGGGCTTCCACTATTTATGCTCACTTTTAATAACAAACAAAAAGTGGAAGATGTGTATAATATCAAGGCAATACTTAGCATGAGAGTTAAAATAGAGCCATTGAAAAAGAATAATGGATTAATACCGCAGTGCAAAAAATGTCAAGGTTCTAATCATAAGCAGAAATATTGCCAAAGAGAAATTAGATGCGTGAAATGTGCCGGAAAGCATCATGCCCAGGTATGCCCGGTTAGTAAAAATAAGTCACATCCCGCAAACTACCGGGGGTGTGAAATAGCTAAGGAGCTACAAAAAATAAGAAATAAAACGCGAAAACAAAGTCCAGGAGTATCGGTAAAAAATTATCAAACTTCCACCAAAGAGGAACCTAAACCTCATGCTAGTAAAACGGGAGAACCAAAACCAAAACTATACTCGCAAGTAGTCATGACAAACCCAATTATTTCGAAGCACACTACTGAAGGTACAGCAGTGCTCCAAAAGATACTAAGAAGCATAGAAGCTCTTAACATTCGTCTAGCTAAACAAGAGAAATGCCTTCAAGCTCTAAGCAACAGGTTAGATAAGCAAGACCTTCTAAATGTAATGAAATCCATGCTCTATTAAAATGATGCAAACAACAACAAATAAAACATTAAGAATAGTAACCTGGAATGCAAATGGGCTAATGCAACATATTCCAGAATTAGAAATTTTACTAAATACTGAAAAAATAGATATATGCCTAGTATCGGAAACCCATTTTACTTCAACTTCATATCTTAAAATATATGGATACAATTGTTACCACGCCATTCATCAAGCAGGAAGGGCAAGGGGAAGATCGTCGGTGGTTATAAAAGAAAACATCAAACACTTTATAGATCTTAAAATTGAAGAGGAATTTATGCAAGTAGTCACCTTAAAAGTATTTATAAATAACAACAAAGAATATAGTGTATCGTCAATATATTGCCCCCCAAGATATAATTTAATTAAACAAGACTATTGCACGTTATTTAAATCACTTGGATCAAGTTTCATAATCGGAGGTGATTTTAATGCAAAAAACACCTACTGGGGATCAAGAGTATCCTCTAAAAAAGGAAGAGAACTGTTTGCAGCAGGAAGACTATGCAATTGTGATTTTCATTCTGGAGATCAACCAACTTATTGGCCTACGGATAGAAACAAAATACCTGATATCATTTACTTCTTTATCACCAAAGGTATAGACGAAAACTACATATACCTAGAAAGCAGCGAGGGGATTATGTCGGATCATACGCCTGTTAATATGACAATCAGTGCAACGATTATTAAAAAAACTAGTCCACCTTCGCTAACGAACAAAAAAACCTGCTGAGAGAAATTCTAGAAACTTGTTGAGGATAATATTGATCTTCAGGTGCCAATTAAAAACCCGACAGAGCTAGAAGAAGAACTAGAACAACTCAACAACAGTATACAAGAAGCGGCGTGGAGTAGTACCCCCTCAAGTTCAAAGGAAATGCGCCGAAATGCTATTTATCCTCTAGAAGTTAGGAAACTGGTTGCAGCAAAACGAAAAGCAAAAAAGGCCTCGCAAAGAAGTCGAGCGCCAGAATATAAAACAACTCTAAATTTTTATCCGATAAACTAAAGTTACTAATTAAAAAAATCAAAAACGAATCCATTAATAAATACTTGAGTGGCTTTACTGGGGAAAAAGATACCGAGTACTCCCTTTGGAAAGCGACAAAAAGTTTAAAACGACCTAAACTACAAATTCCACCAGTAAAAAATGAAGATGGCACATGGGCTATAAGTGCAAAGCACAAAGCTTCGTTGTTTGCAACCCACCTCGAGAACACGTTTCAGCCTCTACCTAGGCAAACAGCAGAGGAAAACATACCACCAGTATATAAAATGGATAACTGCAATATATCTCCGGTCACACTACAAGAATTAAAAGAGGAAATCAATCTCAACCTAAATACAAAGAAATCTCCAGGATATGACTTAATTACAGGACAAATAGTAAAAGCTCTTCCTGAAAAAGGACTACGTAAACTACTCCAAATAATTAATGCAGTGTTCAGACTTAAACACGTTCCAAGTCAATGGAAAGTAGCAGAAGTAATTATGATACCTAAACCAAACAAACCACTTAATGGCAAAAATTCATATAGGCCGATTTCCTTACTCCCAATAATTTCAAAATTATTCGAGAAACTACTCCTAAAGAGACTAAAACCAATAATAGCAGAAAGAAATCTTGTTCCGCCACATCAATTTAGCTTCAGAGAAAACCATTCAACAATAGAACAAGTACACCGAATTACAAACATAATTGAAGACGTACTTGAAAAAAAGAAAGTATGTTCAAGCGTCTTCTTGGATGTAGTATAGGCCTTTGACAGAGTATGGCATAAAGGTTTGGAATATAAATTACAAAGAGACTTACCAAAGCAGTTTTATGAAATTCTAAAATCTTACATATCTAACCGACACTTTCGAATTAAATTAGATGGCGAATACTCAGAAATAAAGAAAATATCAGCAGGGGTACCACACGGTAGCGTTCTGGGACCAACTTTATATGATCTATACACCTCGGACCTGACAACGATAGAGGATACTAACATAGAGACGTTTGCGGATGATACGGTCATCTTAGCAGTTGATAATTGCATAGAAGAATGTACAAGCAAATTGCAAAGAGCTACTAATACTGTCAGTACCTGGACCAAGAGATGGCGAATAAAACTTAATGAAACAAAATTTGTTCACGTAAACTTTACCAACAAGAAGGTCAACTGGATACCAATAGAACTGAACTCCCAGCAAATTCCCTATGCAAATACGGCAAAATATCTAGGCATGACTCTAGACGCGAAACTAAAATGGAAAGAGCATGTGAAAAAGAAAAAAGAAGAGTTAAACATCAAATACAGAAAGATGGATTGGCTCTTAGGAAGAAATTCTGAGCTAACTCTACATAATAAATTGCTACTATACCGGCAAATCCTAAAACCTGTGTGGACTTACGGTATTCAGCTCTGGGGCTGTACAAAGAAAACCAATGTCAATATCATCCAGTCATTCCAAAGCAAAGTCCTTCGTGGAATAGTTAATGCACCGTGGTACATAAGAAATGACAACCTCCATAGAGATTTAAAGATGGATTTCGTTAGTGAAGAAATAAAAGCAAACACGCGAGAAAACACATGCAACGTATATATTAGTCTACACCAAAATGCTGAGATACGTCATATGTTGGATGATTCAAACCTAGTAAGACGGCTGCGAAGGAAGAAACCGCATGATCTACAAGATCCAATCAGGATCGACTAAAAATATAATAAAATTGTAAAGGGGACTAGCCAAAGGGCTACAACCCTCCAAACAAGAATATAAATTATGAAAGATAAATTACTAGATGATTTGTAAATCAGTTGTAATAAATAAATATATAAAAAAAACAAAAAAAAAAATTAGGATCATTCATAATATATTTTAGATTCACTAACCCGTAAATACTCATTACGAGTATAAGTCTCTCTGTTTGAACTGTTTATGCGATTCCAATTTTCTAGTTTTATTATATAAGAAAGGATTACTCTTAAATTTCACACGACATTTATTTTTATAGTTACGCATAATTTAATCAACTCGATAGGGAAATGAGGTGGATAATTTGGTAACGATTTAAAACTTTTTTTAGGTATACAAATTCATCAATACTAGAGAACAACATTTCATAAAACTTATCAATATTAATATAATATCATCATCACCAAAAAGTAACCACCAATCAGTGTTAGATAAAAATTCACTTAGCCCGGAAATATTACTATTCCTATAGTCATAAAATATAATTTTTCAGATACAGGAATATCAGAAGTATAATAATTTCTAATTGAGCAGATGAGATGGTAACTATTATAGTAGTTTGACAAAATATGTAAAGTTGTGCAGCTACACATTCTAATGAATGTGGAGTATCCAACGCCTGGCGAGAAATATTTTTATCAACTGCAATTAAAACGCCTCCTCATGGTCCTGATGTTTTTGAACTATTATAAAAAGACCGGTCACGATGGTAAACGACAAAATTTGACGGTAAAAACTCGACTCTATTAATGGATTCATGGAACTTAGTTTCCGTAATCGTATAAATATCATATTCAGTACTAATAAAGTAACTATAAAAACAAGCCGACGACATTCCACCAATATTTTGATAAAATATAGTTAGGTTTTTATCATGAGATGCTGAAGTCGCCTTGGCATTTGTAGTTATACCAAAATTGAGCCCGATTTTGATGACGACAATTTCCACGACGAGTCTGATACTCTTTAAGGAGACAAAACACCACAAATGCCAGGATGACGGTGACAGTAAATACTCCATTTCCGATGCATCAACGGCGATTTTGTAGGAAATTTAATCTCTGACAAACCGATCATTAGGTCTTGATTCAATTCTGTGACAGTTGGAACTCGATATTTGAAACTTGAATTTTTAAACTGATCATCAGTAGTAGACGTTGATATCCTGGATACAAACAATCATTTCTTCCGAATCGGAATCGATAGGAGCAGTCCCAATAATATCATTGGTTCCAATCGGCTGCGTTGTTTGGCCTCTTGAGAGATCTGGTTGATGGTCGGTCAATTTTAATATGTTGTTCAATGTTCTAACATAAATTCTCTATAACCTTGCGATGAGAAGCAAGCTCCTGTTCTAAGCGCAAAACTTTATCCGCAATAATATTTTGTACCGCAATTCCACCTTTTTTTGTAATACTCGCCACCAGAATCATACAATCATTACACATCCATAACATATTTTTATTTTTCGTTAAAATATTTAAAGTTGCTCGATCAACAGCAGCACAGTCGTGATGAAACACCAGATCACAAAATCCATTACAAGTTATGGTAGGTGTAGCGACTCCAATTGATTTATCACATTTATCACAGTTCGACATTATAAATAACGATAGATGTCTATAATCCAAATGGTTAGTGAATTAGATAAATATGGACATCGAGGAATAAATATATAAGAGAATCAAGTAGTGCAAATTTTATAAGCCAATTTCTCCGAGGTTAATCTTATTTTATAGTTTTGATATATTTATATACACAAATTCAATTTGTTGCTATATTTAATCCATATATACGTATCTTATAAACATATCGGCATAGTTATTTTATAGTTCATTGTTCTTGTTAGGCTTATACCGTGTGCAGACACAAATATTATCATGATTACCTCCAATCGCGATTGTAATCCAAATTATTGTGATAACGATCTAAAAATTATGGTGTACAGACACACAAACTAGATTTTGGAATTCATGCAAACTTCATTCGATTATAGAATAATGTTTGGTTTGGGACAAACTTCCGTGGTTCACTAGCCATATATGCATTAAATTAAAATACGTGACATTTATAAAAATACTATGCTATCTCAATATATTTTTACTGTCTCTTTCTAACATTTTCCATATCCAGCATACTGAGATTTCATTAAAAATAAAAAAAAAATTCATATAAAATTTGGTGAGGGCGATTATGATTATCTTGTTTTGAAAACATAATAATCCTCTTTTCAAAAAATCGTGTAAGTACAGACAGGCGAAAATAACTAGGTAATGTAGAATATATGATTATCTACTTTGTGTCTGTACACGGTATTATACAGATTGCCAATAGTAAAATAGATTAACCTCGGACGGAATGTCTACATGAGTCCTCTTATATATATTTTACTTTATGATATGGACAGTCTCCAAAATTAAATAAATGCGTCTCCAAATAGTGTCACGGATACAGCGTAGAGAAATTTATGACAGCTCAATCACCAACAATTACAAATTCAATTTCCAAATTTCCCAAAAAGCACTGAACAATTCGCGTAGATAACAAGGTCCGTAGTACTAATAGATTCTAGCGATATATATATATATATATATATATATATATATATATATATATATATATATATATATATATATATATATATATATATATATATATATATATATATATATATATATATATATATATATATATATATATATATATAACATAAAACAACTATCAATTTTTATTGTTACTATTTTAAACAATATAAAATAATGACAAACTTTGACAATAAGATTTCTATTTTAGCTAAGACCGACTTTTTTGTGACTTGTCCATAGACCTCCAGTCGTTCATGGAGACTTGTCCATAGACTGTCCACATTCGACGACAAGTGTGAGACATATCATATATATTTCCTCTTTCACGACAATACCTTAAGTGAAACATGGGTGACAAGTTTTCAATGTTTTATAAATTACATATATTATACATATTATATCACTTAATCGCGCAAGTAAACAATCGAGAGATATGAAAAAAGTGCATTTCATTTGTTGCGACGTCATCGAAATTAATATTTTTATTATTTTTTTATGCAATGTTAACATTTCGTTTGTTGAATTGGTAAGTAAACATTTTGTAATTGGTTTATTAGGAAAATTTTAACAAAACAGATTTTCAAATCTTTTTATATTCAACAAAAATTGAAACTTCAACCGCTTGAAAACCAACACACGTGCCAAGAAAGATGATTGTTAGGGGCAGTTTAACTTTAAATATTACTTTTCGATAACTAAATTTGGAATATTAGTCCACATTTAAATGAAATGTTTTTATTGTATTTGTTCAAACAAACAAAAATTTATTTCAGATTTATCACATACGGATACGATTCATTCTAAATATATCACATACAATTCATCTCAACATGCCACTTACAATTCATCTCAGTCATGTCACATAAGATTCGTTTGCGACTTCACCTCATGTCATAAACGATTCATCCCAGATATGCCACAAACGAAAATTGATCCCATTCGCTGAAACATTTCTATATACGTATCATGCTTGATTGCCTGTGATGCACCACTAGTGTGGCGCCAATGACTTTCCTGCTAGGTATTTGCAAAGCCATGTTTACTACTGGTCAGTGCCAACATTCATGTTTTGCTAATGACGTAACTTTACAGGGTGGCTGAGACCAAATGTTACTGACTTCACTCTGCGGTCATTTGTGTAGTTGTCATTTTCGCGCGTCAATTTTTTGACAGATTGAAGTTTGGTTAGTTGTTTACATGTGGTCAACAAATAATTGTTCTAAATTAATAAATATATATATATATAACATAAAACAACTATCAATTTTTATTGTTACTATTTTAAACAAAATAAAATAATGACAAACTTTGACAATAAGATTTCTATTTTAGCTAAGACCCACTTTTTTGTGACTTGTCCATAGACCTCCAGTCGTTCATGGAGACTTGTCCATAGACTGTCCACATTCGACGACAAGTGTGAGACATATCATATATATTTCCTCTTTCACGACAATACCTTAAGTGAAACATGGGTGACAAGTTTTCAATGTTTTATAAATTACATATATTATACATATTATATCACTTAATCGCGCAAGTAAACAATCGAGAGATATGAAAAAAGTGCATTTCATTTGTTGCTACGTCATCGAAATTAATATTTTTATTATTTTTTTATGCAATGTTAACATTTCGTTTGTTGAATTGGTAAGTAAACATTTTGTAATTGGTTTATTAGGAAAATTTTAACAAAACAGATTTTCAAATCTTTTTATATTCAACAAAAATTGAAACTTCAACCGCTTGAAAACCAACACACGTGCCAAGAAAGATGATTGTTAGGGGCAGTTTAACTTTAAATATTACTTTTCGATAACTAAATTTGGAATATTAGTCCACATTTAAATGAAATATTTTTATTGTATTTGTTCAAACAAACAAAAATTTATTTCAGATTTATCACATACGGATACGATTCATTCTAAATATATCACATACAATTCATCTCAACATGCCACTTACAATTCATCTCAGTCATGTCACATAAGATTCGTTTGCGACTTCACCTCATGTCATAAACGATTCATCCCAGATATGCCACAAACGAAAATTGATCCCATTCGCTGAAACATTTCTATATACGTATCATGCTTGATTGCCTGTGATGCACCACTAGTGTGGCGCCAATGACTTTCCTGCTAGGTATTTGCAAAGCCATGTTTACTACTGGCCAGTGCCAACATTCATGTTTTGCTAATGACGTAACTTTACAGGGTGGCTGAGACCAAATGTTACTGACTTCACTCTGCGGTCATTTGTGTAGTTGTCATTTTCGCGCGTCAATTTTTTGACAAATTGAAGTTTGGTTAGTTGTTTACATGTGGTCAACAAATAATTGTTCTAAATTAATATCTTCATAAAAAAATCGTAATGGAATTCAAACGTAATAGTGTAATTGCACTGGTTGGAAATTCACAAACAGCAATAGTTCGGTCAGCATGCAATGCTTTCTATGGAAGACTGAATCAAATAATCAGAGCCAAAGGAGGTCATATCGAGCAGTAATATGTTTTTCATAAAATGTAATATGTTTTAACATATTCCACGAAATTTCAATAAAAAATAGATGAGCTTTTACACGATTTTATTCGTTGAGAATTGAACACATTAAGGCTGTAACTCAAATTGTCAAAAGCGATGTGCATAGAAAATTAATTTTTAAACACAAAAATTACCAATTGAACTAATTCGTTCTTCCGGATGAAGTTAAATGTATATAATTGAGGGATTAAGACGATTATCCAAAAAAAATGTTTGATTTGTCTATGGTTAGATTTCAAAGTTTAACGCTTTTTGAAACGTACAAATCAATTTTCGCAATATTTTACCCAGTTCGAAACAGCGAAAAAAATTTGCATAATGGTGATTATCAAGATAAGTGTTGAAATGACGTAGGAAATGTAAAATTTAGTTTAAAAATTTCGATTTTTATCGATTGAAAAATTCGATCGAAAGCTTCGTGAAAAATGGTTGGCCTGCAACACTAGAAGCACTCTAGTAGAATATCTCCGCGCTACGAAAGCCATGACTAAATACCTTCGGCAAAAGAAGCACGATCATATGAAATCATGTATCGAAAACATTAGCTTCCACGCGGAACTAGAAAATTCAAGGGACTGTTTTGCTAACGCCAGGAATCTAACTTAAGACTTCCACCCAAGAAGTACAACCATCAAAGACGGGGATGGAGAGCTGAGAACAAACGTAACTGATGTTCTCTTAGTATGGGAAGCCTACTTTCAAAATCTACTAAATCGAGCAATAACCAGGTGAAGAGGTCTTTATCGAATATCCCACGGTGGAAGAAGTATACGCAGGTATTAGTAGAATGAAAAATGGAAAGGCACCTAGTCTCGATGGAATCCCTGCAGAAATGGTTAAGCTCGGAAGCGCTACTTTTGCAAAAAATCTATCCGATCTTATCGTCTCTATTTGCGGGACCAAGAAGAGCTGCTGGAAAATTGGAAGTCTGCGCTCATATGCCCGTTGCACAAAAAACGGGACCGTCTTAAATATTTAAACTATCGTGGTATAGCTCTTTTGAACACTGCTTAGAAAGTGTTGGCTCATGTTGTATTTGCCAGACTCATCACTTTCGCCGAAAACATCATTGGCGACTATCAACGTGGTTTTCGTTCCGAACGATCGACCACTGACCAGTGTTTTACCATGAGGATGATCTTGGAAAAGTGTTTGGAGTACAACATAATCATACATCAACTATAGGTAGACTTCGGACAGGCAAATGACAGTATAAACCGCGAGAACCTATGGGCCGCGCTCATATGCCAAGGTGTTCCAGAGAAACTAGTTTCTCTGTGTAAACTAACAACGTCTGAGTCTGTATGTAGAATCGCCAATGAAGGAACTGTATCAAACTTCTTTGAAATAACATCTGGTGTTCGACAGGGAGATGCACTCTCGCCTGTGCTGATCCATTTGGCGCTTGAGTACGTAGTGAGGAAAAACAACATTGAAACCTCGCGCTGTATATTTAATAAGTCAGGCCAAATTCTTGAATATGCGGATGATATCGTGCTTCTAGGCCGAAGCCCTAGCGATATCAAGGAAGTTTCATACCGCTCGATCGCTGCGCAAGAAGACTTGGTTTGGAAGTGATGTAGTGCGGAGCGGTTTGGGGATTGGGTATTTTAACCTTCTTCTTCACTGTTGCTTATTACATTTTATTAACACTTTTATTATAGTTATTAGATTGATGGTTCACAATTATTATACAAAACATAAATTTTAACACTTAAAATAATTTTTGATTCTTAATTATTAATTACATATTACTTAAGATTACTGATTATGACTGTCCATTTAGATGAGTGAGTTTCATTAAGATGAGCCTTTTCCAAAAATGAATATTAAAATATGTGTTTGGTCTGGAACCAATGAACTACATTGTTTGTCAATCGTCTATTGAATAACAAAGACAATTTTCGGATTATTGTTTTGTTCCGCCTAAAATATATCCATTTTGTCCGTCCGAAAATTATACAAATGGTTTCTCGGTTAAATAAAAATTTATGAAACAATTTCCTAGTTAAAGAAGATGTTTCCCTTCAATCAGGTAATCCTTAATATACAGTGGACATAAACAAACAGGCCGTCAAAAGAGCGAACTTCTCGAGAATCACTTTATCAGACTCAAGGGATAGTATGTTTGCCGAAAAACCATGAGGTTGAAAAATGTCCATTCTCCCTTCCTTTTATTTTATAAAAGGGAGTAAAGTATAACGCCTTATAATTTATATACCAAGTGATGTAGCCTAGATAATCCAAATAAAAAATATTATCAAAATGTATAAATATACAAATTGGTTGTGTGACAAACTTAGTCCTTAAATTAACAAAGTGTTTTATATTATTATTTTGTCTATATAAAATGTGTCGTGACTGCACGACATCAAAAATACAAGGAATAAATTTTTTGGTTTAAGCGCTCATGTTTGCCAGAAAAAATTATTTAATTCCAATAAAAATTGTATTGAAATTATTGTAGTAATAAATAAATCAATCAACTTATACTTATGGATATTATGATTTGAAGAGTATTATTTAAAGAACATAAGTGCGTCGTAATTATTTGGCCTGGTATTGTTTGTAAAATAAGAAACTTAGGATTTCATTTACCGTAGTTTGTGGAAACGCTCGCGAAGGAACATATACTACCTACACGCTACAAGTTCCTTGGCAGCCTGTACACTGACAAGTAAGATGGGTCATCGCTGAAATCTGCACTTCACCAGAGAGTCTATGCAAATGTATTTTATTAGAAGCACTAAGCATTTTTAATTGCACAGGGTCTTTCCCTTCTCAAAAATATTCTTGACCCGAGTACTTGATTATGACAATGGTCGAAAATTATTACAATTACACATGAAAAAATAATTTTTATCAGCTTAATGTTTTAACAATACCACCCAGATGGTTTTATTACCGTTGAAATATAGGAATTTGTTGGAAAAGAATTGTATGGACGTTTTTAGCATATTATCTGTCATACATTGGCGTTTGACGTTTATCAATTTGAATGATAAAACCATATACATTGTGTATATTCGATGCTATATTTAATCATTTAATTAAGGCTGTAAGGTACTCAACTTGTCAAACACGATGTGTACTAGAAATCAGTTTTTGATCACAAAACCATACCAATGAACCTAATCATTCAATTTCAACATTCGCCCAACTTGGATGTGTTTTTTGTTTCTCTTGTTTTAACTGTTTCAATTTCAAATTTTTTTTTTTAGTGTAACAATTACCTCACAAATTTACTCGTACACAAATTCAAAATCGCTGACTGTTCTAGGAAAAATTATTTAATGTGTAGTGTAGTGTTGTGGTAAAAAATATTACTGATCGTCAAATTTGTTACTTGAAATTTTAAGCTCAAACACAAACTGTGTATTAATAATTTCGATACAAAACAAGACCATTGACTTTGACTATTGCTGTGGTTTTTTATTCGCTATGCGGGTCTGGGTATTGAGCACTGAAATGGAAATATCTATTCGAAATTCCGCTGCTACCCGTATTGTGTCGCTGTACTACTCAAATTAAAAATGAATTCATCCATAAAACAAACTTTTAACGACCTGAAATATACCAATTGACATTTATTTTGATATGACGTTATAAACAAGAATTCATCTTGCAACGTTTTCAATTTTTATTGTAAGATAAGTTCGTTATGGTTTAAGGGTTGTACAAAACAAATGCCATTTCAAAATTCCCATTGAAATGGATAGCGGCTCCCGATGGCTGCGCCCGATAAATAGGTAAAGCAAAATATTTTTATATCGATTTTTAACTAAAAAGTTGAATGAAAAAAAAATATTAGTTTGGAGTTAAATAAATTAATATACGCAATATATATATATAAGTTTTGACATAGAAAATTAGGTGCTCCAGATACATCTATCGAGCATTAATAAAAAACCCACGGCAATTATAACCGCCGAGGAATGGTTTTTTTCATGCAGCGGTTACTTATGCAACACCGTTATAGATTTCAAATCTGCGGCAACTAACGCAACTAAGCTGCTGAAAAAATGTCCAAATGATCTACGAAAAGGTATGGAAATAGTGATTTTCGATCTGCCTGGTTTGCGATGGTTCTGTAGTAAATGTGAAAATGGCTTAAATAACAACCTATTCTGAATCGCCAAATCAATCAAAAACATTGGAAAATCAGAGGAGACCAAAATCGAAAATGTTCTCAAAATGATGAATAAGTTAGAAGAGACATTAACAACAGTGGTATGTGCCTTGTCTCACACTTCTGTTGAAGTACGTCAGGTCAGACTAAAACAACAAGTCTAGTGAATAAAAATCATACCATATCATTACTAACATCATCGTCAGCCATCCAACAACAGCGACAAATACTAGCCAGCACGAAATGAGGATATAACTGGTGCTAATGACGCCGAATTAACCGATGAGCACTCCAATCGAGTGGCGCAACCTAGAAAGTGGCTTTTCGTTAGCCGCATTCAGTACCGGATGATGAACAGTTCCGTAAACCTCTGATGTAGATCGCGAATACTGACGATCTATTTGTCCAACACATGGTACAGAAACCAAGCGTTGTATTGAAATGTGATTACGTATCGTATATAAAAACAATAACCCAAGTGAAATTTTTCAAAGCACCATCACCTCCAGTCTGTGGCCAGCAGGACTGTTTGTCAAGAAATTTGATTGGGGTTAAAAAAGAATTTTTTTCAGTTACCCCATACGCGCCACCTAATCCAATAACAAACCTCACTCAGATGAAGCATTCTGATAATTCCTTTCAATCCTTAGAGCTGCTTCCAAATAAAACAGTATTTTTATTTGACCCGGAAATAATCTCCTGGATTAAAGCTACAAAGACTGCCTTATGTATCACTAATAATTGTTGTAGCTATGTACGACAAGCTTGGTTAATGTTTACTAAAATCATTTAACAAAAATCTAACATTCAACTGGAAGAAGCATATTTGAACACCATTAACTCGATGACAAAGTTTTATTTGGCGGATAATAAATACATAGTGATAATCAATAACCAAAGGGATTCGATGTACTCATCGACGTAGTGCGCATGGTGACATCTTAACTTCATTTAAGAAAACTCCAGGCATACCAAATTGATCTTGAGGTCTCCTGCTTTGTTGACCAGCTCGATAATGTAATTAATTTTATAACTAATATAACGTCTTCAAACGTCAAATGGATATTAAATTTCCCATTGAATTATGTAGTTAAATTCAAACGAAATTTATCATCAAGATGGATTGTTGACTTACCTGTACCATCAAATGTGAAGATCACTGAAACCACGTCAATGCGTATAATTCCCACCTACTATATTCTGAAGAAGCCGAAGATTATTATTTTCGAAATTCAATAAAGGAGCTTTTATAAACAGAATCAGTATGTGATTACCAGTTTGGATTCAACGGAGAAGCGTAAGTTCAATTTGATTCTGATAACAACTATTTCATTACATCAAGAAACTATGGGTTTTGCAACAATGCCATTGAAATAATGCTGACAACGACTTTTCTATGCCCAATAAAAATTATTGCGATCTAAATATCTATCGCAGTCTTGCAAGCTCGCTCTTTATAAAGCATTCATAAGACTTGTGCTGGCTTTCGGAAGCGAGGGCTGGACCATGACTTTTGATTGTAGATTGTTATTTACCTTTGAAAGGAAGGTCATTCATTCGATCCAATTAAATGGTCCAATTAAAGTTGCGAACAACGAATATCGTATTCCTATGAACCACAAAATAATGCAACTTCCCGGAGGTAGCTATATAATCGGATTCATCAAATCCTATCGAGTAATATGACTCGGCCGCGCTGTAAGGTCTTCACAACAATGGATGATTAATAAAGTGTTCCATCAACAACCAGCCGATGTGCGTCGTAGAGGAAGACCCCGATTGCGCTTTCGTAACGACGTCGAACAAGGCCTATGCATATTAGGATTTCGAAACTGGAGGACGAGAGCGATGGATCGTGACGAGGGCAATACCAACATAATTTTATACCGAAAAGATCAGTATCGACCAATCTCATAGAATTTACCAGCAATTCTACTAAAGCAATTGAGAAGCACACACGGGTTGATGTAATATACACCGCCTTTGCAAAAGCTTTCGACTCCGTCACAAACTACAAAACTTTGGAACATATTTTCAATTCGTGGCCTTTTACAAATCTTATTTGACTAATCGCATCCAATATAATGAAATAGGAGATAAAAGGTCGGTTATAATACGGCAACCTCCGATGTACCACAAGGTTCTCACGTAATTGTCTGATGCTCAACAATGAAAAGTGTAAATCTCTATCATTTCACCGAAAAGCCAACCTTGTTACACCAGAATATAAGAAAAATGGTCTACTTCTTCAGATAGTACTTGAAACTAAAGACCAAGGGGTTACTTTCGTTGAAAACATGAGCTTTACTATAAGCTGTGTATCGCTAGAGCAAACTCCATGCTCGGTTTTATCATACTTGGGACAGGCCACATTTTTATTTTGGAGACAATTAAGATCCTGTAATGTGCTTACGTTCGATCCCGCAGCTGAAATATGCTGTAAATGTGTAGTATCCGTTCTACGAAGAACATATCCAAAGTATTAAGAAAATTCCAAAAAAGTTTATAGACTATTTTACCTGGAAAGACGGATGGGTGTGAGATCATGATCTACCATACGACGTAAACATACAGCGACAACCACCATCTTTGGTCTTCGTCTCACTGGACGTAAGACTAACAACTGGGTAACGCTAGTAACTTGCTAAAAATAACTTTTATTGGTAATCTCCTAAGACTAGGCCTAATCAACGCATCGGAAGTACTAAATTTATAATAATGGTTCGTAGTAGCCTACTAAGGGATCATGACTTCGTCTACTTAGGTAGACACAGAACCAACTATGGCGATGAACCAGTGAAGATAATGTATAGCACTCAAATTGTCAAAAACGATGTTTAGTAAAAACCAGATTTTGACCATAAAATATTACCAATTGATCTAATTCTTTCTTTAGGTGTCGATTATCATAGCCGTTTGTCACTCAGATTTGACGCTAAATGGATGAATTTCGTATGATTGTGTATTTAATTCGAGAGCACTGAAGATAGAGCAATGTACGAAACAATCACAATAAAAAAACATTACAATAGAAAAACAAAAAGTAAAAATATAATAGATTGTTGTTGTCCATATTCTCTTTCCAATTGAACTCGAGTGTGTTTATTTGTGTTATTAAGAAGATATGAATATATTTTTATTACGACAACACCGACTGCTGCACTCGTGCGACAGTTTTAAATTCTCACACCGCTTGATCTTTGATCTAGAAAATATGCAACATGATGCCCGACGTCGCATGTTTCTCATCCTGAGGTGAATTTCTTATATTAACTTGGACTGTATATGCCATTGCCATTGACTGTCACATATAAATTGTTGTATTCCTCAAGGCAGCGGACAATCTGATTGAAACCGACTGTAGGGTCTTTTATATGCATTGCATCAGTTAGCGAGGCCGAAACCATAAATTGGCACGCCAGACAAAATGAAGCTAAGTTTATACCGGACGCGCAGCAAGGTTCTAGAGGCATCCGTGGTAATGAGAAGGTTGATAATTTAGCGAGAGGATGCGTCAGTCACTTTCCTGGGGCCTGAACTATCATCAGGTACTTTAACCGCCTACATCAAACAAGGTTGAAATCTTTACTGGGCATTCTTATTTAGACAAACGCTTGTATATAAAAAGGGTTTAGGAGAATGTAAATTGTGAGTAGTGTGGTGGAGTGGAAGAGGGGAATTGAACATTTCTTATGTTCAAAATCATAGATCGGAGGTGGATGACCAGTTAATCACACTTAGCATACCGGAAATTTTGGAATTCTCAGAATATTCACGGCAAGGGAAACATCAACATATATTATTCACATGTGATGATACGCTCTTAAAAGATTCAATGTTTTTAAAGCCTATATACTATATATTAGGTGTGCAAGTACAAACTGCTTTTTTGGCCAAATTTAACTTTATTGAAAATATAATTGTATAAAGATTAATTATCGAAATATTCGTCAATACTATCTATGGTATTTTGCCATTTACCAGGTGGATTGGATGATGAATGCCTTCGCGATAGAAACTATGTGGTTTCGAAGCAAAATAGTCATCGAGCTGTTTTTGCACATCTTCAACTTTCGTGAATCGCTGGTCTTTCAAATACATACATCACTTCGAGCAGCAGTCAAACAATTTTATTATGTTTAAAATATTCTAGTTTTGGAAATACACGTAATTATAGATTACACCCGTGATCGGTAACATGCAGAGATACGATGTTGCAACAGTCGAGCATACGATCAGTAGCACGACAGTTCCGCTAAACAGATGGTTCTTGCTTTTGTCATATATTATGCTAACACTCTCAGCCACAGGATCCATCGTTGGTTGTGGGCATTTCATAGCAAATTTTTCTTGATACTTGTGTTGAGTGCGAGAAGAGCTTAGTGAAGTATTCACGATCGTATAAAATGAAAAGTTCCAATCTCCAAAAAGTTCCATTAAATAAAAAAATCGAAATTAAAATGAAAATCTTAAAACAAACGGCAACCGCTTGACTAGAAAGTCGAAGCAAAATTCCAATATACAAATGCCTAACACCAAACAAATTATTTTGCCTCAAATATTAGCATTTATTAAGTACCTAATCCTCAATTTACGTGATAGGTTAACTGGGATGCACAATTGATCTAAAAGTTGCAATGAACAGAGCTCTTCACTAACTCCCAGCTCATGTTAAAAAAATTCTAGAAATGCAAATTGGGTAAAGTACTCTCCGAGAATCTCCACTACTTAGTCAACATACTTTCATTAGACTGAGCAAACAATCGAGAAAGCGGCTCAAATAAGTAAATGAACACCAATTAAACGCAGTTCTGCGATTTATCTAGATCTTCTCAAATGAGAGTTCCGTCTCACCATTTCCGACGGTGAGTTGATGATATTCACAGATGGATCAGTTAGTGGTGATTCAGCAAGTAGTGGATGTACGTATCTAATCATGAGGTGAATTTGTAAAACTCCCTTGCAAACTAAGCCAGTGTTTTCAGACTTTCAAAAAATGTTCCAATCCTTAGGGTAGCCCCCTACAGGATTGGAAATGACAGCCTAGCTGCCTTAAGGCATTGATTTTATCAGGTTGTTTGAAACGTATCTAGTAGAGAGAGAGTATAATGAAAACTTCAAAATGAAGTTATACCTTATTACGGGTGCCAAGATATCGGCATTTGTTTTATTGTATTGCCTATCACATCTAACATTGAAATTTTAATTTCATTGCTTTGTAAATACAATGATCCAACATTCAAACTGGGTACATGCTTGCGGAAATAAAAATTGTCGCACTCGCTCCTGCACTCAAAACCAATCAAATTTCGTGAAATGCTTTATGCCCCGCCTACTAGTTCCACACTCGAGTTGAAGTATTTTTACCTTTGTTGTTGTTTTAATACATTCTGTGCGATACTGTAGAATTTGGCCGCCCGCACTCGGTTCCGCAAGTATGTACGCACAGTCAGGGTCAACCTCGAGCGAGTTGCTCATCATATCCCGTCTGTGTAACATTTTGTAAACGCGATACTTATTAAAACAAAGTCGACGTTTTTCAAAAATCGAAATACTTTAAATAATAATAAACAATTATATTAATTTATAAATTTGATCTCGATTTGTTTTTCCATTTTTGTTTATGTATTTAATATTTATAAATATATTTATATGTAGATTTTTGTATTTTTATTAATTATCTATAATTGTTTTTATCCATAATTAATTTTATATACTATCATCTTAAGAATTTTAATACATTATAAAATTAACAACTAAAATATAAAATAGAGTTGATTAAAAATTAAAAAGGAAAATAATTAAAATTAACAATTATGTAAATATGGATAACAGTATCATCACTATAATTTAAAGTCGTTTCTATTTTATGTTGTGTGTGTCTATGGTCCCGATGTCATTTCGACGCTACTGTTATCATTTTGTATCGCGAAAATTCTAATTTTCCCATAATGAAAATATATAATATAGAAAGTAATAATTACTGTTATGTATAAATACATAAATTAATAATTTAGTTAGTTAAACAAAATCTAAAATCACAACTATAAAACGGGTTTTATGTATAGTTTCAATACGGGGGCGGTTGATGGGAATACTGTTGTCCCATCATATTCTGTTGATTAGGCAGCTGTCGCTGTAACTGGGCTACCAAGGCGGGTGTTTGTTGTTGTCCCATACCCTGACCTTGATTTTGTTGCATTACTGAATTGTTTTGCTGTTGTTGCTGCTGTTGTTGTTGCTGCTGTTGTTGCAGCAACATCTGTTGTCGGATACGTTGTTGATTCATCTGGAATTGCTGTTGTTGATGCTGAGGTACAGATGACACAGGCTTTCCACCGGGTTGCGGACCTCTCGGATACGGAGGTGCGGCTCCCTGTCCACCCATATTATTCATTGTGACGTTTGGTGCTTGTTGCATGTATTGATTTCGGTTCGCTTGCATTACACGCTGTTGGGCAGCTAAAAATTCGGCCTGAGTATTTCGTTGGCCACCCATTTGATCAAATTGCCCCATAATATTTTGCTGTGGATTTTGTTGTTGTGCCATTCCTTGATTGCCGTAATTACCAAAGTTTTGATTCATATTTTGATATTGCTGCTGCTGGTTGCCATACATATTTTGTTGGTTGTTTTGTTGTTGCATTCCTTGCAATCCAACGTTTCCAGTGTTCGCCATACCTTGTCCTACCATACCACCGCCCTGTTGATTCAATAGCCCACTTTGATTGATTTGCTGTGGTTGCCCCATTCCACGATTTTGATTCATCATACCGCCACTCGTGTTCGGAAGCATTCCATTATTTGAAACCATCATGTTTTGTTGAGCCGGCGGATTCTGAACCATCATATTTTGTTGCATCCCGCTCACCTGTTGCTGGCTCATCATAGCGTTTGAATTAATATTTGGTTGGTTACTCATCGTTTGTCCACCCTGCCCCATTTGTGCCATTCCGCCCATAGTATTTACCATGTTACCTTGACCTCCTGCCATTTGTCCCGGACCAGCGCCTAATCCAGTTCGCAAGGCATTCCTCATATATTGCTGGTGCTGTTGTTGTCTCGGTTGTTGTTGTACGTTAAATACACCCGGTTTCCCTTGGCTTGCGATTAGCGGTGCTCGTTGTCTAAGCATATTGGAAAGAGCCTGTTTTGAATTATTCATGGGAGGTCGTTCAAATCGATTAAGCTGTTGCATTCCTTGTGGATAATTTGTAAATTGTGGTTGGTTCACCATCTGTTGATTTTGTATTTGCTGCTGTTGCATTGGATTATAGCCACACCATTGCTGCGGATTTTGTTGTGGACCACCCATACCTTGTTGCCCACCCATTTGCATATTCCCAACAAAATTTATTCCAACTTGCTGATTTGGCTGTCCCATTTGTCCACCCATACCGCTCATTTGTCCAATGTTTTGATTCATCATTGGTTGTCCGCCCATCATTTGGTTTGGATTCATCTGAGTTTGTTGGTATTGCTGCATATTCGGATTCATCTGGTTCTGCATGCTCATTTGCATTTGATTCATCTGATTGTTGGCCATCTGTTGCTGCTGCTGTTGCATATTCTGGAGTTGTTGCATTTGCTGTTGTGGATGCTGCTGCTGTTGCATTTGCTGTTGTTGCTGTTGCTGCTGCTGAAGTTGAAGCTGCTGGGGCTGTTGTTGATTATTTGGTTGGATTGGCATGTTACCATTATTAGAATTAGTATTTGAATTATTTTTAGGTTTTCTTATACGACGTACCCCTTTGCCACCACGGCCGCGTCCTCCCATCACCCCCGATGGCGACTGATCTACGGATGACGGCGTATCTGCCTTGAAATCCTCTTTCTGCAAAGTATTATAAGAAAAGAAAATATAACGTATCCCACATTTACAAAGTTAGAAAAGATTGTTGGGTATAAAATTGTACCTGTTTCTTTGGAATCGGTTCCAAATCCTCAGGCGGTAACGGTACAGGTTCATAGTAGTAACTACTAGGTTTTACCATACTATGTGTATGATATTTTAAAAGCCGATGTGCTTCTTCGTACGCCAGAGGTTTTCGTTCCATTTTTATTGCACCAAACCAAGCCCAAGACAGAGGCGCCGGATTTTTGTGTCCCTCCAGTAGATCCCAAACACTCACGCGCTGCTTATCCACTAATCTCAATGCCTGTAATATAATTTTCAATGAGAGTAATTTTTGTATCACACATTATTCTCTTTGTTGATATCCCCTTACATGTTTTTTATCTGGCCCATCAATTCCCGACATTTTATTACCCCTCGAAGCATTAGAACCGGTTGGCTCACAAGTTATCACTTCACAGGTTTGTTTTGATAGCGGAATCAATTGCCGCAAATGTTTAATTGACGTGTTATTTTTATCACCAAGCTCTTTTCGAAGCTTCTTCATCAAATTCGTATATAATTTTTTGTTTTCGTCTCTCTCCGATTGACTATCGGAAATTAGAGTTGAATGAATTAATGTTGCGATCATATCGAGTACGGTGGTAAACAGTTCGGGATTATTATTTAGATCAATAACACCTTGACTTATTAATTGCGTTAGTACTATGGCCCAGTCAGTGGTCGGAGTCGCATTTTTTTGAATTGCATCAAACAATCCGCCAACCAAAGAGAACCTGAGTTGCAGAGCATCTAGAATTTCTTCGCGTCCTTGTGGGTCCTCAATTCCCCCGACCTTCTCAAATTCTTTATGTGACGATAGGAATTGTGATAATTGCGAATGCAACGATGTCAATAGACTTTCTTTTTGTTCATCTTGGCCTTTAAGACAGGTAAGTACTAAACCTAAAAATGGTTGATGATTCAGTTGTGTACCATTCCGTTTTTTGCCATTCCCCGAATTACTATTAGAATTGCTTCCACTGCCGTTATTACCATTATTGCTATTTTCTTTCGATTTAGGGTTGAAGAATTTAGTTTGTTCTAATACTTGTCCAGCTACACGTAATATTCGTCCTTGTACCGCACTTGGCAACTTGGATACAAGTGGTGACACCAGCCAAATTGATGGCTTCGGTTTATCGAGTTTACTATTTCCGTCAGGCAGTTGAAATACATCAATGGCTGCTCTTGCGACCATGTCGAGCCAATTCGCTAATTCCGGAGGCTGTGTCTGTTTGTACATTAATTGCAAATCCAGCCACGAGATGCGCAACGACCACTGTTCTAAATTTTCTAGTATTCGAGAAATCATAGATTTCTGATCCATTTCCGCCTTAATATGGGATTCATTTTCAGGGTAGCATATCATGTGCAACAGCCGTTGAGCCTGCTTAGCGGTAAGCATATTATCAATTAACATGCCGGCTTGACACAACTCATCTGCATATTGTAAACACCTCTCGAGCACCCATTCCTGACTACAAATTTGTCGTAGAACATGCTGCGCAAAATCCGATAAGGAAGATTCGTTATCGTTTTGGGTTAATTGTGGTTGGCATAAATCCAGCATGGGATCATCACCACTGCCTAAAATCCCCAAATCGCTTGTGCCAAGTATATGACTTATATCACCACCAACGCTTCCCATGCTTTTTGGTGTACTAGCTGGATGGACGGGCGTGTTCAAACCACTAGTTTTTCCACCATTTATACCTGGTTTATGTGCAGTAGCATCAGCCACAACTAGTATCCCTTTTAATACTGCTAACACCGGAGCGACTGCGATATTTTTGTGTGCAGCCGCTAGTAAATGACGGTCACAACTTAATTTTATATTACAAGCCGGACCCGGTGTTGTAATCGGATTTGGCGACGTCGATACGGAGTATAATCCGGGTTGAGGTATTTCTACAGTTTTGAAAAGTCGTAATAACAGATGGCAAGATAATCGGGCGCCTGCTTCTGTATCTGGTGGCATTTCTCGACCACTATTTATTGCACTTACTAATGATGGAAGAGCCACATGTTTAAGAAAATCGGATAGCGAGAAGCAATGTCGTGCTGAAAATAAAGAAACAATTAATCTCGAATCAGTACGAATATAACGTTAAAAACATACCAACTAGAATACAGGTAAACACTGCTAACGAATTATGAATCGTTAAATTTTGTATATCAATTTGGCTAACCGCATCCGGATACGTAATCTCATTCCGACACAGAGCAGATAAAACCCCAAGCCAATCCGCATTTAACGAATTACAGCATGCGGTCATTTCCGCGCATGTAACCGAAATATCGTTCAATCGGTCATTATCGATTTCTCGGCTCACAGCTACTATTGCACTACATGCAAAATTATATCGATTTGCTGCCGATTCATTAAGTTGTCGCCCCAGTATACTTTCAATTTTCCCGCATCTCTTAGGATTTGCAATCACCTCGGCCATAAACTGCGGATTATATGGGTGAATTTCAGATGCCGGCTGCACCGATGCATACAGAACTTGTTTAATTTTTGGATAAGCATTTTGAAATGGTTCGTTTGGCAATGATTTGGCTTTCAGCAGCGAACAGCAGGAATACAGATCATATAAATACGCGAGTATACAACGTTCGGCTGAGCTGCAGTCACCTGGGTTTGTAACATGCTTTACAACTTTACACAACCCTTCAAAAACGGCTGAAGTTTGATCCGCAGACAGTAACAAACAGCTGTGATATCGCCGTAGCACACCTACAATATACAAACTCAATGATGTCGTATAATTTCTTACCAATGTTGAATTTTTAGATATCAACTGCGCCTCAACTTCGGGTAGTTCTTTTAAAATTTGAATAGACAAATCGATCAGTCCGTAAATGTTTAACGCCATTTCCATTAAATCAAACAAAAATGCGACGTGCTCCTGAACCGGCAGATAATTACTGTTACCGAGTGCAAAACTATTTAACATTTCTTGCACGGTCACAGCACACTGCCAAGTGACTACATGCTGGTCGAAATAAGACATGGATTGACACTTGTTTGTTGTCGATTCGAAATTAAATTCATTTCGGGAGTGTTTTTTCACCTTTCCGCCTTCGGCCACATCAATACTGAATTTTTTAGAGAATAATTTACAAATTTCTTTGGACATCTTCTTAACTGCGTGTTTTTTCTCATCGCGCTCTTTACCCACACCGAACAGTAAAATATATCGCTGGTTACAATCGTGTTGAGAAACCGGATCATCTTGGCATAACGGAAAATGTTTCGTGTAAAGGAAATGCCGCGATACAGGCGGCGGATCCATGATATTCGTATGATGATGTGTATTGTGATGATGTTCTGGATCTTTCGGGCTATCCGGCGCATCCATAGAATTTTGTTGGTCCTCTTTGATGTGCTGCAATAATTTATCCAAATCATCGTCCACATTTGAATCATCAAACTCTTCCATTTTCGGCTTAAAATCAAATATCATATCATCGTCGAGATTCGGATTAGCAGGTGGTGTATTCGGTTTCGTGTTCGTAACCGAACCGATACCGTTTACGTTTGACATGAGATTTCCGGAATTTTGATTTAACGTATTTCCCGTCCCGGTGAGTAAATCACCGCGTGAAATCAGGGTACACATGTACGCATCATGAGAGAATACATCGTGCCGAATTAGTTCACTAAATAAATGTACGAGATTTGTAAATTGAACACGATTCTGTTGTGAACCGTTTTCATCAAGAAATGGGGCATCGTTATCAAGAAAATTCATTAAAACATTTTGAAATACTGGAACTCCTGATCCGATGCCGTTTCCAGAGCTAATTGAGTCTTTATCATCCTTATCATTATTTTGGTAGTTATCGTTATCCGAGGAAGTTACCTCGGATTGACGTTTGTCGAGCAACCAGGCCACTGCCATTGTTCGATGTTCACCCCAGCGAAGCGCTGAGACCGCCCATTCACACAAAATTTGTACTATAGGTGCGTCTTGTTGAGGGTTCTAAGAATAAAATATAAAAAATGTAAAATTTAGTTGCCGGATGTAGATTATTACTCACATATTCATTTTTAACTTCTCGGGCCTCATTATTTAAGCCCAATGTTCCAGTACTACTTGGAGGAGGAGCCTCTTTCATACTAACAAGACTAGGAAATATTTTTGCGTACAGCGTCTCCAGCGAATTATTTGAATCCATACGATCAAAGCAATGACTGTCGAGCGCGTCGAGTGTCGACAGTATTCTAGTACTAGAATTGTTGTTGTTTAACGACTGCCATTTATCGGCACACCATCGAGCTTCGGCATGACGAGAACGGGTTTTAATCACCTCTTCAATGTGTTTCAATTGTTTACGAATTTCGTCATTGGTCTCGGTGCATCGAGACGGCATAGGCAGCACAGACGGTGCGACTGGAATATGATCAAGTGGACTTCCAAATAGTATCGAAGACGAACGATTTTCACTAATACCACACCATACGAGTGCGGTAGGACATTCGATTGTGATTATTTGTAGTATTGCGCTCAGTTGCAGTATCAAATCACGATGATGAGGGCAGTTTAAGTAATCTTTTAAAGCATTTTCGAATGGGCTCATAATCGAGACCAACGGTTTTTTGTTATCTACTTCTGCCCCATTGTTATTTGTTTTTGTGTCTGGAGAACTTTCTTTAGTTGGTGTATCACTAACATCCGGAGGTTCTTGTTTAATTGTTGGTTCTGGATTTGTAGTACTACTGGTGTTTCCACCAACATTATGATGATGTATACTAGAACCTCCCGAATCCATGGCATTGTTGAGCATGTGTAACAATTTCTTGGAGACTAGATAAGCAAGTTTACGTGACAGCCGTTCCGACTGAACAAAATCAGTCATATATTGTAGAGCTACGGGCAGGAATAATCGCAGCATACCGTCATCCGAAGGTTGGGATCGAATTTTGTCAAATAGATCGAGAACCCAATTAAGGAATTCGGATCGATCCAGTAGCCCTTCCTCGTACATATATTTTATCAATTGTGTTGTGTAGTTCCACTGTTTAACGGCGAGTTTATGATCATCGTGGGGATGTGGTGAGGTCTGGGCTATCGTTCCAGTACCACCGCCACTTGTTGGTGTCGTCGCGGCTGATGTTTGTGTAGGAGTTTGCGAAAGCGCGATTTGTGCTGGACTTGGCATATTAGTCGCCGGACTAGTGAGTGGTGCGGCTACCGTATTCGCTGCTGATATACTTGGATTTGGTTGAATAGATGCAAAATTTGATGGTTGAGATGTCTTTTCTGGCACAGGGCCTTGGTGGTAGTGATCTTGCAGTTTTGGAATTAGGTCTTTCATAAATTTTATAAGGGTTCCCGTCCACTCCGTAGCCGGATCGGGCATCTGTCTTTTTTTAATTTTCGCTTCAGACACAGCCACCGTGTAAGCCGAACTAAGTTTTATAAACCAGGCAGCTCGTTGCATGCTCACCTGATTTTCACATAGCATTGCAAATATTTCTTCTTTCTTATTAAATGATGGTGCTTTTTTAGCTAAGCTAAGGAGTGGTTTGGTGCCCGCTAAATCTTTAAACCAAGTGTCTAATGTGGCTTTGGTCCTGGCAGTTACAGGCCAAAAATTATCCTTTGGATTAATTTGTTGTTTCTTCCGTCCTGAATCCGAAAGCGTCATTAACTCTTCCTTTTTCGCCAGTATAGCATTAAAATATGCTCCAACTTTACTTGCGGTAACGTTACAATTTCTTGCTGTACCAAACTCCTCAGATAATTGTGGGGTCGTCGAAAATCCATGTTTCACATTCGTCGACGTCAACTCGTCCTCCTTTTGTTTTGCATCCTGGGGATATACGTCTGGTGGACCTAATTTTGGACGTTTCAGCGGTCGTTTCTCTTGCATTACACTCAACATTTTTATAAATTATAAAATTTAACTGACGTACGTTAATTACGCGATTGACGATGGAAAAAAATTGAGGATCAATGGTGATTACACCCTCCTCTACTTATGGAATATTTAATATAAAAATTCAACTATAAACTAAAATGTTTATTTCATTCAATTCAATGGAGTATAGTGCACTTAAAAATAAACTAGATTTATGGTAATTATAATTATTAACTAATAGAAATGAAATTTTGTAACATAAACATCGTCACAAAGCAAAAATAAACGCCGCCATTTTTAAAAATAAAAAGAATTTTCTTGTCGTCTACAGACACAAACCACTAATGTCAAAAATTGATTTAAATTTTATTTGGTTGCTTACATTGTTTGTATTCGAATTTTGTTTTGCAACCCTGCTAAACGTCAAAATGACAAATATTTTGATTTCACAACGCTGTCACACACAGTCCAAGACCAAGTCCAACATTTTTCTAAAATGCCAGACAGCGAGAATAACCAGAACAATATTATTAAAGGAGAAGCTTCTGAATCCGATTCAGAAGATGAACAATATGCGGTAATATGACAAAATCACACAAATTATAAAATTGTTGAAATTAGTATTTTATAGATTGATGCCATGAAAAAGGCTGGTTTAACGAAACCGATGCCCCATGGAACTGTAGTTGATGGTGAAGCTCCCGAATCAGATGACGGTAAGTTTTTAATTATCCAATAAAAAAGTTTGTTTTATATCAAATTTAAATTACAACCAATTTATTGCTAAATTTTCGAATTATTCTTAGAGCATACGGTCTAATCTTTGGCAATTTATTTACAATATAATGATAATGGCCATGGTTAATATAATACGTTTAATAAAAAGATAAAGGAAAAACTATCACAAATACATTAGATAAAACCAGATAAATATTATAATTTATACTCGAGATTGTTAAGATAGTTTACTCCAAATTTTATGAATTTTCGATTTTGTATCGAATAAACTGCGCAGCATTATGACTTGTACACCACCAACCGAGATCATAACAAATATTTGAAACGCTGACCAAGTGTTCACTCTAAAGAAATTCTCTTCGGCAACATTACGATCCCGAGCCTCATAATTTTTAATGTATTCCTGAAGTTGTCTCGCCTTTTCTAAATTCATTTTAATCTTACCAATTCCGTCTAGTATATCCTGTACTTTTAAATCGTAGAATTCCGAAATACTCAAACCCTCTAGCTCATCGATGTTACCATTATCATGACGCGGTTCGTTTTCATTTTCAATAATCAATTCGAAGAATACCAATTTGTGATTGAAACGGCTAAACGAATTATCAAAACAAAAACGATAATCGCCATCGTATTTGATGTCGTGCCGATGAATGTTATCTGATTTCCGTAAATCGGTGTATATAAAACGGCCAGTCGGTTCAATCAATTCGAAATTTATATCCAAATCTCCGTGACCTCCGTCGATCACTTGGTATTCTATATCAATCGTTTCATCAATCTTGCCGTGTTGGAAGAAACATTCACGCTTACCCGCCTCAATATTAATTGTAATTTCCGTTTGAAACGTGGCTGCGAGTTGAACAGTTCCACTGATAAGTAATATCGCAACTAATTTGTAAATTTTATTAGCACCGGACATGGTCTATGAACAATGAAATAAATTATTTATTGAGGTTATATTTAAACAAAATGTTTTTACCTTTGACTATAATTTTTTGGTCTAAAATACTATTATTTTAATAGTTTTTGTAAATATAATGTATATAGATGTTTAAAGTACTCATTAAAACTATTAATTGTTTTGTTTTTTTTAAATTATATTTTAATTGTAAACTTGGAGAATTGTGATGTCTTGTTTTCTAGTTTTGTTTATAAATTATGTTCGAGCAATATACATCATTCACAATATAGACCTTTCAATTTACTTCGTATATGCTGCGGGTTGAGTTAAGTTTCAACTCGAAATTAAAATCGAATATAAAATTTCGAAAATTATAAAAAAATAAAGAAAAATGAATCACGTAATATGATTTATGAAAATCGGATATACATTTATACTCGTGCTTTTAACTGTTCTCAAAATTTTTTTGCCGATAAATATTTAAAGATTTTCATGAATTTTCGATATCCGAGACACTTTTTTTTGTCGATAACGCAGAAAACTTAGTTTACAAATATTAATTGGGTGTCATCCATAATGGCTTATTTCGAGATGCTAAATCAATAAATATTTTTTGTTTTAAAGCTATGTAGCATAAGTACATTTCTATGATTTTCTGAAAAACAAAATTGCGAAAATTATGAAGAATTTTAGTATTAGATCGACATAGAAACGTGACACAATAACACAGTTGCGTTAGGTGGTGTAATATTTCTAGATTAGGAACAAAAAACTTGGAAGGAGCAACTACGGTCTATTATAACTCATCACTTTTAACGTTTCCTTCAGCGCTGGTCTAATAAGTATTATACTTCGATTTAAAATACGGGGGATATCTACGTTACTCCTAGAAGATATTCCAAAGTATATACGTCAATACGTGAATACAAAAAGTTTGACTCCTAGTTCCTACCCCGATATGTTCGTGCAGATGATAGTTTATGGATTATCGTGGGAATTACGGATTCTGTTCCGCTTATCTGGACATGTGAGATGAGTCTTTTCATTTCCTCTGATGTCGCGATATGTTGATCATCCTGCAAGTCAGGCCATTGACCAACATAGCTCCAGACGGGGAATGGTAACTTTTGATCTTATGGACGCGACCTTGGATTTCGCGATCCGGCGCTGTAGTTCACCTCACCTGCGACGATCCTAGCATAAACTACCGCTACCTAAGCATGTTAAAAGCTAGTACGGCGACGTCGCAAAATCCATGGATATCAATGATGCAAATGCATCCCATCTCTCCGCGAAATCTACTGGTTGTGTGTCGTCCCATTCTAACTTAGGTCTCCACAATGTCTGGTTCATTATATTACATCGGTCCTGCACACAGAGACTGACGCTTAATTGCTAGCCAAAAACCTGGCTAATCAATCAATTTTATTAAGAAAATATGAACTGAAGTTATTTATTTTGTAAAATTTTTGTTTATTTTTGGACCGCACAGTAAAACAACACAAAAATTTGCTGAATATTTTTGTTGGTCGCAAAGATTACTGTTACCGTACATGACACTTTGCCCTTACCACATTTTTTGTATTGTGTGTTAGCTGCCTCACAGATGTTCTCGCTCGGTGAACAAAATCAAACCACCTTTTTATGATGAGATTACAAAAATTGTGGCACGGGTTGACCAAATTCGTTTGTTACAATAAGGGCAAATAGAATGTTGAACCCGTCTTTATAGCCTTGCTCTATGCTTAGGAATAGATTTCGCTGATCATTTTCAGGTTTTACGGCCCGCATGATGTATGGCTTATGGTTTTCTAAAACTTCTAATGACTGAAACCTCCGCATTAGGTATTCCATGCATGGATCTAACTTTAGAACTTCTTTCGGACACTAGAGGGATGTTTCATACCTTTTCAATGTTTCGGCGTCAACCCTTTTCATGATGATATGCGCTACCAATGCCTCGAACGGATTTTCCAATCTGAGTTTCTGGATGTTATGCAGGATTTCGCTGACCGTGTCTTGTAAGCTTCTGAGGTCGGATGCCATTATTTGCGAGATGTTACTATGACAGTAGTCTATTGAATAGGTATTTGCTAGAGTAACCACTTGTGCTCGTGTGTCGTTTCTCTAGGCTGTCTGGAACAGTATAGCATTAGTAGTTTAACGTTAGACGTTGATGTACTAATTTGATGATGTAGTATGAAGACCTCGTAATATCTCGTATCTTAATCTATATTGTCCATCTTCCAGCGTAACAGCTGCATATTAATATTTTACTAATGAAGTAATGCCTCATTAGAAATGTCCCTATCTTATGGCTTGTCTCTGTGTAATGGAGAAATCAAGGGATTCACGCGACGGGTCACGTGTTGATGGGTTCACAGTAAGGAGTGCACGACACTCTTTGCATTCCTCGATGAACTCGTTGTAAGCAACTTGTAACTGCTTACTCTCTACCCATTAACTCAGTCAAAGTTGATGATTTAGTCAAAATCCGCGCAAGATATCTTGAATAATAATTGTCGTGCAGCGTACGCGGTTGCTGATATTTTTCGAGCTGGCTCCGTGTCAACGTGTCTGTTTGATTCTGGTTACGCCATGAGCTCATTGTTCCGTTTATTTAGCTCGTTCATTAATGCTTTTTTGATGATCTTAGTAACGTGAAAGCGCCTCGAGATTGTCTAAACAACAATTACCTACCTACCCGAATTACCTATTTGAACCTTTCGTTTCGGCTCATTGAACCATGAAAATTTAGAAAAGAATAGCCTTAGATTGTAAGGTTAAGATTTGTCTATAGATTTGATGGTAAACAATGCAAACTTACCAGTGAATCAATGCAAACTTACCAAAGAACAGTGAACACTTTGGATGGTTAAATTAATTTTGTTTTATTTATTAAAATTTGTCCTTTTATATACACATTTGCATGAACAATGTATCAAAAACAATTATATATAGTTGCCATACCAGAGTGCAGATAAATGAAGATAGCGACCTATATTTATTTTATCTATTTCTATTTTCGCTTCCTTCGTCATCTTTGATCACACGGTTTGTTCTTTTCGACAAATCTGACCATCTCGTATACTACTAAGTTATAAGCCTCATTTTTTCAAAATTTCGTCTATTATCTGAATATGTGCAGTTATTTTGATATGAAATGGAAGTGTTTAGTTAGATACTTTATATGCAACTAGCGTTTAATCTACCTTATTGTATGTCCGACTAAATTAGAGCATGTTTATGTACTTTTAAACCTTACCTGTCCTCCTTCCGCTCATGCATAGAGTACATAAAATCTAATGTTGTTGTGGTTTTAACATCCTGCTGTAAAAAATATTCTGCAATCCTATGCAAACTTTAAACGAAATAGACTAACTAATAATAATATGCGTAATCAAAATTTAAAAAAAACTGCCACTTAAAGCATTTCTAAGCCAATGCTTAGTTTTTTTTAAATTCTTTAATAAAGTAAGGATTAGACACGAATTTGACTTTTATAGGGTCAATGAATACTTCTTTTTCATTCGTTCGCACAACATCCATTTATTTACGCACATATTACCTGCAGACATCATTTGGCTTCATATCAATTTGTAAACTGACAGGGATGGTTGGTTGATGCCGAGTACCGCACACCAACGACTCCTCATAAGTTTACAAGCTGACATGCTCGAAAATGCGTGAAAATTCCTCTTTCACTTTGCCTCTGGTGGCATTCGAACCCAACGCATCCCGATCCAAATTCCACAGCTTTGGTCATTGCTTTTTCTTAGTTGATAATTCTCAGTTTGCATCAGCGACCGCTTAGGTAGACACTGTAAAACATTGTCCAATAATCAATGTTTATTTAATGAATTTTCCATTATCACAAAATGTTGAAACTATACACATAAATCTCACATTGTCTGCAGTGTTTGTTTCTGATATTTTCTAAACGACGTTTAATGTGACGGGGTTTCCAAAAATGTGTGTAACCCCCAATTATTATTTTAAGTTGTGACTGTTATAGATTGAAACAGAACTCCAAAGATTTATGAGTAATTATTATCCCAATATAAGTATAGTTTCTGAATAAAGCAAATCCTTGCGATAAACGGACAATTGAATATTCTGACTATTTCTGACTCAATTTGTAATTCTTAAATTGTTTGCTTTTTTGAATTCTTTACAGTTTTTAGTAGTTTAAATTCTGAATTCTGCTTATCTAGGTCCAATAAATTTCCTCTATTGAGTTCATTAAATGTAGATACAATTCGCGCCTTGCTCTTTAAAATTGATCTTCCAAAAACGATGATCTTATGCTTATGATCTTATCTTTCTTAACTCCTTTGAACTCGTTTGCATCAAGACGATTACCTTCAATTTCCAATCAGGATTATTAAAAATTCAAAAATGTGGCATTTAAAACGAATTAACGCATATTTTTTGTAATTTTCTAAAAATATACTTATACTTATTATTTTTTAGGAAAATATTGGGAAAAGAGCTTGAGTTTTAAAATGCACTCGCCATACTATATAGTCATTCAACTGGTAATCCATGAATAATTGGGTGATCTGTTTAAAATTATAAAACCATATTTTATCAATATCGATTTAGCATAGCTTTCCATTGCCGTCTCAGAAAGGAAATGGAAATTTCAATAAACCAAGTTGTGATTAGCTAGCTCACATACAACTCAATTTTCCATCGAAATTTTTAAGTTAATAAGTATTTCACGGGTTAGTTAGAAAATACCAAGTATTATCAAACATAATACTATTATAAAAACCGTTTTTCTTTCTGGGATTTAAACTTTACATGCCAACGACTAAAATCGCAGCTTACATGCCCATATTGCTTTTATTTTTTATGTAAACGAACTTACTGTAAATTATTTCGAATTTAATTTTCATTAAATACTTTTGGTTGACGATAGATTATGAAATGTTAAATGGTCAATAGTATTTTCACGTAGATTAAATTTTTAATTTTTCTATAGTCTTTAATTGAATACCATGTGGCCGCAGCAGGACAGTTTGAGTGTTGACTCTTTTTTGTGGAGTGTTGATTCATGATATTGACTCAGCAGTTAGTGTACCAAACGGTTAAACCCCGATTGTAGTGAACGTAAAGTACAGCTGACTGATAAAATCGCTTTCGTAATTTCGATGTTGTATTACTTAGACTAGACGAATAATTCCCTTCTCTATGCCATTGTAGATGGGCTCCATATATTTTAATTCTGTACACACCATAAAATACTACTCCATGTCTAATATTAAATTCATTTGTTGTTTATTTTTCAGAAATTGTCAACTTTCAAATTCCAGTAAATTATGAAACGCAACCAAGCATACCACAACCAAATACACATTTCGAAAATACCGAATCATTGCTCATTAAAAAATTAGCCGACTGTAATTTTTCATTGTGGAATCATTTGAATACAATGATACAAGGAACAGCATTGTCGGCATCAAAACAAATACTAGCAACGGATCAAATGCTTCTCAAATCACAAATTACTTTGCAAACCACATCAAATTCAATTAAGAAAATTAACGATAATACAACGCAAATTTTGGACAAATATAAGTACGCTATAACGGAGAGTTTTATTCCTAATATCAGAATATGAATTCGATTGTAGTAAAGTGCAACGTTCCAGTATAATGTTTTGGGAAAACGAGATTTTGGAAAAGTGGTGCTATTTTGACGGAATTTTTGTAATAATGCATTATCAAAAAAAAAAAATTATAAATTTATAAAGATAATATACTTGAAAATTTGAGTTTATTTTAATGAGCAAAGAGAGAAGGATAAAACATAAAACACATTAGCTTTGTACCCCTATACAATCAAATATATTACGAATTTACCTTTACCTCAAAATCGGATATCTCACATCGGATTGTAAATCACACTTTGGCGGTTTACAACGACAATTTATATAATTAACCCAACTCCGGCAATATTCACGAGATACTGATAATACTAAAACACGACAACAATAATTCCACAATCTAATTTAATTACACAACCAATACCCCGTTTACATGCGACCAACATTTTTCTTCTGCAAAATGAAAGAGATATAACATTGACATTTTGCGCATGAGGGACAAGAAAAGAAATATATCCCAACAAAATTTTGTAGAAGTTTTTTGAGCCACTACACTGCAAAAACCACTATAAAAATGAAAATGTTGAAATAAAATATATTCGATCCGAATATTTTATGGCAACATTTTTAAAATTAACAAAAAAAAAATTATTTTATATTTACAAAAGGTTAAGGTTAATCATAATAAAAACAGACGCCATAGATAAAAATGTAAATTTCTCATTAGAATTAATTAAAAATAAATTAATAATTTTCCTATAAAAAAATTATGGCGTTACTAAATATGTTTCTTTCTTTCTCGCATATTGAATATTTTTATATAGCGGATGCTTCTTACTTATCTGCAAAAAATTGCAGAAGAAAACAATTTTCTACATGTAAATGGAGCATAAAGCTTTATTCCACCAATAAAAATTTACTGTCAGTAAAAATACTGAAAAATCAGAAAAACACAAATTATATAAAATTGCATTAGAGTGACAGAAACATAAACAAAATTTATGGAAACATTTTATAGTTAAATTTTGGCCAACAAAACCACAAAATAAATTTCATTTATTTTATAGGAATTTTAGTTCAATTGGTATTATAATTCATCAATATAAAATAAAAAATATTTTATAGATTTCTACTCGCGTAGAAATCACATACTATAAAAATAATAAAAATACCATAATATTTTTCCAACCATAAAACGATCTCAGTGTAAAGAGAAATATTCCTCGTCATATACATTTTTTATGTATGTAAATACATGTTGCGATACTGTTGCTATAAAAAATACTCTGGTTAGTCTATTTTTCCATTTATTATACCACTACATATAAAACAATTTTTTCAGGAAAATTTTACTGATTTCTTTTGATTCATTCTATTAAGTAGGACATCTATATTTTTATCTCATTTCGTTTTTACTGACTGTAAATATTTCTTGGTGGAATAAAGGCATAATACCAACCCATTCAACCACCGACTACTAACATTTTCCCGCTATTTACTTTCGAGTTTAATCCATTTCGTAGGTACCTCGCCGCGTCTTCACTAGGACTACTGTGTATTCAGCGCGCCAGTATTTATATACTGCGGTCATCAATCTTGATTCGGCTGGATTTATATAGAAACAAATGTGTCTATTCGTCTAGATGCTTTTGAGTTCTAAATATAGATGTCAGTCAACTTTATTGTTATGAGCTGCGTTTTTCTGAAAAACAATCGGGTTGAGTTCGGGATAGCTTTTTTCAAATTTGTCCAATTAATTTAATTATTTTTAAAATAAAAAACTTAGATTTAATAGTAATCTAAGTAATACAAAAAAATCCATCATAAAAGTTGCATCGTTTTCTTGTAATGTCGTTGTTCTGTATAGTTCTGTATAATAACGGAGCAGTTCAGAACTATACAGAGCATCGATATTACAAGAAAACTATACAACTTTTATGATGGATTTTTTTTGTAATACTTAGATTGCTATTAAATCTAAGTTTTTTAATTTAAAAATAGTTAAATGTTTAATTTTAAATTGGACAAATTTGGAAAAAGCTATCGCGAACTCAACCCGATTGTTTTTCAGAAAAACGTAGCTATTGTTACGAATTTGCCCTGGCAAATCCAGTTCTTATCATTCGATTGAGAATACAGTTGTAGAATTTGACGGCTACACCAAAAATTCTCGTAATTCACACCGCTTCCGGAATAATTTCGAAAATACCGGAATAATTTCTCACACTCTTACACCAATTCCGTAATACTAACACCACTGGAATATTTCCACAATAATCTTTCCAAAATCCACTTAAACTATTTCCACTTAACACCAATTACTAGTTTAACCACTACTCACTTGCGCTTTTAAACTTTCGCGTATCGCAACTCTCAAATTACTCTCTCATTGTGTTCATTGTACTCGTATTTATATTCCTATAGGACATTCTAAACTGGCCTGGATTTATTGACGATTGGAGCATCACGGATTCCATCTAGCGGTTTTCAATAAACTTCGATAACTACAAATTTTAAAATTTATGCCTTAGCTTGGTTTACTTTTATTTAACTTTTCAAATTAAGGAATGATAGAAGTTTTATATAGTTAGTGATTTTGTGACATATACGAGTATAATAAAAAAATACGAGTATAATAAATAAATCCCAAACGCAAATAACAGCTGTGGCAACGGTATAAACACGACATACTCATAGCTCAGCTAGCTAAAATAGCACTGCTGCGTATGTAGCACTGCTATGTAGATACGGTATAAACAAGCAACATTGCTACACATTACAAAATGGCAGTTTTTATTTTGTTGTTTAGAAAAAAGTTTGAATAAATTTACATATTTGGTATCTGAAAATGTTCCATTATTTAATTTTTTTGTTCTTTCAGAAATTTAGAAAAAAAACACTGCAAAACCATAAAATGAAAAAGGCGATAAACGTCCAACGCGAAATGACGTGAAATTTTTTGTTTTTGACAATTTTAGCAACATATATACGGTATGAACACTAAATAATATTGACAACTATAGCATTGCTACTTTAGGTGTGGTATACACGCAGCAAAACTTGCACATATGCATTGTTTTGTTATAGATTCATAAGAATAATTAAGTATTCAAATACAAATTAAGTATAGTCAAAACAAATATTTACCACATTGCATTACTTACCACCCATAAAATAATATATTTTCTCATGATTTCAGTTATAGTTATTAAATATCAAATTGCATGGATAAAGGAAGATAAAAATGATTTCCTTTATAATAATAAAATGAAAACGTATGGAGAAAATGCAATAACAATGTATTTTATCATATAAGATCATAAGAACAAAATTGTAATCTTTTATTCAGATTTAAAAATATAGTTGACTAATAAACACGTTAAAAACGGTGAAGTATTAATTTATTAATTTTTATCCGATCACGCATAACAGTATATACGTGATTAAACAAACATTAAAAATAAAACGTGCGTTTTTCTAACAATTACAACAAATTATATTAAATTTTTTCCCACTAAAATGTGCGCGTGGTTCCTATATATACTGATCCTCTAGCGGAACTTTTCCAACTTTTACAATCATCAATACAGAAGTAAATATTCTCAAAGTTTCCATAATACTAAAATCTGTTATACAACATAACTGTTATAAAACTAGATACCCAAATATTTCTACTTAAACCTAGATATCACTAATCTCACAAAACAAATGTCATTAGTTTTTCAAACTTTAGATGAGCAGTATTCGTTTAATAAATGTCTCACCCATGCTGAATAAATTGCCCCCAAACCAATAGGTGACATCGTAACATTATTTACCCAAGTAGTTATTTATATTGTTACGAATTTGCATTGACAAATCCGGCTCGTATCACTGGATTTTGAATGCCACTATAAATTTGGCGGTTTACCACAACAAATATTTTACCTTACGCCACTGCCAGAATATTCTTGAAAATACCGGAAATAATCTTTCAATAACTTCCTAATATCCACTAAACACTAAAACACAACAACCGTAATTTCTACAACTATTTATCAATCCACTTTACACTTGTTATAGTGAGTTTAAATCATACCACTATTTTAATTTTGAACACCGCTAAAATTATCCACTTTCTCTTTTCGGGATCCGTTCAGAACTGCATAATTTAAAATTGCATTTTTCAAAACTGCATATTTAAAAACTGCATAAGGTACAAAACAGCATTTTTCAAAACAGCATATTTCAAAACGGCATAAGGTACGAAACGGCATAAGGTACAAAATTGCATTTTACAAAAATGCATATTTCAAACCGGCATAAGGGTTACAAAACGGCATTTTTCAAAACGGCATTTTTCAAAACTGCATTTTTCAAAAGGGCATTTTTCAAAACGGCATTTTTCAAAACTGCATATTTTAAAACGGCATAAGTACAAAACGGCATTTTCCAAAATTGCATTTTTCAAAACTGCATACTTCAAAACGGCATAGGTACAAAACGGCATTTTTTAAAACTGCACAAGATAAAATGAAATATTTCAATCGATTATGAATCTAGAATTATCTTTTCATTAATTTTTGGAATATGACCAACAGGTACGATTATTTATTAACGGTATACGATGAAGTTTGACATGAATGAAATTTTTGAACGATTCTTGGGTCAAATTCTAGGATAAAGCCAAATGAATAAGAACTTGTCTATTTCTTAGTCGATTAAGGTCAAACTTCACATGTTCCTGTGGTAGGCTTGAATTTACAAATGAAATTGGTTATGGCAAATTTCTTCTACATGTTTTATATAAAAATTTTAGTAGGTATGTTATAAGAAAAATTTACCGTCATTGGAATTACAAATTATTTGAAAATTTAGTATATAATATAATATAATATTCTCCTTCACCTAAATTTTTATATAGAGCTTCGAAGTTAGTTACTACAATTGCATGGTCGTAGCAGATTACTCCATATTGGAATACATCTCATGCAAGCTTTTTCTTAATTTATCGGGTTTATCGAAAAATTCGATTCAAAGATATTAGTTGCAAGATATGTAGCGTTATTAACGTACGTCGCCACTACAATTTTTTGTCTGAGGATTTTTCCTATTTATGGTCCTGCCCAAGATAGTACATTTTTAAGAAATCACAACAATTTTATGTTTATCGCACCTATATAGTACGGTGTATATAGCATACGTTTATATCAGAATATCGTCTATACTACATAACCTCAGGTATATATTTATACGCATGACATCTGGTATGTATTATGTTAAAACGGTTTGTAATAGTTTTATTAATTTGATGTTACTTAGAAACAGTGGGCGAAGTTCAACGGAAATACCTAAAATGTATCGAATATTTCAGCAGCGGCGTTTTGAAAAACGCCGTTTTGAAAAATGCAGTTTTGAAAAATGCCGTTTTGTACCTATGTCGTTTCGAAAAATGAAATTTTCAAAAATGCCGTTTTGAAAAATGCCTTTTTGAAAGATATCGTTTTAAGGAATGCCGTTTTGAAAAATGCCGTTTTGTACCTATGTCGTTTTGAAATATGCAATTTTTAAAAATGCCGTTTTGAAAAATGCAATTTTGTGAAATGCCGTTTTGAAAAATGCCGTTTTGTACCTCTGTCGTTTTGTACCTTATGCCGTTTTGAAAAATGCTTTTTTAAAAAATGCTATTTTGTACCTTATGCCGTTTCGTACCTTATGCCGTTTTGAAAAATGCAGTTTTTTGAGAAATGCCGTTTTTTAAAATGCCGTTTTAAAATATGCAATTTCGACCGGGACCCCTCTTTTCAATTATCGATGAGAATGATTGACACGGTTGCGTTCATAGTTACACTATTTATTTACAGATGGAACATTCTCAGGTTCTGTCTATAACAGGTTCTCGACAGTTCTAAATAATCTATAAATGATTGCAACCAAAACTGCTATAGAAATTTTGAGCACGCAACCCACATTAAAACTCAATAAATTTGGACAAGAATTGATCAGTACAAATAAAAACAATTGTATTACTTTGAAAGAAATTTTTTTGTATTTAGAACGAAACCAACAAATTACCTTTATGTTATAGTTTTTATTGAAGAATAGAGATTTTCCGTTGTATAATTTTATTAAATTTGCACTTAATAAACACATTAAAACACTTGTTTATTATTTCGTGCAAAACTTTTTTTTTTCCAAAATGTTTAAAAAATTACTCGATTAATTTCGTTAGGTCATCATCAGGAGTATCTACTGATTGGTAAAAATAAAAATTTAGTTATATATAGTAGAAATAAGCAAAATAAAATAAAAGAAGGAGGGACAACAAATATGCAATAAAAATTAATCTATTGATCGTTCCAACCATCTGTTGTTTACACGGAAAAATTACAAATAAAAAGGGGGGGGGGAGGGGGGGTGGAATAGCAGGGAAGCGATTAGTTATCGGTTGAGTAACAAAATTCAAGGGGTATATTGAAGCGCATTTAATTACCCGACGTATTAGTCATATTATTAAGAGCGTGAGAATAAAACAGGGCGGGATCTGTAATTGGTGAGAAACCGATTTCTCTCTATTAGGAATATTTTGGTTAAGGAATATGGATTTTCGAATTTCGTAAGATTCTAAGGTATCTAAACGTCTGCTTTTAGGTTGTATATGTAATATGTCTAAATTGTTTAAGCTAGCTGTATGATTTTCTAAAGTTAAATGATTATGGAACGTTGATTGATTGCAACCAGATAAATGTTCTTTAGCTCTAACTCCAAAATTGCGCCAGGCTGTCCAATATATAAGAAACTACAATCATTGCAATTAATCCTATAAACACCAGACTTGGAAAGGCGATCAGCTCTAGGTTTATTGTTAAAAACCATTTTCTTTATTGTGTTATTATTATAAAAAGCAAAACTAATATTGGTATAATCGGACACGATGTTGCTAATCCGTTGGCTAGTTTTTCCTATATACTCTAAGCGACGCCAATTTTCCTGCGTTGGGTTATCCGGTGGATAAATACCCGTTAGAGCTTTGCGCTTTAGCTTTTTATTTAATAACTTTAATATAGTCTTAGTTGCATATCCGTTGTTCGTTGCTATTTGTAGAATTATATTAAGCTCTATGTCTTAATTTGAATTTGTCAAAGGGATGTTTATTAGTCTATCTATAAGTGAGTGGAAAGCTGACATTTTAATATTATGGGGATGGTTTGAAGAACTAGGGATAATAGCGTCTGTATACGTAGGTTTCCGATAAATTTTGAAGTCTAAAGAAGAATTAATCCTGGTTATTGTTATATCTAGAAAATTAATACCTTTATTTTCTTCCCTTTCCAGCGTAAAATCAATGGTGGGATACTGAGAATTTAACCAAGTAAGGAATGAGTTTAACAGTCTATCAGTTCCACTCCACAGACATAGTATGTCATCAACATATCTATACCAAAAGATTATATGACGAAAATAAGGATTGGTGTTTCATAAAATCGTTTGTTCGAAGAAATTCATGAAAATTTCAGCTAACAAAGGTGACAGTGGGGAGCCCATGGGTAGACCATCAGCGAATTTGAAATATGTATTATCAAAGCAGAAATAGTTTTGTTTAATACAAGTCTCAAAGACCAACTCATCTACAACATCCCTAGCTAAATAATTACAAACTATTTGAGATAACGTTTTAATTGGAATTGAAGTGAAAAGACTAGATTAATCAATAGATTAACAATCCCATTGGATAAAGCATCGCATGGTAAAAAAAATTAAAAAAAATTGGCTTATATAAATCGTTAAGCAGTTTTTTCGTTATCGTGCTCTCCACTAGATATCAAAATATATTTTCTTCATTCCGAATTGGAATTCCGAATTTCTTTGTTTTTGTATAATATTAATATATAACATATAAATTTGTATAATAATAAAGCGTTTACGATACAGACGAGCGTCTTTCGACAGTACACCTGGACGTTAAAGAAATTTGTCCCTACTCTCTTGTCCTACCCCCAGTGCGGTGTTGATTCCCGCAGCTCAGTTGAATAGAGGAACGCCCGTGGGACTTAGCTTGTCGCACATGGCTGTAGAAATTGGAAGTAGGTAGCAATTTGTATCACCTAAATGGATAGAAGGAGTACGTCAAGTGGGTCAGCGGACCCAAAATTGGTGATCTCAAACCATCACGAGAAACGGGCTTACACCCGTGGTTGTTTATTTAGGTTCTTTAAGGTGTCATAATCCCTAAAGACCTATCATGTTCAAAGAAAAAAAAATAATAAAAAAGTGACGAACACAATTTTCGCAGCGTAGGCCCTGCGTACCAATTCAGCTGGAGGACAACCTTGGCTGAAAGGAAGTGTCCTGCCTATGGGCAGGGTTACTTTCGAAGCTCCAGCTCTTAGCTTTTGCTTAGAGCAACCAAGGGATCTCGCCACTGATTGGTTTTCAGTCGCAGGCCAACCACACTACTATATACTTACCGATTGTTCTCGGCTGCACATCTTTATGTTAAACCCGCAATCACTAAACACAAAAACTTAAACACAGTAAAACTTTAATTGTACTAAGATAAAATAAATTTATTTTCAAAAAACACAACTTCAACAAAAACACAAAAAAAAAATCCTTATCACACAAATATAATAACGAAATATAACTCAAATTTTAACAGTAATTTATTCAAACTCAACTGAAATCCAACACTCTAAAAAAAGTGAGTGTGCTTTAGACCACATGACTGAAGTAAAACTTCTTTAGATCCATCTATATATATGTACAGTGCTGGGAAAAAAAATTGGGCAAACATATTTTATTGCAAATTGGAGTCTTTTTTTGCTAAAATTACAAAACTTTTGAAAGTAATTGGCTTGTTGTTTCATTTTAAATACATGTATGACGTAATTTTTGAAGAACAAAAATGACCTGTAATTTAGGCGCAAAGCCCCGAAAAATGCCAAAATATTCAAAATACGTTGATTGGAGTTAAAGTAATGGAATAAATTAAACACCTATTTTTTATTTTTTTTTTGTTTTTCATTGATTTATAGAAGTTCTATCTTTAATATTAATATTTTGTTGGAGCGCTATTTGCTTTTATTACACCCCTAAATTGCAGGTAATTTTATTTTCAAAAAATTACTTTGTACATGTATTTAAAATGAAACAATAAGCCAATTGCTTTCAAAAGTTTTATAATTTTAGCAAAAAAAAGACTTTAAAGTTGCAATAAAATATGTTTGTCCAATTTTTTTTCCCAGCACTGTATAATATATACATGTATATACATATACATATATTAAAACTTATATCTCTCTCTTGCTCCTACAGTGTGAGACAGACAAAAAAAAATTTGTTTGTCCATTTTTTTATACACATTTAATCAGGTTGCTTTTTTAACAAATTATTAAAATAAAATGGTATCAACTAAAATTACGTTCATAAACAACGCAATTTCCATACCACTTTCATCCATATTTGGCTCTTTATTGGCGATGGTTTAATTTATAATAAATTTGTGCCGTTTTGATGTTGTTTTTGTTGGTGGAAAAACAAAGACAAAAATAAATGACACATGTAATTTTAATTTAATACTAAATTCGTTCGAACTGTCAGATCAAAAAGATTTGATCGGATTCAGCTGTCAGATCAACATTTTTGACATTACAAATTTTTTTCACACAAAAATCTTGATCTAACAAATCGGCTAGATCAATTTTAAAAAATCTTGATTTTTTGTTAGATTTTGACGCATACATATATACAAAAGTAAACGTCAAAACATAACATCAAAACATTGCCATTTGTACAATTCAGTTTTAATTAATAAATTTTAAATTAATTTTAATAAATTTATTAAAATTGTATGGATAATTTGTAATTTTGTGCGACGTATTTTCAAAATTTCTTGTGTGTTTTTGCTTTTAATAGATTTATTAAAATTTTAAGGATAATTTGTAATTTTGTTTGTGCGACGTATTTTCGAAATATCTTGTGTACTAAAATGTTGTGTTTATGTGCGAAATTATATAATTCCTTATGCTTTTAATTGAAAATTATTGATAAATAAATTAATTAAATTGAGAAATGGGAGACACTTATTGAACATTTTAATTCTTTGCTATATAATTTTTTATTATACCGATGCTAACAAGGTGAAATGATAAACCCGCCATTTATAACAAACAATTTTTTGTCTTTCTTTTCACAAATATTACTACAAAAGTCGATCAAATTTCTTTCATATTCGTTTACATAAAATCCGGTCAAATTGTTGTTGTAAAAGCAAACGAATTTGGTATAAATAAACAACACACAAAAAAAACAAAAAAAATAACTTATATCTCTCTCTCTCTCTTTCGTTCGCTTTGCCCGATCACACTTTTCGTAACAATCTCGCGTGCGTAAAGAAGTTTTACTTCAAAAAACACAACTTCTAACTTTTATATAAACTAACACTCGGGCTCACTGTCCCCAAAAACTACCACCTCTCAAACAAATTTGTACACTCTTTATACATGTTATCGATAGACGATTTTTTGTGCTTTCATCACAAAAATGTATAAAGGCAATGTCCAATAACGTGACATCAATTTTGTGAAATCGATCCACGCGAAAAGTTTTTTTTTCAAATAAATAGATTGCACGATGCTTGCAATTTTTGATTATTTTCAATAGCAGAGTTCCATTACTCATGTCGTTTACCTCAAAAATATTTGCCATACATAGTGATCGTTTTTCATTAACTTAATATACGTTCTCGTTCATTCAACCACTGCGTGAGTATATACCATAGAATTATATACTATAGAATGAATGTAAAAATTTTTCCTATATAAAATTTACTATTTCATGTGTCACAAGCCAGAGCAGGGTGGTTATATAAAAAATGCATATGGCGGTCTCATATCTCAAAGAAAAAACCAAACAAACTAGTTTTTATTGTTGAATTAAAATGAAGTGTCTAGTGAATATGGCTGCCAAAACACACCTAGAAAATTACAAAAAGGAATTTCATACCATCGGTAGGTTGAAAACTTGAAAACCAAGTGTTTGTAGTTATAAAATAAAATGTAAATTATGTTAAAAAGAAAGTGATTTGAGGTAAAAATATTCTTATTTTAATTTAAAAATCAGAGAAAACTAGTTAAAAAGTTTTGGTTGTTGTTGTTGGGTTTTTTATTTTTGTAAACATGTTTTATTACCGGTTCGAAAAGATGGTATTGATTGTTTCATGTACTACGTGCTTTTCTTTTCGTAATAAATTTTATTTTTGAATAGCATAATTATTAGTTTTTACAGAAATTATATGAAAAACATATTTTGTTTTTTTAGGATAAGTTTAATGTGATAAATAAAACAAGGCAGTGGTTGAACTCAATTGGCTTCGATGTAAAATGTAAAAATGAGTAAACATTTGCTCGTTACATTTTGAAAATAATTATTTTATGTTCACATACAAAAGAGAATCGGTAAATATTTTTAAGAAACGAGTGTTGTTGGTAAACAAGCCAACGACTAAATTTGACGGCAATGAAAATAATATTAAGTTAAATAGGACTAATAACTATTTGGATATACACAGGTTTAAAGCTACAATATATTGTATTTAAGCAAAAAACAATTAATTTGTTGTACGAGATGAATAAAAATATAATTACTATAATTAATAGTAATAATTACTATAATTACTATAACAAATAATTAATTTACATAAATTTTTTAATTTTAACTTCAACTTCATTTTATTCGGTTGTAAAAAATTATAAATATGACCCTGTTGATTTATACGCTTTCTCTTTTTCTCTCCGAATTTGTGATGCTTGACAGTTGCTTACATTCATTCTATATAATCTATTTCTATGGTATATATCGCGATTGGAGTACTAGATACGTATGATAGATATTTATGATATAATGTTGAGGTGTTACCTGGAAGATTAAGCCGATAGGTAATTTTTAAATGTTTAGATTTGGGTTGGTAATGGAATTGGATAGAATTCCGTTCCAATAATTATTTTTAAAATATAAAATATAATTGTGGTATAATATGACGAATACACAAATATAATTGTATAAAATTATTCATAGAATTTTAAATAATTTTTGCTGCGCTAAATGTATTCACGAAATGCCGGCATATAAAAAATATTAAGTCGTTGGTTATTTTCTTGATACGAATATAAAGCAAAGCAAACTTAAATTAAATTATTCTCAACAAAATATGCGCGTTTATGTTGTAACATAATACCAGTGTACGAAGAGTACGCAATTAAAAAACAAATTATTACTCTATGTACACTGGATCATTTGGCACTACACAACCTGTGCTAGGTGTACAATACAAGGACAAGCCTGCTTGCTCGGGTTAAATTAAAAAATACACCCGTTGTAAACATAATAAATTGAATAAAATGTGTACATGCATCTGCTTTAATAAAACAAATATTAAAAGTTCATATACTGTTATTAAACTAAATCGTCGTTAAACTCTTCTAACACTTAAACCTAGATATCACTAATTTTATAAATGTCATTAATTTCATAACCGAATTAAGGTCCAGCCCAAATGGCCAAACTACGCTGAATTAACGACCACAAGACCGAAAGGAGGAATCTGACTTCGACAGTCATCTGTAATTTCATTGACATTTGTAATTTCATTGACATTGCTAGTTAAGCACTTGCATGATTTTGACAGTGACATTCTTAACAATATTGGTACAAATTGGCCCTGTCAATTTCGGTTCGTACTACTGGATTATGAATAGCTATAAATTTGGCGGTTTACAACAAAATTTATTTTACCTTCCACAACTACTGAAATATTTCCAAAAATACTGAAAATATCCTCACAATAACTTTCCAAATATCCACTAACACTAAAACACAACACCAATAGTTTACTCACGACACAATAATATTCACAATTATTTATTAATTTACTTTACACTATTTATAATTTCTTTAAATCACACCACTAACGCGTCTTAACTAATGCGCAATTTAGATGCGACAATATTTAGAGAAAACAATACAAAAAATTCATGGGCATCATCCTTCAATTCAATCAATTTGTTTTTACCTAATTTTTGCAAAACTTTCGAATCTTGCTGCTTGTTCGTTCGCTGATTCAAAAATGTCTGGTATTCCATACTGCTTTACTGCTTCACATTCAGGAACTATTAATTTGTTTTGTAATTTTCTATTTGAGTTTTGCACAATCTCTTACAGTTTTGGGTAATGTGGTTTCATCATCACACGATTTAAAAATGGGAACATGGAGCGTGCTTAGCCTCTTAATACCTGGAGATCTCCAGAACTTTCCGAACCAAGCAAAGAGTTACACATTAGACGTACTTTCACTACAAGAGCTTACATGGTTTGGGAGAGATATCTATGACACCATCATTGGTTACACTCTTCATTACAGCGGCCATTCGATTGGAGGAGAATTTGGAGTTGGTTTCAGACTCGATAGTGCAGAGGCTGGCGTAAGTTTAACATTAAGATCGTCGATCGTTAATGTACATACATCCACCGAAGATAAATCAGATGACATCAAGGATCTATATTCTTTGTCGAGCTGGAAGAAGTCATCAATAACATACCACAAAACAACATTAAAATCATGATGGGGGACTTTAATGCAAAAATCGATAGGAGTTCAGAGAATACATTACACATCGGACCTAACAGCCTGCACTTAACTAGTAACAGAGAATGGTCAACGTGTCACCGACCTGGTAATAACGTAGAACTTAGTTGTATCAAGTACGTTTTTTCCGCATAGAAGAATCCATAAAGTAACGTGGATATCGAATGATGGAAGAACGGAAAACCAAATCGATCACGTGGAAGAAATGACTCTGTCACAGTAGCCACTATCTGTTAACCCATATTCAGCTTAGATCAAATTCTCTAACTACACTTCCACCTCCATTAAAAGTGTACTCATTAAAAATCAACATATACGCATGTACGAGTATATATATTTATTCACATTAAATATAATTACCAATAATTACGATTCAAATCTTGCATAACCTTCTTCTCGATTCAAATACAGCTTCAATATATACTATATATTTTGGCGCTGTAGACAGAATCGAGGAGAAGGTTATGTAAAATTTGAATCGTATTTATAAATATATATACTCGTACAAGGTAGAAAGACGTGTTAGTTAGAGAATTGGATCTAAGCTGAGTATAGGTTAAACAGATAGTGGCTACTATGACAGAGTCAATTCTTCAACGTCATGGTCTCTAAGAGACACTCCACTAGCATATCCATCCAGCGATTGTGTGCGTGTCATATTCAAGTATAAATGCAAATTGTCATCTATATTCAATAGACAAGCAGACAGTTCGATGGAATGTGTACGCTTTAAAAGACCAAACGCCACTGGTCATTTAGACTGGCATAGTAACAAGGAAGAACCTCCTCTTAATATCCAGTAGCAGTAGTACACTATGCATTCAGCCATAACCACCGCTGCGCAAAATACTATCGCAAGAAAACCTCCGAGGTCCCGTATAATTTTTGGTTCGACCATCAATGCCGCGTGGTCGTCGAAAGTAAACAAAAGCTTCATGAAAGATGGTTGGCTCGCAATACTAGAAGCACTCTAGCAGAATACCTCCGTGCTAGTAAAGCCACGACGATTGTAACAGTTGTTCATTCTCTTACGCGACCACAAAAAAAATCACGCGATTTACCGTTAACAGACTCTTGATATTCTTTTCTGGTGGTGCAGCATATTGCCGGTTAGGTGGCAGTCGTACGGGGTGAGTTTTTTCCACCGTTTATTAAGAGCTAGTTATGTTGCTTGAATGATTACACTACGAGTATATGGCCACTTATTATATTAACACTACACTGCCGTATATTGAAATGTAACTAGGTTGAGATCGTTGTTGTTGTGATCCATTCTTAACCCACAGCTCCTTAAATTTTAATTTCACTGTTAAGAAACCCCCTTATAGAGCGTGGTTGCATTTACTTCACCATAATATATATATTATCACTCTAACTACACATACTTAAATTTACTTTATTTCACGAGAAATCTATTGACCAACATCACACTCAAATAATTACACACGTGAGAAAAGGGCACTATACACTTTAAGATACAACTCCCTTTAGAGAACCCAGAAATGATGATAACGAATTAGCAAAAGCAAACTAAGGGAGATAATTGAGTTAGTTTTAAAAATCGTTTTTCTTTAAGAGGGTCTTGTACCAAAGTAATGGTATCTTGTGCAGGTTCGATAAGCACTTGCGTGTACATTTTCTTCTAGAATTTTTTTTATATTCGTTAGATAACAGCTACCGGACAAGTGGTGCAGTGGTTAAAGATTCGGCACTTGGACCGGGAGGTGATGGATTCGAATCCCATCAGAGGCTAGATGCAAATCGAATTTTCATCATCGATTACGATCGGTGATGCTAATAAATACAACTAAGACCCTCTGATGGAGTGCAGAATTCCGTGTCACGCGCCGACCACGTTCCATGTCAATGTACAGGTTGACATGGAGCTTGCAATGTGTAGGTGGTATACTGTAGTTGTGTGAGTAGGTGAAGTAGGTGGGTTAATGATGTGGAGTGAATGAGTGGTATCACAATGGGCCTAAAAATTGGCCTAAGTGTGCAGTAAGCAACCACTGAAACCTAACCTAACCTAGATAACAGCCATTAGTAGATTGAAAAATGGAAGATCGCGATCTTATGTCCCTTGCATAAAAAACGCGACCGTTTTAAATGTGGAAACTATCTTATAAAGTGTTGGCTAATGTTGTATACTTGCCAGACTCATCCCTTTCGTCAAACACATAATTGACGACTATCAATGTGGTTTTCATCTCAACCGATCGACCACTGACCTGTGTTTACCATGAGGATGATTTTGGAAAAATGTTGGGAGTACAAAATAACCATACATCAACTACATTATAAACTTCCGAGAGGCATATGACAGTATGAACTGCGAGAACCTATGTGCTAGACAGGAAGATGTACTCGCGCCTTTGCTGTTCAATTTGGCATGCAGATGGAAATGCAGGAAATTTAGAAATGTAGATGATATCGTGCTTCTTGGACGAAGACCTATAGCGATAACAAGGACAGTTTAATACCGCTCGATCGCGTTTCTCGTTCGATCACCGAAGTCAAGCGACATTGAGCATAGTTAGTACTTAGATGGGGGACCACTTGATCAAGAAGAATTGGTTTGAAGGTGAATAGTACAAAAACCTAATTTTTAGCAACACCCAGGAACATCTCTATGGTAAATCTCGGAATTGGTGACCATAATTTAGATAGCGTTGAAAATTTTAACGAGTTTTCTATACCCAATCCAAATTATTGCGATCTAAACTAAACATCTATCGCAGTCGTGCCTTGTATTTTATAAAGTAGTCTTAAGATCTGTGTTGGTTTTCGAAAGCGAGAGCTGGGCCTGACCTCTAACGATTGCATATTGTTATCTACCTTCGAAAGGAAAGTCATTCGTTTCATCTTTAGTCCAATTAAAGTTGCGAATAACGAATATCTGATTCGTATGAACCACGAGATAAATCAACTAATCGGAGGTATAGCGATATCATTGGATTCATCAAATCCAATCGAGTTAAATGGCTCGGCCACGTTGCAAGATCTCCATATCAACGGATGATTAATAAAGTGTTCCATCAACAACCAGCCGGTGTCCGTCGTAGAGGAAGACCCCGACTGCGCTGGCATGACGACGTCGAAAGAGACATATCTATCCTATTATGGATGACGAATTTGGAGGACGTTTGCGATGGATCGAGATGGATGCGGAGAACATAGGTGGTAAAATCTCTTCATGGGATGTGAAATCTACAGATAAAGTGAGACAGAGAGGTTTCATCATCCGGCCATCTACGCGTACTACTTTTAGAAGGTTTAGCTCATTGTTAGTGGAAATAGCCAATATAAATCGTTTTTTCAGCTCTTTTCCAATCTATAGTATAGGATGTTCCATCTATTGGTTCTTTTAGCTAACAAAGCACAATTAGCTTGGCAATCCAAACATTTTTTGACAAATGAAAAATCAAAACTATACCATTTTTAGTCATTCATGTGTTCGTTTCGTTTACAATACAACAACGCGTTTTGGTTATACAAACTTACTACGAAACCGGTCGTTCTGTAAAAAAGCATTTCGTAAATTATGTCATGATTTTGGTCAACATGGACGTCCTACAGTGCCTGGAATTCGCAAAATTCTTGAACGTCTTGAAGAAACTGGATCAGTTGGAGGTCGTAGGGCAAATAAACACCATCGTCCAGTACGTTCTCGTGAAACAGTAACAGTGTAAGTGAAAATGTGACACAACAATTAAACGTGTCGTTAACCATATAGCGGTGTTATGAGGTTTTATTTTGGTTTCGATTAATTAACACTCACTATATTTTATTATATACATAAATTATTTATTAATTATTTATTTAGATATAAAATATTATTTTCTTATGTTAGTTCACTAAATGGCTGGGTGTGAACGATTGTTCGCGGCACTGCACTTTCTTTATTTTTATTTATGAGACCGTGTCTCTTCACTTTTCAAAACCCCGACTGTCTGTTTTCGTTTTTCGTTTTTCGTAATTGCATCAGTTCTCGATATTTATCGATTAACGATAAATATCGATATTCTCGAATGTAGATGGCGAAATTGCTATATTCATTAAAACGAGCTATGCCTCGTAATTAAGCGGCGCGGAGTATAAATAGTTTTGCTACGAGGAGTGCCACGAAGTGAAAAGGAATTTTACTTTTTGAGCCACTACATCACTCCCCTCCTGGATCGAAAACCGTAGTGTTTTAAATTGAATGATACTGTTTTTGGAACACTACGTTTTTCGACGCGGTTTACCACGAGAATTCCGTATGCTGGCTTAAGCCTGTCGATGCCAATTGTTGTGGATTTTTCATCTACATCCACAACAAAGAATTTCGCAATTTGCGGGTCACTGGATACGGTCCAGAGTAGGGTGTACTCAAGGGACTTCTGACTCTATCCACACGTACGAATACGTGTGAACAGGTTTCCAGATTTTTGGGGATGTACGTTGCCTGTTCGGTTGGATGTCTTGTGTCCGTAGGAACTAAGGCTCTCATGGTAGTACGAAGCTACTTCACGAAATCCGAAGTATCTGTGTTTGGGTTCGAATTTGATCTTTGATGAAGAATTCACCAGGAACCTTGATATTTTGACCATATACTAGCTCTGCTGGTGTGCAGTCTAGGTCTTCCTTGACGGAGGTTCGAATACCCAATAGGACCGTAGGAAGTTCTGAACTCCAATGGGATGTATTACATCGAGCTGTTAACGCGGCTTTTAGTTGCCTGTGGAACCGTTCGACAAGACCATTCTCTTTCGGGTTGTATGCAGTTGTCCGAATGCGATGGGAACCTAGGAGCTTCGTGAGCTCGGTGAACAACGTTGACTCAAATTGTGTTCCTTGGTCTGTCGTGATGAAGAGTGGGACACCATATCTACAGATATACTCATTGTAGAAGATCTTGCTTACGGTTTTTGCGGTCATTTCTCGGATTGGATAAGCTTCTGGCCAACGGGTAAATCGGTCGACTATCGTTAAAATATAATGATGGCCATTCGATTGGGGCAGTGGATCAACCAGGTCCATGTGAATATGTTCGAACCTGCCACTTAGTAGTTCGAAATTACCAAGTTCTGATTTCGTGTGGCGATGAACTTTGGACTTTTGGCATGGGATACAAGATTTCGCCCAATTGCTTGTATCAGTATTCATTCTTGGCCAGAAGTATTTTGAAGCTATAAGTTTTCGCGTAGCACGGATGCCGGGATGCGATAAACCATGTAGGCTATCGAAGATTGTCCGTCGCATGTTGAGGGGAACGTAGGGTCGATTTGTACCTGTAGAAGTCTCACACCAAATTTGCTGCTTGTCTGGTAAGTCGATCCGTTGCAGGTTTACGCTTGATTTCGGTGTTCGTGCTGAAATCAATTTCTGCAATTCGTCGTCGCGTTGTTGTTGTTCAAGTAGTTCCTTTGTGTCGAAGGAGAAAACGCTGAGTTCTGTGAGAAGTGTTTCACCAGAACGAGACAAACAGTCGCTCACCACATTGTGTTTACCTTTGATGTGATGAATGTCGGTAGTGAACTGAGCAATGTAATCGAGATGTCGTAATTGCCGGGGACTACGTTCTGATTTTGACGCAATAGCTGTTGTAAGTGGTTTGTGGTCGGTGAAGATAAAAAAATTTCGTCCTTCGACGGAATGGCGAAAGTGTTTGATTGCTAAATACATAGCAAGGAGTTCTCTATCGAAAGTAGAGTATTTAATTTCCGCGGGAGAGAGCTTCTTTGAAAAGAACGCTAATGGTTGCCAACATCCTTTGTTGCGTTGTTGTAAGACAGCTCCAACTGCTACATTGGAAGCGTCGGTGCTTATGTTGAACTGCGCGTCGTTCAACGTGTGTGCCAATAGGGTGACAGCGGCAAGAGAGCGCTTGACCTTATCGAAAGATTCTGCGCAATCTTCGGGCCAAGAGAAGTTTCTTCTGTTTTTGCCTTTCTTAAGTAAAGTAGCCAAATGCCTGTGAATGGGCGATAACAGTTCGGCTAAACGTGGTATAAAGCGGTGGTAATAGTTCACCATACCGACGAACTGCTGTATTTGGCGGATTGATGTTGGTTTTGGAAAATTTGAAATGACATCAACTCTGTCTTTCGATGGGAGGATGCCATCTTTCGAAATTGTGTGGCTCAAGAAGTCGAGTGACTTCACGCCGAAAATGCATTTCGAAGCTTTAATATTAATTCCAAACGCGGAGAGACGTTTAAATACTGACTCGAGATGTTCACTGTGTTCCATCTCGGACCGACTCGCAATGAGGATATCGTCGATGTAAGAGTAGACGAAGTCCAGCCCTTTTAACACTTCGTTAAGGAATCGCTGGAATGTCTGGGCTGAGTTACGAAGTCCATATGGCATTCGGGTAAACTCAAACAACCCAAAAGGAGTAGTAATCGCAGTTTTGTGAATATCCTCGAGAGCCATGGGGATTTGATGATATGCCCTAACCAAATCTATTTTCGAGAAAATAGTGGCGCCGGCGAGTTTCAACGAGAAACTGTGGATGTGGGGGATAGGGTATCTATCTGGGACAGTGACAGTGTTTAACTGTCGATAGTCTCCACAAGGGCGCCAGTCCTTGTCTTTCTTTTGTACCATATATAATGGTGAGGAGACTGGTGATGATGAGGGGCAGGAAATTCCGATGTCTGTCATATACTGAAATTCAGTTTTTGCAGCTTTTAGTTTTGTTGCGTCGAGTTGTCGTGGTTTAGCACAAGGTAACCTACCTTGTGTAACGACGTAGTGGACTACGTTATGCCTCACTGGGAGATTGTAATTCGGAGCCTCAGTGAGCGAAGGGTAATTCTTCAAAAGAGCGCAATTATCGTTATTGACGCTGAAATGTTTTGGAGATGGCGTATCAACTTGGGCGATGGTTGCGTTCACAGCGAGGGTAGTAATTGAATCAGAGACTCTTCTGTTTTTCAAATCGACCGCGAGACCATTTTGGGCAGGAAGTCAGCACCTATAATAGGCCTGTCTACTGCCGCGATGATGAAGGGATGTGTGAACGAACGCCTGAGACCGAGATTAACCTTCAAAAGTTTTGTGCCGTAAGTGGAAATTGGGGATCCGTTTGCTGCGGTAAGAATGCAAACGGTGTCTTTAGCATGTCGGGGAAACTTGTTTACAGGTATCACAGATACTTCAGCCCCCGAATCGATCAGGAATTGCAGGTTGTTTTCGTGATCTTTAGAGACAGCAGGATTTAGCGGTTTTCCGAAGACTTAAAATGTTTGGAAGTAGCTTCCCCATGAGGTACCGGTCGGAAACTGCACGGCTTGTTACAGTTGCGTGCGCATGAGCCGAAACGACGGTGGTAGTAGCAGAGTCCGGGTCGAGATGACGATCTCGACCTCGACCTGTGTCGGTAATTGAAACTCTGTCTGTTGTTTGGCGATCTTCCACGTGAACCAATGTTCATATTGGCCAGTGTTCGCTGTAGATCGGCCAATTGTTGTTGCGTCTTGTCCAGTTGTCTCTGCATTGAAGCTGATTCACCGTCAGCAGTTGCCTTGCTTGTGGATGGCTGGTTGACAGCAGCAATTGGTTTGGGTGCTCTGGATTGAGCGTAAATCCAGATATTGTCGGCGACCGGTAGGATTTCCTCGATGTCGTTCTTGATATCCCGCGCCATTATCGCTCGTAAGTCAACTGGCAAACGTTTTAGCCAGAGGTTTTTGAGTAAATCGTTGTTTACTAGTTTTGAATCGCCTGCTTTTTGTTCAAGCAGACGATAAAAGTGGGACGGTTTAAGGTCTCCCATTTGTTGGAAACCGGAGAGCAACTCGTCAAGTCGTTGCTTCTCGCTGATAGTGTAGCGGTTGGTTAACGCGGATTTCAGTCGCTTGTACTTCGTGCCTGGCTGCGGGTTTCTAAAAATGTCCGTTATGAATTGTACCGTCTCTTGTGGTATCGCGCCGAGAGTATAGGTGAACTGTTCATCGTCGTCGACGATACGGTGGATTCCGAACTGGTGTTCGACGAGGATGAACCAAGCTGCCGGTTGCTCGTTCAAGAAGGGGGGTATTTTGGGTGGCATCTTATATAATTTGGTCGACGCCTGCGATGCTGATGTACCAGCGTTCTTATCGCTTTCATCTTCTGATGATGACACGGCTTTCTGTTGTTTCGGTGGATTTTTTTTTAAATTATTTATCTTTTTCACTTCACTCTTGATAAACGACGGCGTAGCAGAAATATTTATTTTATAACCTTGTCTACTTAATTGTAGACTCAAAAAAAAATATTCGGTCGCGGAGAAGCTGAATATAATTATTTTTCCAACTACAGGGTAATGCGTACAATGACAATGGGCAGATCGATTGAGAAAAAAAAAATAATGCGACGAGTGCCACGAAGTGAAAAGGATTTTTCCTATTGCATCAGTTCTCGATATTTATCGATTAACGATAAATATCGATATTATCGAATGTAGATGGCGAAATTGCTATATTCAGTAAAACGAGCTATGCCTCGTAATTAAGCGGCGCGGAGTATAAATAGTTTTGCTACGAGGAGTGCCACGAAGTGAAAAGGATTGTTACTTTTTGAGCCGCTACAACCACTTTACATCGAATTTTACACGTTGATTTAAACATACATCCTTAAAAAATTCAATTAACTCAACAGTTGAAACCAACTGACTATCAGCAACGGCGAAGCTTCGATCGCATTTCAAGGACTTCTGATGTAAATTGGTCATCAAGATCATGTGATTTGACAGACACGGTTAAATTATTTTATTTGTAGTTTCTTAAAAAGTAAAGTGTATATAGCAATGATCCACAAACAATTCAAGATCTTAAAGACAAAATTAAGGCGATTGAACTGCCTTTTTTTGGAAAAACTCATCAATAATTTTAATTTTGGTGCTTACGTACAGCAATGTTCTTTGTAGTCTCAGCGGTGCGTTTCGAATGGGATTTTTGAAGATAATCTCTAGCGGTTTGTGGTCTGTTTCTATCACTAATTCCTTGTCGAAGGGATACAGGACGCCCAGGAAAAGAAAGAAACAACAGCAATTTTCCATGGAACAAGCAGGACGATATATCGCTGAAATCAAAGAGAGAATTTGTTGTGACCACAATTGGTGCAGTGGGGTATTGGCTGTTTTCGAGGGTGCCAGTATAGATGGCCTGAGCTATGGTCGGCTACAAAACACTCAAAAACCTCTAAGGGAATATTCTGTTTACGCAAACTTTCGTTTCGTTACAATGGTGCCGAGTGCTGAATAGACGCAGAACGTAACTAGATGAGTGAGTGCGAGTTTGGACGGCGACAAGTCACGAGGATAAAGAAAAAGTTAAATGAGTACGTAGTATACGTTCTAAACTACAGATGTGGTGGAAACTTATTAGTGGTATTTAAAGTGAAATTAGAGGGTTGATTTAAAGTAATTGTAAATGGTTTTATGTGAATTAATAAATAATTGTGTAAATTATTGTTATTGTATTAGTGGATATTTGGCAAGTGTTAGTTTCGGGAATATTTCTTTAGTTGTGTAAGGTAAAATAATTGTTGTAAACCGTCAAATTTATAGTGGTAGCACAGAATTTTAATTGTAACTAAATTTTTTTTTATGTTTCGTTTGTTCAGCTAATTGACAATTAGCAAAGTGTGATTATTCAGTGTCTAAATTTTATTACAGTTCAGAGTCATAAAAAATAAGGTAGGAAAATAAATTTCTTGGTCTACTGAATGGCTGTTCTGAATTATATGTATTCTGTGGTGGTACTGACCATCCGGTTATATTAGGTGTGCAAGTAGAAACTCGGCTCTGAAGTTGGTTGCATTAACATATACTTGAACGCATCCAAATCGCCCGCCATGTTGGATATATGTAGCTTAAGGCTGGACTATAGATAGAATAAAAAGAATAACGTAAGAAACGAAGACAAAAAATTATTATTCCAATTTGACGTTACGGCCATAGATGACTTGAAATATTAAGTTCATTCATATATTTTTGTGATATATTTCCTACAATTATGAATGAAACTACAATATTTTTCAGTATAAACGTATTTATAAAGGGTGTTTTTTTAAGAGGTTGCCGATTTTTTTTTTGAATAAAACACATATAAAATTATGAAATGACCAAAATTTTTTTTTATTTGGTAGATAATTTTTTGGCATTTAACATTTAAACACAATTTCTGGCATATGGCTACCACGACTATTTTTCACAAATGTCATTCTGGAGGTCCAATTTTCCAGCACTTTTTCAAGCATTTGAGGGCGTATGTCAGCAATGACACGTTGAATATTGGTTTCCAAAGCGTCAATCGATTGAGGTTTATCCACATAAACCAATGACTTCACGTATCCCCACAAAAAGTAATCGAGTGGCGTCAAATCGCACGAACGCGGAGGCCAATTCACCGGACCATTTCTCGAAATAATGTTGTCGTTGAAAGTTTCTTTCAATAAGTCGATTGTTTCACGTGCTGTATGGCAAGTGGCACCATCTTGTTGAAACCACATTTCATTCATATCCATATCTTCAAGATTTGACAACAAAAACTCATTTAACATGGTTCTGTATCGATTTCCATTCACGGTAACGCGTCGTCCTTCCTCATTTTTAAAGAAATATGGACCGATGATCCCACCAGCCCATAGACCGCACCAAACAGTACATTTATCAGGATGCATTGGTAATTCTAGAACGGCGTGTGGATTATCTTTGCTCCAAATGCGACAATTTTGTTTGTTGACGTATCCATTTAACCAAAAATGCGCCTCATCACTGAAGAGAATTTTACGGTAAAAAAATGGATCTTCGTTCAATTGATTTAACGACCAATCACTGAATTCACGGCGCAAACGATGGTCGTGTGGCTTTAATTCTTGCACCAATTGAATTTTGTATGGCACCAAACCCAAATCTTTACGTAAAATTTTCCATAAAGTCGATGGACAAAGTCCAATTTGCTGAGCACGACGACGAATCGATAAATTGTCGTTTTCTTCGACACTGGCCTCAACGACAGCAATATTTTCTTCTGTACGAACTCTTCTCATTCTTGTCGGTGGCTTGGCATCCAAAAGAGTGAATGTAGACCGAAATTTGGTAATTACGTTCTTTATGGTGGTCTCTGACGGACGATTATGTGCACCATAAAATTCACGAAGTGCTCTATAAACATTTTTAATTGAACACTGATTTTGAAAATAAATTTCCACGATTTGAAAACGTTGTTCTGGAGTTAACCTATTCATAATGATTTGCCAAACAATACTGAGTAGAAATGCCACTTTGAGCTGTCAAAACAACTGTCATAAAATAAAACGACATCTATCGGAAAAACAAACCTCCTAAAAAAACACCCGTTATAAACAAATATATGTTTTTAAAATTATAAAAATTATTTATATGCGATTTAAATCACCACAATTCGATAAATTATTTTTTTAGGTTAGGTTTAGAAAAATACAATTCTACAGTGTATTGAAAATTATTTTTGATATTATATTCCTATTAGTATATATATACATGAATATTTCATAAATAGAAAAGATAAAACACACGAATAATATAAAATCCCCTTATATAAAAAAATAGACATGCATATTATATTCAACGCACTAAAATTTATTTGGGTTTTGTTGTTGTAGTTATTAAGTTTTTTATTCTTGGGCGAAAATTATCGCTCGGTTATTCTTTTTAAGTGACAGCAAAAATGAAAAAAAATTAAACGCAATTTCTGTTATTCTTTTTATATTCATTATTCTCAGTATAGTCGATTGCATGTAAATCCTCTCTTTCGCTCTCTTACGTTATTTTTTTTATTCTTTTTATTCCATCTATAGTTCCCACTTTAGTCATTGCTGTTTTTATGACATAAGTTTCAGTCATTAAGAGATGATTGAACATTTCCGTCATTGCATTTTATTCTGCTTTCAAATTAAAAAAATGCTGCTCATGCTAAGGAATCGATTAATACGACTTTGAGTGAACATTATGTGAGTCATTCGACAGTAAAAAAGTGGTTTGCAAAATTTCGTGATGGCAATTTTAATCTTGAGGATCCACGTCCAGGTGCAGTAAAACAATTTGAAGACGAAGAGCTTAAAGTTTTACTATATGAAAATCCGTGTCAAGCTCAAAAAGAGCTTGTAGAACAGCTAGGAGTTACTCACCAAGCAATATCACTATCAGAAAACTAAAACCGTAGAGTTGACATCTGCATGAATGTTCTTTCTCCGTACAACAGAAATATTTTTTTTCACAAATCTTTACGGGTGATGATAAGTGGATTTTGTATGATAATCCTATACGCAGAAAACCATGGATTGATCCAGGCCAGCCATCAACATCGGTTGCAAAAATGAATATTCGTAGCAAGAAATTGTTACTGTGTGGTCCTGGTCAAACTGTTACAGCTGAACGTTACTAGGTCCAATTGATCAAATTAAATGATGCTCCTTAGGCTGGGAAGTTGTACAAAAATGGCTCGATGACTAATTTGTTTCGAAACCACCAAGTTTCTACCGCGAAAAGTCATTCATCATCTACCTGATAAATGGCAAAACACCATAGATAGTAACGGCGATTATTTCGATAATTAATCTTTGTAACAATTATATTTTCAATAAAGTTGAATTTGACCAAAAATGCAGAGTTTCGACTTGCACATCTAATACAAACCGGATTCGACAAGGCAAATGGTAATAATCTTTTACTAGTGTAGGTTTGCTGGGCTGGGTGGCGCTTTTCCTGGTACTTGTTTTTTTTGTATTTTTTTTTGTTTTTCTATTGTTAATTTTCCTATTGTTAAAAAAAACAAAAAAAAGTTTTCCTATAAAGCCTCACGGGTTTTTCCTCGGGTTCTTTCGACCACAATAAAGGATACTTAGGTTTATCTACATGTTTACTAGAAAGAATAAACTTTTGTCACGTACCTATTGTACTTTAACTACTTTTGGATTTCAACCTATTGCTAGACGAAATTTACGAAACTATCTTTGAAGAAATTTGACAGATAGTTAGGATACCTAAGCCTAAATATCCGGCCTAATGCAGTTAGATCAGGCTCCTCACCGAGTCCACTAAGTAATTCAACGAGTGTTTCCATGTCCTCGTTTCGATAGTGATCCGAGTAACAGTTGCTGAGATCGTTGGGCTGATACTATTAGGTTGAGTACCGATTGTTATCTTTTCCTGAATCTGGTGTCTTTTATTTACCACCTTTTATACACTTTCCGCGTGACTACCGAATTCATAACAAATCACGCCCCTTTACTCCGCCAAAGTGTAGTTCTAGTTTAAGTCAATGAAAGCTGATGTGCAAGCAGTACTAAGCTTTACCAAATTGGCTAATGGTAATCTTCTATTTGGAAGTTAGTAGGCCTGGATAGTCAATTATAAGCATTTCCAGGTTCGGTTTGGATTGCTAAGATCACTGATCCTGGGTTTTAGCGAAAAACAGCGTTTCAGCGAAGAGTCTTTAAAGCCTTTTCCGCCTTTCCCCAATTAACGGGCATTACACAACCGTCCCCCCAGAGCCCTCTGAATTACAGCTACCACTACTGCTTCTTGCGTACTTCACTTAAATGCTTGGTTACAGTTTCCTGTAAAATACTCCTTACCATCCGCTATACGATTTCTGCTTTTGGGTAAAGAACATTTAGGCACCGACCAAACGACACAGTGGTTAAAGCTTTGGTGTTTGAATCGGGAGGTACCGGGTTCGAATCTCGATAGGGGTAGGATTGCAGAATCATTCTCCATCAGCAGATTACGATCTGTGAAGTAACTGAACACAACTATGACCCCCTGTCAGAGTGCAAAACTCATGGGCCGACCCATCTTCCATGCCGGTACGTCCTTGATTTGGCTACTGCGTAAGGTTTGGGAGTGCTTCGGCCCCAGAACGGATTGCATAGTTAATAAAAGAAATAAAAACCTTCAGGCAAACTGCCTTACGTCAGCGCCGTCTTCTTTTTACTCCATAACAGCCTTTCATTATCGTTCTCTCCGCTAAAATTAATTTTACTTAGCTTTGTCAGATATTACCAGGCCTTTCTTCCGGCTTGGTAATTTTTCACGTAGCTGGTTCACACTTTTGTCTCTAGAAGTTGCATTTGAGACATGTTTTAGGTAGATTTTTTATGATTTAGGAAAAATGTTCTGTTCTAGATGTTTGGAAATACTTTTATTTCCGATCGGATTATACGTCGGGTTTGCATATCTGATAGGATAAATATAAAATTCGAGCGCAGGAGCAGGAGTGACTTAGAAAAACTAGCATTGGCTAAACAGTTGGAACATGTTACTCATTCTTATTTCGCTGTAATTCCGATTCGAAGGATATTTTTATCATTTCGCTGTTCCTTCTACATAGCATACAATTGTTGTATGGCTTCCTATTTGCAGGGGGCAACAAACCGAGTGCTTATGAATGGTAGAAATACAAAATAGTAAAATAAGTAAAAATGTTGAAATTTATTAATTCTTCTTCGTAAAAAATAAAAATTTAGAAAATAAACAAACAGGTGAACGTTGATAATTTAAATATATTCAGTGGCCGGGACGAAACAAGAACATAATGTTTTGATTCCAGATTTCTGCTCCGAATTTAATTGTTCTAAATAATAATTTTCTAATTTATATGTTGTGGCCAAAAGAGGTGCCACCTTTTCGGGCAATAGACGGTTTATTACCCGGATCCAATGGTATTTTATTATGTCAATTTTTGGTATAAGTTCATTAACCACCGGCAGTATATCGTCGCGTCCCATTAGATCGAGCATATGCGACAGGGATTGACACAGTTGATCTATTAAGTTATCGCGATGCTTATACTCATTGAAATCGATTAAATCGTCAGATTGTTCAAGCGCCACTAGAAATGTTTTCCACACTTTACTATAAAATGTGCCATAGTGCTTCCGCTCCGACGGTATAGTCATTGCGATCACACCATTCGTACGTACTTTAAAATTATTGCAAGTTAATATGATGTTGCAAAGCGCGGGGTAGATTAGTTGTTGCCATTTCTGTATTGAACTCATTTCATAGATTGCCTTATTCTTTAGTATATTCCCAATTGCATAGCATGCATTCCATTTCACTTTAACATTACCCTTGTGCAAACCATTTACGATGATTTTATTAACCCCATCCAAGAATATATCCGTCCATAGTTTTTCTTTGAGATGCTCTTTCATCAATAATTTTAGCAAATTTCCCATCGATCGCATTATATTTGAACGCACTCGATCAACTTGATCGGACGATTGGGATGAGATTTCAATTAAACGTCGCAGTAAATCATCATTGATTCGTTCTAAATGGCTGTAGGCGAAATTTTGATCATTGGTGGTATAATTTAATGAGGAAATTAGAGCGTCCGTGATATTTCCTAATGACCATGACGCTTTAATACGAACTTGTAAGTTTGATTCCTTCATTAGTATAATTATTGATTCGGCGGTGTTCTCAATAAAGCACAGATCTTCTTTTAGCGAGGGGAACAGCGAATATACGGCGAGGGCGCGAACCGCAGCTGCCTTAACAATACTATCGTCTGAATAAGCTGTGGCCGAGAGTAGCGATATAAGATTTATGTGCTTGTCTCTCTGAAATTAAATATATTAAAATTAAATTAGGTAAATCAGTAAATTATACTATTTCTTCTTATTATTTCTACTTACCGGTAATTTTTCAAAGACGTGGACCCCAATATTAGACAGAGCATCACAGCAAACCGATTTCAATGTGCAACTCTGTTCTAAATTTTGTATCTGTTCAATAACCAATGGTAAAACAGCTAACCAAAAATTCAATGCGGAATTCAATTCCTCCTGATTCACAGTTTCATGGTTTAGTAAAAAGGCTGATATCCCGTGCCCAATCGATTCCAAACATTTTCCACTTGACAAACGAATTTCATTGTTATCACAAGATAAACAATTATTCAACGCGGATGATATATAATTTAGGTGATCTTTTAACAGCACATAATAAACCGACATGGCTGAAAGGACTTGAAGGCTTTCGATGCGAACCGGGGCTGGGGCAACAATTATTTTATCTTTGTTTTTATAGGGTGAGATTACAATACCAAGATTTTCGAGGACTCGATGTAACAGCCAAGACATTTTCGGTGCTCCAGAATTTTCCATTTGCTTCATTTCTTCATCGCCGTGCACTTCACCTTCGATCTCATCGTCTGATATAATTTCATCGTCATCGTATTCCGTTTTGGCCAATTGGCTTGTCTGCACCGTATGAATTGGTTGTATAGATGTGTTGATTATTTTAAATGAAGCCGTTTTTTGAATTCCAACAATTTCCAGTATATCCAGTGTTATTTCAGGCGTAGAAATTATGATACCCATCACCATCAGCGCGGCCACCTGAATACTTGAGTCTTTATGATAAATTAATCGTCGAATAAAGAACACAAGATTTTTAATTATATCAAATTTAAGTCGATTGATTGGAGTTGCCTGGACTAAAATGGTTAAACATTTAAGGATTTGCATGACCACGGGCAATGAACCCTCATTCGAGAGAGCCTCTATAATATTTGTATATATCATGGTAACCATGTTTCCCAAGGCGACCGAAAAAGGTGTAAAACTGCTTGGTACCTTCTCGCTCATATCCACCTGCGTCAAATATGATTTTGACCCGTAAAAAATAACCGAAATCGTTCGTAGTGCTGCGATTCTGCAATTTGCTGATGAATCTTTTAGCACAGAATTTAATAATGATATCGAAATTTGATCATCAATTTTGGAAGTCTCATTTAGCGGGAAAAGTGAATGCCAATATCCGAAAAATACTCGTTTCTCTACAGCTTTCGCTAGGTTTCCAATTAGAATGAGGGCGGATTCGCGTACTTTAGCCTGCTTTTTACGATCGAATTGAGCTCGACTTGCCTCGGATTCAAAAAAATCAGAATCGCTCGTAGGATAAAATGGTGAAAATGATACGTCTTGTATTTTCATTGAATCCTCGTTTCCCGACTCTAACGGCTCGTTCTTTGTACTTTTCGAATTCTTACTGTCCTCCTTCTTCGGTTTCGTGAAATGTTTAGGTTTTCGAGTTTTTGCCACTTTTCCACCGGTGTTGTTGTTACCCGATTTCGATTCGAGCACAGATTGCTGTGAGCTTATAATTTTTTGTGGACAAATTGATTCAGCATTCGGAATTTTATACAAAACAAACGCTTTTGCTGCTCCCAGAATCTCACCAATTTTCTCATTCGCCCAATTTTTATTCTTCCAGCAAATAATACGGCAAATGCTAAGCGCCGAGGCAATTAAAGAACTGTAATTTGCTTCACCATACTTCTCAGATTTAGCCTGATAAATTAGACCTAACACATTATTGCCGATGTACAGGATGTAATCGCTTTTAATGTTGATTTCGATATTTTCTTCGGAAAATAATAAAAAGGCTTCGACACAAAGTAGGGCCGATAGTTTTATGTCCTCGGCAGAATTGGTTTCGTACGATTTTTTGCTACGACCCGTAATGCTGGACTCGAACAACGATTTTGTTAAAATTCCTTCGGGAGAGAACAGAACATCATAGAATTTAACAATTTTCTCGGAATTGCCCTTGATTAGCACGCGCAGCGCATGAAATATATCACAGACAATAGAATCATAATTCAAATTGAGCGCTCTAAGCAACCAATCGATCAGCAGATGCAAGATATTCTCCGTTAATTTCAGTTTCTGGTGTTTCACCATTGAATTGATTAGACAGCACGCTTTAACCACAAGGGTTTCCTCATTCGCTGGAATGTTTGGCAGCGACTGCAATAATCGTATGGCTGATTGTAAATCAACAATAGTCATTCCATTTTTATAATCTAAACTATTTAATTCATTTAATAAATGATTTAATTCGTCGACATTGTTGGTTTTGGAATTTCGATCACCAAAAGAATTTTTATCACTACCACCACCACTACTGCTGTCGAAATTGATAAACAAAAATTTTGTCGATAAATTTAAGAACTCGTCTTTTACATTTAAATCTGACATTTTCTGTTGTATTTTTTTAAATTTTAAATATTATTAATTTTTATTCTACAACTCAATTTTCTAGACTAAATTTTTTTATTTGTATTTTGTTTTGACATTTGCATTGGATGTCAGAATATTCAGTGAAGTGCTGTTTTAGTGGGATTCTGTAATCCTGCTGAATTTGGAGTTTCGTTTGTCGCTTGGCATTGAGCTCACTTCGCAAATTTTTTTAGATATACATCACAAAGTATTAATTCTTTATCATATTTGGCTTGTAAATATTTGCGCTTTAATAATTTGAATTGTTCACTTTTCTTTTGAAATTGGACCACTACCCTGGCGCTGAGAAATCAAATTAATTGTTTGGTTCTTAGGGCATGCAGCAAAGCAAGCAAAAAAATTTAGTGTCTGACAGTAGTCAGTGAGGATTGTTTTGTGTTGTGTAAGTACTAAGTAGTGATTGTATGAGGTTTGTTTACTAGTAAGTTTTAGAAATAATTTCTGTATTTAAATAAATATACGGTTTTTATAAATAAAACTATTGAATTTTAATATTTTTTTTCATTCCAATTAAAACAATATCGTTTAATTTGATTGTTTTTCGTGAATGTCATTTATAATTTTGTTGTGTAGTGCCAGTGTTGAAACATTCTAGTTCTGTAAAGCTAGTTACTAGTAATATTAAAATAGTGAATTAAAAAAATTATAAAAGCTCGTGATATTACAAAAAAGTGTTCTGTGTGATCAAATTCCTTGTTTATTATTTACAAAATTATTAAAGTTATCTACTGTGTGTGCATGATTCTGTGGATTAAAATCTTGAAGATAAGTTTAGTTTTGATTGAGGATTTCGACTCGTCTTCAAAATTTATAAGTAAGTAAGTGGATATTAACCAAATATGTATCTCTGATAGCTTGGTGATAAGATAATGCGGCAAAATGATTGGCATTTTCGACAGCGCTATCTAAACATATAGCAAAAGCAATATATTGCGTAACACCATTTATGTGAAACATATTTATAATGGTTAATTTATTTTAAAAGTAATTAATCTTGAAATAAACGTTATCTTAATATTAGATGCCTTAAATAACGAATTACGTTATACGGACTAGATCAAATTTTATTTAATAGATTAAATTTATCACAAGATTAGTTTTAAAACGTATAATCAAATGGCTTAGACGCGACACTGTCGTCTTATGCGAATTCTTTTTGATAATAACCAACTAGCAACAAAATTAAGACAACACACTAGAGGTCCATCTACCATGAGCGACCACACGATCTAATACGACAAAATAATAAATTACCTGATGGGATAGTTATTTTACACATGAGTTATCGCAACCCTTGAAATTCTGGAGTTCCTCCATATTCGTACCTGCGTAAATAATTAAGACATAACATGTGACTGAATAAGCTTGGCTTAGAGTTTAAAAAGCACAAACTTTGCCTTCCTAATAATGAGGATAATATGGTAGTCCAACGAGAACGTCTCATTCAACCAAAAACCCGAACTCAATGGCGAATTCTTCGGCTTTTTGAAAAAAAGTTACCCGTTTTCTGTGTAACATAACATGAAGCAATTTACCCGGTTTTTGTATTAGTATTGGTGAAAATAAAGACAAAAAATTGTTTATTATAAATGTCCGGTTTATTATTTCAGCTTGTTAGCAACCAAATTTTCAATATAGTGACCCCATACTTCAATTTTATTAATCACACAAGATATTTTGAAAATACGTCACACAAAATTGCAAATTGGCCTTACGATATCCATCTATTAAAAATGAAAATAAATTTCAAATGGCGCGGTGTCTTTGTTTTGATATTTATGTTTTGACGTTTACTTTTGTATATATATGCGTACAGTTTTTATAAATTCTGATAACATAGCACGATTTTATAAAGTTACACTGGGTAACTTTTCCGGGTAAGTTTTTTTCTCGAAAAAACATGTTAAGTCACATTTTTACCTTGACAGTTCATCTAGTGTAAGTTTTTTTTTACCCTGACAGTTGAATCCGGGTCAACTTTTGTTGCCTGACACTTCCAAAGAATTTGTTATTAGTTTTATATTTATGTTGAATTTAATAAGAGACGAATCGGCGTTTTAGATTAATTTCGTGACAGTTCTTTCTACAACGTAATCAATGGGTAATTTTTTATTGCCGAAAACCAAATCAAAATTGTGTTATTTCAGGTTTGTGGCTTATTGGAAATTTTTATTTTCACACAAATGGAATATTTTATTCGGATAAGACAACTATAAAACGACACAAAGGATTGCATTTCAAGTTGAAGGCTAATAGGATTTCTTCTTTCTGATTGAATACATTATTGTTTGACTCTGGCTGGTTTCGGATTGATCACTACTTGTTTAGTTTGGACATCCCGCAACAGAATTGATCGCAAAAAATAATTTTGAATTCGTCATTTCCTCAATAAGAGGTTTGGTTGGCTAATCCTAATATTTACATAAGTTCAACAATCATTATCGTTTAGTTATTCTTCGTTGACGGTGACAAAAAGTCGATTAGGGTTGTTTGGTCCTGCAATATGCCAATCCTAAATTTATCTCAAATCCAACTATGGAAATCGTTTGGAGTGTCAATCACGCCAAAACTACCATTTTGAAAATTTTATGCTTTTCTTATTGTTGGGGATAGCGTGGGATCTGACGTGATTCTCACACCATAAATCCCATAGATTTGTACCGATTAGAATATTGCAAACCAATATTCTAATCGTACATATTGCAAACATAACATCTCGCAAATTCACCGCTAACTCATCATTCATCACTCTGTACGTGCACACAGGTAAATGCACTAACAGATGTACATATACACCAAGACGGAAATTATATTAATTAAATCTCTCCTCGCTACGATGCCTCGGGATTTTGGTTTAGCATTACCCATGTCTCGTATAGGTGCCAGTGTTTATCAGTTTCTTGTCGCTCGGCACGTGTTCTTTGGTCGTCAAATTTTATCAAACGGCTTATTGCCCAAAAGCGATTGATAAACATTGGTACTCGAAATACTGGATCGTTTTTGGTTGATCATCATTTGTTTGTGTGTTGCATATTTGAATGATTTACATCGGCGGCAAATAAACCACTTTATTTTCTCGATTACTAGGGTTTGAAAAATATCAATTGAATTTGTACTCATTCCGGGTTTTGCATGCCCACCGATTTCTCTAATGATATTGTGGGTTCTCATACGTCCCGAAGGCGGTGGATCTTTCTGCCACTTTGTTCCATCTCGTACAACGAAATATTGTGTTGAGGGTTGCAAATTTTCTTATCGATAAGTTCTTCATCATCGAAATCGTCAATATCGCCCAAACCTCCGATTACTAGATCTGGTTCAATATCAGAAACTTCTCCTTCTGGAACATAATCCTCGTCTTGATCGCCGCTAAATTCATCAATATCGCTATCATAAATAATTTATAAAATATAAATTTCTATACAGACAAAATATAAAATATAACTATTGAGGAATTCATGAAATTTCATATAGGTGGGTCTGTACTATTTCTATGAAAATAACTAATTTGAATTTCAAAAATGTCTGGCTAGACTTATTTATTGACAGAAGAGAACTGTTACTGTAATTTGATAACAGAAAGTTATTCAGATTATTTTTAGCAAGAATGCAGGGACGAATTTTACCTACCTTTAGCGATTACCATAGCTAATTAAACCATTGGTTCTCGCCAAGCAGAGCTTTCCAGGTTCGTACTCCAGGTTTTGTAAGTTGATAAGAGGGGATCATCTTTGATTGTGCTCATGTCCCTAGGGATTGCATTCGCAGAATCAGCTTTGTTCGTGCTTGTGTCCCGTTTTTCAGTATGTCATGAAGGCCAGTATTGATGGCCAAAGTCCTATATTGTTAGGCGTTTTATTCGTACGTTTTGCGAATCAGACCTAATGACAAAAGTCCCACGTTGGTTACTTATGCCTTGGAGACCAGGCTTAAAGGCCAAAATCCCACCAGCATTAGCCTCCGGGGTTTTAAGAGCGTTGGACACTTCTATTTATTGTATTATTAGTTTCGTCCATGTTTTGTGCTGCGAGTAGTAGCAAAAGATGTCCATCTAGCTCCCAGCCCGGCCGTATTTCGTACCAGCACGGGACGATAACACCTTATTGGCTCAGTTCGTGCCGTGTTTTTGCCTAAAACACCACAAATACCGCAGTGAGCCCGGTGGTCACGGCAAAGATGTAACACGAATATTTCGGAAGCTGCACGATACTGAGCTGACACACGTGCCATCTTGAGTGACAGTTTCACGCCAAAGCCACTTTTCTTTTTTTAATATAAGCACATAGAACAGTGCGTTGCTAGAGCGAATTCTAGACTGGCTTTCATTAAGCTGTGAACGAGAGATCGACATGATATAAAAACAATTAAAATCTTATATTGTGCCAACGTCAGGTCGCAACTTGGATATTTAGTCTTTTACCATGTTTATATCCAGAGCATTGCGCTTGGTCATAAAAGTTAAATATATTGGAAAGATGAATGGGGTTAAGCCACATAACTGACTTTTCCTAGTGTTCTACAATGTTTGGTTCGCCGTGTTATTTATCTAATAGCGCCAATGTTTAATCAAGGTAGTATAAATAAAATAAACAGCCAACCGCTAATTACTTCTCACAAGGCCGGTACCTGTCTTTCTTTTGTAATTGATATTTCGTTACCAGTTAGTTACCCAAAATTAATGACTTAAATTTGAATAATTTGATAGCTTAAGGGTAAAATGATACTTACCTCTATTAACTATTTAGATAGTCTTATCAGCCAACTTTATTTTCAAATCAAATTAATGTTATTATTTGGTGCTAATTTATAGTAATAAATTCTCGTCAAAATTAAAGGGACTCACTTTATAAGAACACCATATTAATATTACTATTCAGAAACAAAAAATATAACTATAGGGTATCCTAATTCACAGATGTGTATTTTAGTATCGATCATATCATCGTAAACATTTGATCGTATACCGTATGAGCCACATCATCGTATACGCACTTAATCGTAAGAACAGTCTATCGTAAGACTGCTTAATCAAATGTACACTGATTTTTTAAAATGGGCGATCGAATCGACGCGTGACATATAATTTGAATTTATGTATATAGATGTTTAACACATGTTTACAATTTTTTTGCGACATAAATATACTTAGTGTGATATAGTTTTAAATTCAGCTTTTCAAACTGAACTCGAATCCGCCATAATAAGAAATACCCCTGACGAAACACTATATTGTTTCATAATCAGCCAATTTTTTGGCTGTATGATAATGAGCGTTTGCTGAGATTCGATGATCTGGACGTAAATCTATTAAAATTGGTTTTCAACGGTAATATCGTTAGCAATGTTTTTGTTTTTATGTTGATTTTATATAATTGAAAATGATTGATTGTAGAACTTTTGATTGGCATTGCATTTTAGGGTTGGACCATAGAGTATGTTATTTATGTTCAGACCAATAAGAACCTTTACCACCGATAATTCAAATTTGAACTATCGATTAGACCTTGTATTCGATTAGGTGTAAACTTATTTTATGGCAATTTTTCTTTATTATTGACACCAAAACTTAACAAAACAAATTTAACAGTTGCTAATACCAAACTTTATAAACTACTTCTACTTATTATTGTCTGAGTTATGGCTTTTCTAAAAATTATTGACATAAAATCATTTTTATGAATAAAACGTGTGTAACGATTACAGGGCAGGTTTCATAACACAAGCGAGCGTATGAATATACAACAAAATCTGTTTTCAATTAATTTGTACATATAGAGATCTTTAATTGATAGCATGCTCAACAATCATTTAAACAATTGACCTTTTAATAGTATAAAACAATTAATAGAGCGAACACACTTCTAACTTTATTGTAAGAACATGCAATCTTTGTTCCCTTCTCAATTAGCACCATAAAGTTTATACAGATTTTTGATAGCGCAGATTAAACATTTCTCCCGTTTTAGTTGTGTATCTTTCTCCTTCCCGTAGCGGAAGGATATCAACCAATTTAATTATATTAACAGTCGTCGTTTTAAATCCCAAATAGCATTAAAATTTCAGTATACGCTTGGCTCGGTTTGTTTTATTATTTTATACATAACGACAGCAACTTTTTTAGATTATTATCATGTTCTTAATTTTTGATTTCTTTAGTTAAACACATATATTTTTAATACAAGAAATTGCTAAATTTGTATAAGTATACAAACAGAAACCAGTTAAGAAAAATTCATTTTGAGATAAAATAGTTAGTTGTATGCAGTTTTTGACTGAACCGATAGATGACTGAAAACAGAATATACTAGAGCGATGGGTATGACTTACAAGTTCTACATATGATATGATATGATATGATAGAGGCGTACAGGCCAGCCATAACAGCGATCCTAGGTACGTTACCATAATCCTGAAATATCAACAATCAAATAACAAATTATATCTGAATGCGAATAATATTTCAGCATCATGCGGGCCCAGGCCCTGCCTGCATCCTTAACAGATAAGGTTAATTAGGAAAGGATGTTAGTCACAGAAACGACTAGGGCGAACCGCAGCAAAGTCATTTTCTAACTACTTAAATATATTAGAATGTTAGTCTCAATTAAATTCACACTCTATATTAGAGTTTGTTAGTTAATTAATGTAAGTTAGTTGTGTTTGAGGTAAAGGATACTAATATTCATCATATGTATTCGGCATCAGTCCTACTAGACTGGTTAGGTTATTTAATTCACATCTATGGGTCATCTCATCATATACTGCTTGTAACCTTATTTTGCCCTATCTTCCCATCCAACACCATCTAACCGAGGGACTTCACGTTCGTAATGACACGGCAGTATTATCATACATATGATGACCTAAATATTTCGTCAATAATGTCAAAATAAAAAAATTTAGATTCGGTATTGTCATTCAGCTACCTATATTTAAATTCATCCAACTAAGCAGGGTTAATTTATATCTAACATTCACACAACTTCACTAAGACATAGCCTGAATTCAACCAGAAAGATCGTCGAAAAACAACATTCCATAGCAAAAAGTCTTTGGATCGTTAACATATTTAATTGTATTGAGTTTATGCTCAAAGCGTAAGTAATTAAATAGACCCCCTGATCAAGAATGTTGCAATCACAATCTTCCCTGACCTTCCGGTATGTAAAAAAAAATAAATAAATAATAAATTTAAATAATAATAAAAATAAATTGAATTATATTTGCCGACAACTTTATTGTTTTAAATCAGGACTTTCGAAAAAATTTCAATTTATAGAATTGTTTAAAGTAAGGAAAAATTATTAAAATATCAAAATAAAACAATCAATTAGATAGATAGGGTATGACTTACAAGTTCTACATACATTATAATTTTAAATTATTTATCCTTAAAAAAAATGTATTTACTCGTAGTCTATTACAGTGTCCATTTTCATTTTCAGTCTTCCTTTTTCAGTCAACTTCAATATCTGTAAATACTGCAGCGATCATAGTTGTTCGGCATAATAGACAATTTTAAGCAATCTCCGTCGTGATATAAATGAGAATTTTTGATGTGTTTGAAACGTTGTGAATCAGACTGGCCTCTACTCCATGCCAAGGTCAACCCAGTTACACAGAATTGCCGCTATCCACTTTGCACTCCTTGTGGCAATGACTCCAGCTCCAGTGTTATAGAGGAGAACTTCGGGAGTGTTGAGGTGTATGAATGATTTGATAACCGTAATAGAACTAATGAGGACGGAATTGAGTAGAATCGTCAGAATCCCATTGGTGAATCAACCGTGGCTGTATAATTAGGGTTTTTAAGGTATTAAGTGCGCAACTTAATTTCCGTTTTTTTTGAAAAATTTAAAATAGAAAATTTCAATAGGAATATAAAAATGGTTTATCAAAGTATTGTCCTTCGTTAACTACACATTTTTATCATCTCTCTGGCAATACATGAATACCACGACGATAAAATGACGCGTCTTTGGACCGAAACCATTCATCCAACCAATTTTGCACTTCTTCGAAACTGGCCAAGTGTAGCCCTGCCAAGCCATGCGCCATCGACCGGAACAAGTGATAATCCAAGGGGGCCAGGTCTATAAAATAAGGCGGGTGCGGTAGCAGATCCCATCTCAGTGTTTTAATGGTGTCCTGGGCGATGGAAGTGCGATGGCATGGAGCGTTGTCGTGCTGCAATATCACTCGTTCATGTCTCGTGTCCCATTCTAGCCGTTTCTCGAGCAATACATGGTTCAGATTGATAAGTTGTTGTCGTTAGCGTTGTCCATTAACAGTTTCGCCGTGTTTCAGCAGCTTATAGTACACGATTCCTTTCTGGTCCCTCTAAACGCAGAGCATTGTCTTCCTTCCGAAGCGATTTGGCCGTGCCGTCGATGTAGATGCTTCGCCAGGAAAAAGCCATGACTTTTTGCGTATGGAATTCTTTAAAAAGATCCACTTCTCATCTCTCGTAACAACGATTTTCCATCTGTCTCTCAGTAACTCATGCGACACCCATTTTCCTTTCTTTTGAATTTTCCCAACATCATTGTTTGGAAATACCTTGGCGAGCCGTGTTTGATGCCTCCGCAAGTTGATCGTGAGCTTGCGTATCATCTTCATCCAATAACTCTTGCAGCTCGGTGTCTTCAAATGTTGTTGGCTTTCCGGAGCGCTTCTTGTCTTCAATCGCCACTTCTGAAGCATTTAAACCAATCTTCACAGTTATTTTTGGTAGAGTTCGTTCGCCGTAGGCCTCTTCAAGCAAATGACGTGCTTCAGCTGCATTTTTTTCAAGTTGAAGCAGAAAAGCAAAACTTCCCTCAAATGCTGTTTGTTTGGCACTAAACTCGATGTTTTCGTTTTTAGAAAAAATATTTTTGCATTGTCATATGTGCTGATATTACAACTTGTATTCACAAAATACAACTTCTGACATAAATGACAACTAGATGTGTCGCTAGCACCATCTATGTGTGAAACCCGGAAATTTAATTGCGCACTTGATAACATTATGGTTATCTCTAAAGTTTACATAAAACTTTATAAAAAACTAGATATTGTTATATAAAACAGATAATTATTATTCTATGAAATTATTCTATTGAGGTTGAGGAACGCATTAGAAACGTAGAAATTCCTTGGATGATGAATTTGTTGATATCGAGTCCATTATGTGATGCTTCTTACTTATGGTGAATGTTTGGTTTGGAATTTCTGTATTTTTGAGTCGTACCTCAATATCTTTTTGATCCCGTTAATCTAATTTGTCGTTTTGAACCACTCCTCGAGCATCATAAAACGCCTCTCACGGAAATATACAAGCAATTTATTTCAAAAACGTTTCATCTCTTCCGTTGTGCTTGGTAAGCTTACGTTCGAACAATGTGAGTTGATTTATGTTGATTTTAATTTATCAACGGTTACGAGTTTCTCTTTACTCAAATTTCATTAGACATTATTAATTGACATCATGGCCTTACAATATAACTAATACGTTTAATAACGATTAATACGTTTTTGAACCTAGGTACTTAACTAACGAAAACTTAACCTACTGTTTTACCTAGTTTTGTAGATAGCGTTACCTCAATACCAGTGCTAAATCGTCTGAATGGGGTTGAACTAACTTCTCCTCTGTGTAAACTTAATATTGTACTTTCCTAATTCTAACGCTAGTATATTTATGATCGCGCGGTATACTAGCCTTCACTTTACCATTACATCTTCATTTACATAGATGCCCGCCTATAATAGATGGTCTAATCGGAAAGTGGATGACGCACGCGTCTCCATTTTTTTAAGGCGGCGCTTCCAGTGTTAACACTACGGGTGATACTCTATCTGACATTAAATTTATCTTGTGGATATTTTTAGTAATCCTAACCTTAGTATCGTCTCTTTTCAATCACGCACACACCAACCATACACACAATTACAGTATGCCACCTGCAAATGCAAGGTTCATGTCAACCTGTATACACTAAAATGGATGGTGGGTCGGCGCTGAATTCTGCACTCCAACAGAGGATCTTAGTTTATTTGAGAAAAAAAAAATCTTAAATAAATTAATATCGCGGACGATTACGAAAAAGTTCTTGGCCTTAGTTGTGTTTTTTAATATCACCGATCGTAATCGGTATTACTTCCAACTTCTGAATTAAGCTGTTTCGTTGCAGAATCAGTCAATTCACTACAGTCCAAGCCCGTTTCTTGCATCTGATGTTACAAAATAATATTGTCGGACTACAATGCATTTGCCTTTTCGTTGATCGCTCTGCAGCTGGGGGAGTTGCGAATGCTTTAATCACGGCTGACTTTACTTCTAGCGCTGCAGTCTTTGATGGTAGGCCCTTTAAATATTTTTTTTTTGTATCTTCAACCTTTGAAGAAATCGAACGACGAGAATGGAATGACATTAAATAACTCAAGATGGAAGGTACTAAAGAATTTAATTGGGGTTGTCGTTTCACATGGTACACGTAGAATGATTGCGGCATTTTCGGAAATATTATTTAGCAAATCTAATTCTGTCTCTTTTGATGCTATTACTTTTGCAAAAATTGAATTTTGCAAAAGCTCTAACTAATATATTATTAACGTAAGAGTTCTTGTTATTCTTAAGAAATGACAAGGTTATAGTTTTGGAAAATTCTCCTTAAATGTTAAATGCAACCTTAATTTCACTTTTGGTGGTATCCATTGTTCTAACAATGCATTCTGTAGATGTTAACGTTGCAGGCTTTAGGTGATTATTTACTACTTATTTTATTTTTAATTACTCAGCAGAGAGGAATAATATGCTGACGACGATTCAACGCCCTCCTCCGTCTTGTGCATAGACAGAGTTCGTTGAATGTTTTTGCCCCAAATTTTCGCACTCACATCGGTTTCGATTTATTTTTTAACTAATTTTGCATATTGCTGGTGTGTTCGTTCACTCTTAAAAAGATTCGAGTGTGGGCCTATTTTTTAATTATACCCGAGTAAGCAAAGTTACTCTGGGTATTGTACACCGAGCAAAGATTGTACAGGGCTAAATGAACCGGTGTACATAGAGTAATATAGTGTTTTTTTACTTTGCACACACTTTTCAATTTTCAGAGTAAAATTTGAAGAACCGAGTACGCACTGTGTAAACCCAGTTCACAAACAAAAACGCAGTAAGCTGGATAAAATTACTCAGGTTGAATAAAAAAGCACAGAGTATTTTTTGACAGTGCACTGCCTGCTTAGGTTGAATTAAAAAATAGACCCTGTAAGGAATTTTGACTATGTGGAATTTTTTTCAGATCCAAAATGCTTTAAATTCATCAGAAATTACTTTCAAATAATGTAATAATCTCGCAGCTCCTTGTAGATCATCGTTTACTTTTATGAGTTTTCCTATTTAGGACAGATCCTTAACAGCCAAAAAGCCCATAGAATCGCATCTTATAGATTATCTTTTGTAAAGGGGGTGTACATTGGCTGTGATTCAGCCTACCATGAATGTGTAGCAGCTTTATTGGCACAACTGGCAATTGTTGGCTGGAATATCTCCATCTGTTATTTTGCGAAACAAATGTTTTACACCTTCCAAATTGTGAAAGCATGTCACTACTTCTTGTTTGGGCAATCTGATTGCAGCTTGATGTACAACTAGATCATTTCACCAAGGGGTCAACCATTCTTCCGTCAATTCATTTTTCAAAGCGATGACCGCTTTATGATAAGGCACGACGGGAATCTTTCGACATTTACATTTGATTAAGAACTCGTCGCTGTGCAAATGTTCAACCTTCAACTTTCAAAAAAACAAAAACTTGACCTATATCTAGAAAAAACTAAACCAAACTAAAAGAAAACTATTTTAAACCTAAATAAACACAACCACGGTTTTTTAACCTTCATCATAGAACTTTACTTAGGTCAAATAAAGAAATATAAAAAGAATCAAGAAGCGATAAGAAAAATATTAAATGTCAACCAAAAACCAGCAATGGAATTCGTAACACCGTATATAACGAAAGTGAGTCTTGGTGGAGCCATTTGATATTTCATTAAATTACCCAGTGGACTGAGACAATCTTCTTACCCTCTTATATCACAGTCATCATTCAATTCTACCTTAGATGTCGAACTCGATAGATTTATGGTTAACTTGAATTTATGCTCATCCAGTAGACAGCTAAGGGTCAGATGACCTACCAATCAGATGAGTTGTATTCTGCACGCATCTAATCTAACAATGAGAGGATTGGAAACCCCATCTAGATATTAGATGATACTAATAAAATTCAAAAGATGACGTTTAAAATCACGCGATTATTAACTATAAAATCAACTTTTAAAATTCCAATTAAAATTGTTTAAATGAAAATTTGCCGAATCTTCTTATTAAAAGTTAAATTGTCCACAGAGGGATAAAAAAACTTTGATGCAACCTTACAATGCCTAACCGGGATACGGGATGATTTAAACCGGGAATGTGTAGCTCTTTATACCACCAGACATAATAAGCCACTATGAAAGGGATATGCACATTATTCTAGTGATCGTATTACTCACCCTTGCCAGTGTAGAATTGCAAAATTATTGGCCATACGTGTATGAAAAGAGTATACCATTTAGTAATTGTTTTTGAGAACATAAACAAATTGGCACTGGTGTTAAGCTCCATGTTTGGGCACCACTTGAAACAGGCTGGCCTCTTCTACACCAAATCAAGGTTATTGTGATCTAAATATCTATCGCAGTCGTGCAAGATCGCACTTTATAAAGCACTCATAAGACCTGTGCTGCCTTTCGGAAGCGAGAACTGGACCCTCAGCTCCAACGATTACATATTGTTATCTACCTTCAAAAGGAGGCTAATCCGTTCCACGTTTAGTCCAATTAACTTTGTGCAAAACGAATATTGGATATGTACGAACCACAAGATTAATTAACTTCTCGGAGGTAGCGATATCATCGGATTCATTAAATCCAATCGAGTTAGATGGATGGGCCACGTTAGGTCTCCACAACAACGTATGATTAATAAAGTGTTCCTACAACGTGTTGTACGTCGTAGAGTAAGACCCCGCACTGCACTGGCGTGACGACGTCGAGCAAGACGTACGTATAATAGGACGTCGAAACTGGAGTTCGAGAGCGATGGTTCTAGACTGGTGGAGGAGCATATTGCGGGCGGCAAAATTTCTTCATGGGATGTGAAAGCTAGAGAGAGAGAGAAAAGGAGAGTTGTTATGTACTCTAGTCAGTTCAAAATAAGTGGTGGTACTCACCTTGATAAGCAGAATTATGTCATCACGATAGCAATGGGGATATCTCATTAGAGTGAAGAATATGTTCTTCAATGTTACGTTATCAAGGCCATTCGGATATGCATTCATTAAATACACATGTATGACAAATGGGATTGAATTTGTAACGGGTGATGACAGATGCCGGTTTTAGTTGGTGGATATAAACCTATTCGTATTACAGTTCTCGAGGTCAGCTAGTTAAAAAGCAAATGATCATAAAGTATAAACATTAAATGGATACTGAAAGTGCCGTTTAATGATTACGTCAAATACTGCAGAGCCCTATCATCTAGATGGGTTGTGGATAAACCGTTGTCTAAGCACAAGCAAACCTCTGTACATCTTCAAGCGCAAGCGATCTCCCTGTATTTCCTGTTTATTACTCTCTAATCTTCATGAAATTCTCAAATAATTTCATTGTAAATGAACTTTCATAACTTTATGATAAATGCTGCTTACCGTTTTCCGGTAGTAATGTTTATGTATGTGCAACTACGACTACGAATTTTTGGGGTTATGTGGGAGTAACGGAGTGGTTGGTTTTAATTAATTGATTTTGATGTATAACCACGCCTAAACTTGCATTCCGGATGATCCCGGCCCGCTATACACCAATTACACTTAACGTATAAGAAGGATAGGCCAGGTTTATTAGTAAAGATATCGGCTCGTTTACGGATACCTGACTGATCGATTATGTAGTAAAGTTGTTAGTGAAATATATTAAGACGATTAGCACAAGACAATCACAATTTATAATTTTAATTTTGGAAATGAGAAGTTTGCTACTAGATGTTCCATGTTCCATGATGTTTTACCTAAATAAATAAATGTAATTAAATATAAAGCAACCTAATCAGAATTCTGCAATTGTAAAATATTAATATAAACCTAAATCATAAATATTTTGTTATTCAATGTCCTATAAAATCATGTATTAACAAATGTTAAATTTTAGTTTTGTAAAATGGTTAGGCTCATTAGGCAAGGATTAATGATATGCTATGATAAGATAAGAGACGTAAAGGCCAACCATAATGGCGATCCTATGTATAGCACATTCCTGCGTAATGGAATATCAAAATCATGTTTGAAAAAACGAATCGTACTCCAGAATTATGCGGGCTCCGGCTCTGCGTACATCATCACAATAAAGGTAATATTCGTAAATGATTAGTTAATAACAGAAACAACTAGGGCGCAACGCAGCAAAGTCATTATCTACTTTGTTACTAAATTATTTATACGATTTGTTAACCTAACAATCCAGTAATTAAATTGTAATCGATAAAAACGACTAAACATCAGCTTTTCGCATAAACTATTTTTGATTTCTACAAATATTAAGAATATTACGAATATTTATTTTCCAGTCTGTAGCTGTGGAAACGCGAATTATCGTACGCTAAAAACTGTTTCGACAACTAATTTAAAATACAAAATTAAAAATAGATACGATTTATTAGCATTGAATTCCGATTTTCAAAGACGTCTTCTTCATGTTAAATTTACGAAAATCGGTCAAAATATTTTTTAAATACTTCTACGTTGGAGATGAGTTTTAAATTTGGATCCCAAATGTACAAGTATGAATAAAATTGTGTAGATCAATCAACACGTGCTCTATATACATAAACATGTTTATAATTTATCAATGTCATTTGTGTTACGCGTTTTCGCGCTTTACTGAAAAGAAACGCAAACAAAATTTCTTTTTCTTTTACCCGCTTTTAAGATTGTTATAAATAATTAACTTGTTTAACACGATGTTTAAAATATAATTTAAACAGGCGAAGATTTTTGAGTTTGACATTATTTTCTTACGTGTACGTAAATAAACTACAGACTAACTAACGAGGTCTTCGAAATTGTGTTGGTCAGTATGCTGTTTTCCACAAATTCTTTAAATTTTCTTAATTTTTAGAACTTTTGAACTATTCCAATATATTGTAGTTATTTTGTAAAAACTTGAAGTATCGTCTCCAATACGATACAATATTTTTAAACGGTTGTAGAGTAGTTGTCTGAGAGTCAAAGTTTGCCAATAGATTGTAATAATTTTCTAAAAAATTTCAGTACCTCCCCCTAGAACCATAGAATAAATTTTAGTAGAAATCCGAAAAAGTGGCCTTTCGAAAAAATGGTTGTAGTAAGTGAAATGGGTTGGCCTCTACAAACACAGTTTCATAGAATTGCCAATATCTGTATGGCATCCCTCGTGGCATTTGTTCCCGCAGCTCAGTAGGTGTAGATGGAACAGCGTGGGGATGAGGATACCCAGATAGCAGCCTGATTAACCGCGATCAGTTTATCCCTTTTGAGGGAAGCGAATTAAGAAAGAAAGAATTTTAACGGGGGAATTTGGGCGGGTCTCGGATTCTGAAGTGGGTGAAGAAACAAAAAAATATGTCAACCCATCCCGCTGATGAGTTGACTACGAGTGTGTATATTTTATGACTCTTAGTCAGTTATTTCCTACCTGGCCTTCCTTAGTGTTATAGTAAACAATTCAGCCACTTTAATGTTATTAGTAAGTTTAGGTTAACAGATCGGCTCTAACAGAGAGGAAAGGGACAGCCTAGGCCATATCAGTTCCTGTCTTAAATAAAAAGACCGTTACAGGAGCGATCTGTTACTGATTTTATTTAGTGGTTTGTAAAACTTTAACCTAATACTTACGTGCATATACTCACCTAAAAAAACTTCTGGCCGCCTTAGGTATTATTCTGTTGAATCCAAAACAATTGGATACTGACCGCACTAAGTCGATCAATTTATTCTTACACACAAAAAAAAACTTTACAAACAAAATTTGAACTCAACCAAACTCTCTTTTTGGACAAAAGACTGTACAACACCAAATTCAAAAAAAAATGTTCACTACTAAAAACGCATTTGCCTTTGTTGAATCAAAACAAGTGATCGTGCTCCATTGATTTCAAGTATACGTTCATTCAACCGCTGCACGGTTATATACAGTAATTGGAGTAATGTACACACTGAACGTTCGGCATGGTAATTATTTATAATATAGTTTCGAGGTGTTACCTCGAAAATTATGCCGATAGGTTTTAAAATGTTTAGATTTGGGTTGGTAACGGAATTAGATAGAATTAACCTGTACCTTACCTTAAGGTACCTTACCTTAGGGTTCCCTACCATAGGGATGGTTTTTTGGAGGTTGATCAATGCCCATATGGTGTAATAAATTTATAAACAATTACACGTCCGCCCCAGTACGATACAATAAATATTAACAGAAATACGCATAAGTGTGGTGTAGCTTTGTCTAATGCCAACCCACGTAAGAATTGCAGTCTAACGGGATCTGTAAAGTATTAACTGTGTAACAATTTGTAATTAATTTGTAAAAAAAAATTAAAAACCATTTTCATTGGATTGTGTTACTAGTGCAGCAGCCTTAGGGTCTTACATAATGTACATATTGCTATATTTCCATAATAAAAAGTTTCCAATTTGAGATTATTTTCTATATATGCCGCCATTTATCTATTATTTTTGTACTAGAGTGTCATATGTTATTTTATAGATGACAAGCAGAATATTCCGGTTGCTATTCCATTGAATCACGCGTATTTATTGTTAAAAATTATTCTAAATTATGCAGAATGTAAGAAAATTTTGTGGCCATTCGAAAAATTGTTGGAAAATTAGTGGAAATTGGTTCTTTAAATGACGAAAGAGCAAAGTTCAAAAGGGAATATTGCTGCTGTAAGTGATAGTATAAATGTCAGTTCAAAAACATTAATTACATCAACCATATTTAGAATTTTCCAAAAAGATCGTTATTTGAATGGGAGTCACCCAAAAAATTTTGCGAATTTTTTCAACAAAGTCATTTTTAGCGACAAACCAAATATGGAAAACTGATCCATCCACAAAAAGTGATAACTTATGTAATTTATAAAATATTAAATAATAAAAACCCTTTAAATTTAATTTAATTTTAAAACTTTAATTTCCATTTAACTTTAAATTTTAGAAAATTTATTTGGTAGCTTCTGGCTGGTCATGTTGCGACAAGTGTGCTTCCTCGCGCGTGCAGAATGTAAGGGGAAATCATTTTTTATTTTTTGTAGTAAACAAAATTTGTAGTTGTTCTTTTTTTGTCCTGGGTTGCCACATTTATAGTACCCGTGGGCGGGCACCCTCTATGTAATTAAATTATTGGCACATAAATTGTCATTGATTTTACTGCTGATATTGAAATTGGTTCCATGGTAAGTTGCTTGTGGTGTGTTCATGTAGAGGAAGAATCAGCCGCTACAGTCTGGTATGGTTTTTAGACTGGTGGGGTATTCGGACCGTAGTTTTTTGAAAACAATGCTGGGTTTGCTGTTACTGAACGGGCATCGCTTTCGTAATATGATTACAAATATTTTGTTTGGGCAATCGGAAGGTATGGATGTTAAGAATATGGTTTCAGCAGAGCGATGACACATGTCATACAGCAACAGAAGCAATTATTGTTTTGTAAACGCTTGTGATTTTGTGTGATATTTTTTCCTAAGGGGCTATTTGAAGACAAAAGTATATGCCAGCGATTCACAAACAATTGATAACTTAAAGGTGAATTAGTTGTATTCAAGAAATTAAGCCTCAGTTATGCCAGAATGAAATCTACAATTTTGGTAAAAGAAGGTAGCTTGCCGTATAGCCCAGGGGTCACTTACAAGACATGATTTTCCATAACTAACCCGGAACCATCGTACTATCATTGAAAATAAAAATTTAACTTATGTGTTTAATTAAAATTTTAAAAATTATTCTCCAATCACCGTCTCCCATTCCCAAGTAATTGTGAATAAATCAACAAATATTTTAAAATTGATTGAAAATTTGATTCGTATCACTGGATTGTGAATTCATCTATTAATTTAAAGGTTTACAATAATAATTTATCAATTTACATCACGACTGGCATATTCTCAATATTCCGTAAATAATTTCTCAATCTGATAATCCACACGAGGACGCATGAGTCCGGTCTTTTTCTTCGTTTTTCCTCCTTTACCTATAAAAAAAAGTTTTCAGGAGCCCGAATTTTTTATGGCTAAAGGGCAAAAAACGAAGAAACAGACGGGACTCATCCGTCCTCGTGTGGATTAGCAGAATAATATCTAACTATTCATTTAGCGCTTAAAACCACTAATAATATTTTGGTTAGTAAAAATCAGTTTTTAACCATAAAATATTACCAAATGACCTAATTCTTTCTTTAGGATGAACTTAGATGTATACTTGAGGGTTTAGTTTGTATATGGTTAGGCTTCAAAGTTTATTTTTTTTTTGAAAAACACAAATCAATTTTTCCAATATTTTACCTCTAAACAGCGAAAAATTTGTACATCAAGATGTTAAGAAACATAAAATGGAGGTATTAATACATGATTATCAAGATTAGCTCGAAATGATGTAGAAAATGTAAAATTTAGTTTCAAATGTTAAAAAATTCGGGTTTTATCGATTGATAAATTACGCCAAACGATCAGTTTATTTGGTTTACGCCGCAATGACGATTGATTTTTTCTTGTCGCTAAAAAATCGGCAAATCACGAAATGAAAAGTGTGTCTAAGCATAAATAAAAAAGACAAAGATGATTATGTAGTATTAATCTCTTCATTGACACCAGCGCGCGTGTCTATCCTTTGAACCATAATAAAGATCGTTTTGAGTTTTTGTTGTTGTTCACGTAAAATTGAAGGTCGGCAATTGGTTTTTTTATTCGTAAACACATGTGTCGGCGAAGTGACGAAACGAAATAGAGAAATTATGTTATTGTTTTGTTATGTAGAGAAGGGAATTGAAGGAAGACGAACAAATATGTATAAAAAAATATTTTTGGTGTTTAGATCAATGAATGTAATTTTTTATTTTTTCCTATGAATGTATGTGATATAATAAACTTTTATTTAGGACGTACACACATTCAAAGATTTTTTCTTTTGAAAATGACGTAAAAGTAAAATACAAAATGTGTTGTTGTTTCCACAAAATTATTTTTCCTCTCGTCCTTTAAATATTATGAACAGAAAAACGAAATTTTAAATTCCTATTATGTTCTTTATTATTTTACATTGATCGTGTACTTCAAAATATTCTATTGATAATAAATAGCTGATTCTTAATATGACAAACAAATTATAGTATGTAATATACATTAGTAGCCCTTTTTAACGATTTAAATATGAACTGGAATACGTCCAAATTAAATAAATCTTCTTAGCGGTTCAACGATTGAATTATGTAACGAAAGTTTAATATCTGTAAATTTCGCCCTTAAATTATTGCTCATTACGAGTACTTTGTCGAATGAATGATTTCAACTTGGTGGGTTTAGGTGCGATTACTTCACTTATTCAAGCGATGTTCTGAAATATGGAAATTGTTTACTAATTTTAATTCGAATTGAAAAATCTAATTAGATTGGCAGAATATAGAATCGTTGATTTTTTGTTTTAAGTTGCGGAATAAATTCAAACCAAATTGAACTGGTCATTTCATAACCAAATTTAGTAAATGAATATATTCGGATTATTTAAAGATTGTTGTTTAACTTTCTAGAATATCGTCAAACAATTAAATGTAAGGTAATTCGGGGATTTTTTTAAATTCGAGCAATTAACAGAAGCTTGGGATGAAAATGAGATTTTATTATTTTCCAGTAAAATTCCATAATACGGGTTACTTAGTCTCATGTTCCTAACCTTTATACTATGTAAAGCAAACTTTTGTTGAAATTTTTTGTAAACATTACGCATGAAAACCTGCGCCTGTGTTGCGAATCTTATTGATACAAAGTGCATTGATGTCAGAAAACCTTGTACAAAAATGGAGAGGTGAAAATGTTGTGGCCAACACCAGACTTTGTTTGGTACTTGTCTGTTAATTCACTCCAATTATTTTTACATATTTATTTTTTACAGAAATGAATGCAAAATCATTTGTTGTAACATTCTGGTCTGTTAAATTATTTAATTAAAATTTATTTTACTTGCTGTTTTAATTTTTAAGAATTCTGTAAACCACTCTTTGTAGTTTATTGATCCTATCACTGGAGCAAATACTCAAAGAATTGAACGTCCGTGGAAGGCAGCAATGGAACAGACAGAAGCATGTTGGATTCGTACATGTGTGAATACATGTGGCGTAAACGTACAACAGTTCGGCAATTGAATGTATTTGATGCGATTTTCGCTGATGCTTTTTTGGCCACCTGTTTAATTTGTGACAATTAGTGTGCAAACAATTAAATATAACACACTTAATGTTGTTTTATATTATAATAAATGATTTTGCATTCATTTCTGTAAGAAATATAAAAAATAGTTCGGGTGAATTAACTGTCTGTTAATTAATAATCGTCTGTACCCTTTGTTTTATCACGAATGTATATATCTCGGATCTCGGATACATCCACTTGATTTCTAAAGCGGAAAATTGAAGTTCCTGGACTTTTGGTAAAACTGTCTTGACAATACAAAATTATTATTCCTGGTTAAATTTCAGACAATGAACAAGATCAACTGTTGTTGAAAATTTTATCTTCAAATTTATTTAAATCTTTTAATTCCTTGCTGTTTTTTTGTAAATGTAAATTTTCCAACATCATGCACATGATCATCGAGTCAATGAGACAGATGGCACTGTTGTAATGTCGTGACGATCGCCTAATGATTGACCGGGTAGTAACAGCTGCGTGATTTCAATCCATTTTGGGTTGCAAGTGAAAGGATGAATAAGTCCGGTTTACATGTCTTCGGGCTGCCAACATACGTCGCTGTCAAAATGATAAGTCGACCGACATTGTTTGCATTTCTATCTACATTCATGGCATCGCGCAGATGAATGTATTCTTCTGTACGCAATTTTTGCTGATTTAAACGTGTGTATGTCAGACGTTCTGTTTCGATTTTGACATACATACCAACGGTGAACTGATGAAACAATCTGCGCCATTTCCATATGTCATTGTCCTCGTTTCGACGAATCATCAAACGATAGGCATAAAAATTCATCGAATTGATCTTTTTGTTTGTTTCTCGAATTATAAATGAATAATGAACTTTTGTTAGGAATCGAATTGAGAAACAGTTAACAAAATTGCTACGTTCGGGTTAATGGATTAATCATCTTGATCATAAAGTGATATTCATCCTCTCCTCGGGAAAATATCAGTGGATATTGTAATGCATCATACGAACGATGGGTTCGCAGATATGGTGAAGCTTATCATTGAAGCGCCTTTTGTGTTCGTCAGCTGGTCTTTTGTCTGCTCTGATCACTATTTTGTGGTCAGTATTCATTGGCGGCAACAATGCTCCTGCATCATGGTGAATTTGTCCTTGAACCTGTAAAATTGAAGACAAATTCTTAATTTATGAGCGTCGGAGTTCTACATCTTTAGTGGATTTGACGGTGAAACGTTGTGAATCGGTGATGTGGGTTTGTTTAATGTGTGCTATACCTATATAATCGAAAAAGAATTTACCTTAAAAGTCAAGTTAAAACCTATATATTCGGCCCATATTCTGCAAAAAATGCTTCGATCGAGGTTCTTGATCAGAAAGCAATGATGCCAGTGGCTCTGGTGGCGATGTTAATTGTAGTAATATGACATTTCCGCTCGCACAACATAATCCGGTGGTTAGTGTCAAAACCTCAAAGCATTGCAATGTTGACAAACAGTGCTCATTATTCCGAAGTCGGCGATACCGATTGTTGGGTCGTATTTGAACGCCAATCGTTCATTTCGAATGTCAAGTTTAGATAAATAAGTTTTAATTAAATAATTTAACAGACCAGAATGTTACAACAAATGATTTTGCATTCATTTCTGTAAAAAATAAATATGTAAAAATAATTGGAGTGAATTAACAGACAAGTATCAAACAAAGTCTGGTGTAGGCCACAACATTTTCACCTCTCCATTTTTGTACAAGGTTTTCTGACATCAATGCACTTTGTATCAATAAGATTCGCAACACAGACGCAGGTTTTCATGCGTAATGTTTACAAAAAATTTCAATAAAAGTTTGCTTTACATAGTATAAAGGTTAGGAACATGAGACTAAGTAACCCGTATTATGGAATTTTACTGGAAAATAATAAAATCTCATTTTCATCCCAAGCGTCTGTTAATTGCTCGAATTTAAAAAAAATCCTCGAATTACCTTACATTTAATTGTTTGACGATATTCTAGAAAGTTAAACAACAATCGTTAAATAATCCGAATATATTCATTTACTAAATTTGGTTATGAAATGACCAGTTCAATTTGGTTTGAATTTATTCCGCAACTTAAAACAAAAAATCAACGATTCTATATTCTGCCAATCTAATTAGATCGGGAAGTTTACGAAATGTTGCAAGTCGAATGCTTGTTCGAACTATGGCAGCCGTTGAAGTAGAACTCGATCTCGTAGATGTTATGAGATACTTTTGTTTCCATTAGTATATATAACTATATGTCGGATTAGCGTGACTCGAGATGTTGATGTGTGTAATTTTTGTTAATCATGAGTCCTTGGACATTGGCAAAATGTATGGTAAAGCTATCAATTTTATCTTTGCGAGCATTATGCATCTCCTAGCGATGTGAAGATATTACGTAAAGATATTACATATTTCGGGGATTTTAGATTATTATTATTCATTGTTAAATAAAATTATTAGGTGTGCAAGTAGAAAGTCTGTTTTTTTGGTCAAATTCAGTTGAATTAAAAATATATTATTAAAAATATAATTGTTACAAAGATTAATTATCAAAATATTTGCCATCTATGATTTTTTGCCATTTATCAGGTAGATGATTAATGCCTTCGCGATAGAAACTTGGTGGTTTCGAAGCAAAACAGTCATCGAGCCATTTAGTTAGATTGAAAATTTTTAATTTTTTTGGTAAATTTTACGCATTTAAACCGTAAATAGTCGAACACAATCAAAAATATTTTATATTTTTGCGTATACGTATACGAAGTTTAAAGAAAAATCAAGCTCTTAAAAATGTTAATCTTAATATTGAACTTATCGTTTGTGAAGTTTGACTGCTCGTACATAAATTGTGCTCGATGATTTATATTTTGTTTTGTCGTTTAACGACGGATAAGATAACAGTGTTAATTATTCCAATTTTCCACTTCACATATAAATTTTATTTTATTACGGTGTGCGATTATACGCGATACCGATTTGTTTAAACCATAAATCTCTTAACGATTAAATTGTTTAATGAATATACCACGAACAATTAATTTGAAACAATTTTCCGAAAATAATGTTAAATATTTGTTTGATTGTCCAATATTGGGGTTGAGGAGTACCTAGTAATCAAATCACATCCCATTAGTGAGAGTGAGTGGGATGCTCTCAAATTTATTTGGCCGTCCAAAAAAATATAAAACATGACACTTTTATTCCAGATTCATGCATTTACCTAATAGTGGGTTCAAAAACCCGTACAAATATAATGAAAATGTTAATACCATTTTACTGTTGGATATTAGGAAAATGAAAAACGAATAACGATAATCCAGTTTTGATTATATTTTTGCTAGAACAAATTATTTTTATATCTCATCAGCGCTGAACAGAGAAAAACATTTGTTTAGAAATTTTTTCTTCGATTTTTATGATTAATACTTAAACAGAGTTCTTGTTATATACGAGTCGAGGGAGACTACAAGAAGCAGAAATATCGTGAACTCATCCCGTTAAGTGTAATCCAAAATGAATATTTTTTTTTCATATTGGATGAAACGTATTTTCCGGGAATTCGAGCGTGGGAATAATTTGATTTATTATTTATTTTATTTCTAACCCATTAGGAAGAGACTTCTTATTTATATTAGTTTTATCTTTCAATTTGGATAAAAATGCGATTACGAGATATACAAGTAAATTATAATTGTATGTATTTTCAATGTATTCAGGGGTGTACCAAAATGTTTTGACGTTGCCAAATTAACTCGTAAAATTTTGCCTTTACGCTTAAATCTTCGATACTTTTCTTTCTATTTCCCTTCTTTACTATAACATCAAACGGTGTAATTACGCGATGAATTCGGTAATATTAACTTTGAAAATAAGTTACTCAATCTCCTTGCGGGTTTTTATGGTTAGTTAATTTCCGATTATGTGCAAAGAAAGTAACATCGTATTAAAATTAGAACGGCTATTGACAAAGCAAACGGTGGTGGATTACCGTACCTCACCCTAAACAAAAATAATCTGTAAAAACGTCTTGAAAAATAAATTTATGTTAATTTGTTTATTGTGAATGAATGAATTATTTAAGACATTTAACCACCCGGTCGTTACAATAATTTGAAGTTGGGTTAGCGTTTATTAGATTGGATAACGTTTAATACTAAACGTTACCAATTCGTCAAACGGCATTATATACGTATCCGTCATGGTAGTCGGAAACAAACTATCTATGTCAAAAGTAGCACGATGCATTGTGTATCATTTTGCACTATATGATTTTACAGTCGCTTGTACAATCAGCACAAGGTACTTTAAATTGTTGTGTAACATTAAAATTTTCAACCGGACCATAACAGCCGAAATAACTACAATGTCAGCAGGAACAACTACAATGTCAGTCGGAACTACATGAAATCAGCCAGAACCAATCCATCTATGGCACAAGTGGCACAATGCCTTGTGTATCATTGCCGGAACCATACAAAGCTAACTGGAACCTTACGACGCAGTCGGACCAATCTAGCACAGGTACCACAATGAATTGGAAGTCGGAAACAATTTAGTGCCAGCCGAAACAAGAGTTTTACCCGCCGAAGCAAGACTTTTAACCGCCGGAATCTTTAGAAGGCTGCACAATGAGTACAATGGGCTTTAGTTTGTTGGTGCAACATATAAGCTTTCAGCTGGAAGCAATACTATGCCAGATAGAACCATATAACGCCAGCTAGAACCATGTTAGGCGGATCCAAACCTATATTGTGTCCACCCGAAAGTTTTACTAGTTGTTTTGTCTATACATTTTTTTAAGTAAAAGAAAATAGATTTAATGTTTACAGATCATTAATTTAATGTTTCGAATTATGTATGAAAAACAATGTCTGCCAAATGTCCGCCTCTATTAGCCTTACACGTGCGGGATCTTTTCTTCACTCTGTATCATGTTAATTTCTTCTCTAATGTTCCTTGTAAGTTGTTCAATATTATCTGATTTATTTGTTTTACTTTTAAGATAACTCCATAAAAAGAAGTCGGGAACAGTTAATCTGGTGATCGTGGAGGCCAATCCACATCACCAGATTTTGAAATTAACTGTTGTGGAAACATTTCTCCCAGAGAAATCATGCAATTATTTTCTTGCAGTATGGCATGTGACACCATCGTGTTGGAACCACATGTTCAACACCAAACCATTGGCATGCAATTCTGATCTAAAAAAGTTCCTTATCATATCACGATAAAGTTGGCCAGTGACTGTAACAGCTAAACCATTCGGATTTTCGTGATGGCAATGACGGACAATGATCCGTCCAGCCCAAATTGCATATACCATACCGTCACTTTCAAGAGATATAATGGTTACTGATGAATTATTTATGGATTCTCTACTGCCCAGAATCGGCTGTTTTGTTTGTTTACATGTCCACATAAGTGAAAATGAGCTTCGTCACTCATAATTAATTTTTCACTAAAGTCCGGATTGTCACTGTCAAGCAACATCATCTTATTTGCTACGTACGGCGCCGCAAATGATCTTTTGGTAGGAGCTCTTGCGTTAATTGAATTTTATACGGGAATAAAACCAAGTCTTTATGCAAAATATTGGTTAGTATTTATCTTCGAAGTCCAAGTCCTTGCACACGGTGTCTGATTGATATCGTTGGATTATCTCGTACACTTTCACGCACAGCAGCAATATTTTCTGGTGTTCTGACTATACATTGTTGCACACACTTTGGCTTATTTGTCACGATCCCTCTTTCTTCAAATTCTTAATAATCTGGTAAACTGTAGGCTTTGAAGGCACCATATTCCTTCCGAAATTTTCACGTATCTTTCTTAATGTTAATGTAATTGACGATTGACTTGTGTAAAAGGTTTTCACTATTAAAACGCGTTGTTCAATCGAATATTTTTTCATGATTAATTTGCCACGTGTGTGCTTCACGAGTATCAAGTATGAACTATCAATATTAACATTCGCCTAAATGGCGACAAAAAAGATTGTGAACCTTTCGGATGGAAGATACCTGTACTACGGTATAAGTAGCACAATGTCTTGTGCATCATTGTGCACTATCTAATTTTTCAGCCTGAACTATTATTATTACAGTAGGACCCTACTTAGCCAAAAGCAAAATTTTACGAGCCGGAACCATTAAAAGCTTGCATAATGAGTACAATAAACTTTAGATGGTTGTGCAACATAATATATGCTTTCAGGCGGAACCATAACAATGTTACCGGAACGATTACATAGTCAGCCGGTACCATGTCAGCTGGAACCAAACGAACTATGGCATAAAAGGCATAATGTGGCAAATATTGTGCAAGCTTCTGATGGTCTTTGCTTTTAAAACCCTGCTTCCGACTGGCTTTATAAAACTTTGATTGCTATAATATTGCTTCCGGCAGAACAATCAGATATTACAAAATAATTTTCCAATATTATTACAGCAGTATTCATAAAATCAGCTAGAATTAAAATTTTACCAGCCGCAATTATTTAATCCTTGTACATTGGACTTTAGATGGTTGTGCAACATATAAGCTTTTAGCCGGAATCATAACAATGTCAGCTGCAACTATGCCAGCTGGAACCAAACCAAAACTGGCTTTATAAAGTTTCGGTTGCCGAAATATTGCTTGTTGATTTGGTTCTGACTGGCTTCATATGGTTACGACTCGATCCATACGGTTCCGGCTGGCTTTCTAGCTGGCATAGTATTATACTCTGCTGTAAAATCAGATAGTGCGGAGATGCAGAGACGCTCAGAGATGTTAGAGTCTGTGGTAAAGTAATATTGGATTCTTACATCAAAAGCTGATTCAGAACCACTTCGATCCTCTACGTGTGATCCGTGACGGACGAAACATTTTTTTTAAATATGTTTAAGAATTTTGTACTACGCTCAATGATATTCTCTCTTGAATAACAAAAACTCAGAAATTGCCGAGCTACATGCTAAGTAATGTATTTGAATATGTATTTGAATTCTATTGTTTATTCCGCGTAATGTAGCTTTAGTCACTATGACACTATATGCTGTATATGTTTTTACATATAAGTGTGAATGACGAACTTTTAAAGGACATTAAATCCACTAGTAGTCATTCACACTTTAATGATTATTATATATAAAAAATTAATGTTATAAATATTAGTTAAATAAAAAAAATAAAAAATGTTGGTTGCTTATAGCCGTGTTTTAATATTGGATATTCGGCACTATATTCGGCGCCGAAGGGAAATTGCTACTGAAACTGTAGCTATTTATTCACTGGTGTTGCTTTACCATAAAAATGAAAAAATAAATTCATCCATAAAACAAACATGTAACGACCTGAAATATACCGATTAACATTTATTTTGGCATGACGTTATAAAAAATAAATCATCTTGGTGCGTTTTAAATTTTTATTGTAAGATTACGTTTCTAATGGTTTAAGGGTTGTACAACCTTTGTTTTGTAATTTAAAATTTCGCTTTGAAATGGATAGTGCTTCCGATAGCGACTCCCGATAAATAGGTAGAGCAAAACATTTTTTTATCGATTTTTAACTAAAAAGTTGAATAAAAAATCTTGGTTTAGAATTAAATTAATTAATTATATGCAAAAGTAGCACGCTAAATATATGTTTCGACATAGAAAATTGCGTGCTCCGGATACAGCTATCGGGCGCTAATAAAAAAACACGGCTTATATCAAATACTAATTCAAAAACAGTTCGAATATATATGCACGATCCGTATACACTCAATGATATTCTCTCTGGAATATCAAGAATCAGCGATTTCGGAGCATTTCTAAGTAAGATTAGTTTCATTCATCAAATACTAATTCAAAACCACTTAAATCACCTCTTTCATTTCATAACTGTCACTTACAAATTTTCCCAAAAATTAGATTTTACTTTCTTTTACGTAGTAAAATAAAGTACAGTAATTATGATAAATTTTGTTGTAGTTATAAAAAAATCTGTGTGTGCAGGCGTTTGTGTGTGCAAACTAAATGTCTGTTGGCGCTCTACAGCCCAGATGGATTGATTGATCGGAGTGAAGCTTCATACTTAAGCTTTTTCCGTAAATTGGGAGATCCCAGTGATTTTTGGCCGAAATCGGTTCATCGAAAGTGTTAGCCTCCATATGAGTTTTTTCGTTTTCCAACGGAAGTGACAGCATCAATAGGAACTTTTTCGTTTTTTGCTGAAATTTTGAAAAGCATATTAATTATGAGGAAAACGAGTATGAACTAAAATATTCTAAATTAGTTTTGGAACAACACCGGTCCAGAACAATTTCCAAAATTTAAGCGCAAATGGCGATTTTTTAGCAAAAAACTGTTTTTCAGTATAAATTTGGTCTCTGTAAACCCCATACAGGTTGTTTGATCGGGATGAAACTTCATACTTTTCAGTGATTTAGTGGCTTTTAACTGACATTGGTCCTTCGGAAGTAACAGCGTTCATAGTAGCTTTTTCGTTTTTAACAAATATTTTGAAAATTACTCGTATATACATTTTCGAAAAACGATCAACAACAAAAAAAAATTAAATTTTATTCAAACAAAATTAGTTCAGACCATTTTCTAAATTTTAACGGAGTTGACGAGTTTTAATTTGAAAAAAAAAAATTTTTCACCAAAATTCCGCATCTGCGATTGACTATTCGAAATAAAACTTCATACTAAAACTTTTTCCGTTAATAGAGAGATTGTTGCGAAATTTGTTGGAAATCTGGGTACGGGAAGTGGATTTTTTTTTTGGAAATTCCAAATTGGGTTATTTCAAGTATTCCAAATTGGGTTTGTCAATTTTTGGAGCAAAATTCTGATTACCTCCTGAAGTATTTTGGTAAGTGGATTTCATGGGAAAATCTATATTATCTATATTATAAAGAATTAATATTTGAAGGTTTGTTTCGATGATCTAAAAATCGCTGGACCAATTTACGAAATTTGTTTTGTTTGCTCTCTTTCGATTATGGGACGGTTAAGCGCATTGTCCTAATTTAGGCAGCGGCTGAGTAATAAAGAAACATTTTGTTTCCTAATGCATAAAAATGGCAACAAGGCAATTTAAATACATAATTAGACCTGTTGCCACGGTACAATATTTAAATTTCATAGTTTGTAAGAAATCTAGGGTCACCCTGGGTAACTATAATGATTTTTGAAAGAAATTATTAAATATGGCCATCTGGGACATGATTAGTTTGAACAGATTATGATAAAGTTTTCTATGCTGGATGGAAATGGGATTCTAAAATAATTTCTAGAAGAACATCTAATATACGACCAACTGGAACGAAACTGAGCCATTTCTGGTTAAATTAAGTATGGTGGATGAAAATGAATCTAAATTATTTTCGAAAGAAGTCCTGAAACAATAACATCATCAAGCAGATTATGATGCAATTTGTTGAATTAATTAGTGATATTCTTATGAATAGGCGCCGCTATCGAGGAGCAAAGTGTCGACAAGGCAACTAACCTGACGGATCTGTGAAGCGCCTTCGTTTACTAGTATTAATAACTATTTAATTCCACTATAAATTATGAACGAGATAATTTATCGATTCATTATAAAGCATTTGGCATATGTTAGTTTTTTGGCAGGTATAGTTATCAATTAAAATCGCATCAATTCGTCGAACTCCACATAAAATAAATAAAACAAACACCGTTTTTTTAAATAGATCACCCGATAACAGAAAGTGTTATCGACTCTGATTATCATTGAATAAATATTTTATAAACAACTGTTACCAGTTTAGTCATTCGCAGTTATTGACAAATCCATAAAATTCACTTAGACAAAATTTTTCAATTAATGGTTATAATTAGATTTATGAGGTATAACATATTACTAAATATGTTTAATGTTTTTAGTACTGGTGTCTTATAAATTCTTAAAAGAAAATATAAGTGGCAAAGTTTAAGTTTCTAAAATCAATTATGAACTAAACTAATTTCTTATATACGAAAATGTAAAAATGATGTACTGATATTTTGTAGATATAACTTAATTAAGGAATACAATTAAATTGATTGGGCTTTATTTTGGATTTAAGTTTTGTTTTGCTTACAAGCAGGAGGTCATGTCATATGACTCGAGGTTCGGGTCGAAACCCAAACAGCGGTGAAGATAATGAGCATATTATCTTCACCCGCTGTTTGGGTTTCGACCCATATAATTTTTTTTCTCGAGGTTCGGGTTCGACAACGTCTGCTTCTAATATTTTTCCGTGACTTCCTATTTTTATTGTACTATAGGACGCGAAATATTATTTATTTGTACTTTTAAATCGAAATCTTCTGTTTAATCGATATTTTATAAGTTTGTGCTATGTAAACATTAAGTAATCGCAAATAATGAATATGTAGTCTATTTCACAGGCATGATTTCATTGAAAATCTTTATTAAATATTTTTTTTCTTTGTTTACTTTCCAATACTTCAAAATATATATAAATAATACGTTTTGCAGAAACATTTATAAATCGAGAAATTACGTATATAACACATTGTTTTAAGAGATCATAATCTTAATCTACCCGTGAATCTTTAACTGAAAAAATTAGATACACCAGGGTTAATCTATTCGATATGTCTTCAATCCATTTCAAAATCAATTTGTTTTATCATATCTTATAAAACAATAAAACTAATTGTTGTGGATAGCGATAATTGGCGAATTTCCAGAAATCGAAAATATTTTCAGAACTCTTTTAAAACAACACTACAGTAGAAAAGTTGTTTAAGGCTCCGATTCACGTATTTATTTTTAAAATTTCTAAAATTAATTTTTTTTAAATTTTTTCCACGTGAATGAGTTTATGGAAGAAGTTATGTGAAATTAGAGACATGCTTGAATCTGAGAGGTGCGTCCTTTGAATCAAAGGGACTCTTCTTATAAGTCTAATGTTGCATTAGTATATTTTATATCAAAATGAACAGATGTTCGAAATATTTTTAAAAGGGTCAGACCCCTGGGCCTATTTAGGTTAGGTTATATTAGGGTGATTATACTAAAGGACTGGCATAGACACAATTAAGTCCGTGGGCGTATCATATTGTTTTCTCCCCTCATCTACTCATTGAACCGTCTTGAGCTCTCAACGAAATGTAGGTTAACCTCGACGTTCATTTTACTGAGGTTCGTCAAGTCATTTTGGTTTTGAGGTTTGAGGAGTTTCAGGAGCAAAGTAAACTAACAGTTTCGTCTTCCCCTTCATCTTCGCAACTACCACAATAATCATGTGAAGAAACTTCCATTCTGGTCGCATGCTTACCTATGGGACATTGTCCCGTAACAGCACCCACCATCATACTGACATGCCACCGCAGTGATACCAGGTACTATTGGACCATCTGTCGTTCGTTGTTTTTCTAGCTTCCTCTTGAAGCAGTAATTTGCACGTAGTGGGCGGTACATCAACTTCCGCCCTGCTTGATGAAATGAGGCAGGTTGTATCTTGTCGAGCGAGTTTATCTGCCTTTTTATTCTCCGTAATATTGAAATGCCCTGGCATCCATATCAGGTGGATGTTGACCTGATCCGCCATTTAGTTAAGAGATGAGAGACAATTTTGGGCTACTTTCGACATAAGGAAATATGATTTGAGCGTCTTAAATGAAGTTTGACTGACCGTCAAAATGCGAATACCCTTTGCAGATATTACACTATTCCTCATCCAGTCAACGGTTTCCCTTATCACGATTATTTCCACTTGAAAAACGCCGCAGTAGTTCGGAAGACGAAAAGAGAGGTTTACATTTAATCTTTCACAGAAACCCCCCACAACCTTCCCATTCGCCTTTGAACTCACAAATGCTTGTCTCAACCAGTTCTCTCTGGTGGAAATATCAGCCCTAAACCTCTGATAAAAAGATGATGATTGGATTGTATATATTCCTGTTTCTTAGAATATATGAGTGTCTTGTATTGTTACAGTTCAATATGGAGAATATGGAGTTGAACCATATAGCTGACCTCGCTGCCGTTTGTTTGCCTAGGATATCTAGGAGTGTGAGATTAAAGATAATCTCCAGTGCTTGAGTGGATGTGCTCCTAAGAGCCTAAGATTTTAGGAAGGTCAAAATATCTAATCATGGTCATCAAACAGTAACCCCATATAATAAAATGGGCCTAATAGTAGAAATATATAGCCAATGTACAATGTGGTGTTTCAAACCCAATCTTTTTCAATAGCATTTTTCTAAGAGTAAAGCGCTATTGTAGCTTTCTTTACACTCTCTAATATGTAAGGTTTTCAGCTTAGTTTGCTGTTCAGGATGAAACCCAGAAGTTTGTATTTCCTGGAGAATAGGAACAACTCAGTTTTGTGTGGATTCATATTTAAACCGCAACTAATGACCTCCTTAGCCTAATTGAAGAGAATGCCAAGCGTACTTTGCATGCGTTCTATTAAGCTGTAAAAATATTTACCGAAGACACTAATTGCAATATCGCAAGAAGAGTGCCTGCGTGATCGCATCTGGTCTGACGTTGTTAAAAGCCTCTCCATATCCAAAACGTTATCATGGGGTATTCCTTATGTTAAAGTGATTTCTCGATAAGAGAAACAAAGGACTGAGAGCGTTTCCAGATATTTCACTTGCAATATGCATGTCGGAATTTTGGTAGTCTATTTGGCTCCATCGAACTCCTAATGTGGGCTTCTATCTATCTTTCTAAAAAATTTAGTAGGAACAGGATAAACTTATAGGTCTAAGATCTTTGAGGCTACAATGGAAGCTTTTCCCGCCTTAGACATAAAAAATACATTTATTTTAGTCCATTTAGTAGGAATGTGACAGAGTTCTAGGCTGCCCTTGGAGATAACTTCCAACCAGAGTAAGGTTGAGTTTTTGATTGTTAGATATCAACCGGTATAATGCTATCGAGTCCTACAGACTTATAAGGCTTAAAAGTTTCTGATAATTTATTATGTTTAATGAGTAAAAAGAAAAAAATTGAAAGAAAATGTAAGAAACATCCAGAAAACGTTAAACTCCGTAAATATTATGTTAAACTTTGCAGAAAAGTTAATGACAATGTTGTTTCTAATAAGCACAGTTACTATAGCTTTAAATTTAATAGCTGTAATGGTGATAGTAAAAGGACTTGGTCTCTGATTAATGACATTTTAGGGAATAGATCTTGTCACAGGATTGTTGAAGTAATATCTATTGATTCGGTAATTCTGTCTGGCTCGAAAACTATTGCTGATGGGTTTGGTAAATATTTCTCACGCATTATTCATAATTTAAGAGCATCTCTTAAGTCATCTTCTTCTTTTAACTGTTGTGTTTTTGATTATGTCAAGGAAAGTTTTTTTATTCATCCTGTGGTGGATTTTGAAGTTGTTTCAATTATTAATAATTTAAAATGTAGTAGTAGTTATGATGTTTTAGGGTTCAATTCTAATATGATTAAACTTACTGCTAACTGCGTTACCCCCATTTTAGTGAATTTTATTAATCAATGTTTTAGTTTTGGTGTTATTCCTGATTCTTTAAAAACAGCAATTGTTGTTCCAGTATTTAAGAAAGGAAAAAAAGACATCATGGATAATTACCGTCCAATTGCTCTTCAGCCTACAATTTTAAAAATTATGGAGAAAGCAATGAAATCCCGAGTGGAGTCATTTTTAAAAAAACATAAAGTATTAAATGATAATCAACACGGGTTTACAGCTGGGAAAAACACTGAATCATTGTTAACACATTTTTTAAGTGACATTCACATTAATCTAAATAATAAGAAATGTGTGGCTGCAGTATTTATTGATATTAAAAGAGCTTTTGATATGGTTGAACTAAACACCATAAACAACATAAACTTCTATTGCTTAAACTTCAGTCGATTGGTGTTCGAGGTGTTTCGCTGAGATGGTTCAGCTCTTACTTAAGCAACAGGAACTTTATGGTTAAAGTGGGTAACTGTTACAGTGTTCCTCACAGAATTGAATATGGAGTACCCCAGGGCTCTATTTTGGGACCTCTGTTATTTTTAATTTATATTAATTCCCTGTTCTTGTTAAACTTAAATGGTAAAATAACTGCATTTGTTGATGATGTAGCTCTAAGTTATAGTGATTTGAGTTCAGATGCAGTTACAAGCAAGATTAATTCTGACATGAAAGTCTTACGTTTGTGGTTTGATGCCCACTCCATGCTACTAAGTGAAAAAAGTAAGGTTATGTTTTTTAAATTGCTTGGTGATCCATATCGGAGTTATATTCCATTGATTTTCTATCATATAGATAATTGTGATTTAAGTAATTGTGGTGTCACGTGCAATAAAATTGAAACAGTGAATTCATATAAATACTTAGGATTAAATCTTGACACTAATTTAAATTGGAAAATTCGTTGTCAGAAGATTAAGGAACAACTTAATTGTGCTCTGAGAGCTATTTATTTATTACGCAAATTTTGTTCATCTCAAATATTGAAAATTTTTTATTATGCCTGCGTTGAATCCCGCTTGAGCTATGGTTTACCATGTTGGGGAGGGAGTTATATGAATACCTTGGGACCTCTTTTCATTTTACAAAAGTATATTTTACGTGTCATGTTTTTTAAGAGTCGACGAGATCATACTTGGCCTATTTTTTTGGAATGCAAGATATTACCAGTTATAAACACCTTTACATTTTTAGAGTTTTAAAATTATTTTATTCAAGAAGTGGACAACGGTTGTTGAGATTAATAGCTTGTTATAATGTGCGCAGCAACTACCGAAGCTTATTTACAATCCCTAGATTTGCTACAGAATTATTTCGTAAGTTTTATCTAGTATCTGCGCCTACATTTTTTAATCGTTTGCCGTTGTACTTACGATTGATGATATCTACCAATAAGTTTAATAGTCATGTGAAGGTTTGGTTGCTGAATAATAGAGATGTTGAATTTATGTTTGCTAGATAAGTTTTTATTGCATATGAATGTTTTCAATTTTTAATGCTTTTATATTAAATTAAATTTGTACTTTTTTAATTTTTGTTAATTTTTTACTTAATAGTTATAATGATATGATTGAATTATTTTATATCCCCACATTACAATTAATTTGTTTTTAATGACTGTAATAGGTTAATCGTTACTGTCTTTGACATAGATTAACCTAATTTCTTAGCCTGTCTGTTTTGTTACATTTTTATTGTTAACTGTTGATGTATGATTTTTGGTTGAGAAAAATAAATAAAATAAATAAAATAAATAAAATAAATAAAATAAATAAAATAAATAAAATAAATAAAATAAATAAAATAAATAAAATAAATAAAATAAATAAAATAAATAAAATAAATAAAATAAATAAAATAAAATAAAATAAATAAATAAAAGCTCACTTGTATTCCTCTTACTTATAACCTGGCTTACTATGCCTACGACTCTGTGGTCCCTAGGCCTTTGTGGCGCATATACCTAGAAAGTGAGTTTTCAGTAGTAGCTCCTGGGTTTAGGTGCTCCCTGTATCATGGGACTCTTCATATAAGTTTCCACTCCATTCATCTAATCCGATTCGAGTGTTGCGTAGGGATTTTATACCAAAATAAGTAGGTTTTCGTAATAATTTTGGAATGGTCGGGCCCCTTTGTCTAGGTGGTCTCCTATAATTTTTTCCCCAGAAATTTCTGCAATTGGGAATGGAATCGCCTTAGCGAATCGAAGGAAATACTGTTGACTCTGAAATATTGTACGAAACATCGGTCGATAAGAACATAGCTGCCAAAACTGATCAGTGTGAGACACTATATGAAAACGATTGAAGCAGAACGCCTTCTAGAGCTACTAAAACAAGTGAACAGAGTGAGACACGGACTGTTTTCTAGTTCCTTAAGATGGTTGATAAATAGAAAAATTCAGAGCTGATTTAAATATAGGAGCATTTAATTTCAAATTTTTCCCGTGCAATGCCGGGATAATTCAGCAAATACTATATAAATTAAACAAAAAAAACTATTTTTCATGTTGTTGGCTTAATGATTTAGAATAATAATAAGCAATAATTATATTTTTCCAATTTTTCTCGCGAGAATTGATTTTATTTTTATTATTTACCTTAAATAAATAGATATAAATATCTCGTAAATCGTGAAACATAATTTTGTACGAGCAGGTCTGTTCGTTTGTTTAAAATCAATGTGTAATAATTTTAAACAACAAACGATAAACAACAACACTCAAATTATGTATCACGTCACGACAGAAGTATCAAATTATGTATCACGATTTACGAGATGTAAATTCAAGGTAAATAAAAATTCTCGCATGAAAATTTAGATAAATGTAATTGTTGTAAATACATTCATTATAAATCGCTCACGGATAAATCGCTCATATTTTCTTCTATAGATTCGAGGGGTCTAGGACTTTACCCCTCCGAATATTACCCTCTCTCGCTTCTCCAAAAATTCTGCGACAAGCAATTCATCGAAAAAATATATTTTATCTAAAAGTTTCTGTTCAACATCAGAGATTTTACATTCATCGAGATAAAATTATGTCGATTATACCCCCTTCCCCCGGTTCTTTTCCCGCGGCCATTTCACATTGAACGATTGAAGCATTTTTATAAAAGGGTCATTTATATGGGGAAATATATTGTTCAAGAGTATTTTTCGATTTTGGAGAATAACTTGACGAACAAAAGCATATCTAGGCTCCTAGATAAGATATCATCAAACGGCTAACTGTTCTAGAAAAAGAAGAACCACAGCATATATGTGCTAGATTACATATTTAACACATCGCCTGAAAATTTCCTGGTGTAACAAATAAAACACTATTTTTTTGGGAAAAATACATTTTATTCATCAACATAGCTTCCTTCTAGAGCGATACAATCAGTCCAATGCCTCTCTAACATTTCGATGCCTTTTTTGTAGAACTATTTATCTTTATTTTCAAAATAAGCTTCAATCACTTCTTCATTGGAGCCTAATCTCTTTCCCTGGAGCTTTTTTTTAGATCTGCATACAAGTAATAATCTGGCGAATTTTGCCATTGTTGCGATCGACTTATGCCATGGTGCATTGTCTTGGTGAAAGAGCAATTTTTTCATGGACAAATGTTCGTGCAAAATATGACCAACACATGCCATTGATATATTTACAATGTCAGCTATCTCACGCAACTTCACTTTACGGTCTTTCAAAACGATTTAGTGGATTTTTTTATATTTTCTGGAGTCACAGCCTCATTTGGGCATCCAGAGCGTGGTGCATCATCGATGGTTGTACGACTACGTTTAAATTCAGCATACCAGTCAATGATGGTTGATTTTCCTGGTGCAGAGTCCGGATAACACTTATCAAGCCACTGCTTTGCTTGAACGGTGTTTTCCCCATCAAAAAACAGTGTTTAATCAACACACGAAATTCTTTTTTCCCATTGTTTTGAAATTAACAAAAGTAGCGTCACTCAAACAACTGTAGCTTGTAAACTAATGGTCGGAATGTAATGCAATTTTGACACATATCGTTTGAAGGTTGCTAGAATTTAAAAATCATATGGGTTTTAAATTTGTGGCACCGTCTATGTATCAGACCGGGAACTTTTCAGGCGATGTGATATGTGAATAACCTGGGATTACCCTGATTTTTAAAAAATCGGTGATCGAATTGACGCGTGACAGATAATTTGAATTTATAGAAATTTAACACAGGTTTACAATTTTTTCGACATATTAGTGTTTATAATTTTAGATTCAGCTTTTCAACCTGAACTCGAATCTGTCAACATAACAAATTTTAAAAAAAATGTGTACTCCTGACGGAATCGTATATTGTTCCATATCAGCTATTTGTTTGCAAACTTTTTCGTGTTTTCGACATTTTTTTACAATCATCATAATTCTAGTAGAATTGGGCATCAAAACTCACGTAACCACGGAAATATTTTTTTTCAAATAATTTTTACCGAAGGAATCGTATCAGACGACCCCTTAATCATTTAATTTATCCCAAAAGTATTCGTGTTTTGTTATATTTCGGTAAACCTAAGTTTCCCGTTATTATCGATATAATTTTATTTCGATGAACTGTAAATCTCGTTAATTGTTAATTGTTGAAAAGGGTCGGGGATAATGACCGGGAGGTAATGGACCGATGCCGATGGGGTAACGGCGGTGAGGTAATGGCAGAGGGTATTGTCTGAAAGGGTAATGACCGGTGATGTTCTGTTACGAGATTCAACATGTATACCAGGTGTATCGATTTTGTCCCAAAATGTGTGAAACGAAATGAGTGTAACCGGAAAGATATAGTAGTAGTATTTATGTTTATGTTGGTTAGTGACGCGCGTATAATTGGTTTGCTTTACTATACACATGCAAACCACGTGGCATTGTTTTTTTGTTTATTCTATTAACCCTTGATGAGATTTTAGATTCCTATATTGAGGAGCGCGATTGCGCTCTTTGGCACTCAAAGGGTTAACCATTGTAAACGCCATATTTTTGTGTTGTTTGAAAAAATTAAGAAAAATTCATCATTTTGGAACAATATGATTGGTCGAAAAAATTCTTTAGACGAATGAAAAGACAAATTAACGCAACACTGAATCCGCCTTTACAAGATAGTGTTACTTTGTAAATATTTATGTATTTTCGATTTTTTTTTTAATAATTAATATTTTATTTTTAAAATTTATTGAATTTAAATTAAATTTGTTTATAAAATTTTAACATATAACATATAAACATATAAAATTATAAAAATTTATTATAAAAAAATATTAAATATAAAATACATTAGCATGTTAATGAATGACACTCCACAGCTCGTGAGCAGACGTAATGTGTTGAGAAATGGAAATAAGCACCATAACAATTAAACCGATTCACCCGGATCGCGTTATTTTGGTACTGTCCATCATAAAAATGACACAAATACGAACAAATTAAAAATACAAATACAAAGACATAATAGTGTATTATACAGTGTATACATATTCGATATTTTTTGCTTCACTCATTTTAAATGAGTAACTCACGGGACAAAATCGATATAGATCTCAGATTCACAGTCGAGTGTGCAATTTCAAAAGCTTATTGAGTTTGACGACGGGGTTGCCAGATACATACTGCACTTCAAAAAACAGAACATGCAAATAATAAATAAAACTACCAAAAAATTCAAATATAGATTTATGTTTATGTTTTTTGATTAAGCTGTTTTAGGAAACCGGCCATTTTATCCTGCACTCCAATGGATCAATCAATTGTAATAAAAGGATTAAATTGTATATCATCTAAATATATTTACATATATCGAATCAAAATATTAATATTGCATCTCTATTAATTACAGTTATTATTGGGTGTACACATGTATTTCCGACCTTTTTTAGTCAAATAAAAGTCATTAGTTTGTGTAGAAAATCAAAATGAATGTTTTATTCAAAGAATGCTCCTTCGGAAGCTATAACCTTCGCTCATCGTTCAGGCAATAAACGGATTCCACGATGGAAGAAGTCTGCGGTTGTTTCGAGGCGATCCAGTCATCGACCCATTTGTTGACGTTTTTATATAAAGTGAAGTGCTGCTGTGCCCGGGCTGATAACATCGACCGGAACAAGTGGTAATCAAAGGGAGCAACGTCTGGTGAATACGGCGAGTAGAGTAGAATTTCCCAGTTCTGCCTGTCCAAGTAGTTTTTGACAGGTATAACAACATGTGGGATAGCGTTGTCATGTTGCAAAATATTTTCATCGTGCCTTTTGTCTCATTCCGGTCGTTTTGCAGCTAGAGCTTGCTTTAAAGCCATCGGTTGTCGTCGATAAACTTGTCCCGTAATGGTTTCACGCTCGTTCAGCAGCTCATATAAACAACACCCTTCACATCCCACTAAATACAAAGCATCACCTTCGTACCATGGATATTTGCTTTTGGCGTCGACGGCCCTGGTTCACCTTGCTTGACCCACGCTGGTTTGCACTTTGGATTGTCATAATGGATCAACTTTTCATCCCCAGTGATGATCCGATGCAGAAACCCCTTCCTTTGATGTCGTTGAAGCAATAATTCGCACATGGTTTCCCGACGTTCCATGTCCCGTTTTTTCAATTTGTGTGGCACCCAATTTCCCAGCTTCTGAACCAATCCCATTGCATGTATACGTTGCGAAACACATTGTTGGGTAATATTCAAATCTTCTGCCAATTGTTTTTCGGTCTGACAAGGGGTTCACATTAAGCAATTCTTCCAATTCCGTATCTTCAAATTTTCTTGGTCCGCCTTCACGTTCTTTGTCTCTTACGTCAAAATCACCAACTTTGAATCGTTGAAACCACTCTTTGCATGTTGTATTCGATGGAGCATGTTCACCGTAAACTTCCACAATCAAACGATTTGTTTCCGCTGCACTTTTCTTCAACAAAAAATAATGAAGTAAAGCTTCCCGCAAATGCTGTTTTTGGCACAAAATTCGACTTTTCAATTACATGAAAATAATTGTTGCTTACGTTTTGAAGAAGTGTCACTATAGCAATTATTCTTGACATCTAACCTCCAAAAAACATGTATTGCCCGATTGAATAATATGCAAGCAGTGATACTAACGACAACTCTATAAAAAGGTCGGGAGAAGTGAAATGTACCGTAAAGCACGACTAACTAGGTGTCTGATCTGTCTCCATAAAGATCGCTGTATCCTGATTGCTGTAAATGTATACAGATCAAAAATAATTGTGGAACTTCTTGCTGCCGTATATTATATACAACAAAGAAATTTTCTAACTACTTCTGCCTATTTGACATCTGAAACCTGGTCAATTCTATTACAAACAACAATTATTACAAACTTGTCATGTTCTTATATCCGGTTATTTACGAAACTTGGTCGCACACTCTAACTAGTGGTGAATTAATAATAATGGTATTAGCAACTTTAATTCTCTTGAACTTGCCAATAAACCTTCAAATCTGGTATGTCGTCGATGCAAGTCCCATTTACCACGAAAATGAAACAATCATCCATCAAATGCATTTAGGAACAATTTGGAACCTAACACAAGTCGCGGTCTCAAAAATAATGCAATGGATACCTTTTACGAAATATTATGGCCATATTATCGACGAGTGCAAATATAGAATCAAGATATTCCAGCGCTTCACATTGACTTTGGCGAGTTTTGCGTTTATTTGATTGATCCAATGGTGGTGCATTTCCCTTGTCATTTTATGCTGGACCTCAACCTTCCATAAATTCCAGGGATAAATCGTGAAGAGTCGGAAAGAGGTCGAGCACGAACACTTAATGAGGTCATTATTAAGAAACTCGACATCAAGCAACATTATGTAATCAAAAATAACTCAAGAAAATGGAACGCAGCAATTCCCAGATTACCAGCAGTGAATAAAAGGGGGTCCCGATAAAACCATATTTTTGGGAACAAATCAACATTTTTTGAAAAACAGACTTCTCGTAACGGACATTTTCTTCTTCACATCGCTGAAATGAAGCTCATTTCTTGGGCGGTTGTTTCCAACGGAAACGAACTGACTTGATTTATAATGTTGTTATTAATTCTACTCTACAAAGGTATATTACTTCGTGGTCTTAGCCTTAACCACCCTAAGGTGAACACCACCAAGTGTTATCAACCCAAAGGTCTCGAGTTCGAATTCAGTTGCAGACTATAATTTTATTAAGCGATTATTACTCTTAACATCATCGATGTTGTCGGATCATGTATTCTTCTAATATTGATAGGGAATTGAAATTTAGAATGGCATTCCAAGTGGAGCGGAATAAGCATATTATTATATTATTCTAACCGGCGGCGATAATCATCATTGAAAATACTGGAAGTTATTTAAGCGCGAGCAATTTGGGACGCAGAGGCAGTTGTAATTTAACCAGTGACTTCTCTGATATGGTTACTGCAAAAAAAGTAATCGGTTTAATTGTAATAACTATCGCAGAATAGCAATGTTGAGCACTGGTTGGCTTTGAACAACCGCAGCAAAGTTATTTATAGCGAGTGCATCTTAGTCACGAGTTCCAACGTATTCAAACATATGAACAACCTACCAAATCTCTCTATTTATTTTCTGTTTAAAACTTTAAAAAAGGCGTGCGGCAGCATCTAATATATCTATGTACAGATTACTTATTACTGTAAATTCAAGGTATACAGCAAAGATAAACTTTCAGCGGCTTTTAAAATCACCTCAAGAGTATGGAAAGGTTATCTTGTAGACCAAATATTCTTTAATTTATATTGAAAATACGTCTCCGTCAGCTTGACATATAGACTAGTGCAGCATTAGCATATGCTGGCATTTTAATTCAAAGAGAAGGTAAAAGAGTTTAACAACGAGAAGGGGCGATAGAGGGGGTGGCTTCAAGAAAAACGCATGTTTGATTTTTTTATTAATTACATTATATTTTATTGAAAAATACTAAAATTTCAACCAAACACTGACGGTAAGCGGCTTCCAGAAGCTTGTTGTAACTGAGCGTAAACTAATTAGTATGATCATGCTAATTAGGAAAAGCCGTTGGAAACTTACGATTCATTTGTAGTTCGAAATTATATTATAGGATTCATTAAAAATTCATTAAATTCTGGAGTCAGCAAGTTAGAAACTGACTGTCGTTGAGGAGGCCAAATCTTTTCATGGAATGTTACCACCAATATAAATTTTTCGATATAGTACTGTACGCTCCATCTCTTAGATAAAATACACAAATTTTATTGTGTCTTAGCTATGAAAATCGACCACGTGTTATCCAGAATCGGGGCCTTGAGTGTATATTGGAATATTACTGATATGATTGATAAAGTTAATATTAAATAAAGTTGGTGATATACATCTAGGGGCGAGCATGCCACTTTGCACGCAGCACGTGGGTATAAGTTATATGGAAAATTTATTATTTCTTAGATTTTTTATAATCCCTTGTGAGCTACAATGAATGTTTATCTCTTAACTTTCATAAAAGAAAAAAGGTTTTTTCAAGATCTGCTCTAGGCAAAACAACAAAATAAAATATCCATCATTTTGATGGTTGCGAAAATAAAGAGAAAAGTACTTAAACACTATACCTGATTGATGTTTAGACCTGTAGAATAAAATGTACGAGGTACAATTTTAATGTACAAATTAGTTCTAACGATGTCTTTGACACTTTGAAATAAAAGGTACTGTTGTATACACGTGGCACAATACAGAATTGAATAACAATTAGAATTATTGTGAAGAAGAACAAAAACGATAAGATACCGTATGCATTTATCATGTAAATGGCTTATTCTTAATATGGAGTTAATTTTCGTCAGCGGTTTATCAGTACAAGTTAATTAGGTTTAGTGCTGGATGCAAGTATCAGGCAATGTGAATCGGTACAGTACCATGAAATTTAGGCACGATTCTATAGTAGCCATCTTCTCAATAGGTATATGATGGCAATCCGCTCCCTTTTTAACATGGTTTGATCCGGCCTTTAAATGTGCTACCTGTAGATTAGAATCTAGGTTCAGCCTAGATGTATGTTGAACTGGTTCAGTATTGATGTTTATTGAACATCAATTATGCCTATTTTCCGCCTATGTGAGTCGAAGCTTGTCTTAATAGTCGATTAAGGATAACTAATAATTTCTAGTTATCAATGTTAATTGAGGAGTAATGCACTTACCTAGTGTGGGGCTTAAACCACTGTTTCCAATTAAATGATGAGACTGACTTTTTGTAAAAATCTAATTTATTTATTCTAATTTATTACACTAACAAATGTCTATATTTGTGTTTTGGTGCTAGGAAAATAAGATCTGTTATTTTCTTTCAATGTATTCCAATTTATGCATGTTTAAACATGCTCACGGCCTTGACAGAATCGCAAAGTGATCAAGTTAACGACGTTTACTTCAACGGTATTGGTTGGTCAACTGGATTTCTTCTGACATCTTAATGCATCATAAGGCTAGGATAATTCTAGTTAGAATACTTCCATAAGATACAATGTATTAATGTACGTCATGTTAAGTGACTTTAGTGGACGGCAATATCTCTTTGGTCCTTATTTTTTTAATTGCTGCCTATATGTCATCCCACTTCTGGGTATCATCTCTTTTTGAACCAACGTCCTGAAATATTCGCAATGGATTGGAATATTGAACTTTTAACAGTTGCTCAGAGATTTTTATTGATGGTAAGACAGAATTATTTAAGGTACTAAGTGACGTGTGAAATTCTGCTCGAATGATTCCTTGATGTTTGATAAATCACCGTGAACAGAATTATTTAAGGTACCAACTGACGTGTGAAATCCTGCTCGAATGATTCCTTGATGTATGATAAAGCACCGTGATTAGTTTTAAAATCCCCGCCCTTTGAGTTGGATCGTTGTAGTAGTGGTTCCGCGACTGGCATCCATGGTATCGACTCTGCTTCCATCATTGGGTAGAATTTGTCTTTATGATCATTACTGGCTAGATTCTCTGTTGTTGGTTTGAGGTAAACAGACTCATCTCCATTTTTTGTTGGTATTGGAAACACCTTATAAATTTGATACCTTTGCTCATTGACCTCAAATTCTCCTTCGTTCTGATGGCCGCTATAATGGACAGTGTAACCATTGGTGGTGTCATGGTTGCCACTTCCATCGAAGTTCTTGTAGTGCGTGTATAAAGTACAAATCTTTGCCTGGTTCGAAAGGTTTTGGAGCTCTCCAAGTCTTGGAAGGCTAATCACGTTCCATGTTTCCATTTTTAAAGCTTTGTCCGTGTACATTTTCCGAGGTCATGTTTGTGATGAATTATATATGATAACCGAAGCCTTTGCGAAAGGTTCATCACATAGTAGTTTTTGTGAGACAAGGTTGTTAGCCTTCCGCCTAGCCCCCTTATTAAGTGTCTGAATCACGTACTGGTGAATAATCTTAAGGCTTCTAGTACCATCTTGAACACTTTTGTATAGCGTGCCGCTTGATACAAAACTGACGCCCATTTCAGCCACCCCTAACTTGGGGAATAAATGCTGATTCGGTATTAGTTTTAAGGCGCCAATGACTCGCCGTGACTTATAGTGTCCATGACTTTAAACAAAAATTTTTCTGCTCGTCTTCATTACATCGCCTGATTTATTTAGGGTAGCTCTGGGAACCACCGCTGGGCGGTTTGAAACTAGTACTTTGCTCCTCAAGTATGAATTGAGGACTTTTACCAGAAATGACGAGTTGTAAAAACAAAATAGCTTTTTTGCGTAAATTCGGTATTTCTACAGCCCAGACAGATTGACTGACTGATATGAAATTTCATAAGTAAATTTTCTCAATAAATTGGGGGGACCTTCAATAGGCGATTATTTGATTTTTTACAAATATTCCATATAATATTATTAATTGTCTACATTTGCCTGTATTTTGTGTGATATGATACATATGTAGTCGTTGGAAAAATACCTAAGTTTGTATGTGCGGCAGTAATGCAATGGGCGGCAGTAATGCAATGGTTATGTTTGACACCAAAATGAAACCAAAAAACTAGGAATCGATGATGAATTCGATCACTATGTAATTGCTTAACAATTATTTTTATTATTCTGTACGATACATAATATTTGTACTTAACATTTTATTTTACACTTTTTAGTCTTTAGGAGTACAGTGTATTGCATTTTGCATTAATTAGAAGCACTTCTATAAAGATTAAGGGTGAAGAGATTCAACGATCGCGCCTACAGAATCGATCTCACGATTCCAAGAGTTGTAGTCGACCATTAATATATCTCAACGGAAATTGTGGCGACGTCTTCATACCGGTAATAAATTTTCAATCGATGGATAAATTTTTGCCGGTGGCTTTGAATCGAAGACAGTTTCCGACAATCTCAGCTGTCGCAATCGCCATCAACAATCTGCAGGGACAGACGTCAGATAGCGTTGGCATCGATTTCGAAACGGCTGTCTTCACACGCGGTCAGCTCGACGTCACATTGTCTCGATTGAGAAATGCAAACAATGTAAAGGTTTTCGCGTGACGATCGATAATTCACACACAACAAGAAGCATTTGAAAACTACCGTAGTAAAGTAATTTAAGTAAATGGCGAAAAAAAAATCTTTTTATTTCAATTTTCATTTCATACTCCTTCACACTATGTTTTCAGGTTTAAATAATCCGACCGAAGACATGATACGTGAAGTTGAGCACAGTTAATTTTTTATAGGTAAACGAACTACGTTTAATTTTGAAATCGACCTCAGCTTCGTCTAATCCAAAATATTAAATTTAGAGTAGCAAAGCTGCTGCAAAGACATTATCCCGTGTGCCCTACCTGACACTAACTCAATATATCTCCTATTATTCGTGTGTCAAATGTTTCCTCCTATTATATTAAATATTCAAATTTATCGGGAAATGAAAAATCATCTAATATCTAATCAAACTCTTATTTTCTTGTTCTCGACCTTTTACCAATTTTTATCATATATGTTTCATATCTCGGCTATCGTTTGTTGGTAATCTTCTAGGTCATTCTGAACCATCGAACAACCTGTGGTAATTTTCAAAGGATTCCATTTTTCTTCTGTGAATAATTTTTGAAAATGATCCGAAAACAACATTGAATCGAAAATCAATTTTTATGTATATAACTCTTTGGGTACAAATATCATCAAGTGAGTTAGACAAATATTTACAGCAGAATTGCAAACCCAAAATAATTTCAAAGTTGCAGATGATGTTTTCATTGATAAAATTAATAATAAATGAAACCTTAGTAATTTATACAAAGAAGCAAAATGGAATGTAATATTGTAAATCAATTACGCTGACGTCACGAAATGCTGCATAATTTACGTATGGCGCGCGATAACGATGTGGTTTCTTCATTCATTTTCGCGCACTTCATTCATTTTCATAACTTTCTTTTCATTTTTTTTATACGATTTTTTTTATGTACAATGAGTAGTTTACAATTACAAGATAAATTTTGAAAAATCCGATTTTCGCATCTTTCAAAAAATACGTGATATTGGTACAGTTCCACCCCACACAACTTTTAATATTACATTTTTTTAATGCAACTTTTACCTTTGAATAAAGGAAGCAAAACATAAAAATTTATAAATTATGCACCAGACCTTTTTATATGCTGCATAACATGATGTTGTTAAACATAAAACCTCAATAAACACAAAACACTTTTATATGCATATTATGTCAAGCGTTTTGTCGTCGTTCTATTTGTATTCAGTTTTCATGGAAACTTATTTTATATTGTTTGGTAAATCGATGATAGTGTTTAAAATTGTATCCATAGGCGCTACTAATGAAGGGGAAGTAATGATACTACTGCCTAAGTTTTAGTGTAGTTGAACGTTTAGGAAAACGCTAAAAATGTCTAGTATTTGACTTCTTAAATTGCGCTTTAAATTTCGGCGTTCGTTAAAGACTAAAGACTTTTATATATAGTAAAGTAGTCTTCTACGATGCAACCACAGCTCAGGTATCTTGAGGAAGCCTCATGCAATACATGATGCAATGCCATTTTAAGCAGTTGTGATCATTCTTCAACATAATGACATTTCTGGCCCGACAAAATCAATTTAGGTTCGGCAATAAAATATTGTTAGCTAGATTTGCTTTGTTACATCTTAAACAATATTTTTAATACTTTCCTTCTCCTTAGTGGAACCTATACGGCCTAGATTATAGAAACGATGAAGGTTAACAAAATATTTACCATTCTTGACTAGCTCGGAAATAGTCTGAAGATTCTTCGACAAATTTGGAATATGTATCTTTCCTATCAGTACACAGAAGGTGTCTTTTCCTGAATCGACGAACTTTGGTACATAAATCGCACTCATTGTGAGAATCAATTTATGATTGCCTGATGCTATACGTATCTAAATTTCGAATAAATGTCGCCAAAGATTAAGATATCGGATTGGCAAGGGCTTCGGAGAACCTTAGTCTCTCGATGTGTAAACTACCTGAAAGTAGTCCAAATTTATATATCTGTGTAGCATTTTAGCATAAACCCCACCTATTTTCAATGTCCATACACTTTAACACTATAGTGTTTGATCTTAAAAATATCTGTACAAAGCGATTGTATTGATTGTATTAATGTATTGAACGTATTGATGTAATCACCACGTCATTGGGCATTGCTCTGAGCAATAAGATAAATCCTTGTAGTTTACTACAAGTAACTCACTGAAGACGGCAGTTACAAGAGAGGAGGTATGACACACACTGGTGACCGTTGGTATAATTTTAATCAAAATTTTAATATCTTTTATTTTGACCGAACCATATGCAGAAAGATATCATTGACGATCAATAAGAAAATAGTTTCAATAGTAACCTAGCACAAACGGCGGTAACCGTAGAAAATGAGGAAGCATATGGACACACTTGATAAGCACTTATCTCTAATAAATCTATTAATGATTTTTTCTGAAGCTTTAAAAAATGTATTAACGGTCAAATTTTTCGAAATATAATTTCAAATAATTTTGACCGGATATAAAATTCATATTCATTCAAAAATGTAAATTTCGTGCGACATCTATTAACAAACATTTGGAATTGTAAACTCTTAATATGTTCATGTAAGAGGTCACTCGCTGCAGTAAGCGATAAAATTCAAAATGTTGATGTATTTTCATACTTTATAATCATAATATTATAATATAAAAATTGCATTAAAACGCGACATTTTTGAAAATATTTTATTTTGACATTTCATGGATTTTTCATATTGCGTACACACACCAAATGTTTTATATATACCTAATTGTAAAAAAGTTTCTTCCAAAAATTATAAATTAAAAATTTATTATTTCCCTAAAAGCCAAAACCTAAACAGGAAATGGTAAAAGCTTTAAGAGTTCAGGAAATAACTAAGCGGCTTGGTTTAGCCAGTTGCCTGTTCCGAAACATCGGGTAATCTTAACTTCAATATTTACTATTGAATGTTATATTGAAATTAATTTAATGACAATTATTGTGGTTAAGGATTATAAATTATTCTAAAAAAGGCGCTGTTTCAACCCAATTTTCCCTGAGATCGAAAGCAACTAAAGGTCATGCTAGTGGAACTATAGTCTTACAAATGAATCCACGAAGAATTGTTTACTGGCGAGAAATTAACTGAAAAACGTATTTCAAGAGCAGCATCATTCTGCAACAGGAGTTGAAAATATTACTTTTCACGAAGAAATTGACTGCACTTTCGAAATAGCGAGAGGACTAGCGCCGACGGATACTATTTTTACTTCGGTTGGCGATTGTCTGCTGAAGTAGTATCTGTTGTAAGCACTCGATTATTATTACTCGAGCTTATTATTCAGAGGCTTATTTATTATACGGTTTTCACATAGGAGAGGTTTAATTTATTTTGTGGTGTGTTGGGAAAACTTCGACGTTTTACGATAATTAGTTTAGTGTTAAAAATCAGGGGCAAGATTATGAAATGAACCGCAAAATCAGTTGTTTCAAAATATTTCAATTCTCAAACGCAAGAAAAATCGAAAAATGATCAAAGGTGGTCTAGATATTTTGCAGGAATACTCAAATAAACGAAAGTTTAATGGAAAAATTGTTTTCGACAACTACTTGATTAATGAGCAATTTGAAACGGAAATATGTCACCGGTAGAAATTCAATATAGAAAAGGTCCTAGAAGATTAGTCGTTAATATTAAAATATTATAGAAATGTGTTTAATGCGTCACTCCACATCCACTAAAATAACTTTTAATAAATTTAATGGAGTATGTTTGGAAATATTTTTCAATTCGCCCCTTTTCACGATTCCGCCCCTGCTCTTACTTACACTAATTAAATACAAGTTTATCATTGACTACATTTTAATAAGCGAACTGTTTCGAGAGATCTCAAGAAATACCATTTCGGATATTTTTATATTCTGGACCAAACAAATGTACAGATATTTTAAATTCGTCGTCTACGTGAGTGAGCCGGCGTAAACCACTTTCATTAACTGCTCCGAAATGAAAACACAAAAATGCTAAATGGTCGTAACAAAAAAAAAAGTAATCTACAAAAATACACTCATTTTTAAATATTTGGTAGCAATCGATGATTGACAAAAATGACAAAGAAATGGTTATCGATTTTTGTAGAAAAACTGTTTTTCAGTAAAATTTTGGTCCCTGTAGCACAGATTGATACGGATTAATTGATCGGGATGAAACTTCATACTTAAGCTTTTTCCATAAATTGGGAGATCCCAGTAATTTTTGGCTGAGATTGGTCCACCGGAAGTGGCAGCTTCTATAGAAGCGTTTTCATCTTTTCAAATATTTGTACTAAAAGATTCTAAATTAAATTGGCAACATTATCGGTTCAGATTAATTTTTCAAATTTCAATCGGAAAAGTCGATTTTTGATAAGAAACTGTTTTTACTTTCTTTTGCGTAGTAAAATAAGGAAAATGTTCGTGCTTGAGATTTTTCCTAATTTACCTTTCGCTGTATCACTGAAGTAAAAAACAAATGATTTAAAAAACTGTGTGTTTGTGTAATTCCGTGCGGATTAAATGTCTGTATCCTCTCTAAAGCCCACAGGATTTGACGGATTGGGATGAAACTTCATACCTAAGCTTTTCTCATTAATTCGGAGATCCCGTCGGAGCTTTTTCGTTTTTTGTAAATAATTTGAAAAGTAATGCATTTACGAGAAAAACGACTTTAAACTAATTGATTCTAATTTAAATTTGCAACAAAATCGGTTCAGATCATTTTTCAAAAATTTAAGCGGAAATGACGTTTATTTTTGCAAAAATATGTTTTTGAACAAATATGCGGCACAATACAGCTCAAGTGGATTGATTGATTAGGATGAAACTTCGAGCTTATGCTTTTTCTACTAATTGGGAGATCTCAGTGGATTTTGACTGAAAGCAGTCCATCAGAAGTGACAGCTTGCATAGCTTCAATAGTTTGAAATGTAGTTTTACACTGATGGTATGCTAACCAGAACTATAACAAGAACTTACTGCAAAAACGAAGGTTTCGCCAATTAACCAAATTTTCTTGCAACGCCTCGAATTATTTGTCGCAGTACTTTTGTAGATTTAATCAAATACATACAAAATGCGATCAATTATTAAGTTGTTCTAGCCTGGCTGTCCAATTCACCAAAATGCTCAAAATGTTTTATAGACAATATAACTTCATAAATTTTAAAAACCATTCTCAGAGTTCAAAGCTGATCAAGCTAAATTTGTGACATTACTCAAGACCTTTTCAATGATAATCATGTGACACGTTCGCGCATATATATTCTATAATGAGTGATTAAATAGGCAGTAGCACCAAAACGGTATTTTCGAGAACTAGACTGCTAATAAAAGACTTGTCGCTATTCCAAGGCCTTTGTAACGATATTCCTACCACTTGATTATAAGGAAATACGAAAAATGTAACGGCTTCCAGCGCGACTTCTACACTGCCTACCCAGTATAAACCCGATAATTGCAACACTCGATAACTGCAAAAACCCGATAGTTGCATCATAACAAATTTTACACTAAAAAACTTTTGAACTTTTTGCAATGGTTAAAAATAAATCTCGATAACTGCAATTTTTTTTTATCGTCTCGCGATGTTCTTTTCTGGTTCCAAGGCTCTCCCAACTCTTTCACGGTTCGCTTTTTTCCGTCCTTACTTTTACGCCAATGTGTAGGCCAATTCGAGGACGTACGGTCATAGGTCCGATTTTGTTACCATCTGCACATTGCATAGCTCCATGCCAGCCTATACTGGCATGGAAGATGGGTCGGCCCATGAGTTTTGCACTCTGACAGGGGGTCATAGATGTGTTCCATTTCATCACAGATCGTAATCTGTTGATGAAAATTCCCTTTTGCATCCTGCCCCTATCGGGATTCGAACCCGGTACCTCCCGATCCAAACGCCAAAGCTTTAACCACTGTGCCATTTGGTCGGTCTCGCGATGTTCAAGTGAATAGAACGAACAAATGAATTATAAAGCGTATAGGCAAAGAATACACTCACGCATATTAACGCTCTTCTAGTCTTCAAGAACATGCCAACCATATTTTTATCGTTAAAATTTGTATCTCTTTTTAAAACGCATGTATGCATATTATTCATTTGTGTTTCCTTGTTTGATGGATTCAGTGTTGATTTGTAATTGTGCAATTAGGAGTGGTATTCCGGGTTTATTTACTTAAAGAATATTAATTAAAAATGCGTATTATTAGTCGGTTAACTCTTAAACAAAAATGTGAAATTATCGCGAAACTAAATAAAGGTGAAAATTTAAAAACATTAGCTGCTGAATATAAATGTGATAAATCGACAGTTTCGAGAATAAAAAAAAATAAAAGTACAATCACGAAATATGCAAATTCTCAACAAAATGCTCTGTCGAAAATAAAAGCCATCAGAAGTTGTGAATATCCTAAAATGGAGCGCGTTTTATACAAATGGTTCCTATGTCAACGAGAGCGTCACATTCCAATGTCCGCTGAAATTTTAAAGAAAGAAGCGAAATTATTACACAACATAATAAAGGAAGGCACTGGAGAATTTCAAGCCAGTAATGGTTGGTTTATTCGATTTAAGAAACGGCACGGAATTAGATTGCTTAAAACTACAGGAGAAAAATTGTCTAATAAATCAGATGGTGTTGAAAATTTTAAAGAAATGTTTCATAATAAAATAAAGAAGTTGCAATTAACCCCCGATCAGATTTATAACGCAGATGAATCAGGGTTATTTTGGAGAATTTTACCAAATAAAACCCTGGTTCATTTAAATGAAAAATCAGCGCCCGGACGGAAAATTTCCAAGGAAAGAATAACGTTTTTGGCATGTACAAATGCGACCGGTAGCCACAAACTAAAGCCGCTTGTAATAGGTAAAGCTCGGGAACCGCGGGCTTTTAAAAATTTTAATATGCCAGTTGTATACAGAGCGAATAAGAATGCCTGGCTGACCTTGGAGCTGTTTAAAGAATGGTTCGAAAAATATTTTATTACCGAGGTAAAACTAGTTGAAATTTGAAACAAAAAATAATAAAAATTACATTCCAAATGTTTTAGGTTCGTTTATTTTTGAGACAGCAGGGATTGCAAGAAAAAGCACTACTGTTGCTTGACAACGCTCCTTGCCACCCGAAAGATGGAGCCCTTAGCAGCTTAGATGGTCTAATTAACGTAATGTGCCTTCCACCCAATACTACGGCCTTGATCCAGCCAATGGACCAAAATGTGATAAACATAACCAAATTGTTTTATAAAAAAAATTTATTGAACCATTTGATAAATTCTTATGACAACGATTTTGAATCAGCGTTGAAGAATACTAACTTAAGACACGCGGTAAATTTTCTGTTCAATGCATGGGAAAGTTTGGATTCAGGCACAATTGCTAAATGTTGGAAGCCCCTAATGCCAACATTTGAAACGATGACTCTGAAGACGACGTTCCATTAAGTGTGATCCGCAATAGAATGCACAACGAGAAAACTCAAAACTTATATCCAATATTGCATTTATTACAACAAATTTCTCCTACTAAGACATTTTCTGACAAGGATGTTGACGAATGGGTTTCGGAAACCTACATTCCCATACACGTAAATGATGAAGTCGATGTAATTTCAGTAAGCGAAGAATCTGAAGAAGAAATAGAAACAATCCGAAATAAGCATGAGAAGGCGGTAAATGCATTTAACATTTGTTTGGAATGGGCTGAGGCAAACGAAACTCCGGCTGAAGACGTTTTGATATTGAGGAAGATTAACAGCATCGCAATACAAAAATCGTCTGACGTTAAGGTTCAATCTAAAATATCTTCCTTTTTTAAAGCAACACATACGTCCTAATGTGATAGAAATTATGTATGCGAGTATGTATATGAAAATATATTCATACTGAACTTAGCTAAGTAAATATAATGAAGTAAATAGAATTTGAATTTTATGATAAAGATAAGCTCGTACATAGTACTATGTATTTTACTAAGCAAAAAATTAATTTTTTTCTTTGTATAAATTTATACCCGATATTTGCAAAATTTCGCATTTTGCAACTCTAGCTTGACTTTAATTGGTTGCGATAAGCGGGTTTATACGTTCGCGCATATATATTCTATAATGAGTGATTAAATAGGCAGTAGCACCAAAACGTTGTTTTCGAGAACTACTGCTGATAAAAGTTTTTCAGTACTAAGGTGATCCAACTAAATTTGTGGCATTCTTCTACACCTTTTCAAAAATGTGCAATATATACGTCCGTATTCTATAATAATGAAAAATTAGCTACCAGCACGGTGGATTTGCGAACTAAAATGCTGATAAGCAAATTGTTGCATGGTCAAAAATCTATTTAACGAAATGTCGCATTATGTTATGTAATTGCTTCCAGCGCCACAACGCCAGTTTTGAGTATAAGAGTGCTTCAGCTAACTCTGAATTATTCTTTAAAATGTTTTCAACGTTATACGACAAAAATCTATTCTATAACAAATTAATAATTTGTCGACAACGCCAAAACGGTGACATTATGAACTAAAGTGGTACATACACAATTATTGGCTGATACATCCACACGAGTATGCAGGTGTAGGTGCCGAAAGCTTCTCAATTCTCCGAAGTTAAAATGAAGATTTATTAAGTGTATATACTGTCATCGGTACTGACATCCGCCGACGAACAGGATAAATTTAAACTTGGGTTTGTAGAAGTTATTGATATTCTGATAAAAATGACAAAACTTGACCTTCGTCCAACATCTACCCTTCTATTTTAAATTTGGAGAATTGAGAATATTTTGCGATCTGTACGTCAAGGGGTAGGGTACTTCTGACTAGAAATTTTATATTAATTGCAAATACTCGTGTAGTTTATGGTTGAAAGTGTCTTAAATGAGACCATAATTTGTAGGTGTATTTTTTAATTCAACCCGAGCAAGCAGGCTTACTCCGGGTATCAACACCGTGCAAAGGTTGTACAGTGCAAAATAATAATAAAAACACAGTGTGCAGAGTAAAATTACTGAAGTTGAATAAAAAAACACAAAGCAGTTTTTGACTGCGCACTGCCTACTCGGGTTGAATTAAAAAATGGACCCTGTATATACCACTTTTGTTCATAAATTCGCTGGTTTGGCGCTGTTTGCAAATTATTCGTTTTTACAGAAAACACATTTGTCATATTTTATTGAAAAGGTTATGAAGAATGGAGCAATAGCTCAAGCCACTTAGTACTAAAAACTACCGTTGTGACACTGGAAGCAGTTACAGTGTTTCTGATTCCAATGTAATCATGTTGCATAACGTTTCGGAGGTCTTAGAAAAAGCAACAATTTTGTTATCATAATTTTAATTCTTAAATACACCGTTTTGGTGCTGGTAGCCAATTAATATTTTATTATTTATACAAATTTAGTTGAGGCATCTTATTACTCAAAATTACCGCTATGATGCTGGTGGCAGATACACTTTCTCTCATTTCGATATAATCATGTAACGTACCGTTTAAACGATCTTGGACTAATAACAATTTTAGTATCAATGAATTGATGTGAAAAACCGTTTTGGTGCTCATGGCCAATTCTTCGTTTCTTATTGAAAATATATACGATAGGTATATAATTGATAAGCTTTGGAAGAATGCCCCAAATTTGGCTGAAGCATCTTAGTACCAAAACTACCGTTGTGGCGCTGCAATCAGTTCAATTTTTTATATCGTGTGTATATCGTTTGAAAGGTCCTGGAAATGCCAATAATGTTGTTATCAGCGCTTAAGTTCACAAATCCACCGTTTTTGGCGTTGATAGCTAATTATTAATTTATTATAGAATATATAGTATGCTTGCGGCATATCATTGAAACAGTTTTGAAGAATGTCACGAATTATTATAACACATCATGTCCACAATCCACAGTTTAACTTTACTATAACAACTGTAAATTATTACTCCGACCAATTAAACTAAAATGAATAATTCCAACAGCGTTGTTTTACCTTTATGCAAGTTTTAAATTATTCAAAAAATAATTTTTAAATTTCTAATGTAATAACTTGTACGTCACAATTCTTAAAATTGGCTGCCTAAACGGAACATAAGATGAATAAATACAAAATAAATCGATTAATTTCAAAGTCTTTTGAATGTCGTGCAGAGCATAGAAAAATCTAGGCCTAAAACATTTTAACATTGATGTAATAATAAAACCAAGGCAGTTACTAAAGAGCAACAACCATTTAGTACCATAAACATCGGTTAAATTTACGTTAATACGAGTATAGAAGTAAGAAATAACCTTCAAATATATTTAAGATAAAAAACTTTTTGAATTGTTTTTATCTGCGGCATGATAAAAATTAGACAAGATTTAAATTCATTGAATTGCAATTTCCACTTAAAATCATTTTTTATTGAGGTTAAGTGTAAAAAGTTTATTCATTTAATATTAATAACTTCAATGAGAAATTAGATTTCCATGTGTGCTGCTGCACTTTAACAAATGAATTTTTCTTGTATGTTCATCATTTAAATGCAATATGAATTAGGTCGAAGCAATTTCATGCAGACATAACGTACATAAAACTAGGCATATGCGCAAAGCTATCTTCCCGATTTTATTTTCTATATTTAATAGGATTCCATAATTACTACCGGGTTATATGCAATTCATTGGTAATTTGATACCATATCATAACTATCAAGAAAGAAACTGTATTATTTAATAATTGGACTTCTTTCTTAGATATTAAACTTTTTATTTTATGTTCTCGAGCAGTTTCGGTGTGTCACGCACAGTCTGCAGGGTATATGATTCGAGTACATAATAAGGATATACTGATACATACGTATACATATTTTTATTATGTTGATGTTACGATTTCAGTTTATTTACTTTTGTACATACATTTCCTGAATAAAATACATAAATGTTCGTGCTGATACGAGTATTATACCGAAAAACATATGAAATTATAGAAATATGTATGAGGGTAAGAAACATAAATTCTTTGTATGCTTGTATGTATTTAGAAGACATCATAAAAGTTGATTTGATTTTTGCAAACATAATTTGCTTCTGATTTATTTGTAACCCCACAGAGTACATTTTGTTTAGGATATTGGTTCAAAAGACGTTGAACCTAAGTTAATTTTAAATGTACACAAACTTACGTGGTTTATCGAGTGACTAGCTATATGCACGCACCTAAACCAATTACCACCAACATGAACAAAAACTATTATAATTGTTGAACATTCAACTTAATGACCTATGACCAGTGATGATTGGTGTCATTGTTGTTGTGAACGTATTTGTTTATGAGAATGGTTCCTAGGCCGTGCTTATATCCGATTCCCATACTGCCCCGTTCTTAATCCGTGTTCGACATACTTGGCCAAGGTAGAACCTCTGTTTCTGCCCTTTCGAGTCGCATACTCGTTTACTAACTTCTTATTCATTTTCGGTCGAATTGGACACATATATATTCATATATATGTACACATCCAACGTCATATAAATTAAAATAATAACAATAAATATAAATAATAATAATAAATTTCAAAATTTAGGTGTCCTTCTCGCCGGCCAGAATCATATTCGTCAGAACAAAACCAACTATGGCACAAGTAGCACGGTGCATTGTGCATCATTATGCATTATACGAATTCTTAGCCGGAACCATATATAAAGCCTGTCGTGCATTATTCTGCACTATATGATTTTTCAGCCGGAACCATAGTTTTATCATTGGGAACTGGGAACTATTAGGAGTTTGCACAATGAGCACAAGTAGCAGTTGACTGAAATGTATCGTGCTACTTATGCCATAGTTTGTTTGGTTCCTGTTAGCTTTGTATGGTTCTGACTGGCATTAAACGGTTCCGACTGAAAAATCAGATAGTGCATAATGATGCATAATATATTGCGCTATTTCTGCTATAGTTGGGTATTCTAGCTGGCATGTCCAGCTGGCTTTATACGGATCGTTGGCATAGATGTTCGCCTTCAAATAGCTGCTTCTCACTGTAGGAACAAAACTATGGGTGTTAGATCACAGGATCCAGACGGCCAATTAATGTTCCCTTTTCCAGATTTTATTCGATTACCAAATGGTTTGGGCATCAATGTCAATAACTCCTCCTATTATATTTGAGGATAACATTTTATCGGCTTTAAAGGGATTTGGAGACGGTTGTGGTCTTAAAAAAATATACCTTCTTTTATTCTGAAAGAGTACGCTGACATTTTAGCAATTCTATTATGTTACCTATTCAACTACTTCTTAAGCACCGGCGTGTTTCCCGAAAAATGGAAAATTTCAAAACTTACACCAATTTTTAAATCAACCAAACGAGATGACGTTACATGCTACAGAGGAATATGATCTACATCATCAATTCCAAAATTGATGAATTATTATTATGCAATTGAAAGTTGCATTAAAATTCCTGATGAATTTTGCATGTGCTTTAAATCCACAATTGCAAACCTCGACAAACCGGTGACAATTTGTAATAATGGGAAATGAGAAATCAAACGTTATTAAAGTTACGTCCGGTGTTCCCCAAGGATCTCACATTGGGCCGTGGATATTTATTGTTTCATAGGTCATATAACCGAGATAATCAAAAACTCAAACGTGCTCATATTTGATGATGACGTGAAAATTTTTCGAATTGTTAATGGAATGCTAGATACGAAGAAACTCCAAGAAGACATCGATAAATTAAGTGAGGGGTGTGATCGAAACTTGCTCTACTTAAATATTAAGAAATACAAAATCATGTCTTTCCATCGTAAGAGAAATCCGTTAATTACTTCGTACAAAGTCAACAACGGAGTATTGCAAATGGTCAATGAGATCATAGGTGTTACATTTGTCGAAAATGCAAGTTTCAATAGGCACATTGAAAATTGTATTGCGAAAGTGAATGCCATGTTTGGATTTGTTAAAAGATGGACAAGTAAATTTAAAGATATTGAAGCCTGGTTCACATTTCGCTTACATTCGATCTCAACTGGAATACGCTGTATCGGTCTGGAATCCATACTATGCTGTACACATTAAAAGAATTGAAAGCATTCAAAAGAAGTTTCTGATTTTCTTGTTGCCAGAAGAGAAAAGTGACAATTTACCATTCCATGAAAATGTGGCTCGGTTACCTCCTTACTCAACAAGATGCACGGATTACAAAATATGCATGCTTGAAAATGACGACTTCTCTTTGGTGCGGCTTTCATTGGTAACGGTTTGCTTGGTAACATTGATTCAGCTTACATTTTGGAAAACATATCAATTCATGTGCCTTGCAGAACCTTTCGAAACCATGAGTTTTTAGCACTAGAACACCATTCCACAAATTATGGAGAAAATAACCCCATTAATAGGTCGTCTAAATTTTTCAACATCGTCGTCGACCTATGTGACTTTAATTTATCAAAGGACAACTTCAAAAATATCCTTAAGAATTATTTTTAAAATTTTTAATCGTTAAATCAAGTTTTGATTTATATTTCTGTGTTTTAAAGTTCTTTATTTGATTTTTAATATTTTTGTTTTAAATTAAATTCTGAAATCATACAAATCACAGAATAAATTTCTTTGAATAAATAAATAAATAAATGAACGCCCTGAATCTAACAACTAAGACCTGGTTGGGTCCTTTACTTTGATTAGTCCGGTGTATAATATGATTTATTGGTGCCCCTCTCCGGTTGATCGAGTTATAGGCGTTTTTGATGTCCAGTTTGACTACGCCATAGTATTTGATGGTGGTGCCTTCCCTACTACTACTGAGACATTTATTTAAATTATAGTAATAGTGTCTGTCTTTTCGTTTTAATTTTTCTACGCATCCATTTCACCTCATATGCTTGCTGATTGTTTGTATCTAGAAGGCGGATTTATTGTGCTGTCTTGTGCTTTACTAACTGTTGACTGCTTGGGTATCTGTAACCGGGTCGAGTCTGTCATGTCTGGGATGACCTTTCCTGTCTTGTTATGTGAAGGGGGGGTGTACGGTGGGCCCGGCGTATCCGGGATCTCTGATTGGTCTTGGCCGTAAGCTCTGATCAATCAATCAAACAAATAATTGATTGTTTTTATTTATAGTCATTTTAATATTTTAATAATTTTTCGTTCCTTACTTTAAACAATTCTTTAAATCGAAATTTTGTCGAAAGTCCTGACTTAAAACAATAAAGTTGTCGACAAATATAATTCAATTCATTTTTATTATTATTAAAAAAAATTTTTTTTGAGGTCGGCGATTGATCGTCGTAGAGGAAGGACGTGTTTTTGTCTCTCCTTTAAATAAATAAATAATTTATTTTAAATGTATTTTAATTAACTAATAAAAAGTATAATATTGATATAGTTGATAATTTTAATAAATAATAATTTCAATAATAATTTGCGTGAATTTAATAAGTGAAGTGAATAGTTGTACGTATTGTATATTTATTTTAATCTGTGTACGGTGCGCTTGTGATGGTATAGAATATGTACATAACAATTTTCGTTTATATGTATTTTGATACCGTTGCTTGAACGCAACGTACGCAGTGTATGTAAATCTTCAATATGTATGACTTTTTTGATTCCAATGGATGCCTAAGATAAGTGTTTTTCATTATTTTAATTCATATTTTTCTGAAATAAATTTTAATTATATAAAATATGTATTTAACTGTTTCTATTTGCGTAAACGTGTTAAGAGAGGAGCGTAAAATAAAATACCATTTCATTTATATGTTTTGGTTTAGTATATTAAATAGATACATACATTTCTATTTTTTGCTTTTGCGCTTGTTGCGTGAGTGAGAACTGAGAATAGATTATTATGATCATGCTTAGTGTTTTATAATTTATCCCTTCCAAGTTTCAACTAAAAAAGAATAAACAGGAAATAGACAAATAAAATACATAAAACAAAATTTTGAGGGGATAAATATATGACGAAATTGGATAGAAACTAAACAAGCATGATCGTGGTTATTCTGTACTTTTCGTTTTCTCCTTGACAGATGAATTCATTCATTCATATACACCCATCCTCCGATTTACACGGTAGATTGGTTCCGCGGAAAACGTATTATCGCATTCATATATACAGATCCTTGTAGAAGTATAAATTAATAATTTATTAATTTGAATTTTAGGTTTTAGTGTAAAATTAAATTAAATTTCTTAAATTTCTTATTATTCTTGTTTTGAACGTGAAAATAATAATTTAACGAATTTTGGAACTCTAGTTTAGGACATGTAGAGGTAGGCGGCTGTGATCGAATTGGAATTGTTGGCTTAACTTTATAACTTTGCTATTTCTGCGAATATTTGAATATTTGGAATTACATGGAAGCTACGGAGTACATTTGAAATGCAGTCAAATTTGCTATAAGTAGATAGTTTTTCGGGATCATGCACTTTTTAATTAAATTTTTTTCTAGATTATTTGGAAGACTGTAAATTGGTAAAGGTTTTGGTTAACTTGTTCTAGGTTGGACAAATAATTATCGACGTATGTCGATTATATAATTTATAATTTATTTAATGCTGTTGTAGATATATATATATATATGTGTGTGTATGTATATGTGTGTGTGTATGTGTGTGTGTATGTATATATATATGTATGTATGTAATTTTTTTCTGATTTATTTATTTTATAATTAAAGCATTGCATATAATTGGGCAACCATATAATTGGGTTATTTGATTATCATGGATCCTACAGATGTGCTAGCTACTTATTATTAATTCTGTTATCTTACAGATTCCTGATTACTTTAATAGTTTTATTTAATTTTGGTTGAATTTGTTTAGGTATTGGGGATTCTAAAGCTGTGAAAAACATTCATTATTAATACATTACCTTACAGATTCCAGTTTAGCTGTTTTTGGAACCAGTTTTCGTTTGGTCATTTTCTATTTTTATAAATAAACATATTTGTATTAGATTAGGGATGACAAGGACAAGTGACTTTCATAAATATTTTTTTATAAATAAATCCATCAAATCAACAGACTTAGAAGTTAGGAAGGCCGTGCGTGCCTTTCCTGGATTCGATTTATTTTATTTGTTTTATGAGAACCAAATTAATTTAGTTAATACTAATCGTTACTTTACATTTATTTTATTCAAGTATAATTTTATTATATTGTATATATATTGTCCTAAATATACTAATGAATTTTAGAATTATTTTGAATATAGTTCAAATAACTTTGGTTTCAGGAAATTCGACTGTAAGTTGCGGAGTTGCAGAATGATTAAATTAATAAATGTTTCAATTATTTAGGAAGCCGGAAAATATGAATTTAGAATTAAATTTCAGGAAATTTGCAGATGCTTGTGAATTAATGCTTCATTGTAATTGCTGATTGTGTAGTTTAGAATTGTGTTGTCATTTTATTACTAACGACTTTACATAGGTGTCTGTAACGGGTCGAGTCAACCAATTTTGGTTAGGAAGCCGAAAAGTATTAATAGAATTAAATTTCAGGAAAATTCCAGATGCATGTGAAATAATAATATTTTTTCTTAGGTTGCCGTTTTAAAGAAGCAATTGTTGAAGACCAATACCATCGTTATCCATTAACCTATTAAGCCTTTATCCTTCATCTAGTAGATTAGAATTGTGTTGTCTTTGTGTTACTAACTATCGGCTATACCTAGGTGTCTGTAACCGGGCCGATTCTGTCCCACTTAACTAACCTATCCAATCCTTCGGTTTTGTTATGTGTAAAAAAGGGTGTACGGTGGACCCGGCGTCATCCGGGAACTCAAGCCTAAGAACTTGGTCGTACATTCAAAATCAATCAATCATCAATCAATTAAAAAAAATTTTTTTTGAACATACTGGAAGGTCAGGAAAGATTGTGATTGCAACATTCTTGATCAGGGGGTCTATTTAATTACTTACGCTTTGAGCCTAAACTTAATATAATCAATATGTTAACGATCCAAAGACTTTTTGCTTTGGAATGTTGTTTTTCGACGATCTCTTCTGGTTGAATTCAGGTTATGTTTTAGTGAAGTTGTGTGAACCTTAGATATAAATTAACCCTGCTTTTAGTTGGATGAATTTAAATATAGGTAGCTGAATGACAATACCGAATTAAATTTTTTTTTTTACAATATCAACGGAATATTTAGGTCATCATATGTATGATAATACTGCCGAGTCATTACGAACGTAAAGTCCCTCGGTTAGATGGTGTTGGATGGGAAGATAGGGAAAAATAAGGTTACAAGCAGTATATGATGAGATGACTCGTAGATGTGAATTAAATAACCTAACAAGTCTATTATGACTGATGCACCGAAACACATATGGACCGATGACCGAATACATATGGTGAATATTAGTATCCTTTACCTCCTCCACAACTAACCCAAATTAATAAACTAACAAAATCAATTCTAGAGTGTGAATATAATTGAGACTAACGTTTTAATATATTTAAGTAGTTAGAAAATGACTTTGCTGCGGTTTCGCCCTAGTTGTTTCTGTGACTAACATCCTTTCCTAATCAACCTTATCTGTTAAGGATGTAGGGAGGGCCTGGGCTCGCATGATGCTGAAATATTATTCGCATTCAGATACAATATGTCATTTGATTGTTGGTATTTCAGGATTATGGTAACATACCTAGGATCGCCGTTATGGCTGGCCTGTACGCCTCTATCATATCATATCATATCATATCATCCATTTCACCTCATATGCATTGAAATCACCCGCTACCATTGGTGTGTGTTTTACTTTAGCAGGATCCCGTCCAGGGTCAGGTTTACGGCTTTGGGATCTTGTATGGCTTCGAATTTATGCCCGCTATAATTATATCTGTTTGAATTTGTTTTCAACTGGGGTTTCTATGGTAAGATTTGACCATTTCATTGAGGTTTTACAAGTGATCTTCAGATTAATGATTAATCCATTGATTCCTTTGCGGGTAGTATTAGAGAGACGTGTCCTTATCTCTCCAATTTTTACTATTCTAGCAATGGTTCTTTGAATTTGTTGTTGCACACTATCTCTCTACCACGTATTCCAGAAAATCGTGGGCAGATTCGCACCGATCTACTTTTATTCGCGTTCTTATTTCTTGCACGTCAGCATTTAAGATTAATCTGCTAATGCCTGCATTTAGATTTTGCAATTGTCCGTCTACCACTTTAAAGGGAAACCCGCTTGGATTTTTAGTTTTTTGATCTCGCCATGGGCGTTGGGTTTATTCTTAACAAATGCCTGCAACGTTTCGATGTCCCCTTCAGGCTAGTCAGATGGCGGATTAGAAAAATTCGATTGAATACCCTAATAAAATTCAGTTTGGCGCACTAGGAAAATACCAACGTTTACTATAGCAAAGATGAGTTTTTATAGATTTAGTACTCGAAACATCCGTTATAGCGTTAGACACAGATCTATGTGTTTTAAATTTGCAGACAATCATGTTCGAACGATATCAAACGGTATTGGACCAACCAACACTTGAGGCAGTGATGGCAAATTGTTAGTTTATTCTAGATTATCTACGTATCGCATATCATTGAAAATGTCTTGAGCATTAAAATATATAAAGCATATGAGCCACAAGAAAAAACGAAATTCACTTGGTCATCAACATCAGTTGCAAGCTTTTGTGAAATACATAATACAATTTTTTTTATCCGAGACAATATTGAAATGAAATTCGCAAATAAGCGACGAACCCATTTTTATTGGATTAATGCAATTTTGATTTCGTTTTTTCCACAACGGCATTTCTAATTGGCAATGAAACAGTAAAATGTGATGAGTAATCCTCAGTTATCGATTATCTAATGAAAAACTTGGTATAATTTTTTTAGTGCGGTGCTACCCGAAACACTGTTTTTGGTAATTTAAATTTTGTTTTATATAAAACGTCGAATATGCTGATCAAACCATACCAATTATTATTTTCATTAACTCCTATGAATGGGCATCTAAAAAGGCGGAGGTGATTATAGCTCTTCGGTTTGTAAACAATTTGCTTTTTTTATTGAACTTGGTTCAACAATCGTATACCGCCCATTGTCATTAATTTAATTATCCTCTGAAATGATTCGAACTAAATTTGATCTTCCGGCCACTAAATTGTTACTTGTACGAGGGCGGATTGAAAATGAAACTACCTAGCACTAGATGGCAGCACAAACACAAAATTTTTTTGTTTTTTAGAAATTGCAGATCTGTCAAACGTCACCTGTTAAAATTTCACCCAAATTCATCGATTAGTTTATTTGTTGTAGTCGTTTGAAGTAAGCAACTTTTGTGTTTCTTGAAAAATGGAAAAAAACGAATTTCGTACAGTGATTAAACACTATTATTTGAAAGGGAAAACGGCGAAAGAGACAACAGAAAAGCTCGATAAATATTACGGTGACTCTGCTCCGTCAGATTACATGGTAAAATATTGGATTGCTGAATTTAAACGCGGCTGAAGAAGCACTGCAACAATACCATCAACAGGAAGGCCAAAATAGGTGGTTACTGAAGAAAATATCAAAAAAATCCTCGATATCGTTATGAATGATCGCCGAGTCAAGTTGCGTGAGATTGTTGAAATGGTAAACATATCATATGAACGTGTGTTCAACATTTTGTATGCACATTTTCATATGAAAAAGCTATCGGCAAGATGGGTGCCGCGTTTGCTCAATGTCGAACAAAAACGAGTTCGACAGACCACTTCACAGCGGTGTTTGGACATGATAAAGCGTAATCCTGTTGATTTTTGGCGTCGATTAATTACTGTTGATGAAACGTGGGTCCACCACTACACACCTGAAACCAAAAATCAATCGAAACAATGGGTGGAAGCGTATTTTGAGGGGTTCCCGAAATCGTATTATTCAGATGGTATAAAAATGTTGGAATATCGTCTTACTAAGTGTGTCAAACTAAATGGAGACTATGTTGAGAAATAAATGGTTTTTGGCAAAAAAAAATTTTGTTTTCCTACTTAGGTAGCTTCATTTTCAATCCGCCCTCGTAAGATGTGAAAAACTGATTTGGATACCAAAATGTATTCTTTGTTTTTTGTTTTCCCTTATAGCTGGATTGTTGAATGATAAAGTACATATTGCTGTGCTACACTAAATTGACCACTCTTAATTGGTGATTTATACCTATACACACCTTGTGTTTTATAAAATACATTATAATAGAAAACTGACGACCTTAAATCGATAATTGCAAAACTAATTCAACTCTCCACATCATTGAACTGTAAAGCATAAAATCATTTTATCGAGGCGATTTGTAATCAAATAGGCCACGGCTAAATAGTTCAGAATACCAAAATCTATTTATAGAATGCTTATCGTGCAAAATATTTCATATGAATATGAACTCATCATACGATGTCTGCATATACAATAAAATATGATAAATTGATTTATCAAGCAAATTTATGTATCAAACTTAATTTGCATAAATTTTTATTATTTTTGTATTTTGTGAATTTCAATTATGCTTAATTCCGTAATTGTCATGATCCGAGTATATAAATTTTATAAAAAGAAAAATTAACAAAAAAAATTTCACATTTAATATTCTTAGTGAACTCTTCTTCTGTATGCTTAAAAAATACATAATCAAGGAAATTATAATTTACATATGTAATTACTTAGAGTAACGTGTAGGGCGGATTTATATTAAATTATTAATCGTTCCTACAACAGGCATGGTATTTGGTGTGTTTAATTCGACACCATGATACTCTTTAATACCCAGATATGTGACTGTCCGAGTGATCGCCCTTGGCCCGACGTTGTTGATGCTCCCCCTTTATGCTCAAAAGGTTCATAGTGAATAAGGCAAATAAGAGACTAGCACCCCTTTTGACCCTTAGCATTTGTAGCCCATTTTTTGAGGATTTCAGAAACTGATGTTTTGGGTTTGGAGCTTCTTTATAACAACATTAATCCGCAACAGCTTTTGTTTTCGTACATTTTCTAAAAAGCCCCGTTTCACTTTTGGTGTTCTCTCGACTTCTAAGGTGGCCGAAGTTTTCTCGATGGTATACTGTTTTTTTCCTGTATCTCCAATTTAGGAGCATAGGGCGTCCGTCGTCTACTAGGTGGGACCATCTTATTATATTGGGGGCTACGGCTTTTATATCGTCCCATGATTTCCAGGTTGTTTCGCTTCAGCTAGGCATTGTTCTCGTCCATATCATCATCGCTGGTCTTCCTATTTTTCTTTTCCGTTTTTTGTGTATGGCAATCCATCTCCATTTTCGTCTCTTTATTTCGGTCTCTAATTGGTTCTGTTATGTAGCTCAATGTTAGTTCGTGTTATCTAGGCCAGAAGCATTTCAGTATTCGTCGAAGGCACTTGTTTACGAACGAACACCTGTAATTTCTTTCTGTCTTTTTCTGTGTGTTTCCATGTCTCACACCTCTACAAGTAGTACCGATTTCACACACGAGTTGAACATTCGTATCTTGGTCTTGCGTGACATGACAGTAGAATTCCAGAATATGCGTAACGTGAATGGGTGTGTCTGGCTTTATTTATACGTTTGTTTATATGTCTTCCTCTGTCCCACCTGTTTTCGTTATTGTGCAACCAAGGTATACAAATTCATTTACATCAATTTGTGTAGATTGTTGATGTACATTGGTGTGGTTATATTTTGTGTTGAGCCGTCATTGTCTTGGTTTTACTGATTGTGTTTATCTTGAGACCAACTTCGTTAGCTAGATCTGTCTGATAGCTGTTATATTTTGTGCTGCATGTCTGAGTGTTTGTGTGTGAGCGCATATGTCATCTGCATAGTCCAGATCTCTGAGTTTACATGTTAGTCTGCCCCACAATGTATGCCATTAGGAGGCGTGACATTGGATATTAATGTAATGCGGAAATTGGTTCCACATTACATTAATTATCCAACATCAGGAAAAGCGAGAGTACGCATCCTTGCCTTACTCCTCGAGTGTTGTAGTATTTTTCGCTTTGTTTGCATTTAATTGAACTCGGTTTCCAGCATCCCGATACATTTCTTTTAATGAGTTCAATCAATTTCTTTGGGATGCCTCTTTCACAAAGTGTCTGCCATATTGGGTTCCTATTTATCGTATCGAATGCGCGTTCGAAATCGACGAAGAGCAGGTAGTGTGGTGAATTCCATTCATTGGACTGTGTGATGACACGGATTTAGTTGATGTGATCAGTGCAACTTTTTCCGTGTTCGTTTCTTAATTTTGCATTGATCCGTAGGTGAGAGATTCTGTCAAGGATGATTCATTGCGAGTATCTTTATTGTTGGGGATTGTAAATTGTCAAGTCTTCTTTCCATTTTCGTGGTGTATTCTACCAGAATTCCACACTTCTTGGATTATTGGTGTTAGTGCTTGCAGGAATCATTTTTGAATATTTCGGAGGTTGTTATACTGTTTGTTCCAGCAGTCTGTGGTGGTGGGGATGGGTGTTTCGTTATTGGCGTGTCAAAAAGTGTGGTGGACCAGAGAGATTTTCGATGCTGTTGGTAAACCACTTCTTCGAAATATATTCTCTTTCCCTGTGGTGCTTTTTCATTCGTTTGTTAAAACTTGACCAGTATATTCATTCATTCATAGGTAATGTAATTTTGCTGGTGATTATACACAGGATGTTGTTGCTCGCATATTTTGAATTTCTTTGATTTCTTCAGCAACTTTTCCGCATATTCTGCGATCATTCTTTGATCTTCTTTACCTGACGTGCTGTGGTTCTTCGTATCTGCGTTTCAACTATGTATGTCTGGGTTTGTGTTAATCTTATGTTGACAGCGTTCCCTCAACCTTTTTTTCCAAGGTTTCCTCCGATTATATATATTATTTTTTGTATGTATTTTCTTGGTAGCCCTGACCGAGTACTTCTTCCGTAGTTATTTGTTGTCTTTTGTTTGGTTCCGTTTTTGTTCTATACTAGTGGCTTCAATTTCTATGGAGGTTGGAGAGTTGGAGCGTTTCACTGTGAAGATGAAGTTTGTTTCAGAGTATCTTTCAATCTGTTCGTGTTAAATTTCCTCCATTTGCTAGATATTTTGCTAATAAATCATCCACACTGTGGGTTGTTGGTGGTCTATCTATTTTTATAGTTCTGCCATCCGGGGATGTGTCAGGACACCTATGCCGGCAAACACAACACTTACTGATTTGTGATGTAGAAAAGTGTACGAGTCCTTTCTTGTTTCGCACAGAACATCAAAAAAATCTAACGACAGTTTTATCGTACAAGAAAGAATTGTTCTGTAGGGTCGCGGTGGTTTTGTCCGTGCCAATAATAATAATTATTATTGGGCATTGAAATTTACGGAGTTTGACGTCATCTCTGTGCGTTCCTGCTATTTGTGTGTGTGTGTGTGTGTGTGTGTGTGTGTGTGTGTGTGTGTGTGTGTGTGTGTGTGTGTGTGTGTGTGTGTGTGTGTGTGTGTGTGTGTTTTAGTGTGTGTTGGCTTGATCGTAGTCAATATATAAATATTACTTTGTTGTTTCAGCGTGGTTGTATTTCTTATTTTTGAAACTGTTACTCTGGTTTTTAATTCCATCAATGGCTTTTTATTGCGCTTTATTTGTTTTCCATTTGAAGAGTGTGATGTGATAACGTTTCATTTGCTTTCTCTACTTGTGCGCTTATCTATTTTGTTTAGAAGAAAGAACTCGATTCGTGTCCGTTGCACGATAAAGCCACAACCCCCAACAAGAGTCGTCGATATTTGATTTTTGTGTTGTTATGTCTCTTCTAGTATTTCGTTTCTGTAATCGTAACCCAGGGCTACTGAGTAAGGCATATTATATGTACTACTGTGGGCAAAAAGTAGTAAGACTTTTTAATTTAAATTTCGCGCGGAAAACCATTCGTCGAAATATTTATTTTTCTATGTTGGTATGACTGTCAGTGGCATCTGTACCCAACGTCACATCAAAATAATCATTAGTGTTTAGTATACGCTTGTCTTTCTGAAGTACAAAAAGTGCATTCGGTGATTTTTACAATGAGTGAAATTATTCAACAAAGAAGTTCCATTAAATTTTGTGTGCGGAATCAATTTTGTGATGCCGAAACATTCAGAATGTTGCAAAAGGCCTTCGGTGATAATTGAATGTCGCGAGCAAGTGTTTTTCATTGGTACAAATTGTTCAAAGAGGGTCGAGAATGTGTTGACGGCGGACCACGTCTAGGACGGCCATCAACATCAACTGATGATCAACACGTTAATAAAATCAAGGAATTGGTGCTCGAGAATCAACGATTAACAGTCAGATACCTTATTGGCATCGTTAAAATATCGGAAGGATCAGTGAAAACCATTTTGAAACCACAATTGGTTCCAAATCACTCAATTTTTTTGGAAAAATCATGTCAAAAATCAAGGTGATGTTGAGAGTTTTCTTCGATTATCGAGGTGTGGTGCACTCCGAAATCCTTCCGACCGGCCAAACTATCAACAAGGATTAACTATTTACTATTTGTGCACTATTTAAGTGTTATGTGTCGTATTGAGGCCGGGGGAATTACTTTGAGGGGGACGAAATAGATTTGGAGAAATAAATAAAGAATTTTAAAATTATAAACAAAAGACTTACTGTTTTTTGCCCACAGTATTATATTGGCAGGCCCAGCGATCACCCAAATTTATACTAACCCAAGCAATAGTTGCTTATCGTTGGTGATAAAGTTGTTGTCGTCTTATCTATCTCTGCCACTCGCCCCTCAGTAACGCCCCTCAGTTAACTAACTAGAAGCACGTAAAGTTAGTACATCATAGGGGTTTTAGAACCAACGCTGGTAGTGAACTGGTTATCATGGTTTTAACATATTCTATTCGGATCTACTCATAATCCTGAAAATAGATTTTTGCTGGTTTTACGTCTATTTCTTATTGAAGGAATGATCATCGGTTACTTTCCAATACGCTACATTATGCTTAATAAATTCTAAGATTTTTTCTAATGTTGGTTGTAAGCATTGTCTTACAAACCATGGTCCACATAGGTTGGTACAAGGAAGGAATTCATCTTTCTCATTTTTATTTGATTAGCCCGTTTGGTTGGAGTCTCATTTATTAAACTTCGTATAAAATTTTAATTGGGATAGCAACATCAAATGGATTATCTACAGCGTTTTTCATAGAGAAGGTCACCATTGGGTGGCATAGGTTGCCAATAAGTTGGTATGATTCCGAACTCATCCTGCACCCCAGCAGTAAATTGCGATTTCTAACATAATAACAATAATTAATAGTAATAGTAATATAAAAAAATTAGCTGTACCTTGCTCGTCTGATGTAGCATGGGTTGAAGGTTACCTTATGATTGATGTTGTTGTACTCCGTTATGTAAGCTGGTACATTGTCCCGTTGTTCAATTAAATGGCACAGGTACACCATCGTTTGAGTTGCGTAAACTATAATCCACTCGGGATGAATTGCGGATCTCAATTTATTTAGTTTATTTTAATAGCCAGTTTCCGTAGCTGGCTTTTAGTTAATGTAAAACCATTTAGCGTATATGTGACCGAATTAACAATGTATAATCGACCATGAGTCACTTGTAATCAATAAGCCGAAGGTCCATTGGTAACAATGATGTAGATAATCTCCAATTGTCTTCGAGCTAGACAAAACCGTAGATTTTCAATTTTCTGCTGCTGGTGCGTTGGGTTCGAAGCTTTATTCAGATAAATTGGTACGATGTATTTTATGCAAAGTTAGCTACCATTTTCCCCATCCTTCAGGCAGGATACGGATTCCGCGTCGAAAAAATTCCGCGTATTTTGGGGCGATCCCAGAATTGACCCACTTTATGGCTTCTTCGTAACTGAAGAATGAAGTACTGCTCAACCGGGCCATGAGTCATCGACCGGAACAAATGGTAGTCGAAAAAAATGCTTAAAATAACTTTGTCATGTCTTTTAGCATATTGTGGGCGTTTGAGCTTCAATGCTCGGATTAATTACATCAATTGTTGTTGATAACGTTCTCCAATGATGATTTCGTAAGTCTGGAATAGCTCATAGTAGCTTATTGTCATGAATCTTCGGTTAGACGGTTGAAATTGATGTATGATCGGGTTTACCCTCGATTTTCTGCGCTTTGAATTATCGTAAATCCGCTTTTCGTCCTCCGTCACAATTCGAACAACTTTGAAGAAGTTGTTTGCACGTGAAAAAATGGCGTTGTTTACACTTCGGCGAAATGACACATATTGATTTTTAGAGGGAACTGATGACGCTTTAACATGAATATAGTTACAAGATGACCTGATGTGATTTAATACTAGTTACGCCATCTTTTGTAAATCCCTCAAAACTTATTTGTACCCCTAATATGACACTACCGTGGTTTGATGGCTCGATTTGGTTGAACCCGTTATAGTTTCCACACTTTCCGTGTGTTTAGTTTTTCTTTTATTAGATTTCACCTCAGGTCTCATACATTGAACCGGCAAACTTCTATTCTAAATCCGCGCACACGTTTGACTCGTGCAAATCGATGGTAGCCGTTATATTTTCGTATTTTGCTTGGTGAACTTTAATTAAGACACCAAATGATTTTAATTTGTTTACACTATTTAATACATTTTTCTTTATGAAGGTATCTTTTATTCCAAAAAAAGTTAATTTGCAACCAAAACAATATTCGCGTCAATTTACGTAGATCCGTAGGTATATACAATTGTTATCAAAAATTCAATAGAATGATCATTACCAATACAAAATCAATTACATTAAGATTCTTCGTTTTTTTCCAATTCACTTTCTCAATTTTCTTTTATGCCAAACCAGCTAATTATTTACGAGTACATATTTCATTAATTTCAGTTTTGGTGTTTATCCCTGTTGGTATACGCTTGTCAAGATTTATCGTGTAACTAAAATTAATTTAAAATAAATTATTAAAGTCAATTTTATTTATTTGTTTACGACTTTTACATAAAGTTATCCCGTTTTATCTGTTGAATTAGTTTTATTGTGTTAATTTATTATAACCGTCCGTACATATTGCATTTGACATTTATGAACCGTTGCTCAATAAGATTATTTACAAATATACTGGGATTCGAACTGGTTTGTGATTGTAATAACCTCTGCGGCACAAAATTCTTCGTCTAAATGAATTGCATTAAGTGTATGCTTACAGTGTCATCGTCCCAAGATGCGGTTTCGTGTGTTGGTTGTAGTTGTCATTTTCACATAAACTGTGCATTCTTCGGATCGAGGACCGAGCTCCGAGGAGTTCTAGCTATCTTTCGCCTTCGTGAGATTGTTGTATTTATGTGTACTTGCTGTAAGCAATGGATGCAATCCATCTTTAATACTGGAATTGATACAATAAAGGTACGTAGTTCCAAGGGTATGTCAAAAATTGAAGCGGATATGGCGACCAATAAGAAACTTATTAAATCGCTTGCTTGTGCTGATAATGATTTTGTTGCTATTGAGGTACCTAAGATGCGCAGCTTTACGGCAGTCGTTTGAATCTTTCAACAACAGCAGACCAACTTGTTGGATTTATCTGTAAAAAAGTGGAACATCTTTATTAAAGAGGGATCGTTTAAAAGAGCTAAAACTAACTTTTATTAGCTTTAGAATCAATATACCACAGAAACTATATTCTAAAGCATCAAATCCATCAATTTGGCCGGAAAAAGTTCTAGTTCGTGAGTTCGTACGGCGATCTAAACATTTTCGAACTCCTTCAGTAAGCTTTCCGACGTTGTAACAACATCTACTGGAACCTCAACCGATTATGTGCCTCTGTCAATTCTAATGTCGCTGTCTGCATTTATTGCTCAACCGGCACTGCCAATCTCTGCCGAAACCGACACATTGTGTATTTATTATCACAACTCGAGCGATATTTATAAAAATCTCATGAAATGTATTAATCGGTGTTGGAAAATGAGTATCGTGTCACTTATTAAGATAATATTATTTAATTGTTTTTTATCAATAGTTAAAAACTATTTATATTTTGCACGGTGGTGTACGGTGGACTTACTTAATTTAAAATGAGAGGCTAAGAAGTGATTTATTAATCATCAATTATAAATATTTCAATGGTCGACAAACCATTGTTTGATTAGCGAATTTAATTTAAATAAAAGACACGATGTGTTTTATGCCATCTATTATTAATTGGCATGAATTATCCTTCTGGTAACCCAGTTAGTTGGAAATTTACAACTTAAGAATAAATTTGGTGGCGAAAATTTTCTGTATAAATTCAAATTCTTTTCTTCTATTAGTTTTAACCTATTTAAAATTCATGATACATTTCCAGTTATCAAGAAATCTAGATCATTCGACTTTCTTTTGTAACTCAGGCACGTACAATTGAAAGAAAAATTTGTGTAGCTACAAAAACAAAATTCATTATTAATTACCTCGCGACATTACTCGTGCTAATCAAATGTTGGACAACAAGTTAAACAAATAAATATTTAATTAATGCTAACGGCCATCATTATTATGAATAATGCATAAGCAGTAGGCTAATGAATGATGTATAAAAACAAGAAAGTATTAAAAACCCATTCAAACTCAGAATACAAAGGCGTGATACTTATAGTGGTGTAGTCATAAGTCTATTAACTATCATGTTAATTTATAAATTTAATTATATAATTAGTTGAGAGTTAAATAAATAAATAAATTAATTATTCATTTTTATTAACATTTTTAGATAAACTATACGATAATTTGGATCGTATGAGTGAGGCAACTCGAGAACATTCGCCTAAAAAGGATTCTGCAACAAGTCATTCATCTACATCAAACACAATGAGTTTGTTAAACTCGGCCACATCACCAAAAATTGGTATGGTTAATTTTAAAAACTTTTTATGTTAAATCCTTTAAAAAGCATGAATATTTGGGGTAAATGAAGCCTTCGTATCAAAATCGAAATCTAGAAGTCGAGATCTTAATCAAGGTATTGCCGTTTTGTCTAGACTACGTAATTAATATGCTATTAATATGATTAATATACTATACTAGATACTATTGTGTCCTTGTTGAAGATTGCAATCGTCTTTTTCCGATCATACCTCTTTCTGACCATAAAATGGCGTGTGAGTATTTCTGTTCTTTTATATCTATTTTTTAAATCAAGAATTTTTAACATAAAAGGATTTTCTCCACCTTCGTTAATGTACCCTGAATCTTACCAAAACATAATCCATCCCCGGTGTAATTGTTTTCCGGGGTAGTGCTTCAATAACGGTCCTTATGAATTCTTTTAAATCGTTTTTAGTGGCTTAGTTTTATAATCCTCTTGCTTACAGTATCCATATAAAAAATGGAATGGATTGGTGTATATGTTCTGGCCAACACCCAACTTTCTTTTATCACGAACATACATAAATCTCGAATACACCACACTTCATTTCTAAGGCGGAAAATACCACTTAACAGAATTTTGTTAAAACTGTTTTATTCTCTGTTCTGTCCCAAATATTTTCATTCCCGCTTAATTTCAGAAAACCTAGAATGACAACTTTCAGGAATAATAAGTCTTTAAATTTATTATAATCTTATAATTCTTGGTTGATTTTCATAATGCGGGAAACAGATGTGCATAATTATGCATGCATCTAAATTAGAATACACATAGTATCTATGAAATTACATGTACTCTGTATGTCATGTATGTCATGCATAATTATACAAGTTGTCCCTATTTCTAAATTTGATGCGCGTCAGCAATGTTGCAATAAAAAAGCATAAAAATTGACAAATTCAACAACATTGCAAACATTTAAAAACGAACGCCATTTCACGTACACTGAGTTTCGCCAAATTTCACTGGAACCTCCCAAATTATGGAAAAAACTGACGTACACAGTTTAAGCCCGATCATTCAATTCGTCTGAAAAATATTTCCGCTTAAATTTTGGACTAATTTCGTATCAGATTTTATTTAGAATATTTTTGTTTAGCATGGTTTTTAAAATATTCGGGAAAAACAATTATATATTTCGAGAATTATATATTCGGTATATCGCCGAAGTAAAAAAAAGTATTGTTTTTTTAGAATCTCGAGTCTCGACATATTTCGAGTCATAGAAAGTGTAGATCTACAATGTAGGATTTAAGAATTTGATAAAATTGCTGAAACAGGTTCTCGATGCAGTTTAAATTCAAGCCCTTGGTGCCAAATTTTGTCAAAATCTTGAGTTACGTCTAAGAAAACATTGGAGCATATCTTCTTATTCTCAAGTGCGTGTGTGGTTCCGTGAAGACTAAATAAGTGCAATCAATAGCAGACTAAATGGCTATAGCTGCTTTCAACTAATGATTAGTTGTAAAAAAGGAACTGAAGAATAAATTTATTTTCGAAATCGATCTTCCTAATAATAAATTAATAAATATTATCACTCTAAGGAAAATTGTTTACAAGTGTTTTACTAAAACAATTCAAATTCAATTTTATAAGTGATAAAAGATAACAGTGAGGCTAAAAACGAATTTCAACCATTATAACACAAATAGTAATTTATCTATCTTTAATTAATTTCTCGATTGTTGACAATAATTTCTTATTCTAATTAGAACTGCCCAGCTCCAGCGGTTTCTACCTTTGGAGTGTTTCACTCCATTAGTGGTGTCCAGCCTACGATGTATATATCTTTATTTTCATACCAAGATAATCGCTGTACGTATTTTCTTGCTTATCTCTTTGGTAACGTGTTTCAACTATAAGTCCCTATGAAGGTTGTCGTTACTATTGTACCATGGCGCATTCACAATCCTTCGCAGCACTGTATTTTGAAAGAATTGTATCATTTGTACATTGGTCTTCTTGGCACAACCCCAAAGTTCGATACCATACGTTCATACTGGTTCTAGCATTTGCCTGCACGGAAGCAATTTGTTGTATTATGAGCTCAGGATTTTTACCAATGAGCCAGTATACATTTTCATATATGTTAAACTCTTAAACTTTCTTTTTTCTTTCTTGATGTGCCCTTTTCATCTTAGCTTAGCAGCGAGGGTCATGTCAACCTATTTATCTATATTTACATATGAAATATGAGTTAAGCACCACAGGAATCCAGTTTACATTTTGGTTTGTAAAATTGACTTGTACTTCCTTCCGATATATCTTTTCCAACTGCTATTGTAGCTGCAAATCTTGCTACAGTAGTGTCTTGAATATTCGATAAATCTCTCGCATAAAGGACGAACAGAATAGGTCCAAGTACTTTTCAGTTCAGAGTACTCGTTTTGCAGTTTGACTCTAAAGTCTCGATTTGCAATAGGATTTAAGAATTTGATAAAATTATCTTAGTGTCGAATTTTATCGATAGCTTGAGCTACAATCTAAAATAATGCTGGAGCATATCTTCTTATTCTCAAGTGCATTTTCAATGAGGTCGTTTATTCAACATTATATAGAGTGAACTTGTTTAAGACTATCGTGATTTGCTCTAAATCCAAATTGGTTTGGTGGAACTGAACAACTTTTTTCTGTTATAGGTTTCAGCCTCTTAGCAGATTTTCAAATATTGTTGATATAACTGGAAGTAGTGATATCGGCCTACAAGATTTTTTATCGTTTGCTAGTTTAGGGATCATAATTACTTCAGCCACTTTCCGTTGGCGTGGATCATATTTCAGTTTAAAGGCTGTATTAATTATTTGAACTGATTTATACGCAAACATTTCTCGGGAAGGGCTTTCACAATTTACCCAGTAATTAAGTCATAACCTGGAGGTTTTCTGCATTTACTGCAGGTCTCAGCAACGATTCAAAAGTCTCTTTCGAATTGGCAGGAAATAAAGAGACTCTGCTTGTCACATTTAGAAAAGGATCTGTCATCGTTTTTGATAAGTGGCACATGATTTTTGGATTAGTCTCTTTCGCAAAGGTTAATTACGCACGAAGTTCTACATTGAAGTTTCTTCTCATTTGCACCGTTTAAGGTGTATGGGCTTGATGGGATTTGCATCGCTAATTTACAGCATGGTCATCCTATAATTAAAGACCATGAACTACTGCTGTTCCAATATGTGACCGCTTTTTGTCTATTTCGCGCCTCAGTAATATGCAGCATGCTTACAGAGTTGGCAGATCTTTGTAACGACGCCGCTCAGGAGTTTTTTTACTGGAATTGAAAGATCTCTGTATAACAAAAATGTTCTCACGGATACCTTCCTGTATATTGCGGGAGCGTTTGATAACACATCGTTTGATACTATTAAAATTCATGTATAATATTTAGTGGCGACAACACTATCACACCAACTGGATTGATTTGTTACTCAAATCTCGCATTACCGAGGTTGAGTTGGATGGGATCTCAGTTGGTGTAAAATGTGATCGATTACCTTTTGGCCAAACGTCAACAGTCGATAACCATCTCAAGGAAGTATCTGAATGTCATATCTAACTTGACCCAATAGGCCCTCCATACTCTGAGTCTTGTTGCGGTAATAAGAATCTTCACGTTAATCCATCCAAAACTGATATGGTGGTATTCAGCAAACGCTGAAATCAGAATGGCCTTACATTGCCCAATCTTTTGGAAGTGCGATTACTAATCATCTGGATGTCTTTTTAAATTCTAAATTATCTTGGAATTATCATCTTGAGCATAAACTATAAAACGCTACTGCTATTTATTGGCAATGTTGCAGAGCTTTTAGCACTTCCTGGTGATTGTCTCCGGACCTTTATTTTGGGCATAGATTGTTCTGCTGCTTAACGCTTGAACTACAACTGGTCTTGGAATGTATTAGGGGCACTCATATACCACCAGTAAATTCTCGACAAGTATAGCTGGTTAGTTCCAAAAATAAATATGGTAAATAACAGATTATTGCCTGAGTTTAAATTCTCTAATTCATTTTATGCATGTCTCAAGAATTTAAGGATGGACTTTTCATGTCACTAGTTTTCTACTTGGGCGATTCGCGAGATAGCCTAAGTGTAGACTTCGGTCACTATTGTCTTAAGCTTGTCTTTAGAGCGTCAGAGATTGTTCAAATTTGTGATTCACTGTGCTTGAAGCGCTAAGTTGTGATGTTGGAAACCTCAACTTCGTCTTATGCACTGACTGCAAGGCAATACTTTACGCTTTGAGTAACTCCTTGATCGATTGTAAGCTAATTAGAGGGTGTAAAGATCTCAGAAACCTTTGTACTATAGTAGTTAAGTGGGTACCAGCCCACTCAGACATTAAGAGCAACGAAATTGCAGAATCGCTGGCAAACGCTAGTTCATGCCCTGTTTTTATAAGGCCGAAACCTGTCATTCCTTTATCATTTAATAGTGGGGTAAAGTTGCAATCAAACAGTTCTTCTTGCATATGTTAAGGTAGTAATGGCTGAATACAACCGGCTGTCGTAGAGCGAAACTGTTTATTGCTGAGCCAAATACGCATATTCGTGATGCGATTCCGACTAGACAAGGTCGTTTCAAAGAACATTATAATTGCATGCGACTGGAATTACCGCGTGTGATAACTGCTTAGAGACTAACGATGATAGGATTCAATATGATTGTAGCTTGTCCTGCTATACAGAATCCCAGAGTCGGATTCCATGTTTTTAATTTCGTCTCGATTGCAGTGCACACGTGCGAATTCTGATGGATTCCATACGGCTTGTACCATGGGCCCCTTGGGGTATTGAGTGCAGAACCCTGGTTGGGTTTAAAAAAAACATGAAAATTCTGTTGCTGATAATTTACGCTCCGCTACACCGTACAACGAACTTTTAAAGGAGAAACGATTTAACCAACAATAGGCAACATTGGACCAATTTTTGTCATAAAAATGGAATTTAATGCTATATAAAATAGTTTTGAATTTCCTTGTGTTGTACTACCTATTACTGTATATACTTTAGTAGTTAATAGATGAAGAAATCGCAAAACCGAATTCAAAATGGTTGTATCATTTTACCCCATATCTGAAAATGCCCGCAAAAATAACCAGACATATAATAATATTAGTATCTGTTTTATTAACTTTTATGTTTTTTTTTACTCATTTTAGCTCAAAAACCTCACCAACATCATCACCATCACCCTCAGCATGATGATCCTGACCACCACGTACACTTTGACGAGAAGTCAATAAAAGATGATTTCGAAGAGGATAATTCAATTATATACCAACAAAGCGGTGATAATCTCATAAACATTCATTTAGGATTTCTACAAATTAATCATCGGTACGCGATTGAACTGAAATTTCTCAAATCCACGTTTTTCGATAAAGTGGACGAAATTGATTTGATAGCGGATCAAAATCATATTCCAAATATACATTGTAAAGTAAATGAATATCAGGGGATTGATGATGCCGGTCATGTATGTTTAAAAATTGAATTTTTAGCGCACAAAGAAAAGTTGCTCCGGGAAACGATTGCAATAAAAAATACGAAAACAGATACATCGTACCAATTAATGTTTCATGCTCGGGTTCTGGGACGCGGTAAAGGTACACCAATGCTGCGCAATGGTATACATAGTATTGGAATTGAAGCGGACGAGGAATCAGAGGCGTCGGACTGGCATGGTTTTGAGTCGGCGGAAGCTAAATAATTGTTAAATTGCGCAATTTATTACAATTTTAGTTTATAAAAAGCAGAGAACCGTTTTAAACATAAATAATAAATAGTTCTATTTTAATTTGTTTAAAAATAGTTAACTAACTGCCTTAAAAAGATAAAAACTAAAGAAACAAAAATAATAATGTTAATAACTATTAAAATTATATGAAAATATTTAATCGAACTTTAATAAAAATCGGACCTTATGAATTTTTATATATGTAATTCCCTTTTAACTTTTATATAGAAAAGCAGCAATGTTAATAGATAAAAATTAGGTTGGTACTTTGTACAGATAATCGTTTTAAAAGAGAAGCAGGATCAATTCTTATATAATTCTTTTAGATAATTTTATACCTTTGGTAAGATTTGTAATATAATTGTTTATAGTTTTCTGTTAAAAGTATAAAAAAGCATTACTATCCATTTTTATAATTAATAACTATTAATTCTAATTTGTTAGAAAATCGTTTTTCTTTGTAGATAGATTAATCCAATTTAAAAATAATTAAACGAGACAGATTTGAAATAATAAAACATTCATATTCAATATTTAATTAAATGACACAACTTTTTAAATATCATATTTAAAGCATCAGGTGTATTTTTATCTTTCAGTATCTTAACGTCATTGTTATAAAAAAATTAAATAATAAATACAGAATTTAATATTAAAATAAATAGTAGTCAATATTTTAATTTTTTACACCACCGAGTATAATTTCGTCGAGTATTTTATACAAATCATCTAAAATAGTTTAAGAAACATCAACAATTTTAGTTATGTGAATTATCAGGAAAGAAGTCGTGACGGATAAACAATAATTCACCGAAAATGATGAACTGAATATAAACAGGAAAGCTCAGTACACGAATAAAGCAACTGGCTGAAAACGGCAATTTACCGCTAACCTCGTTTCATCCAAAAATAATTTAACTAAAGCGAGAGTCCGTCGAAAAGGTAATTTCAATGAAAAAGTGCTAGGGGCCGTAATTTCACGAGGTAATCATCGGTATGAAAATTGACAAACCGACAATGAAACAACGGCCCAAGAAAAACAACTCTCAATAAACGATGATCATCGATTTTGAAAAATTGTTATTCAGGACCTTTTCATTGATATTCCACTCTTATATGTTCTATAATAAATCAATAATAAGCTACTAGCGCCAAAACGGCGGATTAATCCACTAAAGAGTTAAAATTTCAGTTTTTTAAATTACTTTTATTATAATTTATATTTATGTATTATTAATTTTGTTGTATTAATTTTATTAAATTAAACTTATATTTAATTTTTATTTATTATTATTTAATAATATTATCCGCCATGTGTATAATGGCGGCTTACCTGTATGCGACGTGGCATTGTTACTGCGACGATGGTGTGAGACGAACTGATAAAGAAATTTATTTTTGGCATTTAAATCTGTTCGTTCGTTCTTTGCCCCAGTAGTACAATGTAGCGCTGAATCAGTGCATAAACATCACATAAATGGAGTGCTGAAATATTTTTTCAAACTGATGCACCTAATTCCATGCTATTGGTTTTATCGCCGAAAGTAAAAACAGTTTTGTTTCCTCTAAAAATAAAGTTTGCTCTCTTGAATTCGAGAAGAGTGCACTTGTTAAAGGCTTAACTAGAAAATATTATTCTTTTATTTATATATTTTCTGTTGTATACCAAGTATTCATTGTCATTCAAATACAACTACATATTTTTCATTTTGCTTACTTATTATTTATGTATTTCCATTTCCATCCAAGACTGATATTTCTAATCCACACGAGGACAATTGAGTCCGGACATTCTCTTCATTTTTTTCCTCTCTACCTATAAACACGGTTTTCAGGAAACCGGTTTTATAGAAATATAGGGAAAAACAAAGACAAACGCTGATGCGGGCTCATACGTCCTCGTTCGGATTAGCAGATTGAAATTAAATAAAAATTTCGAAATGAAACTGATAAACAAGAGATTAGGCGAGGGTAAAATGCAGTACATTAAAGAAATCTGTCGTCTATTCATTTGTATTAGTTTAAAAATACAGAAAAAGTTCACAAAACTGTATAATAAGTATACGAAAACATAATACACAGCCATACTTCAAATAGAAGTAACTCCATTGTTAGGGTCCATTAAAAGAACATGGTCAAAGTTTCAATTAAAGTTACGGTCGTTATGTCGGCTATACTCATGGCTGGGCGGGAGAGGGGAGGGGATTTGCTTATTGAAACATGACCACGCCGCGAGAAACCGTATGAAAAGCAAAAAAAAATGAAGGGAAATTCAAGCTACAATAAAACTGACCCAAACTTACTTGCCCACAATGCATCCTCGTTTAATATTTTTTATATCATGACGTGAAATAAATAAAAAATAAAAATAAAACTAAAACTAAATTTTGAAAGAACCATACATAATTTGTATTTAAATCGCATACATTGAAAATTTTTACTGTTAAATGACTACAAACGAAAATTTTCTAACAACTAAGCCCTAACTACCCGGTTCTTAAATCTAATAAGTAATAATTCATATATTATAATAAAAATAAAATAAATATTTGTTGTAATTGATAATTAAAAAAAACGGAAAATCGATTGAGATAAATTGTTATTATAATTAAAACAAAATTATTTTACCAGCTGATTATATTGTTAAATGTGCGACTTTTATTTTGTATACATATATGTATGTAACGTGAATGATTGTATTTTTATATTTATGTATCGGTATATGAGATGATCAGCGTTAAATCTTTTAGTTATTTATTTGTTGGTTTATATTATTTAGTTTAGTATACTATTATCTTATTGTAATATATTATAACTTAGTAGTATGTAGCATATTATAGTAATAGTTTTTAATACTTATTGCTCGAACAATACGCATTTAACATATCCATATACATAAATTTTAGAAACCAACTATGCTGAAGCGGGCCTACCGCCGATTTTTATATGGCACTTTTAATTTTGGTATAAAATCCATTCACTCGAAAAACATAAAATTAATTTCACAATTGCGAGTTCGTATCTCGATTCAATCATAAAATGTTTCATTTTACATCACTCGAAGATTATTTTTAGTTGAACAGTTTCTTTTTTTCACGTGGTATAACGTAACAATATCACTGGCCATTAACAATTTTTATTTTTATCATTCACTATCAAATTTCCCAAACTAAGCTTTGTTATAGGGTTTCTTCTATTTGGTTGTTTGATCTTTAGATTAAAAGCTCTTCGCACAACACTTTTGGCCTATGTCCTAAATTACAGGTAAATTTTTTTTTTTTCAAAAAATTACGTCATACATGTATTAAAAATGAAACAATAAGCCAATTGCTTTCAAAAGTTTTGTAATTTTAGCAAAAAAAGACTCCAATTTGCAATAAAATATGTTTGCCCAATTTTTTTTCCCAGCACTGTATATATTTAAAATTTTCGAGTTTTTATTTTGTTTAGCGTGGACATTGAAGTGAATGATGAAGGTTATCGAATTTCTGTTTGGTGCCGTAATTTTTTAAAATGAAGATATAAGCCAATTTTTTTATGTTACACCATTTCCCACAGCAATCTTGAGATAAACGTGGTTCATTTATTAAGGAGTTATATGTTTAATTCCTTATAATAAATGAACCACGTTTATCTCAAGATTGGACTATTTTCTTGTATATGTACATCGGCCGATGCATTTATTCTGTTTGTACGTACAGAGTAATAAGTAATGAGTTAGCGATGAGTCTGCGAGATGTTATCAGAGTTGAAAACGTCGATATCTCGTAATGTCGACTTGTACTGTGTGTGTGTCTCACATCAACCTTTTGTTACGAATCTATAGCGATGTACACATTCTTGTAGCTTGGTAGCGATCAGGGAAATTTGGGGTTCATTCTCCATCTATATTGTATATGAAACCGTTAAAAAAAGCCTCCAATTTTAAGCAGCTTTAGAATCATCATCCTAGATGCACCTCACCTCACCAAAACGAAAAAAAATACCGTATTTTATTAATTAAACACCAAGATCTTAATTTGTTCAAATAATTCCATCATAAAAAAATTTGTTAATTAAACAAGTTTCTACGTACTTTAAAGTTAAAAGTTAAATAAAATTTTCAATAACGTACGACATTTAATCAATCATTCAATTTTTTAAGAACATGAACATTTATTTAACAAAACTAAATTAATTATTTTAAATTATTATTATTTTTTATATGATAGTAAGTAAGTACACTAAGTACACTTAAGTACACCAAGAATTTCGAATATCGGATTATAAGTTACACACGTTTTTTTTCTTTACCCTTTACAAACGCACGATCACACTATATCCGTATTGAGCAAGGTTGCTTCTATAATAAATCTGGCAGATGATTTCTGTGACCAAAAGTCGAGATGAAAAAAATTAGGAAATGGCTTCTTTCCTAAATGCCGGTAGATGATGATCCAATTAATAAATTTAAAAAAAAATTGTTCATCAAAGTCGTGATCACCTCAAGGTTCCTCGAGTGGTGTGGTAAACATACAGTAATTCACACTGTAAACTTTAGATCAGCTTATCTAGATTATAATAATGCACATTTTAATATCACACACAAGCCCCAAACCATTGTATCAAAATTATAATAATTTCGGCAACTTGATGTTTACCTTGTTATGTTTGTTATGTTGTTATTGTTTATGGTTACCTTGTAACAATTTAAACGAGGTATAAACTGTTTTTATTCATAAATTCAATTAGACGTAGTTGAGGTATCTTAATATCGTACGGTTCGGCTCGACTGCTAATTCAAAAAGAAAAGTTCCACTTAACACATACGAGTATGTATATAACTAGATTCAATACCGATTTTCTTTTATTTTTTGTTTTAATTACTTTACAATTTATTGCTTATCACCGAGCGAATTTAAAATATATTGGTACAATGGTCGAACAATAATGATTATAATAGATTTTCCAATAAGAGTGATATGATCCAAACTTTTCTCGCAATAATTCAATTGTTGTACTTGCTGTGTTCTAGATCAACTTCTACCAATTTCGGTCATAAGAAGTTGGTTATCATCGATCTATACCGATCTTCATTGACAATAACGGTGTTACCAGCTTCATTTCGATAAAAATACGGACCGAGGATTCCACCAGACCAAATCCACACCAAACTGTTAATTTAGGTGAATGTAATGGTTTTTCATGAATAATTTGTGGATTTTCTTCGCACCAGAATCGACAGTTTTGTTTATTTACCACTCAGATGAAAGTGAGCCTCATCGAAGAAGATGATTGTCTTAAAAAAATCGTTATCGTTTGTAATTGAAATTTGTAAACGTTGTTCTTGCGTATATCTCACCATGATGAAATTGTAAACATTACTGAATACATTGAAACAAAAAATTCATGAACATATCATGACATATTACAAATAGCCGAAACGTCACTTACAAATCATAGCATTCCTATTGGAAAACCCTATATGTACCTCGTTGTACATTTACGATAATTTGGGTTTAAAACTAATAATAATAATAAACATTTCGACAATACATATATAAACTTCAAATTAAATTGGCGAAGTAGAATAAAACTAACTTTAAATCAGTTTACTCCGTAATTTAGTCGAAACAATTGTTTTCAAGCAGACAGTGTTAGAGTTTTAATACCGTCTGTCTGACGTTGATTATTTTGTCTAAATTTCCGTCTAACTAATTCATATCAGTTGTTCGTACGAGTTGTTCATAGATGACACAAAATAGACCGCGTCTAATGTTTAATTAAAATTTCTTAAATAAACTAGAACTTATCAATTAAACATCAGGATTGTTTTGTTCTATGCACATTAGTGACTATTAATAACTGGTACGAACTAACCACCATTTTAGTTAGACGGAAATTTTGACAAATATGTCGGCGTGAAGCATACGGCATTCAACTTTAATTTACGACTTTTACTATATGCATGAATCCAATTTTTTAGTTCATTAGCTCATACCAATTATTAATAGATGTCGCTTTTCGTATACCATGTCCATACCGTCCATAGATTCAGCTCTAAACTGAAAACTTAGTTCGGATTTATCAATCGCTGATTATAAATATTGTGGAGAATGAAATTTTTTAATTTATTTGGGAATTTTTAATTATGCATCAGACATAATTTTCATTGTACCATCTATGGACAAGTGAAGTAAACTAATCACCAATTCAGTTAGTCGGAAATTTAGACAAGCACATCTGTGTGGTATAAACTTCATACTATTTGTGCCACACTGATTTGCTTGTACAAATTATATACAAGTCGCATAACATGAAATAATTAATGTTTGTTTGAAAACCATAATTAACAATTCACAGGCCATTTCGATAAAAATTCGAACCACGTATATTTTGCCGACATCTGAAATTTAGTCAAACTAAAAAAAATATGAAGTTGAATTGGACTAATATTTTGTTCACTGAACTGTGTTGTTCACTGAATTTCATGCATAAATTAATTTAACAGTTCAGTCAAATGTCAAAACATTCACAGAAAAAAATCAATTTTGCCTAATTAAAGGCTGATTTTGAGCTAATTAAATGTGTACCAGGTTCATATTGCGGTTCGACTAAATTGGATGATGGAAATGGACGTATATATATATATATATATATATATATATATATATATATATATATATATATATATATATATATATATATATATATATATATATGACGGAATTTATTTGAGGAATTTTAATTGTGTTAATTTACTAACCGTGCACAGTAAAGATGTTGTTCAGGTAGAGCATCAACTCACTATAATGATACATTTTACTGGATTTTTTTAAAATTCGGTTATGCCCAATGAGAATTTAATTGGGTACTCGAAGCATTTGATGACCGCCGTTTGAGTGGAGTCACATTATCTTCCGGTGGCGTGGTGCGAATTATTACATACTTTCAGAGTTCGGGACCGTTCCGGATAATTGTTTCAGCTTAAAACAATAAATACAATATGACCCAACTAACGGTAATATTTAATTGTCGTTACATTCTTTTACAGGTCTATCTTACAAATAAACTTTTAAGTCCATTAGTTACCTCATTTACCCTGTACTTTTGATTTCGTCTTATATTGCTTTGCAATTATTTGCAATCGATTTCTTTGACAGTATACATTCAGAATAATTCCGTATAGGTATATACATTTTTATACACATACATAAAAAAATTACAAAGCGATTTGAGTCAAAAGTAGTCGTGCATACAACTTTTTGCTTTGCAAATTTTGCAATTACACAATGAAACCCAAAATCATGAAGGGAAATTTTCAACCCTGCAATAACCACTGCAACTTGTTTATGTTTTGAAACCGTGCATTATTGTGTTATGTCAAAACCTTGTTCTAATAAATGGCCTTGGGATGACTTTTACTACTAAATTTTTTCAATTATTGTTTGATTTTTGATACAGGAAATGGTTTTAATTGGTTTAAATGTTGCTCCCAGAATTTAATGAATATTTGTAATGGCGAAGCGTTTTGAGCGGTTTTGAGAAACGTTAAAATTATTCATATATAAATTAAAATAATACACAAATACAACTACATGATACCAAAATTTCCCTTTGCGAATATTTGCAATCATGTTAGATGGGATCATGTTAGATGGGAACCTATAGTTAATCGACAACCTATTTCGTAAATGCTCGTTTGTCTCCGCAAATGGATGTGTGTACGCCTGGCAGTCCAGTTTACCAGCTTAATAGCAATAAGAAGGAACAAAGAATGCCACATCCAGCATGTCAAACAATTTAATACGCATTAAATGCATGTATAGCCTGGAATACATATTGATTTGCGATGTGGAAATTGTTGTTAACACAAATAGTTTCGTTCCTAGAGTCGTAATGAAATTTTAATATATGAACATGTTTGATCACACTCTTACATTTTTAATCTCTTAGTTGGATCGTCCATAGCGCTCTTTAGAGAATATAAAGAAACTATTAGAATTGTTGACCGTCATTGTCAATAAAAAGCTTAGCGATGACGCGCTAAGCAAATAATATTTTAAATTATACGAGTATTTATTATTAGTAACTATCCCATTTTGTATGCAGATGTTTCTAATAAATTAGATATTTTAAATACATTCCAAAGTTTCACTTTAAAAACTTCTTGTAATCGTTAAAATTAGTAAGACTAATTTACCTCACATACCACTTGAAGTTTTATTTGCGATATGTACGCGATCGTTAGATTGAGTATCGAAATATATCCGTTGTTTAAGACGTTTAAGTTTTCGGTAGTGATTGTTTTGCTTCTTGATGTTATAGGCAGTAATTCGTATTCAATGTAAGCCTAAAAGGTGCATAAGCTCAGTGAATAGTAACTGTAAATTCAAAGGTATCCCAAAAATGTGTACTCAGTAAATTAAAAATATATGTGTGTGTGCGAGGGCTAGAACTTTAATACAATTTTCAATAACGGCTTCCGGGTGATTACATGATTTATTTACTCTGCTGCTCATCGAACAGTATCTAACACGTTTTCAATCACTGTGCACATTTCGTAAGCTCCATACTAGCTATTACTGGATTCGCCTCTGTTAATTTTCATTCACGTGAAATTGATAACATATTTATCAGATTAAGATATAATCCCTAATAAAACATGTCTTATCAACATTACACCTAATATGTCAGAAGTTACATGTATTTCGTGTACAAGTCAATAAAACTCAATTACCTAATTATAATTTATTTACGTCTATATATACAAATTACAACTATGTATAATTTATTCGAGTATTAGTTCAACATTAAGTTAAAATTTTAAGTCTACCATCAGAAATAGGCATCACTGGTGATCTTTTCTTCACGTAAGTCTCGAAAGCATCAATATCAAGGCCACCAATCCTGAAATGAGGAAACATAAATATCAGCATAAGGTCATGATTGCTGCTTTTTTGTGAAAAACAATCGGGTCGAGTTCGCAATAGCTTGTTTAAATTTATACAATTTTAAACTAAAAATTTGTGTTTTTTTTAAGTTAAGTAACTGAGATTTAATAATACTCAGATGTCTATCAAAAAACATAAATCATAAAACTTCTATAGTTTTCTTGTAATATCGATGATCTGTACAGTTCTGAACAGTTTCGTTATTATACCGGACAAGTGGTGCAGTGGTTAAAGCTTCGGCACTTGGACCGGGAGGTGCTGGGTTCGAATCCCATCAGAGGCTAGATGCAAATCGAATTTTCATCATCGATTACGATCGGTGATGCTAATAAATACAACTAAGACGATGGAGTGCAGAATTCCGTGACACGCGCCGACCCACCTTCCATGTCAATGTACAGGTTGACATGGAGCTTGCAATGTGCAGGTGGTATACTGTAGTTGTGTGAGTAGGTGAAGTAGGTGGGTTTATGATGTGGAGTGAATGAGTGGTATCACAATGGGCCTAAAAAAAATTGGCCTAAGTGTGCAGTAAGCAACCACTGAAACCTATACAGAACTATCCAAAACTATACAGAATATCGATGTACAAGAAAACTATGTAATGATGGATTTTTTTGTGCATATATAAAAAATGAAGTTTTCGATTTTAAATTAGACGAGTTTGAAAAAAGCTACCGCGACCTCGCCCCGATTGTTTTTTACAAAAACTCAGCTGATATAATACTGTGGGCAAAAAATAGTAAGACTTTGTTCATAATTTTAAAATTCTTTATTTATTTCTCCAAATCTATTTCGTCCCCCTCAAAGTAATCCCCCCGGCCTCAATACACTTGCGCCAACGTTTTTTCCAATCCTCGAAACAGTTGTTAAAGTCAATTTCCGGAATAGCCTTGACTCAAAACAGTTTCCCCGGGGCGGTCGTTTGAGTTTGCTGAACAGCCAGAAGTCACACGGAGCTAAATCAGGCGAATACGGTGGTTGCGGAACGATATGGGTGGAATTTTTGGCGAAAAAATCACGTAAAACCAATGCAGTATGAGAAGGTGCATTATCGTGGTGCAAAAACCAACAGTTGTCGACCCATAATTCGGACCTCTTTTTACGAATAGCTTCGCGCAAACGACATATAACACTCAAATAGTATTCCTTGTTGACAATTTGGCCGGTCGGAAGGATTTTGGAGTGCACCACATCTCGATAATTGCAGAAAACTCTCAACATCACCTTGATTTTTGACTTGCTTTGACGTGGTTTTTTCGGCTTCGGCTCAGCTTCGGCACGATATTCGGCCGATTGATCGTCTGTTTTCGAGTCGTAAGCATAGATCCAGGACTCATCGCCAGTTATAATACGTTTCATGACATCCTGGTAGTCGGAAAGCATTGCTTCACAGACGTCAACATGACACTGTTTTTCCAAAAAATTGAGTGATTTTGGAACCAATCGTGCTTTCACTTTTCTTAGGCCCAAATGATCTTTCAAAATGGTTTTCACTGATCCTTCCGATATTTCAACGATGCCAGTAAGGTATCTGACTGTTAATCGTCGATTCTCGAGCACCAATTCCTTGACTTTATTAACGTGTTGATCATCAGTTGATGTTGATGGCCGTCCTAGACGTGGTTCGCCGTCAACACGTTCTCGACCCTCTTTGAACAATTTGTACCAATCAAAAACACTTGCTCGCGACATTCAATTATCACCGTAGGCCTTTTGCAACATTCTGAACGTTTCGGCATCACAAAATTGATTCCGCACACAAAATTTAATGGAACTTCTTTGTTGAATAATTTCACTCATTGTAAAAATCGCCGAATGCACGTTTTGTACTTCAGAAAGACAAGCGTATACTAAACACTAATGATTATTTTGATGTGACATTGGGCACAGATGCCACTGACAGTCATACCAACATAGAAAAACAAATATTTCGACGAATGGTTTTCCGCGCGAAATTTAAATTAAAAAGTCTTACTACTTTTTGCCCACAGTATATACGTATGTACGTACATAATCATTTTCTTATTTTTACTGATCATTGTAAATCCGTCACCACCGTTTGCCAAGAATGATGGCATAGCAATTCGATATATTTCTTTCTTGTTCAGTGGTTCAAATTTGGGGACACGACATTTCCGGCATAACACATCGATCGACACAACACGTTCACCAATTGGTTTCGTAACATTCGCGACAACTTTTAATCCCGATGATTGAAGTAGGTTCGCCCCAATAAATAGATCTGGCCGAAATGATTTCGTTACACTGTACTCAATAGCATTCCATAAATAGTCTCCACGCAAATCATATAAATCAATAGTATTATCGAACGGTAAAGTCGTTTTCAAATCACCGAAAGTCAAAGTTCCTTTCGCTAGCGTTACACGTATGCCGCCCACATTTGTTATTGCGACTGTGACTTTTGCCCAACCTTCATAATTTTCCTCGTTGATAAACGAGTACACCATTCCATCGGCTATAAAATTTCCTAAATTACAGTCTCCCAAATGACAATCCATCTTTTCTAAATCAACAAACGAGTACCCAACAACTTTATTGGCCTGCACATCAACGATCGCTTTGTACGGTAATAAATCTTTAACCGTATCAGGATCTGGTATAACGGATTCATCGAGATAGATTGGTACTCCTTCGACCGTAACAATATTGCCTTTTTCATCAAACCAAACTGTTAAATTGCCAACGTATTTGGTAAAGGCGGCCGCCTGTACAATTAACACTTCATGTCCATTATCTTGGTATACATGTTCGGGGTATTTTCCACGAGGTACATCAATACCGTGAAATTCTGTTCCGTTATACATAAATGTGTGAGAATGTCCGCCCACGATCACATCTATATAGGGTCCGCCATTTTTGGCTATTATAAAATCGACATCCAGGCCACAGTGCGATAACACGATAATAATATCAACGCCTTGACTATTCAATTTCTCAGCCTCCGCTGCAACTGATTTCGATTCATCAAGAAATTTAAGTTTTTCGGTTTGTGCGATTTGCTGTAAATTTGATATTCGTGAAAATCAGAAATTGTATATGTACAGAGGTATTTGCTTCTACTTACATTAGTTGTCGATAGCATAACGCCAATAACACCAATTTTTCGTTTATATTTCTCGATCACTATTGATTTGGTGTACAGCCCTTGTAACGTAGGCTCTGCCGTATCGTCAATGTTTGAAATGACTACAGGACTTGTCAGTGCTTTTAAGAACGGTACTACTCCTCTGATTTTATGATCAAATTCGTGGTTTCCAATAGTCTGAAAACAAAGTTGTTTAATTGGAACACCAGATAATAGCACAGCAGATACTTACAATAGCGTCGGCTGGTAGCTTATTCAGAAAGTGACTTGTGACATTGTGCCGCAACAAATTGTACCATAACGTTCCTTGAAAATTATCACCAGCATTTAAGTAAATGGGATTTATACTGGTAGCTTGAAGTTGTTTGACCATGGTGACAACCCGAGCATATCCACCAATGCATTTTTCATCTTGTTTGCAGGTATTCGATTTGGGATTGGTCTCTTCAAATCTGTAAATGGAATAATAAATCAAATTAAACATTATAATTGAAGTAGTGGAACATGGTAATTTTTTTTGTATTTAGTGCACCACTCACGCTGAACGGTGGGCGCTAAGGTTTAACTGCGGCTATGGTATGACGTTTCGGAGGCAATGAGTGGATGTAACAAATACAGCAGCTAACACGACAAGCGGTTCAACAGAAGAGATGCTGCTAAATAGTTTTTCTCTCTGTGGAGGCTCGCTCAACGGACTCTGGAGTATGCCAATTTTTTAAATTATTATGAACAGGAATAGCTACACCTAAACTGAAAGAAACATTTACAATTCTAAAGAAAGAAATTGAAAAACACAAAAAGCAACATGATGGATTTGAGTCACTTATTAAGGACTACAAATACTTCTGCTTCGATTAAATTTAAATCAATGCGAAGCCGCCTAGCAACTCCTATCGTAGACTATACGTGAATTTAATTCAATCGAAGCCATATTAAGTGAAAAGAAAAGGAACTTGGATGATGGTGTGTGGACTAGCGGTGATCTAGTCATTCAAAAAAGCTGGCAGAATTTCGTCGAACATGCTCGAGAGAAATTCAATTGAATCCAGAGTGTCGATTTTGTACCAAAAATGACAGCGTGAGGTGAGCAAACCAGAAAAACACAGTAGTGGTTTGTTTTTATTTATATTGGTTTGCCTGAGCGCATGCGCTTCCTCTTGTTTATAAATATGTTTTATTTGATGTGTCAAATGCGGTTTCGTATTGTTTAAATATTTAAAAATGAAAAATCAAAATCATAATAAACAATCGGTTCCACTGCTCAAAAGTAAGCGAATAGAAGAGGTGAGATAGACGTCAGCATCATACATATTCAACCGGTTCAAGCGGAACTATTTATTTTGATACTTGCCATCGTAAAATTGGCATACAGTAGGCACAGACACATGAAAGAAAAATACAATACAAAAATAATATTGTATATTATACAATATATATGTACACAAAATTATTGCTCACATCGCCAGCTCGCGCTGTCATTTTTGGTACTAAATTGACACTCAGATCTACAGTTGTTATGCCCCTCCAAACGAGCAAATTGAGCAATTCATCCATTTCCTGGGTTATTTAGTTTTCAATGAGAGGGATCCTAGTCCCATAGTAATTTGAGACTCCATGGCTCAAGAGGCAGTACACCAAGGCAATGGTTCCAGAGGAAGTGGACCACATATGGTGCAAACTAAACTCAATACAGGATGGTGTAATAACAATTGAAGTTAGGGATGGTGTAAAATGGCCTCCGAATCTCCATTTCCTAACAACAAAGCGCAAAAACGAGTGCGCACTGAAAGCGATGACGAGGCAACGCACAATAGTGTCCAAACAATAAACGAGGCACTCTACATTAGAGAGTGAGATACGAGCTCTTCTCAAAATAACTGTCGCATAGAGAAACAAGATTTTTCAGTGCTTGAACTCAATTCGTGACGCTCGCTGGCCACACTATATGCCTAGAGCTAGCCGATATTAAAATTCGTCTAGCCGAACAAAAGGAGATAGTTGAGTCGCTATCAAATTGCACGCAATTCGCAAGCAGTCGGATGACTTGGTTTTTTTCTGAATAACAAGAACTTGTCGGAAGTTTATTTGATAGCAACGCTACCAGCGAAGAAGCTGACTCACATCATCATCTACGTCGTAAATAGAGATGTTTCAGTCGACGAGTGTTCTTTACTAAAGTGAGGGTAAATTGTGCAGGTTTGATAAACATCTATGGAACTTTTCCTTCTAGAGTTTTTTGATATCTGGAGGTGTTCAAAATTTCACAATGCTGCGGCTCTTATTGCATATTCCAAAACTTCAAGGTCAAAAATAGATAAATTTTACGAAGTAAGCGTAGATGCTCCAATATTCAGACGATCCAATGATATATGTAAACAAATCACAAAATATATTTATTGGCCTAAGATACGATCCAATCATAATCACGGGTGATTTTAATGCAGTCACGATTATTGCATATAATGACACCAATGATAGGGGAATCGGCATTGAAGAATTTATTGCACGAAGTAACCTGTTCATTGTGAACGAAGTTGGACAACCAAGTACATATTATCATAATGGGGAGTCGAATATTGATATTACAATAGAAACGGGCGCCGACTGTTGAGAAGAGTAAACAACTGGCCAGTGAAAGAAAACTGGACCATAGGTGATCAACAATCATGTTCAATATTGAGGCGGCACAGGCATCATACACAGATGAGATAAGCGATAAAATTCCAAGGTACTCGTTTAAGCACTCTAACTGGAAAAGGTTCTCCAGGGAATAAAAAGGCAAGGGATAGCCAACCAATTAAACGAATCATATGATAATGATATTGACAGAATGTAGCGGGGTTGCCCGCCACCAAAACAACAAGTGGTGTATAAGACAACTGTTTGCATCGAAAACGAGCTGCAGCTAGAACATCTAAACGGCCGTGGTGGTCAAACGATCTTACCTTCAAACGTACTAGAGTTGATAAACTCCGAAAGATTTACCAGAGAAAATCAAACCCTTTGTTGCGAGCACGAAAGAACCAACACTATGTGTCGTGCCGTAATGAATAAATTAAGATCATTAATGCATCAAGCCAAAGTAGCTTAGAGCAATTTATTACGGAACATGGTAATGCAGAACCATGGGGCTTCGTGTACAAATTCAACACAGAAAAATTTAAAGACATTGATGTACTTAGTGCATTGGTAGATGGAATATCTGGAACAGTGAAGAAGCCACAATGTTGGCATGTCCATGGAAAAAAGGCGCCATGCCTAGGCATCATAGTCGAGGTACTACAAAGGTTTTTACCAATAACTGGAGCAAGTATCACCAGCGTCCTGAATGCTTGTCTGGATAAAGGAATATTTCCAAAATCTTGGAAACACAGCAAAGTAATAATCATTAAAAAGGGTGGTGATAGAGACCACACCGATCCCAAAGCATACAAGCCAAACATGCTGCTTTCGGCCTTAGGTAAATTACTTGAAAAATGTATTACCGGCAGATTGTTGAACATATTCCAGAGTAGCCGGAATATACAGCGATAAAAAGTTCGGGTTCAGAGAAAATAGGTGGTTGTATTTGTATCCAAATAAGGCGGAATATCCTGAGTAAGCTCAAAAGGCATATTCGAAAAGCGCATACATACCAACTTGGCAAGACAGAGAAACAATCGAGTGAAGACAGAACTTCTTATAGTTGCATGCCTAATATAGCAGAAAGACTGGCGAATAAAGTTTCTTTAAGTGCCCCGCTTACGCAAATGCTATCGGGTCACAGAAAATTCTATTCGAAAATATGGTAATAGCTCGGAAACGGCTGACCACATACTATTCGATTGTGATCTCGCCGAAAGTGCTAAAGATAATTTATCTTGAAAATTTAGTCTAGTCATCTAGCAAGCTGATATACTTATGTTACCCATTCACGTTAGTGCGTTCAAAGAATTCTGTGACAACATTTTAAGCGCGAGACGGACGAACACGTTCAGGATTTTAAGGCCTGAGCTTAATCTCGACTAATCTTGGAAAATTTAAAAGATTTGAATTTATAACGCCAGGTCTATGACTAACAGAGGTTTTAATTCATTTATATGTTTTAACATTTTAAAATTTGACGTAAGGAGCATATCCTTAGGTTAAACTGCAAGCCCTTAGTAATGCAATTATTATTTGCAAATTATTTATTTTGTATTTGTTTGAGTGGTCGTAGAAGATATATTTTTAGTCGATCCTGATTGGATCTAGGTCCCAGATTGGTCCCAGAACGCTACCTTGTGGTACCCTGCTGATATTTTCTTTATTTCTGAGTATTCGCCATCTAATTTAACTCGAAAGTGTCGGTTAGATATGTAAGATTTTAGAATTTCATAAAACTGCTTTGGTAAGTCCCTTTGTAATTTATATTCCAAACCTTTATGCCATACTCTGTCAAAGGCCTGTGCTACATCCAAGAAGACGCTTGAACATACTTTCTTTTTTTCAAGTACGTCTTCAATTATGTTTGTAATTCGGTGTACTTGTTCTATTGTTGAATGGTTTTCTCTGAAGCCAAATTGATGTGGAGGAACAAGATTTCTTTCTGCTATTATTGGTTTTAGTCTCTTTAGGAGTAGTTTCTCGAATAATTTTGAAATTATTGGGAGTAAGGAAATCGGCCTATACGAATTTTTGTCATTAAGTGGTTTGTTTGGTTTAGGTAACATAATTACTTCTGCTACTTTCCATTGACTTGGAAAGTGTTTAACTTTGAACACTGCATTAATTATTTGGAGTAGTTTACGTAGACCTTTTTCAGGAAGAGCTTTTACTATTTGTCCTGTAATTAAGTCATATCCTGGAGATTTCTTTGTATTTAGGTTGAGATTGATTTCCTCTTTTAATTCTTATAGTGTGACAGGAGATATATTGCAGTTATCCATTTTATATACTGGTGGTATGTTTTCCTCTGCAGTTTGTCTAGGTAGTGGCTGAAACGTGTTCTCATGTGCCATCTTCATTTTTTACTGGTGGAATTTGTAGTTTAGGTCGTTTTAAACTTTTTGTCGCTTTCCAAAGGGAGTACTCGGTATCTTTTTCCCCAGTAAGGCCACTCAAGTATTTATTAATGGATTCGTTTTTGATTTCTTTAATTAGCAACTTTAGTTTATTGGATAAAAAATTAAGAGTTGTTTTATATTCTGGCGCTCGACTTCTTTGCCAGGCCTTTCTTGCTTTTCGTTTTGCTGCAACCAGTTCCCTAACTTCTAGAGGATAAATAGCATTTCGGCGCATTTCCTTTAAGCTTTAGGGGGTACTATTCCACGCCGCTTCTTGTATACTGTTGTTGAGTTGTTCTAATTCTTCTTCTAGCTCTATCGGGTTTTTAATTGGCACCTGAAGATCAATATTATCCTCAACAAGTTTCTGGAATTTCTCCCAGCAGGTTTTTTTGTTCGTTAGCGAAGGTGGACTAGTTTTTTTAATAATCGTTGCACTGATTGTCATAATAACAGGCGTATGATCCGACATAATCCCCTCTCTGCTTTCTAGGTATATGTAGTTTTCGTCTATATCTTTGGTGATAAAGAAGTCAATGATATCGGGTATTTTGTTTCTATCCGTAGGCCAATAAGTTGGTTGATCTCCAGAATGAAAATCGCAATTGCATAGTCTTCCTGCTGCAAACAGCTCTCTTCCTTTTTTAGAGGTTACTCTTGATCCCCAGTAGGTGTTTTTTGCATTAAAATCACCTCCGATTATGAAACTTGATCCAAGTGATTTAAATAACGTGCAATAGTCTTGTTTAATTAAATTATATCTTGGGGGCAATATATTGACGATACACTATATTCTTTGTTGTTATTTATAAATACTTTTAAGGTGACTACTTGCATAAATTCCTCTTCAATTTTAAGATCTATAAAGTGTTTGATGTTTTCTTTTATAACCACCGACGATCCTCCCCTTGCCCTTCCTGCTGGATGAATGGCGTGGTAACAATTGTATCCATATATTTTAAGATATGAAGTTGAAGTAAAATGGGTTTCCGATACTAGGCATATATCTATTTTTTCAGTATTTAGTAAAATTTCTAATTCTGGAATATGTTGCATTAGCCCATTTGCATTCCAGGTTACTATTCTTAATGTTTTATTTGTTGTTGTTTGCATCATTTTAATAGAGCATGGATTTCATTTCATTTAGAGAGTCTTGCTTATCTAACCTGTTGCTTAGAGCTTGAAGGCATTTCTCTTGTTTAGCTAGACGAATGTTAAGAGCTTCCATGCTTCTTAGTATCTTCTGGAGCACTGCTGTACCTTCAGTAGTGTGCTCCGAAAAAATTGGTTTTGTCATGACTACTTGCGAGTACAGTTTTGGTTTTGGTTCTCCCGTTTTACTAGCATGAGGCTTAGGTTCCTCTTTGGTGGAAGTTTGATAATTTTTTACCGATACTCCTGGACTTTGTTTTCGCGTTTTATTTCTTATTCTTTGTAGCTCCTTAGCTATTTCACACCCCTGGTAGTTTGCGGGATATGACTTATTTTTACTAACCGGGCATACCTGGGCATGATGCTTTCCGGCACATTTCACGCATCTAATTTCTCTTTGGCAATATTTCTGATTAGAACCTTGACATTTTTTGCACTGCGGTATTAATCCGTTATTCTTTTTCAATGGCTCTATTTTAACTCTCATGCTAAGTATTGCCTTGATATTATACACATTTTCCACTTTTTGTTTGTTATTAAAAGTGAGCATAAATAGTGGAAGCCTTCTATTGTTAACTTGAACTCCTTGTTCAGTTTCGATTTTTTCTTTCTTAATAATGTTTACGGCATTTTCTATTTGATAACCCTTTTGCTTGAGATCTTCAATAATTTCCTCTTTTGCACAGGTTGGGTGAAGACCTCTAGCCATAACTTTAATTGGGCGATCATTCTTATCCTCATAGGTAAACCACTGATGCCCCTCGGAATTAAGCTTTGTAGCCAAAGCTCTATAAGTTTCAGAGTCTCCAACATTAATTTTCCAGACGCCGTTGTTTAGAGATACGAGTTTGTACTCGGCTATCGTAATCGATTTCGTAATCGATTGTATAGTGGAGAAATTTGATATCCCGACGACATTTATTGGTGGAGGTGATTTTTCTTTCGGTTTAGCTGGTTGTTGTTCTAGAGCTAGTTGTTTCTTGATGATTAACTTATTTCTGGCAACCTCTTTTGAAGTTGATGGTAAAGTCTCCGCCATTTCTGGTGAGTGTTGCGCTTTCCTTTTGTTACTTGGTCTTTTATTCCGGTTCAACATCCAATTAGTTTCTCTTTCTAATTCTTCTTCATCCGTATGGAATGAATTAATGTCATCATCGACTGTTGGGCTAGGTGTCGTCCCAAGTTCTGCACGTGTTTCAACTGCTTTTTTGAGTTCTTCATTTTCTTTCTTTAAAATTGTAAATTCTTCTTTCAATTTAGTTGTAAATTCTTTTATTTCTCTTAGTTGTTCACGGAATTCGGCATTTTCCTTCTCGTACTGAAATATATTTCCAGTTGAAGATCTTCTGGATCATGATGAAAGAATGCGGCGTAAAAAATGGCATTTATCTGCTATTCTACACGAGGACTCATGAATCCGGTTTCAATCACGTTTCTTTCTTAGTCTCACCACACTAACTCAGACAAGAATGAACTAAGAAAATTTCCAGTACATTTTTGACATGTGTTTTGTTAATTTAATTTTATTTTTCGAGTGTGTATTTAAGAGGAAGAAATGAATGAAACAATTTTTGTTAGATATATGGTATACCTCTATGTATATATATGAATGTGTATGTTTATATATATATGAATATGTGTGTGTAGGTATATATATGTGTATGTATGAGTGTATGTATGTCTATGTGTATGTATATGTACATGTGTGTGTATGTGTATGTGTGTAGATATATATGTATATATATATATATATATATATATATATATATATATATATATATATATATATATATATATATATATATATATGTGTATAATATGTATATGTATATATATGTGTATATGTGTATGTGTGTATGTATATGTATATGTATGTATGTGTGTGTGTGTATGTGTAGGTATGCATGTATGTATGTATATATGTATATATGTGTGTTTATATGTATTGTTATGTATATATGTATATATATGTATATATGTATGTAATGTATGTGTGTATGTATATGTGTATATGTGTGTGTATGCGTGTTTATGTATATATATATGTATGTGTATGTGTGAATATGTATGTAGGTGTGTATGTAAATATATATGTATATATATATATATATATTATATATATATATATATATATATATATATATATATATATATATATATATATATATATATAATATATGAATATGAGTGTGTATGTATGTGTAGCAGGGTCTAGTTGGATATAAGTCCTGTTCTCACTCTCATTGACAGATACCTATATAGAAGTAACTGCCGAAGATTGTGTTGGTTACACCAACAATGCAATGTAAATTAGATTTTTTTTCCATTTTTTGTTTGTTTCTGCACCAATACATTTATATTTAGTTATTTTAAAAAATTTGACCAATATGTATATATGTGGGTGTTTATATGTGTATGTATGTATGTGTGTGTATGTATATATGTGTGTGTATGTATGTATGTATCACTGTATGCATGTGTATGTATGTGTGTGTATGTATATATGTGTATGTATGTATATATGTGTATATGTATATATGTATATGTATTAATATGTATATGTATGTATATATATGTGTGTTTGTATGTAGATATATATATACGTGTATGTATGTATGTGTATGTCTATATATGTGTATGTCTATGTATATAGGTATGCATATATATATATATATATATATATATATATATATATATATATTTATATATATATATGTATATGTATATGTATATTTATGTATGTATGTATATGTAAGTGTTTGTGTGTGTATATGTGTGTATGTATGTATGTGTGTATGTATGTATATGTATGTGTAAGTCTATGTATGTATATATATATATATATATATATATATATATATATATATATATATATATATATATATATATATATATATATATATATATGTGTACATGTGTGTTTATGTATATATAACTGTTTTTATTTAAAAGTTTTGGTATTTTAATAATTAGTTAATTTATTATTATATCATTGTAATATTGTTTTAATATGTTTATAATTAATTGTTTTTGTCTGTGGTGTGTGTGGGTATCTTCATTTATCAGTATATTTTTGTGTAAGTTGTTTTCGATAAATTATACTGGGTGAATGATGCGAAGACATTAAAAATGATTCAATTATTGATGAGTCAGGACTCATGAAATTTGTGTGTGAACGCCTATGGTATTTTGAAACCAGAAACCGGTTTAAAATGAGTCCTCGTGTGAATTCACCCAATGTAATTTAATTTCATGTATGTATTGTAAATATATAATATGTATTTATATAAGGATAGGCGTTATCATTATTTATTATTAACTGCTTTTAATGTTTATTTAATTGGTTTATAATTTATTTAATTAGAACCAAATTTCAGAACTTCTCTAAAATTCATTTTTAAATCCCCACCCGGTTCTGTATACATGATTTGGCAATATTTGGTTGGAATATGGCCGGATTCCATTCATAATGGTCGAATTGTAGAACTTCATCAAAAAGTAATGTTAAAATCCCAATACAAGTTGACCTTAGTTTATTAGAATCCTAGCCCAGTTGTACAAACTAAATTGGAGAATTATCGGTTGGGAAACGGCTTGGTTCCATTCATTATGGCCAAATCCCAACATTTCGTCCAAATTCAGCTACGCACACCGTAGTTGGCCATTATTTGTTGAGAGATGTCCTCGTTCCAATCCAATTCTTTAGTTCTTTCAACCGTTAGTTCCAGTTGGTGGTTGGTGATTGGTTGAGGAACGGTAAGTTCCATTGAGCATGGCATGAATATGTCCTATCCAGTATAATTACACTTGGTAATTATTCACATATTCTTTGGTGACCAAATTAGTAAGGCATTTTTTTACGAAATAAGCTAAATCTATTTAGCTAAATCCGATAGTTAATCTGGTATTGAATAACATTAATAGTTTTCCAGGAATCATTGCCTTTGGGATGTCTCACTTATATTTTACAACTTTTTGAAAGATTTTTTTTTTTGCTTTTTTGTGGGTTACCCAATTCAAGGGTTAAATACTAATGGATTTTAGAGTAATTTTTAATTTTTAATATAATTCAAATAACTATATGGTTTCAGGAAATTATATTGTAAGTTGTGGAGTTGCAGAGGATTAAATTAATAAACGTTTATATTATTTAGGAAGCCGGAAACTATTAATTTAGAATTAAATTTCAGGAAATCTATGAATGCTTGTGAAATAATAAAATTTCTTTGAAATATTAATTGCTGATTGTGTAGACTAGAATTGTGTTACTAACTATCGACTTTACCTAGGTGTCTGTAACCGGGCCGATTCAATTGATTAATTTTGTTTAGGAAAAACGAAAAGTATTAATGCAGAATTATATTTCAGGAAATTTCAAGATGCACGTGAAATAATAACATTTTTTTCCCAGGTTGCTGCAAGCAAATGTTGAAGACCAATACCATCGTTATCCATTATACCTATTAAGCCTTTATCCTTCCTCTAGTAGATTAGAAGTAGATTAGAATTGTGTTGTGCCGTACGATCGCTAAGTGTATGAAACCGGATCGTTCCGTCCCAAAAAAAAAAAAATCCTTCCCTATCCTTCGTATTGTTATGTGTAAACAGGCTGTAGGAATAGGCCCGGCGTTATCCGGGACACTTGTCCAGTACTTGGTTCTACAGTCCAATCAATCAATCAATCAATCAATTTTAATGTACATGATACTGGGTGAAATGGGATTATGAATAAATATGAGTCCAATTAAAGAATTAAAGATAAATAAGATGCTAACCAAGTACGCGACTTCAAGCGGCAGAGGCGGAAATAGGTTCCTGGCCAAACATACCGAACTTGGACCAAGAACACAGAATACGGCAGACGCAGTGATATAGGCTCAGCCTGAGTACCATTCTCACAAATAAATACGTCCATAACAACAATGACAAGAACATCGACAGATACAATAAATGGAATAATCTCAAACAGCGATGCACAAGTACATAATCGCGAGCAATTTAGGATGCAGAAACAATTGTGATTTAACCAGTGAACAGTGCATCGAACGTCCGAAATTCGTAACATTATTATTATTTATGGCATGTTAAAACATGAACAATTTAAAAATGAAATAAAATAAAACTAAACAATGAAAATGGCATGATAGTCGGGAAGTCTAGTTACCAAGGATATCCAGTCGCCATAGCAAATTGGCATGGCATCCACAAATACGATTTATTTTGAATTTTAAGTTTTATTTTATTGGTGACCTTACGACTATATCGGCCTACCTATTTACAAGAGATCGGCTTCTAAGCTAAGCTCCAGCTATGTGGTATTGAAAAAAAGTTTAGCAATAACAATAAAAGTAGAAAAAATGACAATCACATAATAATACTAGATACAATAACTTACCGAGAAGTTTTAGCCGAAAATATTCGATCATTTTCAAGGAACGGACATAAAAACTCAAATTGAACAAAAATGAAACTTTATTTACAAAATTGTATACAAGGATGAACTAGATTTATTCAAAGGTTTTTTATAAATTAAGTTATAATTTTAAGTCGGCCGTCTATAGCAGGCATAACTGGCGATCTTTGCCGAACGTAACTGTCAAAAGCGTCAATATCAAGACCACCAATACTGAAAAGAATTAAAACTGTAATACTTTCTTACTAAACGGCAAAAAACTACACTAGTTACTCACACAACATTTTGCTTATGTTTGTTGATCATGGTGAATCCGTCACCACCACCAGCTAAGAATGACCCCGCTGCAATTCGATACATTTCCTCCCTTTTCAGTGGTTCGTATATTGGGACACGACATTTCCGACATAGCACATCGACCGAAACAACACGTTCGCCAATTGGATTCGTAACATTCGCGACAATTTTTAATCCCGATGTTTGGAGTGTGTTTGCTCCAACAAAAGTATTCTCTTCATACGATATCATAAGACTGTACTCAATAGCATTCCACAAATAGTCACCACGCAAATCTAACAAGTCGATCGTATTATCGAACGGTAAAGTCGTTTTTAAATCACCAAAAGTTAATGTGCCTTGCGGAAGTGTAGTACGTATGCCGCCAACATTTGTCATCGCGACTGTGACTATTGCCCAACCTTCGGGATCTTGCTCATTTATAAACGAGTGGACCATTGAGTCGGCTATTAAATTACCTATATTACAGTCTCCTGTATTACAATCACTTTTTCTTAAATTAACAAAAGAGTATCCAACCAATTTATTGGCCTCCACATCAACGATATCTTTAAACGGTAATAAATCGTTAGATATTTCAGGATCCGGAATAACAGATTTATCAAGATAAATTGGTGCTCCTTCGGCCGTAACAATGTCGCCTTTATCATCAAACCAAACTGTTAAATTTCCAACATATTTAGTATAGGCGGCCGCTTGTACAATTAATACTTCATGTCCATTGTCCTGGTAAACATGTTCGGGATAATTTCCACGAGGTATATCATTACCGGGATAATCTGTTCCAGTGTACATAAAGGTATGGGAATGTCCGCCCACGATGACATCGATATAGGGTCCACCATTTTTCGCTATTATGAAATCGACATCGAGGCCACAGTGGGACAACACAATAATAATATCGACGCCTTGACTATTTAATTTCTCGGCTTCGGCCGCAACCGATTTTGATTCATCAAGAAATTTTAGTTTTTCGGTTTGTGCGATTTGCTGTAAATTGTAAATTCGACTATAATATAAATATGGCATTTCATTTGGCATTTTTTCAAATGGCAAGCATCACCTACATTAGTTGTCGATAGTATAACGCCAATAACACCTATTTTTCGTCCATATTTCTCGATCAATATAGATTTGGTGTACCGTCTCTGAAATGTTGGCTCATCAGTATCATCGATGTTTGAAACGACTACAGGGCTTGTTAGTGCTTCTAAGAATGGAACTATACCTTCGATCTTGTGATCGAATTCGTGGTTTCCAATTGTCTGAAAACGAAATTGCTTAATTGGAATACCAGATAATTCAGTAGATACTTACAATAGCGTCGGCTGGAAGCTTATTCAGAAAGAGACTTGTGACATTGTGCCGTAACATATTGTACCATAAAGTTCCTTGAAAATTATCACCGGCATTTAAGTAAATTGGATTTAAACTAGTCGCTTGCAGTTGTTTGACCATGGTGACAACCCGGGCGTATCCGCCAATGCATATGTCATCATCTTCCTTACAGGTATTTGATTGGAGGTTGATTTCTTCAAATCTGTTAATGATTATTTATTTATTGTTACACAAAAATGTTTATTTTATCACAAATGGTTCAGTTTAGCCCCTTACCTTATTTTACGGCGAAAATGAGTATTTTACAAAACGTTTACGATTACAAATTAAATAAACACGAACATGAACAGACAAAAAGCAGTAACTGTAAAACAACGACTGTAATTATGTTTTTAAACAATAAACAAACACAAAAGGTACTCATTGATAGAAAGGGTCTTTCAACGCTCGATTTTTAAATGTAAACAAATTTTGTTGAGACATCCATTCAATTTTTTGTATTTGAAAGAATATTTCACCTCGCTCACAAAGTAGATTATCCAGCAGGCATTCTTTACTTTAAAAAATTCAGGACAACTCGTATCATACTATTTCCACAGTCGATTAAAATTATACACCAGCTTGACCTCAAAAGAAATAATTCACTGCAAAATTCTAAAAAAGCGTAAACGGTGACTTGTGAAGACAATCTATCGAATTATAGAAAAATACATCAAAAACCAATTTTTTAACTGACACCGGTGCTGATATCTCGGAAGAATACGATGCCAACAAATCAAAAGTTAGATCTGTTTGTTCCCTTCGAATAGATTTAGATCTCGTCGTTAAAAGGCATTTCACGTGGGCATTCATTTTGGCAGATGCCCTGTTACCGATCGTAGGGCAGATTTCCTAAAATACTAGTTTATTTGTCGACATCCAGAACAACCGTTAGTCTACCCACTAATCTCACTACGTGTGCAGTAATTCCGTTAATATCAGAAACTCCGGCATTAATAATAACAACACTAGTACCATAGGTGTCAGAGTGTTGCCCTTATTTGAGTAGTTCAAAGAGATTACATTTGAATATCACATTACAACTAGTGGTCCCCAAAAATAGCCAGAAAAAAATTTGAGTACATGGTGACACAGAGTATTTGTACGTTGTTAAACGTTCTAAAAGTCCTTAGTCTAGCCCATTAAACCTGGTCGCAAATAAGAATTGAGAATGGAAACCATGCGGCAATTGCCGTGCCATAAACAACTTAATCGTCTCTACCAGACCCGTTATTTACCGCCAGGATTTTACACATGAGTTATGAGGATGAGCAATATTTTCAGCTATCGAATTGGTGCGGGCCTATCATCAGATCCATTTGGACTATTCGAATTCACTCGAATAACGTTCGGTCTGAGGAATGTCGGAAGATTCATCCATTCGATTTTTAATGGTCTAAATTTCTGTTTATCCCATCTGGACGACCTGTTAATTTCTTCACTCTCAAATACACAATATTTAAAATATATAAACATTTTATTCGAGGGTTAAGCAGCAAACGTCGAAAAATATCATTTCGCAAAAGTAGAAATTGAATTTTTGGTAAACGAAATCAATGCAATAGGAATCAAACCGACGATTTTAGATGATTTTTGGGAATGTTGAATTTATATCTCACTTTCATACCTTGGTGGTAACCAAGGGATCTCGTACGACTATTTAAAAGGGAGTGTGAAAAACGATTACCGAATTAGCGATTGGACAGATGTAGCTATCACTGCATTCGAACTCACCAAGAAACAACTGAGTGCAATCGCTATGATAGAACAACCGTCGCCCACGGCCACAACCCAGCTTGCAGTTATGGTGGACGCATCCGACAAGGGCAATGGAGCAGTAGTTGAACAAAAAATTGACAACGTCTGGCAACCGCTACAATTTTACTCATTGAAACCAACGGAAACTCAACAAACGATATAGCACTTATGATAGAGAACTAATTTCCGCTGATTCCGAAATCAAATGGTTCCGTTATGTGATCGAATGTCGTAAATGCAAGGACATCATGGACCAATTAACATAATCTGAGGGACAACGTTATTGCGTAACATTCATAGATTGCTTTACAAGATGGAAAGAAGCAGCACCTGTTCCAGATATCAGGGCGCAAACTGTAGCCAGCCAAATTATAGCAGTGTTGCATTTATTGAGAGTGCAGTTCAAGTCTGAGCTGGTCACCGAGTTCTCCAAAATATTAGGTTTCAAATACAGAAGAACAACCAGTTGTAATCCCACACTCAATGAAGTCGTTGAAAGATGAAGTTTGGAACATTACGCTGAGTGGGACTATTTGCAAAATCTATTACGGATCCTATCAAACGCCTGATATAATAACAAAACAATATTTCCGGCAACATATTTAATAACCAATCGTGATATTAAAATTGAATTAAAATAACACAATTATTTCACAAGAAACTAATAAAGACATATAAAATGTAATTTGCTCCCATACTGTGATAAAGGATCTTGCGTGGCCTCATAATGGTTTAGGTTACTTTACAACTTTTATTGTTTTCGAGCAGCTAGCAGAGTTTTATGGTAGTACGCTGGACATTTATTACTACCTAACCCGTAGTTTTTCTATCCGTACTGTTGCCTGTTTTATGACACAGCTAACAAGTTGCATTGTTAGTTTTGAATGGTCCATGGTGTAAGGAAGGAGCACACAATAAAATGTATAAAAGTTTGCTGGTTTTCTCTCATCTTCGTTAAATTTCCTATCCAATACATATCTTAACCGCTTTAAACAAGTTTTTGGCACTCTAAGGCTACAACTTCCTTCCTTATGTCGTGATCTCATCATTGTCCTTAAACTCAATGAGAACCTCGCCTACTTCACTTACTTTGAATTATTACTTAATTTATCGCTTGCATAAAAGGTGTAGATCAAAAGTTATTGAAACCTGTAATTTGACAATTTCTTATGACAAGTTTTCAAATTCTATTTGATTTATTCAGCAAAATTCTATTGAAGAATTGAAATTTCTAATTTCTTTAATGCAGCTAATTACTAGAAGTGGTTTACATCGAGAGCCTTGTAGTATCTATTCTAAACCACGGCCGAGATCATGATATCCAACCGGAAAAATCAATTGTTCCAAAATATTTCAATGAACAAATACAAAAAGTTTGGAAAAATGGTCAAAGTTGGCCTAATATTTTGTATGAAAACACAAACAAATGAAAGGTTTAACGGCAAAATTGTACTCGACAACTATTTCATAGGGTCTATTTTTTAATTTAACCCGAGCAAGCAGGCTTGCCTTGGCTATTGTACATCAAGCACAGGTTGTACAGTACCAAATGATCCAGTGTGCATAGAGTAATAATTTGTTTTTTACTTGCATATTCTTCGTACACTGGTATTATGTTCAGAGTAAAATTTGAAGAACCGAGTATGCACGGTATAAACACAGTTCACAAATAAAATCACAGTGCGCAGACTGAAATTACTCAGGTTGAACAAAAACACAGAGTATTTTTTGACAGCGCACTGCTTGCTCAGGTTGGATTAAAAAATAGGCCCATAGCAAGCAATTTTGAACTAAAATGTATTACCGGCAGAAATTGAATTTCAATAATCTTCTAGTAGATTAGTCATTGCTCTGAAAATATTATAGAAATTAAGTTTATGCGTCACTCCACGATAAAATTTAGTAGTTAGCAGTAAATCGAACATGCTTGAAAATATTTGTCCATCTGTTTAAATTATCCTGTCGTATTTCATAATAGCGGCCTGCTAGGTGGGTTTTTAACCAGGAATTAAAGTAAACAGATGTACCGGCGTATGCTTATTTACCGTGATATACGAAATATAATTTTCGAACTAGATCCACCAAAACTAAATGTTAATTTTATAATGCCTGCAAAATGTTCAAGAGATTTGTAAAACAAAAACGTTTGCAATTTTCAAAAGGGGAATGGAATTGTTTTGTTTGGCCCAATATTAAAAACAACAGTTAATTAAGCCGGCCGAGGCGGTAGACAGAACCTAACAAACGATTTAGCTTATTTACTACTACAATGGCTTATAAACGTTTCCAATTCACGTTAATGAACAAACAACTAGGCGTATACTAATTTCAAAGGGCAGAAACACATTTTAGTACACAGTAGTCTGTGCAAAATGTTGCCACGTATAATAGCGTACCACGCCATTTGCAAGATTATTTGAATAAGAAAATGCCGAAAATTCTTGGCTGATCTAAGCCGAACAGTCTGCTAAATTTTACCGCCAAAAATTGTGAATTAATTTTTTGATTTGAATTATCGGAGGCACTTGAAGCTGGGTGTTTTTGATTTGCCAGTATTTTTGTTTTTTGCAAATGGCAGTGTCAAGGTTTCAGACAATTTCAAAATAAATTTTTTTACTATTTAGTTTAGTTCGAGTATTTTTTCGAAAATATATGTTTTCGAAAAGATATGACCAAATGGTGTAGCGTTGCCCGATGATTGATTTAAAATACGTATAACCATAAAAAACTTGTAATTGAGATTTACTTGTGGAGCCACAAAACAGCACGCCATACCAATAATAAATAACCTTTATTTATACTGATAGTTTGATGAATCTTGGGTGGATCATGAACATAGCACGGAATTTTTAGACGGTAGTGTATTTAGAGCAGCAACAATAATTTTACCGGTTTTATTCTGTTGTTTTAAAAAATTCTTAAGACGCTTCCACACTATGCGATTTGCTCATATTACTTGTTGTATAATAGTTTTTGCGATTAGATGATAATTTTTCTGATTTGGTTTGTGAGTGTTCGTCATAAAGTTCAAAACACTTTATTTTTCAATTCGTTCAGCAAACTTTAAATTTTTATTCGTCAGAACATCTAACTATGCCAAGAATTCTGAATAGAATAGTATATTGTATAATTAGGAGGAAAAGTACTGCATTCTCGGGCGATAGTGGAAATTGGCGGACGAGGCGATAGCCGAGTCCGGCAACCACGGGAGTCCGGGAATGCACTTTTCCTCCGAATTGTACATACTATTTTTTCCCCGATCGGACTTTAAAACGAATATAAACCCAAAATAATTTTTAGTATTATTCATTAATTATCATATTAAGAAATCAAATAAAAGTAAAAAATCGAAAATAATGTAAATTATTGCTTAGTTAGCCACGATAAGACATAAATACATTCTTTTTTCAAAAGTTGTCAAGTTTGTGTACCTATTTGATTTATAAAGAACGTGTGAACGAATTTTAAGGGATATGGACAGTGAAAGCGAATTATCCTTATCTTGTACAACAAACAGCCGATGCAAATAATGTTAATGATTTAAATAGCAATATATCAACGACAATGCTGGGATGCGATACTACTAATCCACCAATGTTCAATAATTGTACAGGGTTTTTCAATAAGAGCACTTCAACTTTTTTTTTGAATAAAACACAAACTGTTCGACTTTTGAACTAACTTTTTTTTATTAACGAATTTGAACATATATACATTTAAGTATGAAACTCGATTTCTTTTGCATGACCACCGCGTGCACGTTTTACGAAGTCCAATCTTTGAACCCAATTTTCGACCACTCTTTCGCATAAATCGGCCGAAATTCCAGTAATTTCACGATCTATATTGGTTCTGAGCTCTTGCAACGTCGCCGGCTTATTGGCATAGACCAATGACTTCACATAACCCCAAAGAAAATAATCTAGAGGTGTCAAATCACACGAGCGCGGCGGCCACTGGACGGGCCCATTTCGCGAAATAACACGCTCATCGAACTTAGTCTTCAATAACGCGATTGTATCGTGTGCTGTGCTACATCATCATCGGTATTTTAACCCGAACGTTACTTGAAACCGCATAAACAACATAAACGAAATCAACGGATGTGAAGACACATAAAACTCGTGAAATGCAAAACCAGCAAATAGCATCGTACACGTGCATGCTTCGCAACAACATCGAACTAACATTATTTTCTACTAAATAAGCATTTTCAATTACTTAAATTAAATTAACAACTTTGAATTAGTATAATTATATCTTTAAAGTGTAAACTCTGTTAAATTTGAAATAAAGTAAAGCTGTGGAAATTTCCACAGCAATAAAAAATTTTAAGTTAAGTGAAACAACAAATTTAACTGGCGCAGTTTTGGTAGCGGATATTCTCAAATATCTGTTCCTACGAAAATAACAACTGCATAGTGAATAATTAAAGTGTTATAAGTGTCACGCATAGTGAAAGTTAACGGATTATTAACTTTAGTGCTTTAACCGAACAATTCTTCACGAGTATACAAACAACATATACGGTTTGATGGTATATCAAACATATTTAAGTAAATAAAAATATGTTTTTAAATTTTTAATTATCACGACATATGATAAAAATAATTAAAAGTGAATTAATATAAATTTAATTAAAATTAATAAAAGTGAATATAACAAAAGTTTATCACGGCATATGACAAATATCGAAAATAATAAAAAGTGAATTAAATACAAAATAATTTTTTTTGTGTTTTGCGAGCTATTGTAGCAATACAAATTAATAAATAAATTAGAATAAATTTAGTGAATTAAAAACTAAATAAATAAAATAAAAGTGAAAAGTTTAAATAAAATTATTAATAAATTTTTTTTTTCGAGATATTGTTTTGACCCCACCAGCGGTCCGCAAAACAAGCTATAATAAAAATAAATAATAAAATACCTACTGGGGTTAGTACCAGAACAGTGAAAAACGAAAAAGTTTTAAAATTAGTACACTCAACTTAATTAAGACGGTATCGATATTGCGGCAATCAGCTAGGAGCATGAAGGCATATCATCTCTTATTCCTGATATTATTAAATTGGTAAATGCACTTTGATATAATAACTAATTCCCCGTCAATATCCAAACCTCTCTTTAAGTTGGTAAATTAAAATTATATATAGAAAACATAAGATCACAGAAATTTTTTTCGAAAATTCTTAAGAAAAATTCAAACTTGTTAGACAGACTTAAAAATTCTCAAAATTGGCAAATTAGATAAGTACGCGGTAAAATATAACGCGACACGCAATCTTAGGGAAGACAGTGATACTGAAAGTGAAAGTGACATAAATAAATTTGTTAAGATGACTGATCAAGAGGACAAACAGTTCAAACAAATGGAAAGAACATTAAGACTGTTACAAATACCTGATGCTATCAAAGATATTCCGCGTTATAGTGGTAGCAGAACTGAGCTAAATAAGTTTATCACACAAGTTGAGGATATTCTAAAAGTTCTCAAACCAGCGTTCACAGATCCATCATACCAGAATATTCTCTTAAGGGCTATTCGTAATAAAATAGTGGGTGATGCGAACAAGGCCTTAGAAATGTATAACACCACAAACGAGTGGGTTAGCATTAAAGGAAGCCTTATTGCTCACTTTGCCGATAAGAGAGACGAGAATAGTCTGATTCGGAATCTTCATGCTATCACGCAAAAGAATGACAGTGTTGAAGTATATTTCACCAGAATTCTTGAAATATACAATACATTAAAGACCTGGGCATACCTCAATACTCCCGCAGAAGCAGAACAAAAAGCGAAATGGTACGACTCCATGTGCCTTTCTGTGTTCACTGCGAATCTGAGAGACTCGCTTGGAGTTATGGTGAGAGCTATGCAGCCACCGGATCTTCCGACGGCTAGATTATACTGTTTGAAAGAACAGAACATAGTCTATATGAAGAACAAAGCACTTCCGCCAATACCTCAAAAAGCAGTAATACCCAGAAATCATTTACAATATAATCAGTATCCACAATATAATCAAATTTCACAATTCAAACCTTCAAATTTCAATAGTAATAAACCTCAGTATTTTAACCATCGTCCCTTCACACAACAAAATATACAACAATATGGAAATCCAAGATTACCTCCTAGAGCACCACAATATAATAGGCCAGAACCTATGGATACAACATCAAACCGCAATGGGTACAAACAACCAAGTTATAAACCACCAATACAAAGAACATTCAACCAAACAAATCAGCCGTATCGTTTTAATAGTAACGGCCCACCGAAATTTCAATCCAAAGAATTGTATAACATTTCATCTAACCCATACAACAACGAAAGCGATTACTACTATCAAGAAGAACACTACCAAAGTCAGGAATGGGACAATTCATATGAAGAACCAGAATCGGGTATGAACGAGTATTTTGAAGATAACGTACAGGACCTGCGACAAAGTATTCCAATCGTTGAAATTCAGGACGAGGATTTTCGCCTACCAGCCTCGACGAATCAACTTACGGATACTTAAGCCTTAATAACCACCATCAAAGAGGTTTTCAATTACCCTACGAAGATCTAATGTTACAAGGACAGAAATATAAATTTTTAATAGACACTGGCTCCACAAAATCTTTTATAGATCCAAATTTAATTCCAAATAAATTCGTGCAAAAAATGGACCCAGCAACTATATCTACCTTATTTAACGAGACAATAGTTGACAAAATGGTTAAGTTAAACGGTATTAAAGAATTTAAAACAAATGAAGAACTTGACTTCATTCTCTTCAAATTTCACAATTATTTTAATGGTTTAATTGGCATGGAAACCATGCAAAAACTAAAAATAACTCTCGACCTAGGTCAATCCCTTTTAATCACTCCACTAGTTCAAATCCCACTAAAATTTAAATTAAATTTTATGTCTGCAATTTATAATATCGCTCCACGAAGCAAGTTAGTAGCAAAAGTTCCTGTTACCATTGCCAATGGAGAAATCTACTTAAAACCTCAAATACTGAAGAACAACCTCATAATACCAGAGGGAGTTTATAAAAGCATAAATAAGTTGAAGTAATAAACTATGGGCCCCAACAAAAACAATTCGTCATTGAACATCCTATAGAATGTGAAAAATTTCATGCTAACCACATAGAAATCCATACAATTGAGCCCATATCTACAACAAGTAATTGTGATGATATCACTCAATTAATAAGAACTGACCACCTTAACTATGAGGAAAAAAGAAGCATTGAAAAGCTATGTTCAAAATTCGAACACATTTTCCAAAGAGATAATGACCCACTAACTTTCACAAACGCTGTAAAACACAACATTGATTTGCAAGACGAAAAACCTATTTTTACCAAAAGCTATAGATATCCCTACGTACACAAATCGGAAGTCGAATCACAAATAAATAAAATGTTAATGCAAGGTATCATAAGACCCAGTTATTCACCCTGGTCATCCCCAATATGGATTGTGCCAAAAAAAGAAAGATGCTTCTGGTCAAACCAAATGGAGGATGGTGATTGACTATCGAAAACTGAATGAAAAAACCATTGAAGATAGATACCCACTTCCGAATATAACAGACATCTTGAATAAACTTGGTAAATGCATGTATTTTACCACTTTAGATCTAGCCTCTGGGTTTCATCAGATCGAAGTAAATCCAAATGACATCCAAAAAACAGCTTTTTCAGTAGAATTCGGGCATTACGAACATGTACGAATGCCTTTCGGCCTGAAAAATGCCCCCAGTACGTTTCAACGAGTGATGGACAACGTCCTCGGTGAACTACAAGGGAAAGTCTGCCTATGTTACATGGACGACATCATCATCTTCTCAACGTCGCTCCAAGAACACATAGATAGCTTAACGAAAGTTTTCACTAAACTACAGGATGCAAATCTGAAAGTCCAACTGGACAAATCAGAATTTCTGCACAAGGAAGTAGCCTTCCTGGGGCATATTGTCACCTCAGAGGGAGTAAAACCAAATCCCGACAAGATCAGGGCTATCCAGAATTTCCCTATGCCAAGAAATGAAAAACAAATCAAAAGCTTTCTTGGATTATTAGGTTATTATAGGAAATTCATAAAAAACTTCGCTTTTCTAACTAAACCAATGACTGAGTGTTTAAGAAAAGATTCTGTTATTGACCTGAATGAAAACTACGTTAAATGTTTCGAAAAATGCAAACAATTGCTGTGTGAAAATCCAATATTGCAGTACCCGGATTTTGAGCAACCATTCTTGGTAACAACCGATGCGAGCAATGTCGCTATAGGTGCTGTTCTATCCCAAGGTACAATAGGACAAGATTTGCCAATTTGTTATGCTTCGCGTACACTCACGAAAACTGAGCAAAACTACTCAACCATCGAGAAGGAACTCCTGGCAATAGTATGGGCCACGAAATATTTCAGACCCTACTTATTTGGTCGAAAATTTACCATCATTACGGACCACAAACCTCTCACTTGGTTGTTTTCACTAAAAGAACCAAACTCCAAACTTGTGAGATGGCGCCTAAAGCTAGAAGAGTTTGACTACAACATCGTTTATAAAAAAGGCACTCAGAACGCGAATGCTGATGCTCTATCTCGCATCCAAATCAGTTCTAACCACATTGACATTAACAATACTGAAAGTTCATCCTCGGTAGAGGATACAGCAACTATGTTATCAACACCTGACGATCTAATTCCAATAACAAAGAACTCTATAAACATGTTCGGAAACCAATTAGTCATCTACCTATCCAATAACTTAAAAGAACCTCTCATTAAAACTGAAACGCTTTTCAACTCTCGGAAAAGAGTAACAGTGCAAATACCACGAAAACGAGGTATAAAAACTACCATCACAGAAGAGCTACGGAAGTTACTTGGACGAAGTAGGAATCTGACATGTATTTTCACTTCAGAGGAATGTTTTCAATACGTTTTAGAAGCGTATAAGGCAATGACATCCTCCAAACCAAGGGTAACAAATCCCAAAGTGAATGTAGTACGGTCCATGTCACTTCTAACCGATATTGAAGATGAAAACAAACAACAAGAGATCATTAAAAGGACCCACGAGCAAAACGAACATCGCGGTATAATAGAAAATTACGAGCAGATCAAAAAGGAGTACTATTTCCCAAGAATGAAAGAAATGATAAGAGACTACGTTAATCAATGCGACGTTTGCCAACAAGTAAAGTACGACCGACAACCTCCACAACTACAACTATCCTTAACCGAAACACCGAAGAAGCCCATGGAGATCATCCATATTGATATATTTCAATTAGAGGCAGTAAAATTCTTAACGGTTATAGACAAGTTCAGTAAATTTGCAGCAGCCTACCTGTTAGAAGAAAAAACAACTAAAAGGATCTCTGAAGCACTAATACACTATTTCAGTCAACACGGATTACCAGGTAAAATTATAGCTGATTACGAAATAGGAAATGGAGGAGAAGTTAAGACATTGATGGAAAAATATCAAATTGAATTACACGTCACTACACCATATAACTCCACCGGTAACTCCCCAGTCGAAAGACTACACTCGACACTAAAGGAAATCTGTAGTATTATACGCCTAAAAGATAAGGATAAAAATCTAGAAAACGTAATGAATCTTGCCATATTGTCGTATAATAATGCAGTCCACTCAACAACTAAGCTTACGCCCTTTAGTCTCTTAAAAGGTCACTATGTTAGGAAAGAATTAGACTTCGTGAATGAAATCGATTACCTGCAACAACATAAAGAAAGGTACGAACAACTATGTAATGATATCCATAAACAGTCATCCGAAGTTAAAACCAAAATTATTACAAAAATCAATAAAAAGAGAAAACCCATTTGCCATATATCTCCAAAATTATTCATCTATACAAAAAGAAAGAAAAGAGGAAAATTAAGAGCGAACTACAAAAAACGAGGAGTGTTAAAAGACAACGGAATAGTAATAGAAACCGCAGAAGGTAAAGTTCATAAAAGTAAAATTAAACGATTATTCCAGGTCCCTAAGGATCCCGTGCCAAGAGATCAAGCTGACATCACTCAAGGACAATAAAGGAGTAATCCCTATAAAAATTGGTAATGCAAAAATTTACAACGGATTTCGTAAAATTATACACATCATACAATTGGAACCATACGGACAAATCATAGACAACATTAAAAAACAAGTAAATGAAATACTGGAGAAATTCCCAGTAGAAAGTGGTTATCGAAATGTATTTAATAGCAAGAAAACTACCATTCAATACAAATTAAATCAGGTTGAAAAATTATATATAGAAGTATTACCGAAACGTTACAGACGTGGACTTTCTAACGGACTGGGAGCACTTATAAAAGACATTACTGGAAACTTGGACAATCAGGATCTACTCGATGTACAAAACGCAATAAATGAAATAAATCAGAATCAAGATAAAATTAATGATCAAATCAATAACCAAATACAGGTGAACAATCAAATAATAAATAGATTAGAGCAAATTCAAAATACTATAAACGTCAATCTTAATCGAATACAATATGAACAGAACAAAACTACAGAAACCATTAATCACATCTCTCTTTTAATTTTATGCGACCAACATTTTTACAGAATCAGCCATGTGCTAGAAATCTTACAAGAACATATAGAAAACTTATTAGACATTATAGCATTTTCAAAACAACGTTTAGTATCACGCCATTTATTGACAAATAACGAAACAGAATACATAACTAGATTATTTGAACAGGACGATATAAAAGTACAAAACCACAATCTTCTCTATGATCTATTAGAATTAAAAGGGTTTTATAACAATACCAAATTAATATACGTAGTTAAAGTTCCTATGTTTTCAAAAGAAAAGTATGAAAATTATCAACTTAAACTCATTCCCTTCCATAATAAAATTATAAACCCTATTCCATATAACCAAATTATCATAAATACCCAATTATATCAATTTGTAACAAACCAATGTAAGCAAATATATGAAACAATATACTGCAAAGAAGAGAAGTTAATGCCAACGTTAGGGACATGTATACCGGCCATAGTAAATCAACAGCAAGCCGAATGCGTAACACAAAATATAACCACCTTTGAAGATATCGATTACCTATCTGTAGGACTACTGTACGTTCAACCCGCAGATAAGCAAATCATATATACCTCTACTTGTAACCAGCAAATTAATAAAATTAAAGAACAAACACTAATACAATTCAAAAACTGCGATATAAATATCAAAGGCCAAAAATTCTCTACGGATGAAATAGAATTTTCCGACCATATTGAAATTATAATACCATATAATGAAGTAAACATCATAGAAATTAAACCCGAGTTGACACTCGAGATTCTACATAATAAAACCATACAAAACTATAACCAAGTCAAGCTAAAACATGAAAAAGCAATTCTACACAGCTCTACTGGACACATATCGCTAACTTTCATCATAATATTCATAATATTGTTCATCCTTTATATCTTCTGCTGGTCAAACAAAAGATGTACCGCTTTAGGACTACTTAAGCAGCCTGACGCTCATCTTAGGGGGGAGGAATTACGTACCTCTAACAACCATATACAACCGGACAACACCAAGGCTACATCATCATCGGTATTTTAACCCGAACGTTACTTGAAACCGCATAAACAACATAAACGAAATCAACGGATGTGAAGACACATAAAACTCGTGAAATGCAAAACCAGCAAATAGCATCGTACACGTGCATGCTTCGCAACAACATCGAACTAACATTATTTTCTACTAAATAAGCATTTTCAATTACTTAAATTAAATTAACAACTTTGAATTAGTATAATTATATCTTTAAAGTGTAAACTCTGTTAAATTTGAAATAAAGTAAAGCTGTGGAAATTTCCACAGCAATAAAAAATTTTAAGTTAAGTGAAACAACAAATTTGGCCCCGTCCTGTTGAAACCACATGTCGTCCAAGTCCATTCCATTCAATTGCGGCCAAAAAAGTCGTTTATCATATCGCAGTATCGATTTCCATTAACAGTAACGTGGCGATCGTTATCGTCGATGAAAAAATATGGCCCAATGACGCCGCCTTCATGTAATCCGCACCAAACAGTGATTTTTTCGGGATGCAACGGTGCCTCATGAATCACGTATGGGTTGCTTCCTGCCCAGTAACACATATTTTGCTTGTTGACAAATCCATTTAGCCAAAAGTGAGCCTCATCGCCGAAGATGATTTTTCGGTGAATATCTACATCATTTTCGATTTGCTCTTGAGCCCAATTCACGAATCGGCGTCGCTTCTAATGGTCAAACGGCTTTAGTTGTTGTGTCAGCTTGATCTTATCCGGATGTAGGCCAAGATCTTTACGTAAAATTCGCCACAATGATGTCACAGAAAGGCCCAATTGTTGCGAACGTCGTGTGAGCGACACATTCGCGTCTTCTTGAACTGAAGCCCTGGCGGCTGCGATGTTTTCAACACTTCGAGCACTTCTTGCTCTCGAGGGCACCGGAACATTATGTAGCGAAAATGTAGACTCAAATTTTGCCACTATACGGTCGATTGTCGAACGGGCTGGCTTGTTAAATGGACCGTAAAATGGCCGTAATGCTCTTAAAGTAGCAGCAACAGAACGATTATTTTGATAAAAAATTTGCACGATTTGCAATCGCTGTTCACGTGTGTATCGTTCCATGATGAAATGTATACTAATGAAGTTTCCAAATGACAAAAGATTAATAAAAAATATGGCGTCGTTCGCCGTCCCTGTCGGAAAAAAGTTGAAGCGCACCTGTTGAAACACCCTATACTAATTGTACGATAACCGTTAATATTACAAATAAGTAAAATTAAACTCCTATACCTAACACATAATTAGTTTGGCATAGTTTTATCAAATAAAAATTGATTATTATGTATACTGTTAAATTAAAATAAATAAATGCGTTTGACCTTATAAGTGTACTTTTATTTCTTCTAAACAATTAAAAATCCATACGGGAATATATTCCCGGCCTAGGCCAGAAAAAATATTCTCGTACTATTATTACTTGTTGCTTAGCAACAAATACAACATACTGGAATCATGAGCTTTTCGTTTCGAAAAAACAACGGAAAGATATATTTTTTCCTACGATCGGAGAAAAAATTAATTTTTTTACTATTTAGTTTAGTTTTGTTTTCGAAAAGATACGACCAAATGGTGTAGCGTTGCTCGATAAGATTGATTTTGATTGATTGACTTCTAAAATTGTCGTACAGCTCAAAAAATCCTATATCCTGTCTCAAAACCTTCGAGAAATGGGTTAGCCAGTAGTAGTCAATATTCCTGAAACCTTTACATTAACTTGGCTAATTACTATTTATATTTTCCTGCTAGCAATCTTATTTACTTCGTGTTAAAACTATTTCCGAAAACTAGAATTAAATCTCGATCTAATGAATAACGAGCTAATACATGTATTAGATCGAAAAATCGGTTAGTTTATAAAATTATTTATCTCAATGTCATTTGACGATTTGTGTAAGTTTTGGCATGTACTCGTATATAAAGGCGGATTTTAATACTAATGTGTATAAGGCGGTATTCTCACCATACAGGAAAAGTTAAACAAATGGTTATTTAATTTGCGAATAGCACGTTCCGTATGATTCTCAATAAAAATATTTGAAAATTATTATTTATTTATTAAATCTGGAAACATAAGAAATTCGCGTATAAACTTGGAAATTAATTTATAAAAGTGAGAATTTGCTTGTTCCAAAAATCATTTTGTGCGAATTTTTATTGTACGTACTAAAGGATCTATTCGCAAATAAAGTTACTCGCATTCGTGGCTAGAATTTTAAAAGTTTAAACCTCAAATGAGCGCGAGTTCAGCAGTTATTTCGCGAGTTCAGACTGGCATCTCACGAAATTTTTGGGTTAAGAAAGGTTATTTCAATTAAATGGAAATTTTTACTACTTTACCTTTTTCTCCATTATTAAACATTAACCTATTATCGGCACATATAAAAATTGACAGCTCGGTGTAAAATTTAGTTTTCATTTAATAAATAGTTAATTAAAGTGGTTTTGGGTTTTCATTAAGTTAAAATAGTTTTATAGTGGTGTACGAACAATTTTATAATATTAAAAAGGTGGTGGACGCATATATATATAGTGTTTTAAGTGAATTATTATTTGGTGGCAACAACAACAAGTGTTTGTTTATATTTAAGCGGCGTGTTTTTAGACAGTAAATAAAGTCAGGTGTGGGCAAAAGGAGGGCTTCGGCCCTTGAAAGGGGCGATGTTTGAAAGCCCAAATAGATTCGCACCGTTGAGGATGTTGGGAAATAATACCCAACCCTCCAAAAGGAAAAAGATCGAAGAGATGCGAACAAAGAGATTAGGATTCGGTGGCGGTGCAGATATAATGGATTGCAATGGAGTAAACGAAAAATATCTAATAATCAAGCACGAGCAGGAGGGACAAAACCTGTCAAATTTTTCACCTTTTGGAATACAAAAAGCGCTGGATATGATAACCAAAGGTATCATTAAAACGCAACGTTCAAGAGCTGGAGAACTCTTGGTTCTGACAAAAAATCAGGCAGCGACGGATGCATTATTGAAGGCAACATCTCTGGGACAATTGGCCAAAATAAAAGTGACGGAACACCCCATATTAAACAGTTCCAAAGGTATCATTTTCTGCCACGACCTAAAAAGTTTAACTGAGGAGGAAATCAAAGAAGGGCTTAAGGACCAAGGCGTCATAGAGGTATACAAAATAAAGAAATGGGTGGAAAATAAATTAACGGACACAGCAGCAATTATCCTGACTTTTAATTCACCAGTATTACCGGAATATGTGAGGGCAGGCTTTATACAACTAAGCATTCGATTGTACATTCCAAATCCGTTGAAGTGCACCGAATGCCACAAATTTGGTCACACCAAAAAGAGATGCACAAGTGATCCTAAGTGCTATAAATGTAGTGAAGTAACACCACACAACCAGCCGTGCACTACACTAAAATGCATAAATTGTGGAGAGGCACACACCAGCAACAGTAAGGAATGTCGAGTATATAAACGAGAAGTAGAAATAGTGAAAATTAAAACTGTAGATAGATTAACATTTCCCGAGGCGAAAGCCAAATATTTTCGATTATATGCAAACACCACACCAGCTAACCAGACAACATATGCAGATACACTAAAAACATCCTTTAACCCACCAAACACACCACAAAAGCCGCAAAACAAAGAAAACCAACTAGAACAGACAAAACCACAATCATATCCAAAAACTATTTCAACTTCAAGGCAACAACAGACACAATTAAACCAACCACAACAACAACAGCAACAAAAAGATCAAGTACAACAACAACAAAACCAACAACAGCCGCAACAACTAAAACAACTACTAGAAACGAACAAACTACAACAACAAATACAGCAAGTAGAACGACAACAAGAAAGATTACAACAACAACCGCAATCAAATCAACAAACAACTTGTAATACAGCAATGGACATGGAGACAATAAAAAAAAATGAAGCATGGCTTGCAATGAGACATTCTAATTTAACTCCAAAAGAATTAACACTATTTGGAAATAACCATGTAAGTATGATTGATGATGAATGAGGGAAGGAGGAGAGAGAACGCATTTGCATTTATAAATGCCCTATCCTTTCTTCATTTCTTTGAATGGTAGAGCGAATGCTGAGATCCAATGAATGCATGAAAATTGGTCAGATAAATATTCGCAGTATATATGCCAATGGCGATATGTTGCGGAATTATCTGACCAATAATGATGTGAATGTGATGATTTTGTGTGAAACTTGGGAGCGGGAGGGTAAGACGTTTCGGGTGAAAGGATACAATTATCTGTCCAGACCGAGGGCTGATGGCTTCGGCGGCGTGGCGATATTGGCACGTGCCAATATCAGCCTGGTCCTTTGTGACATACCGCGCTTCGAGCACATTGAAGTCATCGCGGCCAAAACTCGGAATCTGGACAGAAACTTGTTATTTGTTAGTATCTATGCAACTCCAGTGTTGTCTACGTCTGACAGAGAGAGAAGCCAACGAGATTTTCAAATTTTGTTTGAATGGGTGGAAGGCAAAAGTGACGTGATTCTAGCGGGTGATATGAATGCGCATTCGAGAATATGGGGGAGTGAAAGAACTGATGCTAGAGGTAACTGGTTGACCCGCCTCATTCTGGATTCCGATCTCGTAGTCCTGAATGATGGTGGGTCGACTAGAATGCCAAGAGTGGGGTCGACAGCCAGCGCGATAGATTTAACTTTAATATCTAGCGGGCTGGCGGGCCAAGTCACTTGGAATGTCACAGATGAGAATTTGGGTAGTGATCATTATTTGATCAGGGCATGCTTAGGTGGTATAAATGTTGACATAGACCTTAAGGTCATTATGAATGGTAAGAAATGGGTCGAACGTATGAATGAGATTCTCACAATGAAAGAAGTAAATGAGGTTAACCAACTTGAGGATGAAATAGAGAGAACGAATGAAATGTGCACTATAAATATCAGAGGGAATGAATTCAAAGTGAATGGTTGGTGGAACAATGAAATCCAGTATTGGTATGAAAGGAAACGGATAGCATTGAGAGAGTTCAGTAGGTGTATATGTCATGAATGCAGAATAAATTATGGAAGAATGAATGCAAAATTGAAAAAGGCTATCCGTAGAGCGAAAAGAAAAAGTTGGCGGGACTATGTATCAAAAATGACACATAGAACCACAACTAAGGATGTATGGGATAAATTTAATAGAGTGAGAGGATATAGAGCGCAAGGCAGAAATGCAGTGTTAGATGACAGAGAGAATGGAGGTGTCTTTTTACAAATGATTACGAACGTAAGTAACAATTTGAGTGATAGATATGAAGTTTTGCTACCTGATAATGAAAATGAATTTATGAACGATATGTGTAAGGAGTTTGAATGGGAAGAGTTCCGAGGGGTTTTAGAAACATCCAAATCTACTACCCCCGGAACCAACAGAGTGAGTTATAAAATGATTAGTAGATTAGAATTCGAAGCCAAGGCGGCCTTGCTTCGAATTCTCAATCAAGTATGGATGAGTATTCAGATACCGGAAAAATGGAAGGAAAGCAGAGTGGTACCTATTCCTAAAAGGGATCGGGATAGGAATCTGGCAACAAATTACAGGGGAATATGTATGTTGAATGTATTTGTTAAAATTGTGAATGGTATGATGAAAGGTCGTATAGATAAATTTGTGAATGAGGGAAATTTGTTGCCGGAAACCACCTTTGGGTTGCGTCACAACCACTCTGCTAATGAGTGTGTAGAAAAGTTTGTGTGGGAAGTACAAAAGGAAAATAAGTATGTTGTGGCGGTATTTTTGGATATAGAAAGGGCATATGATTACGTGGTTCCAGGGAAACTTTATCAAATCCTTATGGACTTGGGGTTTCCTTGGAAAATTTGCAAATGGGTGTATGAGTTCATGAATGAGAGAAAGTTAGTTTTATGTGGTAGAGGGTATAGGTTGGAAGGAGCGGTGACTATCGGCCTCCCCCAAGGCAGTAAAATCTCACCGACTCTCTTCAACCTGTATACGAGCTCGATACATAGGTGTAACTCCTCGGGCAAAGTCATTTTGCAATTTGCAGATGACTTTGTCCTGATGGGTAAGGGGAGTACCATCGGGGAGGCCTTGAGTCGGGCTCAAGAATGTGTGAATCAGGTAACCGAATGTTTGAGTGAACTGAATTTGAGAGTAAATTCGAGTAAATGTTGTAGTATGGCTTTTAGAACGAATCGGATGGTTGATGTGCGAATATATAATGAGAGAATTGAGTGTGTGAAATTGACTAGGTATTTGGGAATCTGGATTGACAGAAGAATAAGTTTCAAAGTGCATATGGAAAAATTGGCCGATAATTGTAAGAGTAGATTGAACGTGATTAAAAGGGTGAGCAAACCGAAATGGGGAGCTCATCCGGGTGTGACTGATATGTTACGAAAGGCGTTAGTGTCAACTAAAATTGCGTATGGAATGAGTATATATGGTGATGGGTCCAAGGTTGGGTTTAAAAAGTTGATGCTTGTGGAGAATGCGTGTGCTAGAGTGGTATTGGGAGCGATCAATTCGACACCAATACACACTCTATGGTCTGAATTGGGTGATTCGCCTCTTAATTTTAAGAGGGAATGGATCACCGTGCGAGAGACTGTGCGAATGTTAACTAAGGACAATAAATTAGTGAATGAAATGAAAGAGAGATTGCAAAGAGGGACGGTTTACAAAAAGACAACAAGATCGCTGGTAATCTTGGAAAATATTAACATATTCTCCAAGATTCGTCCGGCAAATCCGAAAGTCCCTCCGAGCAATCTAATAGTGCGGTTGAAGTTTGGTGACACAACAAAAGCAATGATGAATGAGTTATCGGTTAAGAGCGAATTTTGCAAAATGCGAATGAATTATGTTGCACATGTGGAAGTATATACAGATGCTAGTGTAAATGTTGATCGCGTAGGTGTGGGAATTTATATTCCTTCAATGAGGAAAGAGAAAATGGTAAGAGTGCATGACAGTATCTGTATAATGAATGCAGAATTGATAGCGATTATGGAAGGGATCAAGTTGGCAATGACACAAGGGAGAAGGAGAATAGTGTTATTCTCTGACTCCCGGAGTGGGTTGGAATTAATTAGTAAGGGTGGGGGAACTCATGGCAATGTGTATGTGGAAATGCTATATAAGTATCTTCAATCTTATGGGAGGGAGGTCATCCTTCAATGGATACCTTCACACCTACAGATTGAAGGTAATGAAAGAGCCGATATGCTTGCGAAACGGGGTTGTTTGATTGAGGATGTAAACGAATATGAATTCATGGATGCCAGAGACGTACTTCGCATGTTTCAGATGAATCTGTGGAGAAAATGGGAGAGAGAGTTTGTTGAAAAATGTCAGGTGAAAGGTAAGAAGTACTTTGAGTTGGTTAGGTCTCCTTTGAGGCAACCGTTCTTTAAGGTGCTCAAAGGAGATACTAGAATGTTACGAACTATGGAACGAGTGAGATTGAATCATGGAAATTGGATAGAATGTTTGAAGAAACGTAATTTGGTTGGGTGTGAATTATGTGAAAGCTGTTTGGTTGTGGAGGACATCGAACATTTGATTCTGAAATGTTCTGCATTTAACCAGAGCAGACAAATGTTCGATGTTCTATTGAGTGCAAGTAGTTTGACTGAATTATTACGAATGGGAATGAACGTATATAAGAATATGTATGAATTTATTAGAACAAATCAGATAGAAGTGTGAAAGGGGATCGATGTGTGCTAGGTGAATGACAAGAAATTAAAATTAAATTATTAGTATTATGGTAAAAAATGTAAAAAATTAAAAATTGTAAATTTTGAAACGGGCCATATGGCACCAAATTTTTGAAGCTAGTGCCAAATAAATAAAAAAAAAAAAAAAAAAAAAACCTTTTTCTCGTGGGTACCTTGCAGCACTTAAAAGGTGGTTAGAATGTTTAATAAGCTTCATCGACCAGGATCAGTTTGTTCAGATTTGCATGGTTCTGTCTAATATTTGGTCAAAACCAATGCTATGATTATCAGGAAAACCGAAAATTTGATCTTCTTACCTAGAAAATAAATGCATATTGGTCCGTGTCCACCAATTCTAGATAATACGTACATCATCAATTCGAAAGTGGGAACGTGGTAAAAAATTAAATTTCTCTGGTTAGAGAAAAAAGTTGTCCAGTTGGCCAGTAAGGCATGTAATATGTGGCGCTAAAGTTTCTTAATTAAAAAACATATGGCATTGCAAATAAAAAATTTGAAAATGAATTATAAATTTACTAATGTCATATATGTACTCGTATATGTTTTGTAAAAGTTAAATTATAACTTTCACAATATTGGAAATTCGCATTTTCAACTGGACAACTGTGATTGTCGTAGATTGTCTACGAATATTCTACAAACTCGACGAGTTATCGACAATGTCTACGACAAAATGAATTGTTTACGCTATTTTCGATACCAATATGTCGATAATGCCGATTTATGCGTAAACGCACAACACTGCTTACCGATTTTGTTCAAACCTACGCTGTAAACTAGTTTAGGACTTTACCCCGGGTATACAACCCGGTCATCACCCCCGAATATTACTCCTCATTTCTCAGTTATACAGTACTTCTCCTCCCCCTTCCCCTTGCTTTCTCTAACAATTGGTCATAATAAGAATTGTATAACAAAATTAGGAAAACCCGATCCGAATGAGTTACTTTATAGAATATCGAAAATAACAATCCTACAAACCTAATCGGTGATGTATCATTATCGTTAGGTTGCTCGAGAGGTAAAGAAATCTGAGTTGGTGATCGTCGTCGCAGTTCAAAGTAAGCTGAAAGCAGTTACTTCACAATTTGCATATTAAGGAGAATAAACAAAATATAAAGGAGCAGTTCGTTTACCAAATAATTTGTTTTGGTTGGTTATTTCTACTCTCTTTCAATATTTTTTCAATTTCAATATTTGTAAAAAAATTTACACAGATTAACATAAAGTCGCCTTCGAGCCGTGGTTACATAATTTTATTTAGGGCCTAAACTGAATTGGTACGACTGCAAATGAGCATTTCCACACATTTATTGAGCACAGTATATGGGCATTCTATACGCTGTTTTGAGCACCACATGTGTCGTGTCATACATAAAAGAGGTACATTTGAGCGGGAGTTCACCATAATTTGTCACATCATTGTACATACATAATATGCGTAAAAACACATCACCTACATATTGTAAATATGCAATATTCAAATTTGAAAAAACAAGAAACAACTCAGAAAAAATTATAACAATTGCGGACACTCGTTCAAATTCACTTTTTTGTTGCCCTGAAAGCAGTTTATAATACGAGTCGAGTTCAGTTATAAGTAGTCAATAATAAATATGTCGCACTCTAAGGAAATTTACAAGCGTTTTCATTAAACCAATTTAATTTAATTTTATAAAGTGACGAAAGTTATCAAAAATGCTAGAAATGGATTTTAGCCATTACAGCACAAACTTAACATTAATTTAAAAGAAAAACTTAATAAAATTAAAAAAATCACTAAAAATTTGCTGACGTATTTAGACACAGACGCGGCCCTATTTTTGATAGTTTTTCGTCTCAACTCCGTATATAATAAATTTTATTTAAAACAGTGTTCACTCGAGCCTAGACATATTTTCAATCGAGTCGATAAGTAAGCTCTACTCCGTTGGAGAGAATGGATGATTGTTAAAAATATAGACCCAGTAATTGTCAAAAACACAGATATCAAAGTACTTGGTTCACTTCTGATTACACCAGAAGAATAAGTCTACAAGAATGGTAATTGTGCAGAATACGATGTAGATAGTCGCTCCGCATCATTCAAAAATGAATACCACTGTATCATCCATCGCAAAGTTATTAAGTTATTTTTCGATTAAACTAACGATATGCACCAGCAGAAATCATTTCATCGTGTATAATTTAAGCCGTTTAGTTTTCCATCACAATGTTATTAAAATTTTCAAAATATTTCTTTAAAATGACAAACTTAAAATAATTTGGCAAGAGTTAAAACGAACTAACATTATTAAACAAATTAAAATGTGAAGCTTCCCCTATTGTAATAGAAATCAACAACTAACGGAAAAGTCAATTTACGAGTTATGTATGTTCCATCGTAGAAAGAATCAAATAAGAAGTTTCAAATTAGAAGGAGCGATCGATCAGGCGAGAGCAACGTTTCGGATTATTCGTCCACCCTCCTGGCGCCCAAGTTAATTTAAAAACTCGAATCAATTAAAAATTACAATTTATTTGCAAATATATAGTGCGAGAAGTGCATTACATTTAGTTATTTTATAAATTAAGTTAGAATCTTAAGTCGACCATCGATAGCAGGCATCACAGGTGACCGTTGCCGAACGTAACTATCAAATGCGTCAATATCAATTCCGCCAATACTAAAACGAATTAAAACTATAATGCTTTTCTATATACTAAACGAAAAGGCGTATGCTCGATACTCACACAACATTCTTTTTATATTTATTGATCATGGTAAACCCATCACCTCCACCAGCTAAAAATGATGTCGCGGCAATTCGATAAATTTCCTCTTTTTTCAATGGTTCGTATATTGGGATACGACATTTCCGACATAGCACATCGACCGACAAAACTCGTTCACCAATTGGTTTAGTAACATTCGCAACAATTTTTAATCCCGATGTTTGAAGTATGTTCGCCCCGTAAAAATAATCCTTTTCAAACGATTTCGTTACACTGTACTCAATAGCATTCCACAAATAGTCACCACGCAAATCAAATAAATCGATTGTATTGTCGAAAGGTGTGGTGGTTTTTAAATCACCAAAAGTTAATGTGCCTTGCGGAAGTGTTGTACGTATGCCGCCAACATTTGTCATCGCAACTGTGACTATTGCCCAACCTTCAGGGGTTTGTTCGTTTATAAACGAGTGGGTCATTGAGTCGGCTATTAAATTTCCTATATTACAGTCGCCTGTATTACAATCATCTGCTTCTAATCTAACAAAGGAGTGACCAACCAATTTATTTGCCTCCACATCAACGATATCTTTAAACGGTAATAAATCGTTAGATATTTCAGGATCCGGAATAACAGATTTATCAAGATAAATTGGTGCTCCTTCGGCCGTAACAATGTCGCCTTTATCATCAAACCAAACTGTTAAGTTGCCAACGTATTTAGTATAGGCGGCCGCTTGTACAATTAATACTTGATGACCATTTGCCTGGTAGACGTGTTCGGGATAATTTCCACGAGGAATATCATTACCTGGTAGGTCTGTTCCAGTGTACATAAATGTGTGGGAATGTCCGCCCACGATCACATCGATATAGGGTCCACCATTTTTAGCTATTATAAAATCGACATCCAGGCCACAGTGGGACAACACAATAATAATATCGATGCCTTGACTATTCAATTTTTCGGCTTCGGCGGCAACTGATTTCGATTCATCAAGGAATTTAAGGTTTTCGGTTTGTGCAATTTGCTGTAAAATGTGAATTTGTGTTTAATATAAAATTGACGTTTCATAAAACGTGCACCTACATTAGTTGTCGATAGTATAACGCCAATTACCCCTATTTTCCGTTCAAATTTTTCGATCACGGTTGATTTAGTGTACAGTCTCTGAAATGTTGGCTCATTCGAATCATCGATGTTTGAAACGACTACAGGGCTTTTTAGCGCTTCTAAGAATGGAACTATACCTTCGATCTTGTGATCGAATTCATGGTTTCCAATAGTCTGAAAGCAAAATTGTTTAATTGGTACACCAGATAATTCAGCAGATATACTTACAATAGCGTCGGCTGGTAGCTTATTCAGAAAGTGACTTGTGACATTGTGCCGCAACAAATTGTACCATAACGTTCCTTGAAAATTATCACCGGCATTTAAGTAAATGGGATTTAAACTGGTAGCTTGCAATTGTTTGACCATGGTGACGACCCGGGCGTATCCGCCAATACACACGACATCATCTTCTTTACAAGTATTGGATTCGAGGTTGATCTCTTCGAATCTGCGAATGATTTGTTTCGTGTTACCCAAAAGTCAATTTTACCACAATTAATCCATTTGTATTCTCTTACCTTATTTTACAGTGTAAACGAGTATTTTTCAAAATGTGGACGGTTACAACATGATTATATAACAACACGATAAGACATAAAACAGAAAATTAAGTAGAAGCAAATAAGGTTTTTACCCATATACTTCAGTAAATCTGATTACTGCTCCTTAAACTTCTTATGGAAAAGTAGAGGATATGCAAAGCTCTACAAAGCCAATGATTCCGAAATGAAATCGTAAAAGCTCGTCTATTTTCTAGGACAGACTCAATATTTTTGTCTTTACCACAGCTCACACAGCTCGTCCAACTATGACTCTCCTCTCTCCGATTTTGTTCTTTGCGGCTACCTAAGCGGGAGGTGTATGCCAATAAGCCAAGAACCATCGAACAGCTTAAGGCCAATATACGAGAAGAAGTGAGGGCGCTGGGACCCGAAATTCTAAGAAAAACTATGGAAAATGGTCTGGAAAGACACGTCAGGTCGAAGCAAACAATGGGTCGAAGCAAACATAATGTGAACATATTTCCAAACTATAATCTAAATTTTAATAAATGCCAACGTAAATCAGAAACAGAAAAGTTATTTTTTAAATAAATTATAACGTTACTTATGCGCCACCCTGTATAAATTGATTTTTTCTGGCCAAAAGGCCAAATAATATTTCCAAAGCGAAACTAGAAAGGAAAATTATTCCCAATTTTATATTGTTTTCAAAAAATTACTACTAACTTTTTACCTTAATAAGCCAGGAAAAATTATTTCTTAAAAGAAATTATATGTAATTCTTTCTCCAGTTCGCTATGACCGGGGAATTACTAGAATAGGGCCACATATGTATAATTAATAAAGCAAATTCAACTTTAGGTTTTATTAAGCGTTGGTCAAAAGAGTTCCTTGATCCACACCGTTCAAAATTGTTATATAATACATTTGTCACACCCACACTTGAGTATACATCCCAAGTGATATCTTTTTTTTACTGGATATATTAATAGGATTGAATCGGTTCAAAAACGTTTAATGCATTTTACATCAAGTCATATGTCTTGGCTCGACCCACTCAGACTTCCTCCCGTGTAAATTTGAGTAACTTACGCTCAACTATTTGATATTGGGTTTCACCAAAAAGATTATGGCAAATTTCAATCCAGCACACGTATGCTTCGTTTGTTTAATGCGAACGCTGATGATTTTAAAAAAAACTCAAAGAGGATGTCATTTTGTTGTAACTTTTGTTATAGCAACATTTCCCTATAACCGTTGTCCTTTTTCCCACTTTTATTTTGGTTATTATTCACACTGCTCTTTTTAGTTATTTAAAAATGGGCGACTAACATTTTTATCGTATTTTAAGCGAAAAAACAATAAAAGTGAGACGATGGGGGGGGGGGGGGAGGAAGTGAGGTGAAGTTGTGGAAGTTATTATATTTCCCGAAATAGTTCCCTCTGGTCATCCCACGTACTACTTTTATGGTATTAGCACAAAGCCATCTGGAGTAGTAGCGGCTAATGGCTTTAATCACTCTCCCGGGCTAGTAGCAGGTAACGGCTTCCCTCAAGCTGCTTAACTCCCAAAGAAGGGAAAAAAATTGCAGTTTAGCAAACATTTCGTGAACATAGGACCTGTTTACAACCGATTTTGAATAGTTTAAACGAATTTTATAAATAAAAATAAACCTAGATTTGATGAACAGCCTTAATATTGATTTACTGTGCTAAACGATTTACCTTAAATTTGGCACATGACACATAATTTTCACTCGGTTACGTATGGAAATCGTATTGGCATACGTAAGATCCATTTGGATTATAATTGATTAATTAATGTGTCAGTACATGTGTACATTGTTATGAAATAAATAATGTTTTCAGTTTCCTTAGAAATTTGATAGTGTTCGATAACGAGGTTATTTTAATTTTACGTAATTTTACGTATTTCAAATCTTCCTCACCAGGGTATGCATTTTGTACGTTTTTCACATCCGATTCTCATGAGAATTTATATACATATACAATATAACATTGTACACTTTAACATTGTGTGCTGTTATTTTCTAAAATGTTTATAATAATACCTGCGATTCTCCCTTTTACATACGAACCAATTTTTATGATCGTTTTATTGTTGAACACCTGCATTTATACAGTGCACCAATATAATAAAAGCCTCATTGCTTTAAATAATTTACTATATTTTACTGACATTTACTACTAAATGACGTTAGTTTATGTCGACGGTTCCAATCTTTCACTATAGATAGCACTAAAATAAAATAAATGATACGATTTTTTTTCGTATAACTGTGTCGTAAGACGTTAATCGCGGGGAAAAGGCGGTAAATTCTACAATAATATCAATACAAAATTATATTACGGACTATTGGCAAGAAATAATTTATTATTATATTATTTAATTATGCATTCAACATTTCGTTAACCCTCTAAATGTCTAATACTTTTTACGAACATTACTGCCATCTACAGTCCAAATGTATTGTATGTTTCCAGAAAGTTCAGAAAAGAAACTGTAGACATAAATTTGACGAGGTATCAAGCAGTGCTGCCTGGTACTCTTAGGTATATTGATTTATCTAATTGATATTTAAATATTTTTGGTTTATGATGCTTTCTATATAAATTTCGTGTATTCTACATCTATATTACATCGGTACATAATATTTGGTATCAAATATTTACAATTTATTACAATAGTATATAATAACTTAATACAACTGGATTTAATTATTTGTGTGCAGTGTAATGTAAAAATAAAAACTGTTCTCTTGCTTCATCACCGTCGATCATGATAGATCGAATAATAAAACTCGAATCGAATAATTGTTGGAGATGAATCTGATGTATTTTGGATTTTGAGGATCATCATCGGAAGTTTGGATTTATATTTTTACTTCTCCAGCGGTCGAGGCAAAAACGCCTGCCCTCACAACTTCAGCACCTAAATGTGCATTATCGGTCACTATCGCTTGAGAAAAGAACATCATGAGAATTTTTTCAAATATCGCGGCTTCGGTAATATTTGACAGGTGATAAGTAAATAGATGCAATTTTTTTTTTTTTTTTTTAATATTTGATTTATATTTAGATACATTTTAAATAAAATAAATTTTGTTACTGTTTTTAATAAATATTAATATTCCCAAGTTTAATTATACATTTGTCTATATTTTTATGGTCTAAAATTGAGAAATAAAATATACTAAATGAGAAAGTGGATTAAATGAGGTAATACGAATGATAATGAAATAACTTTTAGATTTATTTACTTGCGCTATGTGCCAAACTTAAGGTAAAAGTCAATTTCAAGTAAATTTTTCGGTTAATTCAATTATTTTTCAAAAATTCTATGGTTGATCGAAAAATCTGTCCTAAAACCGGTTTTCACCGTAGTAAATGATGTACCTTAAGTTTTGCACACAGCCTAGGAATTAGATTTAACTAGTTAGGAAATATACTAAACTAACAACCCTCGAGTATTGACAGAAACTATGTATAAACATCGATCGGTTTTATCATTTTGTAAGGTTATATCAAACGGTTGATAATGGTTTTAATTAGTCCGGATCACAAAGTGTTTACGAATTTGTTTCTATCAACTTTAAATTTGCTTTGGAACGGTAAATTGCCATTACACTCCTTACTAGAGATTTTGACTTCCTATTTCGATACTGTGTTAAATAGCTAGTTAAATTCCTCATCCGACTATCCTAAATACCATCCCCTTACTAGAGATTATGACATTCGATAGTGCGTTCATTTGGAATGATTTATCCTACCTAGAGTATTCTTCTTAAGGCAATGTCTTTTGTTACTTATGCATAAGCTCGCTTTTGGCATTCGTGACTCTGACCTATAATTCCGTATTTATGAATTTTTCCGAGTCATAATTTTACTGTTGTGAGGTTCGGACGTAAAATAAAACAAACGAAAAGTGCAGTGCTAGTGCTTTTTATTCTGTTATATTTGAAAATGTTTTTTTTTGTTATATGCTTTTACTATTAAATACACACGGTGCAAAAAACTAATATAAAATTGTAATTTAATAAGTGATAATGTAAACATGAGGGGCCTTTTTCCCCAAAAAAGACTTCTTCGAGCATCGAACGCCGAACACAATCTACAAGTGCAAACCAAGTGGGTAAAGTTCAACACAGCACAAAGGAAATAACTATGTCAGTGAATAAAAGTGCTTCTTCGACAGAATTAATTATGCCACCGCTTAAAAATAAAAATGAAAACAGCGAAGAAAAAATTAATTTAGCAATACTAAACGAAAACAATAGTAATGAACTCAGTGCGACGAACTCTAGTGACCGTGGTGAGTGTGAAAATAAACTAGTGCAAACGGGATTCGATAAGTATATATCACTGTTCAATCTAAAAGAAAACGTAGCCCGAGATCTGCCGAGTTTGTTGGCAGGAGCAAAGTGACACGTTCTGAACTAGGTGTTAACCAAATACCTCTTGACAACCGACTCTCTAGTTGAGGGGTCGCTGATCTCAATACAGCGACGAAATTGAAAACTGAAAAAGTGCCTCCAATTTATTTAAGGGAAGCATCTAATAATGAACTGGTTAATAAAATCGCAACGTTAACAGATTGTAAATTTTATATTGCCCCCCTCAAAAGACGTAATATAAACGAAAGTAAGATTCAAACCTTTGAAATCAATGGCTTCAGAGCCCTAGTTAAACACTTTGACGAAGTTAGTAAAAAATAGTACACATACCAGCTAAAAAGTCAAAAGGGCTGGCTGTTGTGCTAAAAGGAATTGAAAGCTGCGTAGATGTTAGCGACATACAAGCTGCACTTGCTGCGGAAGGTTTTCTTTCCAAATATATTGGTAATATAGTAAACCGTGAGAAGGTACCCCAACGAATGTTCCATTTGGAACTAGAGCCAGAGCAAGATAAGTTAAAAGGTGTTCACAAGATTTACAACCTAAAATATTTGCTACACCGCAAAATAGTAATTAAAGAACCTAAGAGGTCTGGACCAGTTCAATGCATAAAGTGCCAGAAATACGGACACACGAAAGCATACTGCACCTTAAACAAAGTTTGTGGTATTTGTGGTGAACTTCACGACTCTAAACAGTGTGACAAATCTCGCAATGACCCATCTATGAAACGTTGTAGTAACTGCGGTGAAAATCATGCTGCAAATTACACGGGATGCGCAGTGTATCTGGACTTAAAACGAAAAATAAACCCTACAATGAGAGCTGAGCAACGAATGTCCAATATGCAATTTAATTAGAGGGCCATGTTACCAAAAAATGCAATAGTCACCAAACCAACGAGTGCAAACACACTAAATGATAAATTGGAGACATTTGCCAGCAGTTTTGCACAGCCAGGTGTTTCTTATGCAAATACACTAAAAGTTAACAAACCGAAACCCAAAGTTCAGTTTAATGAAAAGGACCTAAACATTCATACCACGACAAATAAATTAACCGAGACCATCTAAAGTTTCATGATGATGGTGGAAAGACAAATAAGCATGATGATGCAAAATATGAACACGATTATGCAAATTATAGTCAGAAATGAAAAATGATAGTTCTAAAAGTAAATATTTGGAATGCGAACGGGCTTTCGCAACATAAAGCTGAGGCACAAACCTTTCTTAACGAACAAAATAAAGACATCATGTTAATATCCAAAACACACTTCACAAAACAATTTTTTTTAATATTACCGGCTATTCCGTTTATGACAATAAACATCCGGATGGAAAAGCACACGGTGGCACTGCAGTCTTAATAAAAAGAAGATTAAAGCACTATGAACTCCAGAAATATGCTAAAGATCACATCCAGGCTACAACTATCTGTTTGGAAGAATGGTCTGGGAAATTTGTAATATCGGCTGTTTACTATCCACCGAAACCCGCAATTAGAAAACAGCAATGTATGGCTTTAATCAGTAGGGAATCAAATTTCTAGCAGGGGTGATTACAACGTAAACATGTGCAATGGGATTCGAGGTTGACGTCACCCAAGGGCAAGCAACTCTACGAAGCAATAAACGGGAAAAACCTAGATTATTTACCATCCTACGTATTGGCCTACAGATAGAAAGAAAATTCCTGATTTAATAGATTTCTGGGTAATACGAGGAATAGCATGCACCAATGCTCAAGTCGATGATTTATGATTTAACATCAGATCACTCACCAATAATAGTAACACTAAGTACTCAAGCATTAAAAACTGAACCACCCAACGTTTAAGAAACAAACTAACGAAATGGGTTCTCTATAGAAACATAGTAGATGTAAATTGTCATCTGGATGTCCCACTTCGTACACCAGAAGATATTACGCCGCGATAGAAAACTTAAGACAAATAATGAAAACGGCAGCAAAAAAACTACTCCGGTGAACAAAAATCCAGATAAAAATAATAAGCTTTCAAGTAACATTCAAAAGTTATTGACAGAGAAGCGAGCAATTCGGCGGCTATGGAAACTTCACCAATCTCCTCTGTATAAATGGAAATTAAATAACGCAATACGGGAAGAAAAAAATATAAGAATACAGAATTACCTAAGTGACACAGCAACAGAAAAAACAGATTACTCACTGTGGAAGGCAACAAGTAATTTAAAAAGGCCAGAGCTATCGAACCCCCTGTTAAGGAAACCAGATGGTCACTGGGCCAGAAGTGACTTAGAAAAGGCTATCGCTTTCTCTAACCATCTACAAAAAGTGTTCACTTCTAACGAACAAAATAATGACTGCATACTACCACAGTTTACGAGGGACGAGTCGAACCCCAATCCAGTAAAATTTAAATGGAAATGCGTCAAAACGGTTATAAAAAACAGTATAAATCCTAAGAAAGCGCCAGGTCATGATCTAATAACTGGAAACATGATCAAAGAATTACCAGATAGATTTTTAACGCGATTTTGAGATGTGTATACTCTCCCCAAAAGAATGGAAAATATCTCAAATTACCATGATTCCTAAGCCAGGTACAGACGAAACCCAAGTCTCGTAGTACAGGCCAATAAGACTACTTCCCAAAATTTCAAAGCTTTTTGAAAAGGTACTACTACAAGAACTAATACCTGTATTATCTGAAGGTCGCATTATACCAGATCACCTATTTCGATTTAGAGAGCAACACAGCACAATAGAATAGGTGCACAGAATGGTAAATACAATTAAGCTTGCCTTAGAAGAAAATAAATAATGCTCGGCAGTTTTCATCGATATTGCGCAAGCTTTCGACAAAGTATGGCATGAAGGATTAAATGACAAAATTAAAACTCTTCTGCCTAGACAATTTCATGTAATTTGTGAAAACTACATAACCCAAAGGATGTTCCAGGTGAAGCAAAATACGGCCACTACTGATTTAACCGAAATAAAGGCAGGAGTACCGCAAGGTAGTGTAATGGGACCTGTGTTATACTTGTAATTCATAGCTGATTTACCAATAACTGAAAAAATAATCACTTCAACTTTTACTGATGACACAGCTATATTGTTTTCACACAAAAATCATTAATCAGCATCGACAGAATTACAAGAATATCTGCACAAAATAGAAGATTGGTTAAAATCTTGGAGGATAAGGGCGAATGAATGAAAATCAACATGGTGTGAATAAACGTACATGCCAGGCAGCAAAAATAAGCAATATCAAAATTCCTCAACAAACAACGTCCAACATCTCGGTCATCTCGATAGGAGATTGACTTGGAAAAGGCACATTGAAACAAAACGCATTCAATTAAAAATAAAATTTTCTAAAAGGAACTGGTCGATCGGAAGCAAATCGAAACTCTCTCTAGACTGCATGGTTATAATATACAAAGCGATCCTAATCCCCATATGGACATATGGAGCTCAACTAGTGCATCAAATATAGATATTGTACAAAGAACGCAAGCAAAGATCTTCGTAGAATTACAAATGCCCCATGGTATATATTCGAAACAGCAACATCCATAGAAACCTTGGAACCAAACTGTTAAAAAGACAATAAAATCATGCAGTCTAAAATGCGAACTGAGACTGGAACCCCATCCTAACGAATTAGCTAAGGCAACCGAAATACAAACGGCTTCGCAGAGCAGATCCTCTAGATTTAATAAATTAAGTAATATAATCTAATAATTATACGCATGTTGAGCTAGCACACTAAAATTAAGTAATTAATAATAATTGAATAATAATAATGCATACTGATGTTAAGTATTAACATAGGTTAAGGAGTAAGCCTTAAAAAAAATTATAGTTTTAAGAATTTCACACTTCTTATATACGAAACTAATAAAGAAAGATTCAAGAATAAAGCCTTTGGCAATAGTTACGAAAAAAAAAAATAATAATAATTTTTTCGTGAACATTACCTTAACCTGCCAATCACAGCTTACCGTAATACTGTTAAACTGAAGTCTAATTCTGAAATCCTTATCATGTTTAACTTTATGACAATTTTTGCGAATAAAAAGATAAGTCATGGTAATTTATTTGATTGTCATATCCCACACTACTGTAATAGTGAAAAAAGAAAAAAATTCTTGATATTTGGTAATTAAATTGGCCACGCGTATATGTATACAGCCAAGTAGAAGGCAAATAAAAATAATACAGTTTGTATTTGTGCAGGTCCAAAAAAACGTAAACACGAAAAAACGTTCATACAAATGCTGTTGAAATTTTTTTTGTTAACCTTTATTTACTTTGTTTATTTATATCTCGTAGATGATTTTATGATGATTATGGTATAATAATAATAGATCAAACGCAAAGCATAATATATATGTAGAGCAAACTTTGTGTGCATGAATCAAGAGTAGATAACATAGAGAAAAAACGAATAACTACTCTTAATGCATACACACATCATAGCGGAAAATGTTAAAATTCTGAATAAACAATTTAACAAAATTTACAATCGGCGTGTTCAGTCCAATCAAAATGATAAAAACTATCATGATATTTTTTGTGACCCTAACTTCACTCCGTATAATTTTAGGTCAAAACCGAGTGAACAGCCGATTTGAAATAAAATTGTAAATTAGTTTTGTACGTCCAAATGCACTTGTCCTAACAAATAATTTAATTTCAATTTTAAAGGCGACGACAGCCATTATTTATTACACTATTTACATGTTACGTCATGTGCATATATCATATGTATGTATAAGAACCTTACAATAAGCGAATTAACACAATCGTCCCGAACAACTGAAAATACAACTCTAACCACATAAAAAAACGTAATAATTCTACGTTCTAACGAAATAAAATGATTATCTAGAGATATTTTTCGGTAAGAATCCAGCAATTAATACTGAATTAATTATAATTGTGAATTAATTATAAAAGCAAAAACTATACACATAACTATTTGTTATTCTATTTAAATGCAAAACATTGCTTTAAAATCTTCCCTGATACTCGTCAATATGGACATAGTTTTTTAGTGTTTCTTGCTGTTCATTTAAATATTAATTTACGTTGAATTGATAACAATTTAATGTGTAAAAATCACATAAATGTTAGCAAAATCGTAGCCTTTCATCACAATAAAATTGTTTAAACAAAATAGGTATATATACAAAAAGTTTGACAGTTACAATCAAAAAATTTCTTGATTTTTTTCGTGATAAATGAGTGGTTTTATGGCAAAACGTAATCAAAAATATCATGATATTTTTATCATTTTTGGCCGACCGAACACTAGGAATAAATTAACAAAGTTCACGAGATATAAATAAATAAAGTCAAAACACGTTTTTGGACCTGCATTCATACGAAATCAACATATTGTGTAATGGCCGTATACATACATAGGCACTGACGTTACACTAAATTATCACTCTTGCAACTTTCAATATCAAAAGGTGGCTTTCTCAAGGTATTTATGACGTCAAAGACTGCATAATATGAAATATTGATTTGACTGTCAAGGTTCGCCTCTAAACACATATGATAATTATAATTACAAACAATATTTTCGTGCGTGCTGAACGTTTGTTTCATAATCGAATAATGATTTCGATAAATTGGGGTTTGGCCAAAAGTTATGCGGTGTAGGCGTTCAAGAAGTGATCGCATACTACGAGTAAAAGAAATTAATAATTCGTAATAAACAAATTGTATATATGAGATAAATATTGGGTAATCTGATTATAATAAGTCACGTGCCACGAAGGTTAAAAAATGTTTGATTAAGTTTTTTGTGTTGTATTTTTACGCTGTTATAGATAAACGTTTAATGTATGGCATTCCCAAATAGAAAGTAAAATTTAATCTCATTTACATACATAAAAATATGTATTTACAAATAATAATCTATTTGTAAGAAATTGGAGAGTTCGCTAACAATCTTTTCTTAATCGGTTAGCATTTACATAATCCAAGTACTTGATTATGTGTCAAAATGAATATAATATAGGTTCCATTATACTCGTATTAAGTAAATTTTAGAACAAAAACCGATTTTACTATCAATAAATACGTCCGCTAGAAGTATATAGTATACCGTTATAGGGTATTTCGTTCTTATCCCCAGAATAAACATTTTGCGACATTCACAGACTCACACTAACGGTCCCGCAAGAATCATCATATACTCATCAATATAAACAGTGTCATATTTTTTGAGAGGTCGTTTAAAAGGTAAGAGGCAATCGTGCAATAATTTGTTTAAATATCGTCATAGTTTATCACAGTATCCTTATATTTTGACGCAAATTTGCATTTTATGTTGCTGATGCCATGTTTTGTAGAACTGAGGGCCAGATACGGAAAAATGTTATGGTCCAGCATTACTTCTGTGGAATTGGAGTAGAAAATGTACTTTTTGATTGTATAGAAACGGTTGTTTTCTAAATCAAACTTGACCATTATTTCTCCATCGTACGTAGCCCCAAAGATAACCAGCCGCAGGCTCTTCTAAATATTTCCAGTTGTCATTATCGCGAACAAATACCCTGAGAGCTGATAATGAGTTTGCGGAGTACAGCAGTGTACTAAATGTTTTACAACAAAGTTTTGACAAGTCGTCAACAATAAACGTTTTTGAGAACTTCATCAGGTCGGTAGTAAAAATGACCTGCTTTCGTTCTTTAATTCTAATATTACTCGGTTCTCTATTAATTGATTGAGTTGGCATGCAATTCGAGAAAGATTGCACTGCCGACGGCAAACTGTACAATGGTTCATTGGTTGCTTCGATAAAGCAAGGTTTCAATCGATTGAAAGACGTTACCACAAGTTGCTAATAACACAACACTATGCGTTGCTCAGTAACTTACAACAAGCTTGCCGAGTTGGTAAATCCTGTGAAACTTTGTTCTACATGACTCGTCAGAGTCGTCTCGAGAGTTTATTTATATAATGAACATTGCTGGTGCATTTGGCAGTACGTTGATTTCAACGATTATAAATGCCTGTAAATTTGTTAATTGACCAAAGTATCATTGGATTCGAGTTTATGCTTAGGTGTAGTGTTCTCGTAGCAAAGTTGACCGTTATTCATCTTTCTCTCTCTCTCCGTTATTCTCTTTGTTAAATATCATCTCTCTGGCTTCAAACATTTATTTCTATATCGTTTGATAGCTTGTTGTTAAATAAAATTCTTCTGTTACGAACTTTACAGTCCTCAGAGTGTTGATTGTAAGGCTGAGTGTTGATTGTAAGGCTTCTACTGGAGGTATGCGCTCGACTCTAATTCTTCGTTTTCACTCCATTTTTTCCTCTAATTTTTTTTAAATTACTATACGTATACGTATAGCAACAATTGATATGATTAACGACCAAATATTACCTGAGCTGAATTTTGTAAACATTTGATGGTTCATCGATCTAGAGATTTGTGGTTGTCCTTACTTTTATCAAACACGGGTTCAATTCCTTACTATTTTTCTAATGGTTCTTACTCAAAATTTGGTGAGGTAATCGGGATCTACTGTCCCTCTTTACCTCAAATCATTTGGTAGTAGTCTATAGATTTTGATTGAACTCCTTATCATATTCTGAACGAACTGATAGCGCGACTTGCATGCAGTTTTAGAGTCAAAATTGGATGGGACCAGGTACGCAGTATAACGTTAAATCCAATTAATAATTCTGGTCGTGATCTCACCGGTCACGATCGGTTCAAAGATCATTTAATTCGTAATCCGTTAGTTTAGGGGACAAATTTCGAAGCTCGATTCACTTTGTTTCTGTGCATCCGAAAAGTTATTCATGGCTTGGTTCAAACTAATTATTTTTACAAAGCGGCATGGAGCATCTGCACTCTATAATCGAATTATCGGTTTGCACTATGGGCCCAATATAGCAATAAGTTGGGCCCCAACGGAGTTTGGATTGGTTTTAATAATAATAATAATCAAGGTTTTGAGTAGCTGACACACAGAAATTGTCACTTTTAAGGGCAATTATTTTGTTTTGCTTATCCTCACCACGAATATTTTATATAACACTACTACAATCAACCGGACTAATAGTGATCTGGATTAAATTGATCGGCCGAGGCGTAATCGGTTGTTGACCGTTTTACAATCTGATGTGCGGTGATAGAGACTCGTTGTCCAGCTACGAATTATTTAATTGACCATGGCCTTGTAATAGTCGTACTCCATATTCTCCGCTGCGGCCAATTTGCTAAGTCATTATTCTGTATTTTCTCCGTTATTTAACTAAATTTTGTGATGTTTCGAATAAATTTGACACATTTTGAAGTGTATTTGCTCTTGCGTAAGCAAATCACATGTTGCACATAACCTCAAACAGAATTTGAATACACAAATATTTATACCATAACAAATCATCGAAACAAATCATATCAAATTTTATCAAAATATTTCAAATCATATCAAATCTAAATTATATCAAATCTAAATCATATCAAATCATATCAAATCATATCAAATCATATCAAATCATATCAAATCATATCAAATCATATCAAATCATATTAAATCATATCAAATCATATCAAATCATATCAAATCATATTAAATCATATCAAATCATATTAAACCATATCAAATCATATCAAATCATTTCAAATCATATCAAATCATATCAAATTATATCAAATCATATCAAATCATATCAAATCATATCAAATCATATCAAATCATATCAAATCATATCAAATCAGATCAAATCATATCAAATCTAAATCATATCAAATCTAATCAAATCATACCAAATCATATCAAATCAAATCAAATCATATCAAATCATATCAAATCATATCAAATCATATCAAATCATATCAAATCATATCAAATCATATCAAATCATATCAAACCATATCAAATCATATCAAACCATATCAAATCATATCAAATCATATCAAATCATATCAAATCATATCAAATCATATTAAATCATATCAAATCATATCAAATCATATTAAATCATATTAAATCATATTAAATCATATCAAACCATATCAAATCATATCAAATCATATTAAATCATATCAAATCATATTAAATCATATCAAATCATATCAAATCATTTCAAATCATATCAAATCATATCAAATTATATCAAATCATATCAAATCATATCAAATCATATCAAATCATATCAAATCTAAATCATATCAAATCTAATCAAATCATACCAAATCATATCAAATCAAATCAAATCATATCAAATCATATCAAATCATATCAAATCATATCAAATCATATCAAATCATATCAAATCATATCAAATCATATTAAATCATATCAAATCATATCAAATCATATCAAATCATATCAAATCATATCAAATCATATCAAATCATATCAAATCATATCAAATCATATTAAATCATATCAAATCATATCAAATCATATCAAATCATATTAAATCATATTAAATCATATTAAATCATATTAAATCATATCAAATCATATCAAATCATATCAAATCATATCAAATCAAATCAAATCATATCAAATCATATCAAATCATATTAAATTATGAAAAATTGATATTTTTAAGAAAATATTTCGATATAACGATTTTTAATAATTCGTAATACCGAAACTTGACGCATGATAGCTTGACACACACTAGCTCAGTCATTTTACTTTGAGCCACACTTTTGCTGTCATTTCACTTTTGTCTGTGAAGAATTTAAAAGTAATTTACCATTATTTATTTATTTTGTTCATAAAATAACGCTTATAGGCTTGCACTGTCGATATCTTGTGATGCAGTTTAATATACATTTTACTATAATAGACCCACAGGTCGACCGATGAAGTGTTTTCGGCTAAAATGCAACAGGAATTTATTCTAATTCTGGTTCATTAATATAACTACTTGAAGCTAGCATTGCTTTGGGGATTGTTGCACATTATTGGAATAATAACAAACAATTTTCAGTCGAACTGATGATGACCTGTAAACACATATTATTAGCAGTATCTGGCAGGGCTCTGAGATTTCTCTGAGATTTGTGTAATTTTCCATAAGCTACAACGACCTCCTTTCATATAAAAATCGCGAAAAGCGTGAATGTTCAAAAATTTTATACGAGAGCCCTACGGCTTATTTCGAAATGGCATTAGGTGATTTTTATTAAGGTATGCCCTTTTAAACCTGTTTCTCCACTATGAGAACCAATTTCTGAGATTCGTGTAATTTACCATTAGCTACAATAATGACATCCTTTTTTTATGCATATACTACATATATTCCTGATGATTAAAATAATTTTTGAAAATAATAATGAAATACAAAAATTGAATCTATTTTACAAACAATTTTTGTTGTATTTACAATTTTTAGAAATGTACACATGTGCAAATATCTGTCTAAAATCTATATTCTGTCTAAAAAATTATTTTTGTACACTCGCATAAATTTCTGTCCAATAATTGAAAAGTGTCCAAAATCTTAACACCGGCTTAATATTAACTTTCGGCCAAGTTGCCGAATTTGGTCTTGACAAATATGCAAAATATGGGAAGTGGAATACAAAAGTTGTTGACTTTTCTGCAGAACTTTTCTTGTAAACAGTTTGTTAGTTTGTTTAAACAGTTGTCGTGTTTACGTTGTTATTATATAGAGTTTTCCAATAGGAATGATATGATTTTTAAGTGACGTTTCGGCCATTTGTAATATGTCATATAATCTGTCATTTTTTGTTTCATTGTATTCAGTAATATTTACTGTAAAAGTAAAAGTAAAGCTTCAGTAAAATAATCGTTCTCCAATTGCAACTTTTCGTGCGCTTTTGCCATTTTATAGTCTTAATAATCGTCCAAGTGTGCTCGCTATTCGTCGAATTGTTGAAAATTTTGAGCGTACATTTTCTTTACATAATGTTGAAGTGCCAATAAGACAAAGATTCGCTCGAAGTAATGCAAATATTGCTGCCGTTCAGGCAAGTGTTGCTGAAGACCGCAATTTGTCGATTCCAAGACGTTCTCAAGAATTGGGACTGTCTCAAACCACAACCTGGCGGATTTTGAGAAAGGATTTGGGTTTGTATCCGTATAAAATTGTTCTCACTCAAGAACTGAAGCCATTGGACCACCGTAAACGTCGTGAATTTGCTGATTTTGACTTGGAACAACTTGAAAACGATAACGATTTTTTTAAGAAAATCAACTTCTCCGATGAGGCTCACTTTCATCTGAGTGGTGCGGTAAATAAACAAAACTGTCGATTCTGGTGCAAAGAAAATCCACAATTATTCATGAAAAACCATTACATTCACCCAAATTGACAGTTTTGTGTGGTTTTTGGTCTGGTGGAATCATCGGTCCGTATTTTTTTCGAAATGAAGCTGCTAACACCGTTACTGTCAATGGAGATCAGTGTAGATCGATGATAACCAACTTTTTATGGCCGAAATTGGAAGAAGTTGATCTTGACAACATTTGGTTCCAACAAGACGGGGCTACGTGCCACACAGCAAGTGCAACAATTGAATTATTGCGAGAAAAGTTTGGAGATTCGATTATTTCAAGAAATTGTGATATTGAATGGCCTCCAAAAAGTTGTGGTCTAACACCATTAGACTATTTCTTGTGGAATTATTTGAAGTCGTTGGTCTTTAGCAATAAACCAAACTCTCTTCAAGCTTTACAAGCCAATATTGAACGTGCTATTCATGACATACGACTTGATTTAGTGGAAAAAGTACTCGAAAATTGGGTTCATCGAATTCGTTCCTGCAGAAGAAGTCGTGGAGGCCATTTGAATGACGTTTTATTCAGAACTTAATTGTATCGATTGAACTTCACATTAAATAAAAGACATTTCAATTTCCTTAACAATTAGTGTGTTTATTTTAAAGAAATCATATCACCCTTATTAGAAATTGTTAAATTGTTTTATCAAAATCAGTGCTGATTTGTGAATACAGAGAGAAATTTTAGAAGAATCCATGGACGATATAATTCGGATAATCGACACACTATTCGTCGTACTGTAGATAAATTTGAAAGTAAATTTTCTTTACACGATACAAGAGTACCAGTACGACAAAGAAATGCACACACAGAAGAGAATATTGACTTGGTAGCAGCAAGTGTAAGAGAAAATTCAAATTTATCGGTGCCACGTCGTCGTTCTCAACAATTAAATCTTTCTCAAACAACAACATGGAGAATTTTAAGAAAAGATTTGGGTTTACATCCTTACAAAATTCAACTGTTTGAAGAACTGAAGCCATTCGAACACCATAAACATCGCCTACCTTCTGATTTCGCTCTTGAGCAACTTGAAAATGATGAACATTATTATCGAAAATTTTTATTCAATGATGAAGCACATTTTTGGTTATTTTTTTTTTCTTTATTAATTACAACTAAGACTGTGCTCATCTAGCAATTTATCTTTCAAATTTACAAATTTTACATTTCTTAAATAATTCTGATTTGTTGGGGTGAAACCTAATGGTTAGTCCCAAAATTAATTAAACCTATTTAAAATACAATTTTAATTTGGTATGTTTTCTAGATCAAGTGGCCTCGTTCTTTGAAGTCTACTTTCAACGACATGGTTATCTATCATATATAGGGCGAATATAGGGGTTTCCATGTTCTTGGAGACTTATTTCGTGTTTGGCGGCGTGCTTTTTTATTTCATATTTGATGTATTCCATCTGTAAGTCCCTGTGAAGGTCTTTATTTCTTGTGTACCGCGGAGCATTTACAATGTTACGGAGAACCTTATTTTGAAACGTCTGTATCATTTGGCGTTTGTTTGCTTAGTACATCCCCAGAGTTGAATACCGTAGGTCCATATCGGCTTCAGTATTTGCCGATATAGCAGCAGCTTGTTGTATATTGTAAGCTCAGAGCCTCTACCTATGAGCCAATACATTTTTCTGAACCTAATATTAAGTTCATCTTTTTTCTTTTTGACGTGCTCTCTCCACTTGAGCTTGGCATCGAAAGGTATGCCCAGATATTTAGCTTTGTTTGCATATGGCACCGGTCGTGAGTTAATTACTATCGGTAGATGGGAAGCCTTTTGATATGTAAAGTTAATATGCGTGGATTCCGTCTCATTAAGCTTGATTCTCCAGCGCTTAGTCCAGTTACAAACCGCATTGGTAATCTTCTGGAGTTGGCTCGTTGCATCAGCGACATTACTTCCAATGGCCATGGTTGCTGTGTCATCTGCAAAGGTGGCTATGGTTCCTTCATCTGTTGTTGGAATATCTCTTGTATATAATAAATACAGGATTGGTCCTAAGGCACTCCCCTGTGAGCCACGAGCAGAGATTTTCTTTAGTTCGGAGTATTCATCCTCATATTTCACACGAAAATGTCTATTGGATAAATAAGATCTTAGTATGGCATAGAATTGCCTTGGCAGATCTCTATGCAGCTTGAATTCCAGTCCACTGTGCCAAACTTTATCGAATGCTTGGGCGACATCCAGAAATATGCTGGAGCATACTTTTTTGCGTTCTAACGTTCTTTCAATAACGTTGGTGATTCTATGCACCTGTTCAATTGTGGAGTGCTTTCCCCTGAATCCAAATTGATGTGGAGGAATTAGTTGTCGGTCCTCAATTATTGGTTTAAATCTTTTTAGTAATAATTTTTCAAAGAGTTTTGACATAATTAGCAGCAATGAAATTGGCCTGTATGATTTTTTATCGTTAGGCGGTTTATCAGGTTTTGCTATTATGATTACTTCTGCTACTTTCCATTGCCACGGAACATATTTTAACCGAAAGCTTGCATTGATTATGTGTAATATCTTACGAAATCCTTTATCTGGTAGAGCCTTGATTATTTGGCCAGTAATCAAATCATATCCTGGGGCTTTTTTAACATTCATGTTGCTTTTCACTTCTTCTTTTAATTCTTTGAGAGTTACTGGGCGTATATCAAAATCATCTAGCTTTGGGATTAACATTATATTTTCATTGGCCGTTTGCCTTGGTAGTGGTTGGAAGGTAACCTCGTGATACTCCGCAAACAGATCAGCCTTCTCTTTAGGGCCTCTTGCCCAGGTTCCATCCTCCTTTTTAAGTGGAGGCACTTGCATTTAGGGTCTTTTGAGTCCCTTCGTCGCCTTCCACAGAGAATAATCAGGATTTTTTTCATCGGGTAGGCTAACTAGATATCTGTTGATTGATGCATTTTAGTTAAATGGTTATGTAAACAAACAGAATTGCAGAATTTGGAGTGATGATAATCCACACGAAATTGTTCAGACACCATTACATCCAGATAAAGTCACTGTGTGGTGTGCAATTCATGCTGGTGGAGTGATTGGTCCATATTTCTTTTGTGAAAATGGTCGAAGAGTAACAGTCAATGGAGAACGATACAGAACAATGTTAAAAGATTTTTTTCATACATAATGATATAATGCAACTTTTCAAATAAAAAAAAAATTTGTCTCACTGAATAATTTATGTGTTTTTTTTAATGTTTAAATTGTATCATTTCTATTAGAAAACCCTTTATAAGCTTCGTCAAAATGCGCTATTCTGATGCTAATAAATTTACAACCAATCCTAAAAATCTTTATACAACCTTTATTCTGCTGATGTTTAGTACGCGTTGCAGCCCGCGGTTTGTAAAGAATGTGTTCTTTACAACCACTACCTCCACAACTCCGGCAGTTTCTATCAAAGTCTATCAATCGCTGATATTTCAGTATTACCATGCAACTGTCTGAAAGTATACCGCATGCTTTAGTGGGATTAACGAGACACGCTCATAAATTTAGTTACTACGCACCAGTGGAAGGTGACCAACTTTATTCATGTTTACGTAAGAACAGTAAGGCTCATCTTCACAATCCTCAACATATCATTGTAAAATCCAAAGTGATTAAAGCTAGTAACGATCAACCTACCACACCTGTCACACATGAGCCGAGTTATAATAAGGATAATATTCTAACAATCTACTTCCAAAATGTAAACAGAATGTCTTCAAAAGCATCCTAATTTCACAATTTTGTGGTAAGGATATTTTCGGTTTACATACTATGTAAAACGTCATTGAATAAAGAGATCCGCAGCTCCGGATTCTTTCCATCCCAGTACGTGGTGTATATATGTGATCGCTCACACTTAACAATCAAGAAAAAAACAGGCGGAGGTGTACTGATAGCGATTAACAAATCAATTCCTTATGATTAGGTTAATCTATCCAATTTATCCATCCAGCAAGGATGTGTTAAAGCAACGATCAACACTATCACTAAGCTATCAAAAAAGTTCTGAAGAATGAGACCCGTATGAAAAGCCACCTGAACGAAAGGTCATATTACAACTGCAGAAAAGCGCACACAGTGAACTTGGATTTATACTTTAAAAACATCAACTGGGACGACGAATTAAACAGCAACAGCATTGATGTAAATGCAGGCAAATTCCACACACTGCTTATGATACAGGTAATAGATTTATTTGTTCTCATCACTGCCACTAAACTAAAATGTTTATCATTCATGGGACGATGATACAAGTAACTAAAAAATCTGAAAAATAAAAACGAGAAGGCTTACAAAGGAAGTCAAAAGTTACTCCGAGGCTAGTAAACATATACCTTTACAACATGCAACCAGCAAACAATACGAAATCTATGACCAAATAAAGTTCAAAAATTATATCCCTTGTCTTTAAGATAAAATAAGGAATAATCCAAAATACTTTTGGACCTACTTTCAAACAAAGCGTGAGTCTATAACAGTTACCCGGAATATAACATTTGAAGGGCAAACATTTTGTGATTCACAAGTCACAAGGCGAGCAAACGCCCAATTTTTCAATCAGTGTATAACCCAGGAGACATCGATAAATACATAAAACCAAGTGATAACACCAACAATGTATCCATACAAATTCCACAAGTTGCAGCGGAAGATATACATCACACTCTAGAAACGTTTAAAAATGAATGCGGCCCGGATGGTATGGCTTGCCCCATTATTAAAAAATTTCAAAAATGTATTAATATTAATTCCTCTGTGCCTTCGTTTCAATCAATCACTGAAACAAGACATTTCCTCGTAGAAGTGGGAAATAACAAGAGACCAATATTAAAATCTGTAACACTAATTCCGAAGTAATTTGAGGTAGTAACATGCAATTCATTCAGGAGCAGAACCGTAATAACACGATACATATCACTAAGTCAACATGGTTTTATGCCAAACTGATCAACTGCAACCAACTTTACAGAATTCACCAGCACCATGATAAAAGAAATAAAAAATCAAGAGCTGGATGATGTATACGCACACTTTGCTAAGACCTATGACTCCATCAGTCATTATAAAACTTTAGAATGCTTGTACAAATTTGGTTTCTGCAGTCGGTAACCGCCCTCAATATTTCGAAATGAGGAACAAAAGGTCTGAATTAATCTCAGCCACCTCAGGAATCACTGCTATTATACTATTATACTATTACTTACTTAGTACTACTTTATTATTCAAAGGTCCTAATATTTGCAGATGACCTTAAAATCTTTAAAATCGACTGAAACATCAACGACACCCACATATTACAACAAGATATTTATAACCTTGTGACTTGGTGCGATTCAAATCTGCTCAGTCTCAACATAAATAAGTAAGACTTAGACTTCTTTTCATGGAAAAACTAATCCTGTTGTTCAACAGTACCTTAGTAATGGAACCAACCTACAAAGAGTATATGAATTTAAAGACCTAGGAGTTACTTTCGTTGAAAATATGAGTTTCTCTAATCACATCGAGCAGTGCATAGTTAGAGCTACACCTCTATTAAACGGTGGACTAGGGATATTAAAGATATATAGACAATAAAGATAATGTATTTCGCCTACGTCAGATCCCAACTTAAATATGCTGTTAATATCTGGTGCCGATATATTCATAACATAAAGAGTATCTAAAAGAAGTTTGTATGTTACTTATCTTGGAAGGATGTCTGGAAATACGACAGAGATTTACCGTATCAAGTTAATGTGCACGAGCTACCGCCATACCTCACTGGATATAGAACCTACAATCTGACTATACCCTGAAAAATAGACAGGAGCTTTAGAAGTGTTCGTTTATTGGAAACATCTTAAGAAATCAGAAACTTAAGAAATTCTGAGTTTCTACATTTCTCAGAAATAAACACAGGACCAATTATTATTTCCACGAACCGGTAAATATGACGTGTACGAGTTTTAACAAAATTGATAATATATTTGACTTTTATCTAAGCTAATACTAATTTTTAAAAAAGAACACTGTACTTTTCACTGTCCTACTGTTCTTGGGAAAGTGTGGCGACATCACCTGTCTCATTTCAGCGCATTGAAACCATTAACACATTAAATAAGAATAACCTAGTTCGCGGTTCAGACGGTTGAGCGTTGCTAACACGTCAGCGCGTTTCATATATTTTTGCAGCTTGAGTTATTCGCAACGAGGTCGAAAAGGCACAGCGAATGGACGGACGCCAAGAAAAGAAATTTACTCGTTCGATACGTCATAACAAAACACAAATATTTGTATAATATTTTAGCCAATTAGTTATTATAAGTTTTTAATATTGTTGTTTGATTTAAAATATAAATATTCGTAAATATATAAATTTTGTGTTCTGTGCTTTAATTTAAGTTTTGTGAGTCCAGGATAAACTGAACATTTATCTACGCGAGTTCTACAATAATACGAAACACATGATATTCGCTCAGCAAAAATTATTTAGCAATAACAGTTCCTCAGCACAGGATTAGCTATCTTGTGAAAGTTCAGTCCCTAGAACTTTAAGGTTCGTTTTTATTTTTAATGTAGTTTCGAAAGGAATTCGTGCGAATATAAATAAACCTTCACTTTCTTGTTTCTTTAATCTTTAATTAATGTTTTAAAGGTTTAAATTCTTTCAAATAAGTTTTACTGAACTAGTAGGAATTATGTTTGCATTAGTTCATAAAGCTGCTGGCACTATTAAGCCTATAGTGGAACAACTGTCTCTGTCATTGGCTAAATACTAATAAAATTGGCTGAATTTAAAATAAAAAGTAGATCACAGAGAGGCCCCAAGCCGCCTGCTGCAAATTCACCCCCACGAAACACTCACTATAAAACTTGTAAATTTATGTAGGCTTTTATAAAAACTTACAAGTATTAAAAACGAACTACCATAAAATATTTATTATAAATATTATCAGTGCCACCGATCAGCGTCCACTACAATTTAAAATTAGTGATCCATCACTCATTAAAATTTATCAATCAAAAACGGTAACGATATTATTATCGATATATTAGACATAAATTATAGAATTGAAATATATCAATAGAATGGCAATTTATTTTTTTAATTGATAAGATTAAGCCAATTTTGGTCACACATATTTACACAAATCGTAAATTTACTCAGCTTCGTAGTCATACAGCACAGACAGGTACAAAACTAAATTTAAAAGCCTATTTATATATTTGCAACAACAATGCCATTTTTATATACAGCAATTAGATGTTTTTGTTTCAAATAAATTGCATTAAAAGATAAATACAAAAAACCAATAAGACAGAGCTAGACAATTTGTAACGTACGTAAAGTGGAGGTACTTACCGAGCATGAAAATCATTTATATGGATGATGGTTAATGGAAATAAGCCATCATCTTTTGTAACCAACTGAACCGATTTTGAGTGAGCAAGTGCGATTGTACAGCACACGAATATCAAAATCACTAACTTCATAATTATTAAGTTTAAATTAAAAAAATTCACAAATTTAATTCAATGTAGGTGTAGATACAATAAAACTAATTCCACTCTCAATAACACAAAAAACACTCAACCGTCCTGACAGAGTAATGACAAGCACTACTAACAATTTTTTCAATTTTTTTTTGCACAGGTTGTATACTTTTTAATTTTAAATTACTTTTAGTATATTCCAACGTATGAATATCATAATATTTGTGTAGAGATTCGGTTACCTACCACCATTCGGTTACCTACTTTAACATTGACATTTTACCTATTTTCGGTTTTTTGTAAGAAAATGCTTACGTATCAAAACACGTGCCTAATATAATTGTATCTTTCGTACATACTTACGCATCTTCTCGAAAGAGGTAAGAAAAGTTGTTTGTATTTTGTTTTAAGACACAGTTTTATTTAAGTCAACCGTATAAGCTACCAACAACAAGCAAACCAATATTGTGTTGATTTAATAAAACGACAATACATAACAATAAAAAAATACCAACAAACCAATTATGACAATTACATACTAAATAAAACTATTAACCGAATTAAATGATAAGCTTGTGTATAGCAAACAAAATAAATAAATTATTTTGATGAGTTTTTCAGGAGTATGTAATTCCAAAAAATTGCCTACTTTTCGACTCACAAACAAAAATAATTTGCAGAACATGGCAGAAGTTAGTAGGAGAATTGTTTTAGCTTATCATCATTAACTAAATAATTTTACTGGAATCAGAGTTCAACAAAAATTTGTTTTACAGAACAATCGTTTATCAGTAATTTCATTGTTAGATCACCACCTCGGGGTGGGGGGGGGGGTGGTCATTCAGTACATAAGGTCACAACGGACATATACGCGACGTTTCTAAAATTCCGAATCATATAACAAATGATTTGTACTCCACTAAGAAATGGACACATTTTTTGATTATAAGTATTTTTAGCCACCAAGCATGGGAAAATCTAGAAATCCTTGCTAGTACTCGTATCGAGACCTTAATTGATCTTCCGATACTTGCAAAGAAACCTCAGCAAGATTGTTGTTTGGATAATTTGATATATTATATTAGTACCAAGTAATGTATAGAATTTATTATTTGGTAAACGATATTGGATCGCGTAAAAGCTAAAAATAAATTTAAGTCATCTTGAATGCAAATTTCGCAAATGTCATGTAAGTGACGTTTGGGTAATGTGCTTATAAGCTCTAACGACAAGAGTATTGCTTTTTGCAAATAAAGCTGCATTTAAATTATTGCAATATGATATCTCATTCGCCTGCAATCAAGTTTCGGTTACAGAATGTGATTGGATTTCAAAATACGAAATTATCAATAACCGTAAATTGCCGATGGTTTCTTACTCAACGGGTTATTCTCATTATCCTTAATCATTTTCAATCAGAATATCAACAATAAAATGTTTTCAATTATTTACGAAAATCCCTGATAGTTAGTACTGATTTTTGCCTGATACAATTTATTGTCACAGATTTTGCAAGTTAGCCGAAACTTTTCATTGAACACAAATTTTATAGAAATGTAACCAAGCCGCAAAAGCATCTTAACCCTGAAAATACGATTTATTCCAATTTGTTTTTGCCGGCAGGGTTATTCATTATTCACATATTTGATCATTTTATTGATTTTTTGGTAAATTGGTTTGAAGCTCTAACGACGAGCGTATTGCCTTTTGCAAATTTTTCATTAAACACCAAATTGACAAAACTTTCTAAAGCTGCCAAAGCAATTTAGAACCCAGAATGTGAACTACGAAAATTATAAATTTTAAAAAATTTCAGTATAACCTTATCATGTGATGATACTAAAATACACTGTCGCCACAGGGTTATAATTTTCCGGTGTACCATATTTTATTGATGAAGTAAATGTTGTCCCTGATTTGTTTACAAACAAGGTAAGCTTCAAAAATATTCGCATAGTGAGCAAAACTTACTTTCCATATTGTCAATCAACGATTGAAAATTAAGAGCAGGCACTATCTTAGGAATAACATAAAGCTGAGTAGCCTACTGATATCCACCGTTTCAAAGTAAGACATTTTCAAAGTACTTAAGAAAAAAATTAGTTTACAGCAAATAGCGGAGAAATGAACATCGCCAAGTTGACGATTGTCGTCGTTTTTTACTGGCTTTTTACTTGGCTACTCTAATAAAATAATCTTCCTAATTAAATAATATATATGTATATAATAAAATATTTGTATATATGTATATATATATATATATATATATATATATATATATATATATATATATATATATATATATATATATATATATATATATATATATATATATATATATATATATATATATATATATATATATATATAACGGGTGTTTTTTTAGGAGGTTTGTTTTTCCGATAGATGTCGTTTTATTTTATGACAGTTGTTTTGACAGCTCAAAGTGGCATTTCTACTCAGTATTGTTTGGCAAATCATTATGAATAGGTTAACTCCAGAACAACGTTTTCAAATCGTGGAAATTTATTTTCAAAATCAGTGTTCAATTAAAAATGTTTATAGAGCACTTCGTGAATTTTATGGTGCACATAATCGTCCGTCAGAGACCACCATAAAGAACGTAATTACCAAATTTCGGTCTACATTCACTCTTTTGGATGCCAAGCCACCGACAAGAATGAGAAGAGTTCGTACAGAAGAAAATATTGCTGTCGTTGAGGCCAGTGTCGAAGAAAACGACAATTTATCGATTCGTCGTCGTGCTCAGCAAATTGGACTTTGTCCATCGACTTTATGGAAAATTTTACGTAAAGATTTGGGTTTGGTGCCATACAAAATTCAATTGGTGCAAGAATTAAAGCCACACGACCATCGTTTGCGCCGTGAATTCAGTGATTGGTCGTTAAATCAATTGAACGAAGATCCATTTTTTTACCGTAAAATTCTCTTCAGTGATGAGGCGCATTTTTGGTTAAATGGATACGTCAACAAACAAAATTGTCGCATTTGGAGCAAAGATAATCCACACGCCGTTCTAGAATTACCAATGCATCCTGATAAATGTACTGTTTGGTGCGGTCTATGGGCTGGTGGGATCATCGGTCCATATTTCTTTAAAAATGAGGAAGGACGACGCGTTACCGTGAATGGAAATCGATACAGAACCATGTTAAATGAGTTTTTGTTGTCAAATCTTGAAGATATGGATATGAATGAAATGTGGTTTCAACAAGATGGTGCCACTTGCCATACAGCACGTGAAACAATCGACTTATTGAAAGAAACTTTCAACGACAACATTATTTCGAGAAATGGTCCGGTGAATTGGCCTCCGCGTTCGTGCGATTTGACGCCACTCGATTACTTTTTGTGGGGATACGTGAAGTGATTGGTTTATGTGGATAAACCTCAATCGATTGACGCTTTGGAAACCAATATTCAACGTGTCATTGCTGACATACGCCCTCAAATGCTTGAAAAAGTGCTGGAAAATTGGACCTCCAGAATGACATTTGTGAAAAATAGTCGTGGTAGCCATATGCCAGAAATTGTGTTTAAATGTTAAATGCCAAAAAATTATCTACCAAATAAAAAAAAATTTTGGTCATTTCATAATTTTATATGTGTTTTATTCAAAAAAAAAATCGGCAACCTCTTAAAAAAATACCCTTTATATATATATATATATATATATATATATATATATATATATATATATATATATATATATATATATATATATATATATATATATATATATATATATATATATATATATATATATGTATATATATTTACACATATATATATATTAAATTCATACTAAAAATTAAATTATTAATAATTAATGTAATTTAGTTTTATTTATATAAATAAACATATATAATAAATTACTTCTATTAAATTATTAATAATTTTACTGGTAAAAAAACGACAACAATCGTCAATTTGGCGATGTTGATTTATCAGCTAATTATTGTAAACATAAAATAAACAAATAAAAGAGCACCCAAGAAATGTTACATTTTATGAGCCAGTGCGAAGCTAACGCCGCTCCCAATATATTAGTTTTCGGTACTACACATTACGCAACACAGGGCATGAAATAGTTTATTTTATTTACGAAAAATATTTCAAAGCAGAAATACTAGATTTGCTTTCACCGCTGTATACGTACAAAAAAATATTTTTTTTGTTATTTTTCATTCGGTTCGATCTTCGTTTCGTTTCTTCCGATGATCGGTATGTTTTGGTTTATATTAGTAGATTATGCAACGTGCTATTAATGGATAATAATGTGAGAGGTTGGTACTTTTTAACAACCGAGGACATTATTACCACCACCATTAACACAAGTCGGATATTTTATTTTATATGATTCTCGACTATAATGGCACTTTATCAAAAAATAAAATATTTTAACTCCAAATATAAACGCAACTATTTTTCTGACATTTCACATAATTGTGAATGAAATGGCTGCATCTTACATTGAAATGGATTATCAGGATTATTTATACAACCAACACAATACATTTGGAAGCAGATAATGTAAATAATGCCCAAAAAATTGTTCGTGAGATGCAATTTAATAAATCAAATTGCGATATTAGATGCAATTGTTGATTTATATAAAATTTTCAATTCACAATAGCCTCGAATATTTAATTGTGTATTCACAATTGACTCGACAATTAAATTCTTAATGGCAGAGTTACCAAAAAACGCCTTTATTGGTGTAGCTTTCTCTTCCATAAAGTGCCTATTATAGTCGAGAATGATATAAAAAATTGAATGCAGCAGAAGCCAGAAATCAGAAACAGAATGCGATATATAGAGAATGTATAAAACAAGCTGTGTGTTATGTATATGCACAAGGTTTTTGTTTTTGTAATTTAGGATTTGTATAAAAAATATGAACGCAAACATTTACCGTCTATAATCTCTGTTGTAAACTAATTTTTTCATTTGTTTTCTTTAAATCAAATTTAATTGATTGAGCAAAGACACACACCTTTGGAAAAACTAGTGTATCGGCATCTGTTATAATTTTCTAAAAGCAAGAAAATTATATCACAGGAGTTCGACCATATTGATAGTAAACCACTGATATTGTAAATTGATATTAGCAATGCAAGAATTAGGTAACAACTAGGTAAAATAAAGAATGAATCACATTTCGTTATATTCGAATTCCAACAAAAAAGAACACAGTTCTATTTTATTCACTGTCAAATCAAACGACTGTTATACCGATAAGATAAAAAATGAAAAAATAACTATGGCTATATCAAAGAGTGATAAACTGATAAGCAGCATTCGAAATATTTTTTTATTATCAATTTATTAGAACGCCATATTGATTTATTCGTGTAGTTCGTACCGTTACAAGTTGCAATAAATCGATCTTATTTAATAAAAATTTAACAGTTTTTGTATGTGTTGTGAGTGTGTGTTTACATATTAATAACTGAAACAGAATGGACAAGCCTAAAAATTCTGTTTTAGAACGGTCGATGTCGGCCGGAATTATACTGTGTATAAATTACGGAATACTTGTCGCCTTATCAATATTTACCGATGGTGTATGGGATTTTGATAATAAGCTCTTTATACAATTGTCATTTTTCGTTGCAACCGTTATTGGATACATGAGTGGATTGGTGCTCGTGGATATAGTTGGCATTGTAAAAATACAATATGCCTCGGCTTGCTGCTTGCTCTGCTGTGGATTAACAAATGCCATATCGGCCGGAATTAATGGGCCATCATTTACTATGTTGGTGTTATCGCAAGCTGCGGCTGGAATTGGATTTGGTTTACTGTACCCTGTGTTTATTGCATATGTCGGCGAACAAGCACATAAATCGGAACGGGGAAAGTTGGTCGGAGTTATTCCGATATGCATTGAATGCGGAATGCTACTATATTTACTTTATGCGTATGTGTTTACCAAACATTTCAGCATTATTGCAATGATAGCGATTTTATGTTTCGTATTGGGCACAGCGAGTATCATACTAATTTATAAATTTGGACGTGAATCTTATATACTCTGCTTGATCAAAGCGGATAATGAACAGGCCCTACAAAAGTTTTGTGATCTTCGACAACCGTTAACGGAGCGTGAAATAAAAATTGAGTACAATGAAACGAGCGATATGATTAAAAATGATTTGGTGCAGACGGCCGTTCATAATATAAACATAATACCATATATATATTTAGTGCTGACCAGATTCACATATTTAATTGTATCGAATGGTTACACATTTTTCTATTTGATTAACTATGTTGAAGCGGAATTTAAAATTGGACTACTATTTCTATTCGCTGTCTTGTATATCGCACGGATTGCGGTTGCGGTTGGAACATGCCTAATTATTGATAAAGTAGGCCGAAAAAATTTATTTCAAATTAGCTGTTTTGCTACGGGTCTATTTATGCTGGTGCTTGGAATCATTGAAATATCAACGAACGAGATGAGTTGGGCACTAATTTGGGTAATTTTTGTACTAATCATTTTGTGTCAATGTGCCATCGGAATAGGAATTATAACGGTACCGGATGTACTGCTAAGCGAGATAGTGCCTTTTAAAGTGCGGAAGACTGTATTTTCGGTGGTTTATTCGCTTGAGGCGGTCGGACAAGTATTATTTTTGATATTGGTCGAAAACGATTTATATTTCGATGGCGTCTGGTTAATTTGGTTTATAGTGATACTTCTAGTAACACTTACAATGCACTATGCGCTGCCAGAAACTACAGGCAAGACAATAAAAGAGATTCGTGATATTATTCGTGCGTAAATAGTGTTACCTATATTTAGATTTAAAACGTGATATGTGTTTAGAAATTATTTTATATTTATAATTTATATTAAATTAATAAAATTAAGTTTGTATAACAATTTTAGTTGTCTTCTTTATTCGAATTTCAACCTATCATGAACTTAAGAATGATGCTAATAGTTCCAAATAACATACCGTATCTACCCACTCACACAGACGGATAAGATTATCAATCAACCTATTAACAATTTTGTAGTTAATTTTATTGTGTAAATTGGTGTTTAATTTGTTTATCAAACTAGACTAGTATATGACTGTTTCAATGCCCTCATGATTTTTTTTAATTTCTGGGAATTCCTTCTAATTTCACAAGGTTGATTCTCTCCGTGTTATTCGAAATAATAGTTCTCTCAACAATGTGATGCCTGTGCCGTGTTAACCAACCGATTTTCATTTATACGAAATTATATCTCAGGATATGTACATTTCATTTGAGATAATGTAAATCTAAAAAGTATACCTAAAATGATCGTTAATCGCTTTTGGTATCAGTTCACGATACCTAGGGTCGGTGTGAAATACAATATCTGCCATTACTTTAAAGATTTCATGGTCGTAGACAAGAAGGCTTGCAAGGCTGACTTCAAAATAAAACTAAAAAATCGGTAGCGCAGATAGTGTACTGACTACTTCATAAACATCCAGATTGCACAACTTCAAAAATTTGTAAAACAAAACTTGTCATTAGAGTGCTATATCTGAAAGTAGCCTTGTTTGAATCTGTTAGTTTATGGTTACTATGCTACTGAAGTTAGCAGAAAAATTCAACAGGAAAAAACTGCACTACCGACCTCTTTTATAAACATTTGGCGTATTTTCTTGACAACGTTACAACAACCATTCCATTGGATAAAGTATTGCTTGGTAAAAATCAAAAAAATATTTGCTTTATTTAAACCATTTGCTTTACGATGTCAAGAAAATACGCTGATTGGTAAAAAGCCAGTAGAAAATTTTTGATAGTTGTTTACCATTTTTCTGTGATAAACTGTATTATCGACGTTAGAAATAGCCGTTAAAAGATTGCTCGAATTTTCTTTATATAAGCGGTATATTGTCATTCAAAAATGGATTCACATAAGCCAAGGTGCGCAACTAAATTTCCGGGTTTTTACAATCGAAATATAAAAAATGATATATTCAAAATATTGTCCTTCGCTATCTACAAATTTTTCTATCTCTCTGACAATACATGAATACCACGACAATAAAACGACTCGTCTTTCGACCGAAACCATTCATCCAACGAATTTTGCACCGAATTTGGGCCAGGTCTGGCGAATAAGGCGGGTGCTGTAGCTGATCCAATCTCAGCGTTTTGATGGTATCCTGGACGATTGGAGTGCGATGGCATGGAGCGTTGTCGTGCTGCAATATCACTCGTTCGTGCCTGATGTTGAGTTGTTGTTGGTAGCGTTGCCCATTGACAGTTTCGCCCTGTTTCAGTAGCTCATAGTACACGATTCCTTTCTGGTCCCTCCAAACGCAGAGAATTGTCCTCTTCCCGAAGCGATTTGACCGTACCGTCGATGTTAATGCTTCGCCAGGAGAAAGCCACGATTTTTCGCGTTTGGGATTCTTAAAAAATACCCACTTCTCATCTCCCGTAACAATTCTATGCATGAAGTTCTTTCATGCCGTGAAAGCAAAATTTCGCAAGTCGCTCTTCGATTTTCCATCTGTCTCTCAGTCAACTCATGCGGCACTTATTTGCCCTCCTTTCGAATATTTTCCATAGCAGGTAAACGTTTGGAAATACCTGACGAGTCGTGTTTAATGCCTCCGCAAGTTGATCTTGAGTTTGAGTATCATCTTCATCCAATAACGCTTGCAGCCCGGTGTCTTCAAATGTTTTTGATCTTCCGGAGCGATTCTTGCCCTCAATGTCGAAATCGCCACTTCTGAAGCGTTTAAATCTTCACAGGTAGTTTTCGCGTGCTTCAGCTGCATTTTTTTCAAGTTGAAGCAGATAAGCAAAGCTTCCCGCAAATGCTGTTTGTTTGGCACTAAACTCTTCATTTTCGTTTTTATAAAAAATATTTTTACGTTGCTTTATGTGCTGGTAACAACAGATTATCGTTAACAACTGTCCACGCTATGAACAAACACAACTTCTTACATAAATGACAACTAGATGTGCCACTAGCACCATCTATGTGCGAAACCCGAAAATTTAGTTGCGAACCTGATATATTGTTATTCAAAAATGAATTCACATAAGCCAAGGTCTGTTTCAATAATAAATTACTAAGGGTGTTTTCCAAGCACCGACTTATTGACTTATTTGACGCCATCTTGAATAAGTCGGTCGTGTCATTCCAATTCATTGTACCGACTTATTTGTGACGTACTAAAAAAACAAAACGCAATTTCTATTACAGGGAAGGAAAAAAATGTATTGACATGATGGTCGTTGCCACTAGATTTGAACATAAAAACTACATGTATTAAATTTAGTTAAGACACATTTTTGGAGACATTTCTGTGTAGACGTACTTATTCAAATACGAGGCATTTGAAACCCTCGCGAGGTGACTTATTTGTCCACAAATAAGTCGGTGTTTGGAAAACAGCCTAGGAAAACTCGAGTATAATAGTTAGCCCGTAACGTTAAAAGAGCCAGATTAGAAAATTTCTCATAAATTAAAACTATATTAAAGTTAGCCGAAAATTATCAGCCAGAAAGTGTCGATAATGCATATTCAAACTAGTCTAACGAAAATGATAGCCAATGATTGTCGGTAAAAAAATGGTCAAAATGTCAGTAATGCAGATATAAATTTTATATTGCAAAGTAATTTTTTAAAATTAACTAAAAATATTCAAATGAGAATTTTCATTCGAAACAATTAAGTCCGAGAAAACTAGTTTGGATCGGGAGATACCGGATTCGAAATCTGATAGGGGCAGGATGCAAAAGGGAATTTTCATCAACAAATTATGATTTGTGCTGAAAAGGAGCACAACTAAGCAAGGGGTCTTGAAGTGCAAAACTCATAGGTTCTACGAAAATAGGACCTATAGCCATATGTTTTCGAATTGAGTGGCAATGGCGTAAGAGTAAGGACGGGAAAAGCAAACCGCGAAAGAGTAAAAAAAAATTTGATATGATTTTTTTTTAAATTGACCGTTAAAAGTGTTAAACATATTTAAATGAAGGATCTCAGAAATGGTTACACCTGGAGAAAATTTCCAGTCAATTTTGATGTGGGTAGTCCTAGAAAACTAGTTTGAATATATCGCGCACAATAAATTTTAAAATTATAAAACATTGACCGTTTAAACAGTCATGGCTGGAAAAGGACTCAAATGAAGTTTCTTAATGAGGGAGTTGCACCAGGAAAAAATTGTAGGTCAATTTTGAAATGGGGAGTCCGGGAAAACTCTTTTCAATATATCGCATTCGCTCATACACAAAACTTAAAAATTCCTAAAAATTGACCGTATAAAGTGTCATAGCTGGAAATAGATTCAAATGAAAGATAGAAATGGCCTTAGTGATGGTTAACCTTGGAATAAATTTTAGGTCTATTTTCATGTAAGGAGCCCGGGAAAACTCGATAAATATATCGCGCACACAAAATTTGAAAAATTATAAAAATTTACCGTTTAAAGTGTCATGGCTGGAAAAGGATTCAGATGAAAGGTCTTAGTGATGGGTACCTTTGGAAAAAATTTCGGAAAATTTTCATGTGAGGCGTTCGATAAAACTCGTTTCAATATATCGCACAAACAAAATTTGAAATTTTTTTTAAATTAACCGTTTAAAATGTGATGGCTGAAAAAAGATACAACTGAAAGGACTTAGAGTGTGAATTTTTCTACTTTTTGTGGTAGATATATTGTGAGTAAATGGCCTCTTTGTTTTGTATGACTAAAAAAATCGGAAACATTGTTTGAATACCATTAAAAAATAATATTTTGTACGACAAGGCGAAAAAAATCTTAAATAAAATAATATCACGGACGATTATGAAAAACTTCTTAATTTTGAATATTGCTCGTTAATGAAACAAAATGTTTTAACGAAACTTTTCGGCTGGTTATTTCTACGAATCTACATAATCGGCATTTATGGGCTGTCATTCTTTGTTGATTATTTTGAATTTGCATTACCGATAGTTTTGGCTACCAAATTTTAGTTGTTAAAGCCGGATCTTCATTATTGACATTTTGCGACAGGCAATTTGGTAAAATTGTATAGGGTGATAGTCGAACTAGGTATATCCAGTAATATATCTTTCAGCTATGAAATAATTTTTCGGCTGGGATAGCAAAGACACTATCTACATTACCATCTTTCAACTGGAAACCTTCGGATAACTTTAATAGGGAGATTAATGGTACCGTGAAGTTTATTGCTAGATTCTTGGGACTATTTACTTTCACATGTCATTCGCCTGGAGTTTGCCTAAACCTGTTCTAAAAAAACTAGGTTTATTTGAAGTTCGTCAACTTTGTCCTAAATCCAAAACTGAATTATGTATAAGTGAGTATAACATATTCTCTTTCGTATAAACGTATAAAACTGAATGATTTACCATTTAAAATGAATTTTATTAAATGCGAAAATGAAGTATCTTGCAACTTTTTGGCAAACCGTATAAATCCTATTAAACTTCTAATAAACGTTATAAATGTAAATAAAACGTGACAAATGCAAATTGACACATTATACAATCTGATATTTAAAAGTCAGGTAATGCTTGAAATATCATCATCACCAGCTTGATAATTACCTTTTAGGAAAATTTACACAAATAGCCATCATATAAAAGTTGACCATAAGGATCTAGGCAAACAAAAAATACTTTTGGTTTTGAAAATATAGAGAAGGGGAGCAGCCATGAGGCTTTAAATAAATCAGATATTGGTTGAAATGATTTTGTAAATTACCATTTAAATCTGTATTATTTAAAGCAACATGGCCGCCTCTTCTCGGGGAGCAGTATTTTTTGATTGCCTAGACCCTCTTAGTGACGGCATTTCAAGCTAAACCATTCTTATTAAAGACATGGCTGCTTCTCCTCTCTATATTTCTAAAACCTGAAGTATTTTGTTGTTTGTCTAATGGCCATTTATGAAAACATTTCTTGATGGTATTCAACAAGCTGTTAGTGATGACATATCAAGCATTTCATGATTTATTTAAAGGCTTGTGACCACTCCCCTTTTCTATATTTCCAAAACTTTCTCATTAATGTTTATGCAGACTGGTGTGGGTATTATATATCGTAAATTTATTAACACATTGCCTCCCGAAGCTTAACGTTGCAATTGCATCAATAAACGAATTATTGATATCGTTTATTACAAGATTATAACAAACAAAAAAACGTAATCGTAAAATGTGATTATTGGAGAGAAGAAATTACCACCCGAAGCCGAACAACAAGGGTGGTAACCTGAGATATGAGTTAACATGAGATATTTTTGCTTGGACTTCTTATAGCAATATTTGTCTCAATATTTAGATAATTTTAATGTCAATGATTTTAGAATTGTATGTTTGAAATCTAAAATAGCAAGTTTCGCTATTCAAATTAAATACACGTATTCGTAACTATAAATCGCGCCATCTAGCATTGAGTATTAATTTTAAAATCAAACTCGCTTAAATCCAATATAATAAAATAATAAAAATGTTGGGAAATGTTTACGTTTACCAAAACATATACCGGGAAATGTAAACATTACTAAATATTTTTAGTTGTATCTTCACATTTACCAAGCATTTTGGTAAATTTGTACATTTCCCGATAAATGTGGACATTCGCCAATTTCGAACTTTAACCGTATCATATACATTGCTAAAACAACTTTATGTGCAACGATAACAATCTACCCTACCACCAAATGGCTATTTTTGTATGGAAAAATATCGTTACAGGAAATTGATTACAGGGTACCCAATAGAAGGAAAAATTCGTTATTTTTGAGTTTTAAATTTGAAATAAGGTAAGAAAATGGTCGATAGATAATTTTTTCTTGATCTACTTAATGGCGCTTGTGGATAATATTATATTCTGTGACTTTACATTGGAAAATGCCATAATTATCAAATATTCACGCTGAATAATAGAGAATTCAGCTTGGCGTCTCGATGTTAGGAATATTCTTCTTATGGGACTTCGACTCAACGATGTTGAAATCTGCAATTCAAATCATTTCGAATCTTGTTTAGTATTTATTTTAACAATTTAAACACATTTCTACCACATATTTCATTATTATTATTTTATAACACACTTGATCCATACCGCAGGTGAAATCAAAATAAGTTTTCAAACCGAAATCGATCAGTATACAAATTATAGACGTAACGAAATTGTCGCTCGTGCTTGTTTATATATTGCATTATTAATAAAAATGGTGTAGCCACACATATTCTGTTTTATGTCTGTGAGTGAGTGTGCATACTTTTTGTTGTTATCGGCCTAACGAAATCTTATCATATCGCGTGATATCAGGTACGCGACAAAAAAATGTATTAGATATTTACATTACTAGGGTGCTTACTTATTACTTTATTAGTATTAAGGTGACACTAATAATTTCGATATATTTACGTAAATATGTTGTTTACCTGTGTATCGGTTGTGATCAAAATGGAAAATTGTAATTAGTAAAAATAATTGTATATGGATTTATGACGATTTTGAAATAAATAAAAATTAAAAAGTAAACCAACAACAGCAATGAGTGATATTGAAAGTGAAACTAATAATGTGCCGATTACGTGCTGGTCACAATTTATCAAAGATCGAAGGCAGTTGCAAGCGATCTTATCGTGTAAGTAACTCTACCTGGAATAATTACATTTCATCCAGTCTATTCAAGTGTCTGGTGTATAATAACTGTATGTAAATTATTTTTTCTATATTATCACGTGTGTTAGTGTATACGAGTATCATCTATTGTTGGGCTTGTTTATTAGCACTTCACAATTAAACTGGTATTATAGTGTATACGATTTATAGTTTTGGTTAGATGTGTAAGTGCAAGTCAATTTCTGAATACACACATCATCATATTTCGTTGTATAAAATGTATTAAATGTATAACTAAGGCCTAAGCAAATTTAATAAAGTATGGATTAATAATGTGTGAGTTACGCTGTACTCTCCGAAATTAAACAACAAATTAAAGGTTGATGAGTCAATAACAACTTGCCATGTTGTTGTTGGGACTATATTACGCCACTGCGTAAAATTGTTTTTGAATTATATATTTTCTCATTAGTGCCGGTCGAGTTGATTCCAGAATTTGGCCTGGCTAAGTAAATATTCAACATGCATTATAATACTACTTTCAACAACATCCAGCATAGATTATTACAAAATTAGTCACTAACTATTCCTACCAGAGCAATTCCATACAACGGACCAATTATTGTTACCTTACACAGCAAGAGAATTCTTATAATAGTTGGAGCGACAACAACAGACACTGACAATCACCGATTATTTGTTCGGTGTGGAGCACTAATCTGATAAGCACAACTTACCACCGTAACGGATGCGATAGGTTGAACAAAGGCCAATTCAGTTTATTAGATTTAAAGCCGAATTTATTTTAAGGGCTCAGAAAAATTATCCGCACTTAGAAAGGAAGTTAGCTGACATTTGTCGTAATTATCACATAGCATTAACATAGTGTAGCCTTCAAAGAAGAAGTTGTGTCATTTGTATGCGGATAGAAATAGGAAATATTTTGTAAGATTACTTTTCGATGCAGAATCCCATATATTCCAGGCTTCTTTATCAGACTAATTCGGTCGATGTTTTACTGGCACGGAAATATTCTTATCAAATAGTTTTAACTACTAAACTCAAAAGTTCTATTACGAGACAACCACTTAACATTCCGTTTCTTTCCGTTTAGTTGGTAGCAGTGAAGGGTTACGTAAGTTCCTAACTTGATATTTTTAAGTCATTAAATCCAATTATTGTGGGAGTGTGCTAGCGTTGTCAGACATACGTATTTAATACGTACAGGACATTTTCAGATATTAAAAATTTAGACAAAATTAAATTGTTTATTGGTTTTAAAATATAAAAATTCGCTAGATGTCAAACACTTTGCGTTTATAGTCAAATAACTGCTGAACTTAAATGCATTTTAATTCAAAACTTTTAGTAGTTTTAGGCTATATAGCAAAGCATGTTCTTCGACCTAATATTTCCAAAAGACGCGAGTTAATCATTAGAATGAAATTTAAATCTAGTTTTCGGATACAGACCAAGTTACTAAGATTATAAGCAGGCAAATATAAATAGTAATTGACCAGAGAGAGCCAAGTTAACGTAAATATTTCAAGAGTATAGACTATTGGACTTACCCATTGTTGGAAAGTTTGAGGCCGAGTAGTGAAATTTATGTAGGAAAATAACAATACCGGTCTCAAAACAAAATTATAATTAGATTTTGTGTTTTTGCAATTTAACGAATTTTTAAAGCCGCTTATACACCACGATGTTTGTTGTATCATTTTTTTCTAATCACAAATTTTGGCATACTTAAACGGCCATTACACTATGCCATTTGAATGCAGCTTTTGAAATACAATAATTTTTTCTCTTTTGAAAACTTGGCCTACTTGGGCCTGTAAAATTCCAAAAATCCGTTGTTCTCCAAAATGTTTTCACGCAAAGTGTTTTTGTACAACGACTTTCAGCTTACGACTAATGATGTCAAAAGGCTTTTTCATTTAAAGCATATTAGGTTGTCGTAATTTCGACTTTCTGTTGTTATTTTAGTCGAACACATTTATAAATTCGAGACACAAGTGGTAGTGATATTTTTTTTATTTTCATAGAAGATATGTTAAAACTAATTTGAGTCGAAAATTGTAAGTCGTACTCCTAAATGCTTACATAATCAGCTCCCACATGATGCGCCGAAGCGCATTGGAAATGTTGGCATATTTAAGTATGCCAAGATTTCCAATAAGAAAAAATATAGTTCAACAAAGATTGCATTCAAATTGCGGAGTGTAAAACGACCGTTAGATGCGTTTTGACTGGCGAACAAAATTTAAAGCTTGCAGTACGAATTAAAAAGTAAAATATTCAAAAAACCATCGAGTTTTTTTTATTATTTAATCTTTGCAATCTGTTCTGGGGCCGAAGCACTACCAACTCTTTCGCATTTTGCTTTTCACGTCCTTTCCTTACGCAGTCGCCTACCAAATCGAGGACGTGCGACTATAGGTCCGATTTTATCACCATCTCCACATTGCATAGCTCCATGCCAGCCTATACTATCATGGAAATTGGGTAGGCCCATCAGTTTTGCACTCCGACAGGGGGCCATAGTTGTGATCCATTTTATCACAGATCGTAATCTGTTGATAAAAATTGCCTTTTGCATCCTGCCCCTATCGGGATTCGAACTCGGAACCTCTCGATCCAAACGCCAAAGCTTTAACCACTGTGCAACCCTCAAGTTTAATTGGAAAACTACATTATACTGCAAATAATACGGGCAAATCGCGTGGTGTGCAAGAACCCTAAGATTTTTGTTTAAATAACAGAATAAAGCCAGTCAAATTGTTGTTCGTTCTCTAAATAAACAATATCGCCTGAAAACTCCGTGCTATATTCATGATCCTACCTCTAATGAGGTCTACTTATTTTAAATAATTTTAATCAGGCAACCCTCGTGTGTGCGAATGTAGGTCACGTACTGGTGATGGATCATAAGATGTTCAGTAGTAACGCATTTTTCATCCACTCCTACCTGGAAATAAAAGATGATTTGTATTAATTGTAACGCGTTGACATAATATGCCATAGGCATTGTCATTGTCACAACTGGAATTTTCTTAGAGTCGACTCTACTTCCTCGTCTATGGATCTTGAATTTATGCTTCAAAGAGTAATCTGCTATCACAAAATTCGTCCGAAAAGCGTAATGCTGGAAGCACCAGATCACATCTTCACACGTCAATTTTTGAAAGAAAGAAAGAACGTTCATTGTTTTTGTTATGGATCGGATCGGAAACATTCGACGATTTACATAAATTAATGTAAGGATAAAAAACTTTACAAGGCAGAAAATGTTGGCTTCATCATCAAAATGTTGAAGAAGTTTTGTACATGAAGTTTCATGTATTGGTAGCGAGTTGCAATTTTCTGCAGGCATACAAGATGAGAAAATGTTCATTCAAAGTGCATATTGGTGTTCCTGTGGTACAGAACTATTGAGATTCAAAGTTCCTATTAATCTTCATAAAGGCCATTGCGGAATATTAAAGATGAAGCAGATGGCAATAAAACATTGTTGGTGGAATAACGCCATGCCTGCCTTGAGTTCAGTTGGATTTCGCTAGAAATGTTTTGAAAGTGATATAACGGGTGTTTTTTTAAGCCTGATAGAACTTGAAATAGTAAACAATTAAACAAAAAACTAAATTTTTATAAAAAATATACTCTGGCAGATCTCAGTATACTCTAGCAAATCATCATGAATAGACTCACGCTTGAACAACGCTACGAAATTATTAAAATTTACTTTGTAAATCAGTCGCCGCAGTCGTAGATTCGCGCAACTTATAGATGGCTTCGTAATTTTTATGGCGCACATAATCGTCCATCTGAGCAAGTCGTCCGTCGAACTGTGAATAGATGTCGTACCACATACTCAATAGAGGATGCAATAACATCAAGACGTCTAAGGAATATGCGCACTGAAGAGAATATCGCCGCTGTAAATGAAAGTGTGGAAGAAGATCCAAATTTACCGACTCGTCGTCATTCGCAGGAATTGTGGCTCTGTCCGCCCACTACATGTAAAATTTTGCGCAAAGATCTTGGCCTACACCCGTACAAGATCCAGTTGGTGCAGGAATTGAAGCGAATACGGAAAAATCTGGCGATAAGTTGATTTCGAGAAATGGACCTGTCAATTGGCCTCCAAGATCGTGCGATTTGACACCTCTCGATTATTTTCTGTGGGGCTATGAGAAGTCTCTGGTTTTTGCTGAATTAATGTCCAGACCATTCCACGTTGAAATAATGCCCACTAACCCAATAGGCGAGATTATAACATTACCCCCACAAAAGCCTATTCACCCCGAACAGAATCCAAACTACCGCCTCTGCAATTTAGACCGTATAGCTCTAGCAATTCAACTCGCCTTTTATCCTTGCATCTCTATGGTACATTCCATTCCAGCGTTATCTTCAATATAACAATCCATACCGTCTTAGACGGTATCGGACTCCCATCCCAACCTAAGTGGACCACCTCGCTAGTCTTAATTTATTCTAGCAGGCATTCGAACATGTTATGACCCACTATTCCGTCCAAATGAGCTGCTACAATTACTTTTCGACGTCAACCGAGTTCATCACCACACCTGCAACGAGTTTCTTTCTTTTATTTACATAGTTAAACTTATCGACATCATATCTGCTTTGCAATCCATGTTCGATTTTCTCCTTCAACTCACCACCTCTGGCATTAACCGTAATTTTTTATTAGCCCCCGATAGATGCATCCGAAGCACCCAATTTTCTATGTGAAAACTTATAATTAGCGCGCTATTTTTGCATTTAATTAATTTATTTAACTCTAATCTAAGATTTTTCATTCAACTTTTTAGTTAAAAATCGATAAAAAAATATCTTGCTCTACCTATTTATCGGGAGCCGCTATCGGGAGCGCTATCCATTTCAAAGGGAACTTTTAAATTTTCTTTGTTTTGTACAACAATTAAACCAAAGTAAACCATTCTCGTAAACAAATTTTGACGTATGTCAATTTTTGTTTGTTGTATGATTTCGAGAAAAACATACGAAATTGTTTTTTAGTAAAAAGTGTATATAATATATAATATAATTTCCGTAATTTGTCTTTTTATTAGTCTTATGATGTATCAAGCTCTAGCTTTTTATAGAGAAATTTATAATTTTATTAATAAATTAATTTCAAATATTTCTCCATGTTGGTTATCATCAGTGGAAAAAAATGTGTATAAAAGCGACACCAGTGAATAATAGCTGCAGTTACAGTAGAAATTTCCCTTCGGCGCCGGATAGTGCTCGAATAATAAAACACGGCAATTATCACTTTCCTCAAGTTTTCTATCGTTCTCCGTTACATAAGCAATCCTTGCACCAAAATCATCGAAACCATCCCCACCAAGCGAGCTATCGTCATCCTCACTCACCATGAACACCGCCTCTCCCGGCTTCCGTTGACCCACAAATGGCTATATCATGAGACGTCGATTCTACTTACATTTGCGCATCCAAAATCCCAATTCTTCTTTCTCTTTTTGAACTGTGGCAATATCCCTAAGGAATTGATCATCATCGTCGAGCTGACACAGCTGATTCTCCTTATCTGCCGTCTGCTCTCAACTCGATTCCAGAAATCCCAATGGTACATCCCGACCAATAGCACCCAATCCATGATCTTCATCATCCTGTTCCACTTGATTACCGACAGTCATTTCTAATATCCGCTAATTGCACCAAATCCTGCCTCATTTCTAACATCATTCGCTGCAGTGCAACCAACACTTGTGTAGCATCCATTTTTACAGATAGTTCGAGAATTATTTCCACAATTTTACTTTCGTCCGCCAAATCTTCTAGACTTATCTTCTGATATTCACAATTCCACCGCTGTCACCAAATGTTACAAATTTGCCCTGTCAAATCCGGTTCGAATCACTACAACTAAAATGTTATAAAACTAATGCTACTACTTAAACCTAGATATCACAAATTTCACAAAATGTCATTAATTTTCTAATCCATAATTCAACATTTTTCTGCTGAATTAATTCCCCGCCCATTGAACTGATGCCCATCAAACCAATAATCGTTACAGTATATATTAAATAAGAAGTTCAGTTATCATTATCTGTCATTCCAACATATGTTGATTTTTTAAAATATATTTTAAGGTACAGTCATTATAACCTTGCATGGTTATTATCAGTCATTGTTAGGTGTGCAAGTAGAAACTCGGCTCTGAAGTTGGTTGCATTAAAATATACTTGAACGCATCCAAATCGCCCGCCATTTTGAAATATTATGTAGCTTAGTCACTGTCATTGCTGTTTTTATCACATAAGTTTCAGTCAATTGCAAGTTGTCATTCCGTGTGCATCAATTTTAAGAGATGGATGTCGATAAGCAACATTTACGTCATTGCATTCAATTCTGTTTTCAAACAAAAAAGATTTCAACTCAAAATATGGAAAGTCGAATTAATCAGACTTTGAGTGAACATTCTGTGCGTCATTCAACAGTAAAAAAATGGATGAAAATCCGTGTCAAACTCAAAACGAGCTTGCCTCATAAACTGATCAAAGAAAACAAAAACCGAAGAGTTGACATCTGCATGAGTTTGCATTCTCGGTACAAAAGAAACAATTTTTACACAAAATCATTACGAGTTATGAAAAGTGGATTTTGTACGATAATACTAAAACTAACTAACTTTTGCGATAAACGCAAAAAACTAAGGGTTGGTTCAGGCCAGCCATCAACATCAGTTGCAAAAATGAATATTCGTGCCAAGAAAGTGTTACTGTGTTTCTGGTGGGATTGGAAAGGAGTCACTTACTACGAGTATCTGGAACCTGGTCAAACTTTTACAGCTGAACGTTAACAGGCCCAATTTATCAAACTAAGTGATGCTCTGGAGGAAAAAAACATTTACGGGTCAAGGAAGGCGGAACGTTATATTGTCAGGAACCCAGGAACTCATCTTCTCCTTATGCTGGGAAGTTTTACAGCATGTGGCGTATTCTCCAGACTTGGCTCCCTCTGATTACCACTTATTCAGATCGATGTCATCATATTTGAAAGACTAGCGGTTCATAAAAGTTTAAGATGTGCAAAAATGGCACGATGACTATTTTGCTTCGAAACCATCAAGTATCTATCGCGATAGCATTCATCATCTACCCGATAAATGGCAAAAGACCATAGATAGTATATATAATATTTCGACAATTTATCTTTGAAACAATTATATTTTCATTAAAGTTGAATTTAATCAAAAAAATCCGAGCTCGACTTGCGCACCTAATAGTTCATAAATTATAACGAATAGCATGTTACCCTACCTAAATTTTTGCATATGGTGCCCCATTCACTCTTTCGTCTAACTCGTGACAGAATATAACCATTATTCTATAATTTCATTTTCTCCAATTACCGTCTTCAATCGTGGATCATTGCCTAGTTGTACGTGTAGTCTTCACTGATTAGATTCACACAGAATAAAGTGTGAGTTTCAGTTATTATATTATCAGTCTCAATTTTAGTCATTAACATTTGATTTATTCTAACATCTCTTCGCCGCATTATTATTGAGTTTACGTAATTGCTCTTTCGTTCCTTGTACGTATAGGTTCATATCATAGGTACCTCAACTGGCTCTTAATCATGGTTGGCCAACTCTTATTTCTCAACAGACAAACGAGATTTTCGATGAAAGCGGCTTTAGGCCACACAATTAACACTCTGTGTATCCTTAGATTTCCAATCCCTCTCCACCTCTCTATATCTCTCTATATCCTTAGATATAAATAATTGCGGTTATGTTTGGAAAATGTCAATAATGTTTTTGGTTCTTACCATTAAGGGCCACTACCAATAAAGTGACATGATTGATTTCATGCATGAATTTTATTTGGCCGGTGTTTCAAACTGAAATTGGAAAATTTCGTGTTAACAATCGTCTGTTTGGATAATTCGAAAGTTTGTTCCATTTTTTCAAGTTAAGCACCCTCTTTTCGAGTCACTGAACCTGTGTTACTGCGACCTCTGTTTAACTGCCAATTGTACTTGTTGAATTTTCTGTTCTACCTCTTGAATATTAGACTGAATCTGTTAAACTTCTTTTTGTAATTCCAAATTTGGCCGTGTCTACCAAAAAAATTTATTTTCAATATTTGGAGGGCTTTTTATTTTCCCCGTTTTACATATCCATGAATCTAATTTTTATTTTCCTTCGTTTGGTTTTATTGTTAAAAGATTTGTGGAAAATTATCCGAACAAGGTTAGTTTTACGTTTCGATAGTTCTCTTTATTCTAGCCAATAATTTAGCATAATCTAGACTTTTAAATTGTTCAGAAATAGTTACTACCATTCTTTGGTAGGGTCGCCGGCTATTTCTTGTAGGTTTCGCAATCATTAAATCATTGCAACTATTAAGGCTGTATGGTACTGAGAAAACAAATTTGTTTTTTAGGGTCGATATTTAAATGCCCCTAAAATGTATGCAACTGGTTTGTTTCTTTGATAAATTTGAGTACCATAATTTCGTACAATTTGCTTACTAAACTTTACTAATATGGTTTATATGTGTAAAATAAATTAATAAATTTAATAGTTTTCATTATTGCTGATCGAAGCACTGAACATTATTATAAATTAATAACCACCTATCTGGACACACTTTTATTTCGTAATTTCCGTCTAGGGACAGTAAATTTTCATTGTCGACATTGCGGCGTAAAAACCAATGAACTCATCGTTTGATGTAATTTTTCGATTCATAAAAGTCGAAATTTTTAATATTATTAAACTAAATTTTACATTTTCTACGTCATTTCAAGATTATTCTTGATAATCGTGTATTAATGCCTCAATGCCTGCACTAATGCCTCTCTATGTTACTTAACACCTTGATTCAAAAATTTTCGCTAAACTATTTAAAAAATTGATTTGTGCGTTTCAAAAAAGAATAAACTTTGGAACCTAATCATAGACAAACTACACATTTTTTTTAAATAATCAAGTATTAATCCCTCAATTATACATCTAAGATCAATTGGTAATATTCTATGGTCAAAAACTAATTTCACTAAGCATGAGCTTTGACAATTTGAGTACCATATAGCCCTAACCTCACTCCGTATAATTTTATGTCAAACCCGAGTGAACGACCTAATCGAAAAACTTAAAAGATGATTTTGTACGTAAAAACATTGCTCACAAAAATTTAATATGTACTAATTCCTAAGTGTTTTTCATCGTAGTTTAACATGTCACATCTTTTCTTAGCTAATACAACAATCCCCGGCAGAACATTGTAATTCAAATATAAAATCATAACTTAGAAATAAAATGTACACAAATTTTGAAAACCAGAATCAAAACTATTCTTAGTTTTTTTGTGATAAATGAGTGCGTTTTATGGCAAAAGCTGATAAAAAATATGGTGATATTTTTATCATTTTTGTCCGACTATGAATAATACACTATTTACATGCGAACAACATTTTTCTTCTGCAAAATGAAACGAATATAACATTGACTTTTTAGACTGAGAGACAAGAAAAAAATATAGCCATGCAAAATGTAATTGCAGAGGACTTTTTGAGCAAAAAACCACTATAAAAATGAAAATGTAACCATAAAATATATTTGATTCGAGTACTTTTATGATAACAATTTTAAAATTAACAAAAAAAACTATTTTATGTTTATAAATGTTACGGATTTATAATAAAAACAGACACCATAGATAAATATGAACGTGTCGCATTTGAATTAATTAAAAATAAATTATAATAATCCTATAACAAAATGATGGCATTACTAATATGTTTATTTCTTTCTCGCATACTGAATATTTTTAGATAGTGCATGCTTCTTATTTACCTGTAATCATTTACAGACGAAACAATTTTCTACATGTAAATGGGGCATAAAACTTAAAATTACAGAAATTCAAATTGTGCCATCTATTGTCAAACATCCCAATAAATTGTATAAGTTGCGTTTTATTTAAAAATAAAAAACGATTTCCTTTAATAATCTAACAGTACATAAAAAAGGCATTCCCAACATTTTGTTAGTATTTAGTTCTGCCTCAGTAAAAATTTGATCTTCACCTTTAAGTATTTGTTGAAGTCTTTATTCACATGCGTCATCTCTAGAACTTAGTAGATAAAACAAAATAATTTTTTTTTTGATTTAACAAAGTATATTATCAGCAGTTTAGAACAAGGATTTCTGATCTATGTGTTCAAAACCACACAATTCTTGGTATTTCTAAGTATTACAATCCATTTCTAGAAAGAAGAGGGCACTACACAGCTTAATATATAAAGAAAAGTGAAATTAAATATTACATTTTTCCAGGTTTAACCCTATCCCTTGTGAATGGACTACATCTCGGCTGGTCACTTTATCGAATAAACTTTTCTATAGAGCGATGGTCCCATAATGCAACCACCTATGAATTATGTTTGGTTCATGTTGGTCTATTTATGGGCATACTCGTAGGTGGATTTAATGCTGGCTACTTCATGAACACAATGGGACGTAAAAATATTGTTGTAAGTATAAAACTGCTCCCACTTCAATGCATCAAATAATATTTTATTTTTTTAGTACATTGCAATCATCGCTTACATTGCCGGATCACTTCTCATCTCAGTCTTTCCCGCCACAATCATCGCAACTTTCATCGGAAAAATAATCATTGGGTACGGCGCCGGTATTATTCAAGTAGTCCTATTGGCAATTTGCGGTGAAATACCAACTTCATGGAATCGTGGTATGCACGCGACTTTAATACAATTTAGTATAACATTAGGTATATTTTTGTTTACGATTTTGCAAGCATCAGTGCCACACGGTACCGATCGCTTCCATATAAATCGCGTGGTAGGGTGCTTCTCAATCGCATTCACGGTGATTGCGTATATTTTCCAATACTTCTATGGCGTTGAATCGCCCGTGTACCATTTAATGCGCGAGAAGTACTCCGAATCGAATAAACTAATGCGTAAATTACGTGATGAGGAATCAGAATCGGAGGCGACACGATTCGAGTATGAAGAAATGAAAATTATGGTGATGGAGGATCGAATGGAGGGTGGCGCAATCGTATTCACTCCAACACTGTATTTTATTTTGTTAATTAAATTTTTATCAGTGTTCCTGTTTACACAACCGTTTAATTATGCAAGAATCTGGTTGCTGACTGAGCATGTCGGTGATATTCGAGGCCAATCCTGGCAACCGACATTTTTAATATTGGCTAAATTATTTGCGACTGCACTACCCGTATTCACAATGGATGCTTACGGACGAGTACATAATATAAAATGGGGATCACGAATTTTATTAGTATTACTCATCGCAATGGGGACGTTACGTGTATTTGATGTGTGGGCTGTAGTCATCGTCATTTTCATTTATGAATTTTTCGTAGGAGTTGGTCTTCGTAGCGGTATTGATACGTACTGTACGGAAGTATTTTCGACTGCCAAGAAAGGGACTGGGCTCAGTTTGGTCGTATTTGTGGAACATTTTACTCAATTTTTAATGGTTGGCATGACGGTGGCAATTGATGTTACTAAGCTGGCACATTTATTGATTATATTTATGACTGCGGCTATTGTCGTAAGTATTGCAGCGCTGCAAATACCTGAAACTAGGAGGCTGACATTGAAAGAGGCTCGACGAAGGTTTTTTAGGATAGATTTTAGTATTAAATAGGTTTTATATTGTTATATTATTTAATAAAGTTTATTAAAAATTATAATGGGTTTTAATAAATCCATTATGATTAGTTTTTTGGAGTTACATTTTCCTAGGTCACCAAACAACGAAGACCTAAAATCCTAAGCAGCTCTTGCCACGCCTCTTTGGATGGAAGAGCTATCGTTGTAATCGCCCACAAAACATTAAATAAAATAAATCTAAAAACTAAAATTTGCAAATATGTTCCAGTATTATATACGAACACGAGATCATAAGATTAATACAAAAATACGACATATCGAAGTTTTACTGGTGTTCTCTAAAACCATAGTTTTCCATCAAATTTAACCTTGGGTTTTCAAAGAATTAAACATTGTTTCAAATTCGGGAAATGCAGCTCAATCAAATAGTCCGGGAAAAGTCGTATGGTTAAAACTAACGAAAATTACAAAGTCGTACCTAAATGTGTTACTTAAAGACCAAGTTTAGATTGGTCAGTTCGAATTATTTACCAAATATCCTAGAAGCGATATTTGTAGATATAACGATGATCTGTAATTATCTAAATGGACTTGGCTGAAATCATGATTCATATAAATAGACGGGCGAACGCCACAATGAATATGACACCAACACGTCCGCTATACGATTTGGTGCTAATTGGCTCAGCTTGGATTGGATTGTCCGCTTAATCATAATAATATTAAAGCCTTTATAATAGAACAATACTGATTTTATATGTTAAAAATAAGATGTAGCGATTTGAAAGTATGTAGATTTCACATGATATAATTTCAAATAAGTACTTGTAGGGTCGCCCAAAAAATCACCAAAAGACGATTATTTGCACGAGGTAATTGGCGCGATAATATCATAGTTATTGGTGCGATATAGAGACGTGTATTTATTAGTGTTAAAGAATGTAGGCAACGATTGAAATATGAAATAATTGAAAGCGTGGTGAAATAATTAAAAGGAATAAGCGTGGTGGAATAATTAATGTATTTCTTTTTATGAAAAAACATCTTCAGTGTGTGGGATAGCTCAATTTCAGCGTCATTTTTTACACAGGAGACGAGGAAAGAATAGCTAAAATGGTAATTTCGTGCTCGCGTTTACAAACCAAACGCTTATGAATTAGGCCATTCTACGATAAAGTCAACGTTGATTAAACGTGTAGTCTGGAAATAAACCATTCATAGTTCAATTATTAATTATTAAATAAAATACAATTAAAGTAATGGGGCTGATTCTCACATAAAATTCGCATCATTATTTTATTTCCCCGCTTATATTGGAATTTGTATTGAGAAACGAAAGTATCATAATATAAAATTTCAAATCTCGGTATCGGCTTTTTATCGTTTTACAGTACTTTAGTAATTTCTCAAATTGAATTTTAAATTGACATCACCAAATAAGTGACGAAATAAGTGTCCAAGCCACCGATTACTTGAAATGGTTAGGTAAATTGTAATATGTGTGACCAGGAAGGGAATAATTATGATGAGTTTTGCGATTTTTACAGTTTTTAGAAATTTCAGAGATATTTGACTACTCTCTACTCTCACTCATGGAGATGTTCACGCGTACAGGCTTAAGATTCGTGACAAAACCGTTGCAGGTCCGGGAATAGAATCCATTATAATATGCATTTCTTTTATCACGTCTTTAGAGATTTTATAAAGGTTATTTTACTAAACCCATGGAATGGGTACTGGAAAGGCCACGACTGCTAATCTTTGACGACTCTTTTTTAACGAGGAATGGAATTGGGACGCTGCAATTATGCAAAAGCCTTCGAGTATTTTTGGGATTCCAAACAAAACGTCAGTTATAATCTATATATCTATCTATCTAGACAAAACCCCAAGGACTGCTTCCCCTTATGACGGAACTAGACTTCCTCCTCGCTTGTAATAGTAGATAACCTCGTCAATTATTGTACAGCTCATCTTTAAAAATTTACCATCACGTACGACTCGGATTCACACCACAAAGTTGATAAACTTGGGAGCATGGTGCGGCCAGCTTTATCCTCAGCTGGCACTTACCAAAGAAAGCGTTTTTCTATCATCACTTGTGTAACTAAGATTTAATATCGAAATACCGAAAGAGCAGGAACGTTGTTAAGAAGACTAAAACAGATCAATAGACAAGTCTAGATTGGCAGGTGACCTTACCAATGAAGGAATAAACGCCTATCAAACACGTTATGCTTCTAAATTGTTTAACTGTCAAACAAATAAACGACTAGATGATCTATCAGGGCTCTCACTAGATACAACACAGCGCTTAAGAGTAGAAAAAAAATCAGCTGGAGAGACATTTATCATAAAATGTACACACTCCCTGCTTAGATCATAAAAATCCTCTGTAATCAGCAGTAAAAGTCACTTCTCCGACTGTTTAATCCTGGATAATCAGGAGGCCAATGAGGAGATTAACCTGCACATATTATTCAATTAGAGGCTCACATGTGCCCAATAAACATTTTCATGGAGAGGCTTGCACTCCATACTTGTTCAAACGAGGCATAGAAATAATAGAACCTCAACTTGTTAGTCTTTAAGGGGCCAGATATAGCTTGGAACAAGTTCTAAGATGCTGGATGAACTGTAACGTCGCGTTAACATTTTCCACTGTTTAATCTGGCAATATTGTTAATTCTGATTTTGAAACGAAAGAATATGAAAAAATACGCACACAGATTTACGAATAGGCTATAAAAGCAAAACAAAAACTCATAAAACAGGAAGTCGAAATATAAATTGGAAATACGATACTCGTTTAAGTCGGTGTATATACGGTGTATATTTTTTTAATAAAAAATTAAATTAAAAATTAAAAATTTAAATTTTACAATTTACTAGTTAATATTAATATTTATATATAATGCGAAAGTGATTTATCAAGGTCGGCGATTGAACGTCGTAAAGGAAAGACGTGATTTTTATCTCTCCTTTAAATAAATAAATAAATAGTTTAAATATGTGTTAATAATTGATTAATTATAATATTAATCATAATATTATTTATTAATATATGTCTTATGAAATAAATAAATAATAATATCAATAATAATTTGTGTGTAAAGAAGTAATAAGTAAAGTGAAAAGTTATACGTATTGTGTTAATATATTAATTTGTGTGCGGTGCGCTTGCAATGGTGTAGGATACGTATATAACAATTTCGTTTATATGTTTTTCGACACCGTTGTTTGAATGCATCGTACGCATTGTATGTTAATATTCAATTTGTAGGACTTTTTTGATTACAAAGGATGCTTAAGATAAGTGTTATTTTTATTACTTTATTTTACATTATACATTATATTTTATTACATAATAATCAATGAATCGTATGGATGAGTTATTTGTGTTGTTGTGGTATGAAACAGTTTGTGACGACAGTTGCTAGCATTCATTCTATGTAATCTGTTTCTATGAAAATACTGTCGTGGTCTCTAATTTTTATAATTTTGTTTTTTCTCTCGCATACCTATTGTTTATAGTTTTTTATGTACACAGTGATTTTGTTGAATTTCGTTATATGAGTAGATGGTATTTTCTGGGAAAAGTTGAACAAATCACGACCAAAAAGCTAATTTAAAATTTGGATATCAAGTCTTTATTGCATGTTGTACTGAAATCCTTATTTCTTTTAATTTTTTTATTTAAGGATATACATATAAGTGAAAATATGGTATATGGGATGCGCAAAATATAAACAAAATGATCGTATAATATTCTCTGCTCTCTCACGGTTGTATTTATATTTTTGTAGTGGATTACACTAAGACTTCGTATTACGTTGTCTAAATGGGCGAATTTCTTTGGATTTGCACTAAATGTTCTTAAATGTGGATGATTCAATTTGTGAATTGGGAAATTCGATTAGACTTTAATTGTTCAAAATTTGTTATATGTATAATAATTTATACTTTTGTTAACTTTGTGAGATTTTTTGCCGTCGTTGTGGAGAGGCGGCTGACGTTGACCTCTCCTTGTCGACCTGGGTTGGCGTCATCGGCAAGGGGTGGATGTTGTCGCAGGTCGAGATCGCGCAAAATGAATATTGTACATATAAAGGAATGTATATTTTTGGCGATTGGGAGGGGGTTATACTTTTTCTCTGTGGTGCGAAAACTGGATTAGATTTTGACGAGTGGTGTATGTGTGTGATTGGTTTACACAGGATGTGCGGCGAGGATGTGCTGCAGCTGTATTGCAGTGAATCTTTTTTGATATTTGGAGTGATTTGAATGGGTTTCGTTCATGGTGAGTAATGGCTCGGTGTCTGCGGTTTGTGGTGGTTGTTCGTTGAACGTTGTGTTTCTCAACTTGCGGAGAGTTGTGTTCATGTGTGTTCTGTCGTTACCTGTATTTATAAGGTATTTTTGACTGTTTTGAGTTGTTTTGTTTAGGACTTGAAGTAGTTCTCATTTGTTAGTGTATGAGGGCGGATTTGCAGTTTTGTATTGAATCATTGCCTGAATGTTGGATTTGTATGTCCAAATTGGTTTCTTTGCTGAATGCTTCGGGTGTTTTGTTGGAGTTTGCCGTCGATTTGGCGGGGGCTGAATCATTTTGGGAGTTTTGGTATGATCGGTCGTACGCTGAAGTTTTTGGGCTGTAGGGTTGCCATGGTTCGTTTGTGATCTGTCATGGATTCGTCACGGCTTTGTGAAGCGTGGTTTTTGTTGAATGGTGGTGTTGGCAGGAGGTTGCTTGGTGGATGGTAGTGGTTTCATGGTGGGAAGATTCATGCCGTCTGTTGGGATCGTTTCGAGGTAATTTTAGCTCCTGGATGGACATTGCATAATTCTCTTGGTACATTTTACTACGATTGTTTGTAGAGGTGGTTTCTTCCACGCTTTGATTTCGGAGATTTTCGGAGAGAGCTATTTTGGTGATGTTCCTTCATCCTATTATTCAGCGTTTGTGTAATAAATTGTTAAATTTTTATTTTGGTTTGATTAGCGATAGAATTTTCCGTTTCCGTATTTCTTCTGTGCATTGAGAATATAGTGTAGGTAATTTATGATTAGCTGTTTTCTATATTGTATTTCCTTCATAATCCATCATTTTTGCAAGATTAATTGCAACTATGTTGGAGTTGGTAACGAATCCTATTATTTACCGCAAAATTGCCTTTTTGTGACACTCAATGGGTTACTAGTATTTTCTCACAGCTTATTAGCGATATTTTTGCTTTATAAAAAGAAATATTATTTGCATTGGATTTGGGATTTTAACAATCTTAACATAAAGAATTGTTTATCGGCAACTTCGTTATATCTATGTAACTGAAAAGCTAGAAATATTTGATATAATTAATAAAATTATTCAAAAGAAAGAGAAGGTTTGTATACTTCAATACACCAACGACTGGATGTTTGTCATAAAATGCAACGTTGCCAACTTCTTTCTTGACTGTTTTAGTACAAGAATTATAATTATTAATTCCCAATTTCAAATCAACCCTAAATATTAATCTACATGTACAGTGCCGAGCTATTATATTAAAATTATTCGGTTCTCAGGAAATCTCATTCAAATATATTTAATATACGAGTACATATTATCCCTCTTTTAAGATACTGTACGATTTATATTTAATTATAAAAATTATAAAATAAACTTATTTATCATTCATTTTAGAATAATTTTTTCAAATTTTATCTAGTTGCCTTTACTTAAATATTACCTTCCAGCAGGAAAGCCATTGACGACACACTAATTACTAATTTACGTTTGTTACCAGTCTGAGATGAATCGTTTATGACAAGTCTAATACGAGGTGACAAGTCATAGACGAGTCGCATGTGTCATGCCTGAGATTAATTGTATGTGATATATCCCCAGCAAACGTAGAAGAAGTTCCAGAACTAGTGCAAAAGTAGTGATAAAAGTATTTGTTTCCTTGTGAAAAAGGATGGGCGTCGGGAAAAATTCATCAGTTTTATAAAAAATTTTTAGTAAACATACGAAATTTTTGCGAATTCTAAATTATTTAGGATATTTTAATGGATGGATATTTTAAGGGATATTTGAATGTAGTAAGGGATATTGAATATTTGAATCCGGTAGTTAATCTAGTTAATCTGTTTTTTTTTTTTTTTTGCTATTTCGTGTTCGCCCAATTCAACGGTTAAATACTAATGAATTTTAGAGTTCAAATAACTTTGGTTTCAGGAAATTCTACTGTAAGTTGCGGAGTTGCAGAATGATTAAATTAATAAATGTTTCAATTATTTAGGAAGCCAGAAAATATGAATTTAGAATTAAATTTCAGGAAATTTACAGCTGCTTGTGAATTAATGCTTCATTGTAATTGCTTATTGTGTAGTTTAGAATTGTGTAGTCATTTTATTATTAACGACTTTACATAGGTGTCTGTAACGGGTCGAGTCAACCAATTTTGGTTAGGAAGCCGAAAAGTATTAATAGAATTAAATTTCAGGAAAATTCCAGATGCATGCGAAATAATAATATTTTTTCTTAGGTTGCCGTTTTAAAGAAGCAATTGTTGAAGACCAATACCATCGTTATCCATTAACCTATTAAGCCTTTATCCTTCATCTAGTAGATTAGAATTGTGTTGTCTTTGTGTTACTTACTATCGGCTATACCTAGGTGTATGTAACCGGGCCGATTCTGTCCCACTTAACTAACCTATCCAATCCTTCGGTTTTGTTATGTGTAAAAAAGGGTGTACGGTGGACCCGGCGTCATCCGGGAACTCAAGCCTAAGAACTTGGTCGTACATTCAAAATCAATCAATCAATCAATCAATAATGCGAAAGTGATTTATCAAAATAAAATAAATGGTTATTACAGTTAAGTTAGACTATAAGTTTATTACTATGTCGTGTGAAATAAAAATTATCACAAATAATACCTCGTGTTCTTAGAAGTCTCAAAAACATTTATAAATATTAAGATACAGTTGTTTTTTCTTCTAAACCTTCGGAATTTTAAAATCCATGTGCTAAAACGTAAAAATAAACCGTGATAAAAACATTATTTCTTAACAGTGGCTGGTGAACTATAAAATTTCAATAAAACTAAAATAAATTAAATAACGAAAATAGATAATAAACAATAAACACAATAACTAAATTAAACTAAAAACGTCGGCTGTTTCGTAACATAATTATGATGACAGATATTAGTGCTAAAATAAAGACAGTTAAAATTATGCCTAACACAGTGCAGTGACAACAAAAATTCATAATTCAATTCCAACCGTTGATCTAAACCTATAGTTACATTACGAATAGTGCTAGTTATCGCAGACACACTTATTAAAATCCCAATATGCAATGCCGACGGAATTCCGTTTACATTCGCGCTCAAAAACCACACTCTTTCTATGGAAAGAAACATGTATACTAGACGGAAATCCATACTACTCGCCAAAGAAAAGTGTCACAAAAATTCCAGTGTGGGTGTGAATCCCGACTAAAAAGAGAAAAAACAAATGGGAAAATAGGTGGAATTTGGACGGAATTTGGCGTTTTTTCCTTACAGTCTTTTCCATACTGATTTCAGGCATTTTTATGCCCGAAAAAAGAGGAACGTGCTTGTCTATATTTTTCAATTGGAATAATAATTTTTGTTCGAAATAAAACAAAATTTTGCATTTATTATAAAAGAAATATTATTTTTATATTGACATAAATATACACTTAATATTACATTATATAAAATCCATCCATATTCATCCGTAAGCGCCATCCAATTTTACATTCCAATATACATTGCCTTGAAAAATAAAAAATTATAAGATCGGAAATTTCCATCATCTCATGACGACGCCATTTTAAAATTATTATCATTTTTACATCCAAATTTATTGATCACAAACCCGAAATATAATTATTATATACATAGTAAATATAAGTAATTTAAAGATTACTAACTAATTTAAATACACAAAAAACACAAATCGCGGAAAACACAAAAATGTACGTGTTATCCTTTCAAGTGCTATAATATACTGAAGGAAGAGTACAAAACAATAATAACATAACTAACAAAACAAAAATTTTAAATTTGGCGAATGAAAGAGAAAGAAATTTATTTTTCTCTAAAATCGATATTTTTGTATCTTTGATATTTTGTACACTGTGGAAAAATTGCATACTGGGATAAAGTAAAACAAGTTAATAAAACGAAACAAATTAAAATAAATTAAATTCAAAACCAAAACAAATAGTATAAACGATCACAGACATTGTGTTAATAAAAATAATTATAAATGAAATGCCGCTATACGAAACATATACACAATTTTCTTAATAAATAATAATAATTCATAAAAACATAAAATAAAATAGATAATATATGCAATACACAATAATCAATACAGATATAAAATTACTGTTTAATACGAATTATAATAACTCATCAAGTACTACGAATGTGATTGTTATACTATGTACAATACATTAAATCAATATTGGAATGATCGTGCATTCAATATACCTACATCTTTAAAATTAATATAACTTAACATGCAACACTTTCATCAAACGGATAAGATAAAAAATGGTTCATGAATAATTAATAATATTCTTTTGATAATTGTCTTTTCTTAAATTATAATTTTTTAATTGATAATTTTGCAGTCATAGTAACAGTTATATTAGGAGGTCGATTTTGTTCAAAAACCGAGACTTGACGAAAAAAATAACCGCAAGTAAATAGGAGTGGTATGTGTGTTTGTGTTAGTGCGAATGCTCGTCATTTAAATTTTTTGGATATGATATTTCGATAATATTTCCATTTATAAATTAAATTTATTTAATTATTTAATTTTAGTTTTAAAATAATTGTAAATCCTGTGTTTCTGCGAAAAAAACATTTATTGGACATCGTATTGAAAAAAAGTGAGTGTGCTTTAGACCACACGTCTGACGTAAAACTTCTTTAGCTCCATCTATATCTATATACGAGTATATATATATATATATATATATATATATATATATATATATATATATATATATATATATATATATATATATATATATATATATATATATATATATATATATATATATATATATATATATATATATGTGTGTGTGTGTGTGTGTGTGTGTGTGTGTGTGTGTGTGTGTATGTGTGTGTGTGTGTGTGTGTGTGTGTGTGTGTGTGTGTGTGTGTGTGTGTGTGTGTGTGTGTGTGTGTGTGTGTGTGTGTGTGTGTGTGTGTGTGTGTGTGTGGCTCTCTGTGTGTGTGTGTGTGTGTGTGTGTGTGTGTGTGTGTGTGTGTGTGTGTGTGTGTGTGTGTGTGTGTGTGTGTGTGTGTGTGTGTGTGTGTGTGTGTGTGTGTTTATATATGTATAATATATACCTGTATATACATACACATATATTAAAACTTCTATCTCTCTCTTGCTCCTACAGTGTGATACAGACAAAAAAAAATTTGTTTGTCCATTTTTTTATACAAATTTAATCAGGTTGCCTTTTTAATAAATTATTAAAATAAAATGGTTCATAAACAACGCAATTTCCATACCACTTTCATCCATATTTGGCTTTTTATTGGTCTGATTCTATTTATAATAAATTTGTGTTGTTTTGGTTTTGTTGTTGTTGGTGGAAAAACAAAGAGAAACATAAATGACACTAAATTTCACTTTAAATAAACAACACACAAAAAAAAACAAAAAAAACAAAGTGATTAAAGAATTGTGCACCAAAATTAATAGCCTCTCAATCAAAGTTTATGAAGCACAACTAAAAACATCAAAATTTGTCCATGCAATAGAATATAATGAAATTATGAATAAAGTAGAATCAAAAGTAAACTGTGAAGTGATTAAAAAACGTTACATAATAAAGCAAAAATTAAAAAATCTAAAATTAAAAAGAGCAACAGAATTAAACTTAATAAACAATAGCGAAAAACAACAAATATTACACAAATTCAACAACAGAGTGGAAAATCTAACAAACATCGAATTCAATAATAAAGAAACGTCTACTAGAAAAAGGATTAAAACATTGCATCAAACCATCAAACAACAAAAAAGATCTTAACATACATCTATTAAACATCGAAAATTCCATATTAAAAACCAAACCACAGGACCAACAAGAGATAAGATCATTAATCATTTCGGAACTCAACAAAAATAAAAATAATAAGGATATAAAACATGGAAATAAAACTAATGAACTGAAAGTGATTAAAAACTTAAATGAAAAATTGAAAAACGACAACGCATTGGTCATAAAAGCTGATAAAGGAAACACAGTAGTGATTATGAAAACGGAAGATTACAACAATAAAATAAACCAATTCATAGAAAACAACAATATTGAAAAATTAAATGCAGACCCCACCAAACAATACAACACAAAAATAAAAGAAATCATCAGCAAATCAATCAACATCCTAAGTGACAGAACAATAAGATATTGTAAAGCAATAAAACCTGCAGCACCAACTATCAAAGGACTGCCGAAGATTCATAAAGAAGATGTACCAATAAGACCAGTTATAAATTTCACCACAGCACCGACATATAAGATAGCCAAACACATCAACATGATATTAAAACAGCATATCAAATCAGGCGATAATAATTTTTCCTTAAGAAATAACCTAGATATAATAGATAAATTAAAATTAATCAATATACCTATTAACTCTAAATTAGCCTCTTTCGACATAACTAATATGTACTCTAACATACCGGTAAACGAAACATTAGAAATTACAAGAACACTACTAATTAAGAATGGAACAACAACAATAGATACGAACGAAATAATTAACCTGTTAACAGAAATCACCAAACAAAACTATTTTATACATAACAATGAATCATACACACAAACAAAAGGATTACCAATGGGAAGCCCACTTTCTGGTACACTAGCTGAAATATACCTGAACGACTTCGAAAATAAATACGTAATTAACAACAGAAATAAATACCGAAAAAACATTATCTACTGGTACAGGTACGTCGACGATATTATTTTACTATTCAACGGATCAGACCGACAGCTAAATAATTTACACCATTATATTAATAACCAACACCCCGCAATAAAATTCACTTTAGAAAAAGAGAAAGACAAACAAATTAACTTTTTAGACATTACTATACAAAACATAAACTCAAAACATTCATTTAAAATCTACAGAAAACCGACCCAAACAGATCACACTATACATAATGAGTCACATCATCCTTACCAGCACAAAATATCCGCCTACAACCACATGGTAAACAGATTAAACATTGTACCAATGGATAAAAAAGACTATGACGAGGAACTGAGAACCATTAAATATATAGCGAATCAAAACGGATACAAAACAGCAATAATAGACAAAATAAACAATAGAGTAAAGGCCAAACTACATCAACAACTCACAACGACATTAAGACAAGAGGAAGAAAAAACTGAAAAATACATCAGCGTAGAGTATCAGAAAGGCACCAGTAAAATAATCCAAAAAACGTTCAAAAAAGTGGGTTATAAAACAGCATACAAAAATAACAACAAAGTAGAAAGAAAACTAAAATTCAACAAAAATAAAATACTTACAGACACAGGAGTATACAAAATACACTGTAATGATTGTGATAAAATTTATATTGGACAAACAGGCCGATCTTTTGAAATAAGATTCAAAGAACATGTCAGTGATATCAAAAAACCAGATCCCAAATCCAATTACGCACAACACATAAAATCAGAAACACACACATACTCAGACTACCACACAACTTAACAGTATTACATAGACTAACCAAAGGACAAAAATTAAACAGATTAGAAGAATTACAAATATACAAAAATAAAGATAATAATAACCTTTTAAATGACAAAATAAATACAAAAACAAACAGAATTTATGACTACATAATACAAAATTTATTTTAAAAAAGAGAAAAATACAGGAGGAGCCAATAACATTACCCCAAAAACATATAAAAACAGGAAAACTTTTAGAATTAAAAATAGTTAAAAAAGAACTGATGAAGGAGTAATCCGAAATTAATATTCTTAAAATAATAAATCATTGTTACTATAAGGTAATTTTTAATAAAAATAAAAAAAAAATAAAAAATAAAATAACTACGGTTTTTTATTATAAACAAAAAAAAATTATCTTATATCTCTCTCTCAACTTTCGTTCGCTTCGGCCGATCACACTTTTCGTAACGCTCTCGTCACGCATTCACCAGCTTACTCCCCAAGTCAAGCGTGGTGCGTAAAGAAGTTTTACTTCAAAAATAAAATTAAAATCGTAATATGTGTACTTAAACATTTTTTTGCTTAACACATTGACGCACACTTTCTAAATGTGTGTATTACTCAGGAACACACATTGGATAACTTTTATAATTGCAATGATATTTGAGAATTGAAAAATATGTCGAGTTATTCCTTAAAAAATGAAAGTTGTTTGCGTGAACGTGTTAAAAAACGAAAAAGTTGTATGTCTTAGCGAACGTGTTAACTAGTCTTTTCAAAAGCAAGGGAGATGTCAAAAAGTAAGAAAACGAAACGACATAAGCACCAAGAAACTGAAACGAAAACGTTATGTCTCGTGTCTCGAGTTTTGAACAAAATCGACCCCTAGGTTACTAGGTTACCTTAGTTTAAGGTAGGGGTAGCATAGGCTTAGTGTTAGGTTTATTTAATAATTTTCGCATTCATATACTATATACCATATATACGAGTTTATCGAAATGATTCTTATTTGCATTATCGAGAGAATTTTCTTTTAATTGTTCTTATTAATATAGTTTTGCTTTTAAAATGTTAAATAAATAGTAGTCGTATATTAGAAATTTATACATACTTCGAAATCAAAATCTTAAGTTGTTATTGTTGTAATTTAATGTATTTTTCTGAGGCAGTTTCATCGATGAGGCTGGGGTAAGTTACGCAATGGCAGACAGACGATTTTGTTCATCTATTTTCAGTTTTATTTTGAATTGTTAATTTAATTTTGGAAAATTCATTAGTACTGATGTGTCCCTCCTATTTTTTTGCTGTTGTTTGAGTAAGCCCATATTCCTTCATGATCAGAATCCCTAGTAGATTTCATTCTTTTTATTTTTATCATACCATTAATTTATTTTATTATACGATCCTATATATCTTATCATTGGGACAAAATCTCCTCCATTACCTTTTAATAACACTAGTTGCCTTTAATTTTAATTTGATTTTATTATTTTTTCTCTAAATTTTATAGCCTTCAATTTCTTTCGCGGTTTATCCAGCCTGAGACAACCTTTGAAAACCCAACGCCTTTACTCCTGAGTTCTAGCCGCGCTAAAGGTGGCCGCTCAAAGGGCTCTGGCTCAGTGTTTTTGCTTATTAAATAAATTTCTATAACCGCATGGTACTGCAAATTACCCTGTGCGTTACAGAACGTACAAGTAATATTCATTCCGCAACAGAGGAAGAAATTCTCTGAACATCAAGGCATACATACATATTACCCTCACGCCATTTATTTTCAAGATCATGGAGAAAATACTACACCACTTTATCAGATCTAATACACTCCCACGATAACACTTGAACCTTGGTCAACATACATATTAGACTAAAAATCAAAATAGACTAATCTGAAAACAGCTCTAACTGCTTAACAATTCAATCATAAGCTAGAACAAAATATATTAACTCCTCTATCCTAGGATGAACTACTAACATGAAGAGCATTAGGATTCAGACCACCTTCAGTACGAAAACCATCACTAACACAGTGACTAGGCTGTCCCCAAGGAGCATTTCTCTCACCTTATCTGTTGTCCCAATTATTAACCAGATTCAAATTTCCCCTTCATGAATATTAACTATATCCTGATGTAGGATGTATGCAATCTTAGGCTAGTAAACAACTGAGGGAGGTTGTTCTCAGTATTAACTCAGGGAAAATCATCCGCATCTTGTTTATAATCCACAGGAATATTTCGTTTCTCACGTGCTGACTCACAATTTTAAACTAAAATCCTGCAAATATATCACAGTATTATAACACCTTTAATTTTAAATGTGGTTTTGCTTTGATGACCTAACAGAAAGCAAAAACACTTGCACAACTCTAAATGAAATTCAGAGAAAAACCTACCGAGGCACGAACGGTTTTAGAGTCTGTTTGTTTAATTATTACCTTTGCAATCGGTTCTAGGGCCAAAGCTGTCTGATGACTGGTCCTAGAGTCATCAAACTAAAAGTATTAATACATACAAATAATATACCAAAAGAATCAGAACTACACAGATGAGAAAACACAGAAAACACATTCATAGTGGAAATATTTTCTGCCCAATGTAAAATTGAAGGATCTCCAGCATAAAACGCCCACCAAGTAACTATAGAAAACTCAATAAATTTGTAATTTAAAATTAAAACGAAGCTGAACAAAATGAAAATCAGATGGCATAATATCAATTTTTATTAATTTTATGGTTTTTTGTTAAAAGTGTTTATATACTGCGGGAAGCCGATTTTCGGCAAAAATTTGTTCTTAGCTAAATAAACTATCTAAATATTCTTAATTATGCCAGGGCAAAGTAAGACTAAATTAAATCTGGCATACGAAAATGCTGGTTTTCAAAAAAATGTCTCGATCAGGACTAAGTTCATCCCGATGATGCGTCCCAGCATCAATCAATCCATCCCTTTACTGCAAAACTTCAATAAATCGACAAGGAATCGTCATAAAGACATTTCCACAGTATCGTTTTCAAGGTTTCTAAATTCTCTATAAAACGACTAATTTGGATTTGGGAATGAAATATCGAGCAAGTTCGTTTACCGTTTCAAACAGCAGCATATTTTGCTTTCTCTTAGACAACTTTTATTTTACTCAAAAAAGTCATTAAAAACAAAGTAAAATAAAACGGATTCCAGTACCAAAAAGAAGACAAAATTTCCTTCAATTATTTTTTTGAATTATTATTTCATCAAGATACAAGCGTTCAAATCTGGCTATTTTTTCGAAAAAAAAATCTGCTCCGATTTTGATCGATCTACGAATTACGTCAAACTATTAAATATTTCGTGTTACGCCGTAATGACAATTTGATTTGTTTTGTTACTGTCCCCAGATGGCAAATTATTTAATAATTAATGCGTCTAAGGTTACTGGTTATTAGTTTATTATAATATTCAATGTTCGGGAGCATTAATTACCTAATTAATTTTATACATACGATTATACGTAAAGCATAGTAAGTTATATAAAATATTGATACTCAAATTTATTAGAGAAACAAACCAGTTTGAACACCACAATTTGGGCACCTAAATATTGATACCAAGCCGAAATTTGAGTACCGTAAGGTTGTATGAAACGCAGAAAACAAATTTATGGAACTCTGCATTTATAAATTTATGTTTGTTTTTTTCATAGTTCATTACAATCAACAGATCATGTTTTGTCGAAATATGATAAATAATATTAATCCAGAAAATATTTTGTTCAAAAACTTTTTATATAGATAATCATTTTTCGAGATCATAATAAAATTTACGAAATAGTGGTAACAAAAAAACAAAACAAATGTTTTACTTAGTCCATACTCCAACCTATTATTTTTGAATTCAGAGGAAAAATTTTAAAAAACACTCACCATATCAGTGTCGAAGTGATAATGATTCCTAAGCGATGACACAATAACAGGAAACACGATGACGAAATATATAACGGTTACGTAGGTTACATTATACCCATCAATTTGAGTAGTTTATGGCTTGATTGCGTTGTATGAAAATGTAATTAATCTTTAACTTTAAAATTTTAATAAAACATAATAAATATGGCAACTTATGTTTTGAGTAGGAACATGGTAACAACTACATGGAAAATGGCATTTTGGCCTACGTGGATTTAAAAGCCGCCAATAAACAATTGAATGAATTGCTGTTGAATATGGGGCCCAGGTTAAGTCGGGGTCACCAGGTTAAATCTGGATCACTAATTATGGGGTAGTTTTTGTTGTTACCATACATGTGTTAAAAAAAATCTTATTTTAAAACTATATATCTGGGTGTGAATTAAGCATTACGACTTCGACTTACGACAAATGACGACAAAAGGGTTGTTTATTTAAATTATCGTAATTATGATTTTTGTTGTTGTTTTAGTTGTACACATTTATAAAATCGAAATACAAGTCGTAATGATTATTTGTTTATGTTTTCATTGAAAATTTGTCAAAATTAATTTGAGTTTTGCCGTGGATTTGGATTATTAGCTGATTCGAATTGATTAGGTTATGCCTGCTCAATAGAATGAATACTTGGTATAACTTTGAAAAAACGTATTGCCCCTTTTTGAACATCAATTTTTGATCCCAACTCTGTATTTCAAGTAATTATATTAAGGATTGTAAACCTTAAAAAGGGAAAAAAAACACATAATTAATTGTAAACATTAGATGTCATTACTCTAATTTTTATTATCACAAATCATGGATTTTTTCTTTATATATTTAAAATAAAATTTACAAAATTGGTGCTTTATAATTTTTTCCTCATAATATTTAATTAACAATATTTAGGCTAATGTATAAAAAAATTTGATTTATAAATTTGTTTTTAATCAGAATCTGAATTAAATAATTTTTTACACATTACGGGAGGCTGTGATGGTGATACTGTTTCCGCATAAACAGGCAGATTATCTTCACAAGTACTGGACTCCCCATCACTTATATCAAAACTAAATAAAATAAAATTAATTGGAATATGAAGAATGGAATTTGGGTACCATATAAATTAGCTCACCAACCTTAAATGCGACCTTGACAAATCCTTTCGTTGCTTTCGTTTATTCGAACCCTGATAATGATTTAGCGGAGTAGAATTAGTCACACTCAAAAATAGGGGCGATATTGGTTTACATCCATTTATAAAATTGTCAAAAGGTTGCTTTAAAATTGGTGTGCTTGCACACTTCAATAGTATCTCATCCTCATAATCATCCTCCTCGTTATTGAAACTGTTGGATACCAGAGGGCCCAATAAACCGTCACTTGAATCATCATCGGGTTTAATTTTTTTCTTTTTTAACGATAAATATTGTTTTAATATTATTTTTAAATTGCACATTTTATTTATAAAAAAACGTGTTAAGTGATTTAATAAATTTCTCTGGAATTGAAAAATTTAAATTTTAAGAACACAAGGATTGTTGAAATAATAAACTTACGATTCGCTTAATAAAAGTCCATTTTAATCGTTGCCTTCGTATTTCAGCTAGCTTTTTGTGTTTGAGCAGTGAATCGACAGATGGCCGAAGTTTTGGATCGGGTTCCATCATTGATTTAATGACTAATTGTAGATCAGTTGATAATACTAGAAAAATTAAATTATTAAATAATATGATCTAATATTAATAATATAAAATGTACATCTATAAACATTGGAAATTGTTAAAAAATGGGTAGAACCAAAAACAATTGAAGTTAGGGTCATCGGCGTAAATAAGCACTTGGCACGTTTAAAACAAACTAAGATGTCGCATATCTTATTTTGAATGAAAAACATAGATAAAAATGGCATGACTTCCGCCGCCGACGTTTCCAGAAAAACACCAGTTAGGTTAATTTCTGTGAAAGACTGTTGTATCCGATACAAATCCTCTTTGATCTTTTTGACAACTTTCTACGAAACTTCAATTGCGTTGGAGACCGTACTTTTTGATTCCTCAAATGGCGATGAATCTTTAAAACGGCAAACCATAATTTAATGAATTATCGTTTAATTTTTTCATCACTAGATGAGGTCGAGTTACATGAGCTGTACCATTGTAAGTTACCGTATATATCTATTTAATTAATTCAGGAAGATTTCAAATTTCTTCTTATTTAAATATTTACGATTAGCCAAGCAGAATCTTTCTTATTTTTAACTCGACCACCATAGATGCCTTGCTGGAGACTCTTCACTAAAACTCAACTCATTCCCATCCCTTACTCTGCCTCTTCATATTTCCCATTATTTGGATCAACTCCACTGCCGGATTCATTCCCCTTCAACATTCGTACTGGATCCTTTGGCTGGGTTTCCATCAAAGTTATTTCCTCTGCCGTATGAGTTAATCTCACCGGTCTGTTGCCTTACCGTGCAATCTTACTTTTAACCCTTTGTTTTAGTTTCTGGATTTTACATTTTCCTCGGGTGTTATTCGAAATGTATACCTTCTGCGTCCGAACATTCGTACTGGATCCTTCGGTTGGGTTTCCATCAAAGTTGTTTCCTCTGCCGTATGAGTTAATCTGACCGGTCTATTGCCTTACCGTGCTGTCTTATTTAATTATTTGTTTTAGTTTCCGGATTCGGCATTTTCCTCTGGTGTTATTGGAAATGTTAACCTTCTGCGTTTTTTCATATTCCCTCGCTAATTTTCGTATTGTCTCCTTCGGGAATCAGACCGCTTCATAGAAAATGCGTTGCTTCACTACTAATCTCTTACGTAGACCTAATATCAAACATCTGCAGTACAATGGGTGTTTTAATAAATAAATGCTCTCTCTATCACTATCAAGTGCGGTGTACCCCAAGGATCTGTTTTGGGACCTTTACTTTTACATCTCTTTATTTAAAAATATTTCAAATGTAATTACTTCTGTACAAACCACAATATCCATCACATTTATTTGAACAGCAACCCTGATTTATTTGTCAAAGAGCGGATTTTATCAATGAGGAGCTACATCTATAAATGTATGGGTCAATTCATTCGAACCCGTTGAAATCCAAGATAGTGCGCATCTTTGTAGGAAAAGCCAATCTACCATTTTCTCGAATTGTATTAAATAATGAAACAACTGCCTATCCTGACATTACTCGTAATCTAAGGTTTGTAACTTCTGATCTCAAAAGGAACGGGCAAAGTAAACCAAATTTGTTCCAATACACAGGGATTCAATAGAGGGGCTGTCAACTTTTTTCAATACAGTATAAAGTGGCTATTTTAAAAGTTCCATTATTCAGTTTTTGTTACAAATTAGCAGTAGAAGGTGGACCATTCAGTAAAATGAATTCAATTTCCCTTCAAAATCGTATTAAAATAATCAAAATCCATTATGAAAACGATGGATCTGTAAAAACTTTTCGTAAAATTCGCGTTATTTTTGGTAGACAAAATCGCCCATCTGCTGAGAAAGCTAATAAAAATTTTGTGCAAAAATTTAAGTCCACTGGTCCAGTGGTAAACATAACAGCAACACGTGCTTGTTCAGGCCGTTCAACCGAAAATATTGCTAGCGAGAAAAGTGTTGCAGAGAACCCACGTTTATCGAATAAACTTTGTTTGCTACAGAGATATGATAACAAATTTGTTTGCCCAATATTCGATGATATGAATATTAACGACTTGTGGTTTCAACAAGACGACGCTACACGTCATACAGTCAATGAAATAATCGGTTTATTGAGAAACAAATTTGATGGACGATTAATTTCGCGAAGAGGGAATGATTTGGATAACAACGTGCGATCACCACCATTATATTTTGTGGCACTATGTGAAAGATAAGATTTATGAGAATAACCCACAATTAATCGAAGGACTCAAAATCAATATATAACGCGTAATTCGTGAGGCAAAGCCACAATTACGTAAAATATGATCGATAATTTTGACTAAAGGATCAACCCCTGAAAACGTGCTCGTGGTGGACATTTGCCTGATATTATTTTTCACCCATAAATGGTCAAGTTTCTTCACTAAATTTCAATAAAGAATGACATACATTTTTAACAAAACGTGAGTAAATTTAAAAAAAAAATTTTATTGGAAGACCTTGTATCGGTTAGAATAGAATTTCCAATTTATAAATTCCACTCACATCGTAAACGAAAAATTGCTTACATTTTCGTCACTCTTTAGTCACATTTTATACTCGGGATATGGTTCTTGGTACATTGGATTATACATGTATAACAAGAGATTTGATCATATAACACAAAATTATACATCTTTGATGCTTGCACCTTCTCACATTATTTGAAAGGATATCTTCTTCCTTTCAAAGTAGTTTGAAGTAGTTCTCAAAATGGTCTAACGGACCATTGGAATTATACTGTTGTTGGGAAGTGACTTGGCAACTTATCGATTCAACATGATATTCACCTTTGACAAGTTTTGGAAAGTGTTGACCTTTACGATATGTTTTTTACGATAAAAAAAATACGGTTTACATACATTTATAAAACTCCGTTGGGAATTTTCCTGATCGCAATTGCTGCCATAGTGGGCCATTCGGTGGTAACTCCAAATTACACGATAGCTCTAAAATCGCAATACCCAGGCTAAAAATATCAGCCGCTTTCGAAAACTCGCTCCACATTAACTCGGGTGCAATATATCGAGAATCACCTTCCGTGGCCAAATGCAAATTCTTTCGGTTTATATTAACCATCAAACCAAAATCTCCAAGCTTACACGTTACATCGTCCGTGACCAGGATATTTTCCAATTTAATGTCCAAGTGTATTAGATCCTTGTCGTGCAGTGATTTCAACGCCAGCAATAGATCGAGCAGTATAGACCAAATCATTGTTTCGGGTATTGTTTCTTTCTCAATTACATAAGCGTCCAGGCTACACCGACACAATTCCATTTGCATGTACAGCCGATTGTTCTGTTGCCATGCCTTATATAACGTGATACAGTGCTCATGTTCTGAAAATTCTTCGTATCGTTTTACCTCCTCTAGCCGCTCTTGTCGATACGTTTCACTGCGAAACAAATACTTAGACTTTTTCACGGCATAGTAATTTCCATCCTCTTTACTTTTCACCTTAAAAACCTCACCAAATGAACCTTCACCGATTTTGGATATTTTGTCGAAATATTTCTCGAAATATGATTCACTTCTGTCTATCGAAGTAATCGGCTGTAACGAGCACTCAGTCGATGTATTACCGCTGTTATCATTCAGACTATAATTTGAATCTGTTTTAAATGAGATTAGGTGGGCAGCCGACGAATTAAGACTTTTGTTGATGTAATTACATTCGCTTTTTGTATACAGCTTTGGAGGCCGTAATCGAACTGAATCATCTTTGCCGTTGAACTAAAAATATAAACGGTTAGATAGAAATAAAAGATGGTTTACTTTCCAAATAACTACCTGTTTAAACGAGTACGATAGTGTTTCCTCGGATACATCAGGAATTGGTAAACACGACATAATCCTAGGAATCTTGTATGCACTTTCGAAATTGTTTTAAGGTTATGTTATAATAAATCACAAATTTAGTTAGAATATTTATAACTTATATGTTACACCAATTAAATAAGCACAGTTTATTAACTTGCTTAGACATAAATTATAAATTTTAATTCATTTTTCACAAATTTATTTACTGCGACGTTTTGTTTTTGATGTGTGTGAAATGCAAATATACGCAATGTTTACTACGAATTTTGTTGCTTTCGTAAGGTTGGTAATAAGATGACAGCACGATCTTGTTTTTGTTTTGTTTTGTTTTGATTGTGAAGGTCCTGTGCGAATTCATTTCATGTACGTATAAAATACAATTCCCCCCATTTACACGTGAATAAATTGTTTGTCCGACAATTTTTGTAGGTAATGTCCATTTACATGTAGAAAATTGTATCGTCTGCAAATTTGTGTAGGTAAGTAATGGGGCATTTACATGCGACCAACATTTTCAGCCCCACTTACATGTAGAAAATTGTTTCGTCTGCAAATTTTTGTAGGTAAATAAGAAGCATCCACTATATAAAAATATTCAATATGCGAGAAAGAAATAAACCGCCATAATTTTTTTATAGGAAAATTATTAATTTATTTTTAATTAGTTCAAATGAGAAATTTACATTTTTGTTTATGGCGTCTGTTTTTATTATGATTCCTTAATCTTTTGTAAATAGAAAATAATTTTTTTTTGTTAATTTTAAAAATGTTGCCATAAAAATACTCGGATCGAATATATTTTATGGCAACATTTTCATTTTTATAGTGGTTTCGGCGGTGTAGTGACTCAAAAAATCTTCTGCAAAATTTTGTTGGGATATATTTCTTTTCTTGTCTCTCATGTGCAAAAAGTCAATGTTATATCTCTTTCATTTGGCAGAAGAAATGTTGGTCGCATGTAAATGGGATACAAAAGATACTAGGATCGAATGGTGATATTTTATGGTGACATGTTCATTTTTACAGTATTTTTTGCTCAAAAAATCTTCTGTAAAATTTGTTGGGATATATTTCTTTTCTTGTCTCTCACGTGCATAAAGTTAATGTTGTATCCCTTTCATTTTGCAAAAGAAAAATGTTGGGCGCATGTAAATGGACCATAAAAAAAGGAATATGTCATATAAAAAGTATCCAATAGGCTAGAAATAAATAAACATATGTAGTAAAGCCATAATTGTTTTATAGAATTATTATTAATTTATTTTTATTTAATTCAAAATCAACATTTACAGTTTTACGTATGACGAATGTCTTTATTATGAATCCTTAAGATTTATAAACGTAAAATAATTGTTTGTGGTTAATCTGGATTTTGTTGCCATAAAAATACTCGAACCGAAAATGTTTTATGGTAACATTGTCATTTTTATAATGGGCTTTGCTAAAAAAATAAAATATAATCTTCTTGCAAAAAGTAAATGTTCTTACTCTAATGAACACACCAAGCGCGGCGCGTCAAATTCCAAATGTTCCATACAACTCGACAAGCATGTTTTTTTGATGATTTTGATAATTTTAAACTTTTCTTGTATTAATGGGACATTTACCTGTAGAAAATTGTTCTCTTCTGCAAATTTTTGCAAGTAAATAAGAATCATCCACTATATAAAAGTATTCAATATGCGAGAAAGAAATAAACATATATAGTAATGCCATAATTTTTTTATGGAAAAATTATTAATTTATTTTTAATTAATTCAAATGCGAAATTTAAATTTTTTTTGTTTATTTTAAAATTATTTCTATGAAAATACTCGGATCGAATAATGTGAATGACGAATGAATAGACCACAATTGAAGTATCATTATTGTTAGGTTATGTTCGGTGGTGGTGGTCGAATTTTTTTGGCCGGTTGGCCGAGTTTTTGGAAAAATTTCGACCGTTTTTATGTACTTGATTTGTATGGAAACGAGTAGAATCAGTGCCTATGTGCCTATATCTCGCAATATATGGACTATGTACTCGTATGTATGCAGGTTCAAATAACATAAACACGATAAAACATTTTCACCCAAATGCTATGGAAATATTTTTTGTGACGATATTTTTGACTTTATTTATTTATATCTCGTACATGTGGTAGAAAAATAAATTTTCAGTCACCTGAGCATAAACTTCATTAACCTGTATTTTTTTAATAGTTTAACTCTTTTTTTATTAACTCTTTACTTGAAAGTTAATTTTCATTCAGAATTTTCCCATTTACAGCTATGTCTTTAATTTGATGATCACCGTAAAATATATAGAGTAAACTTTGTGTGCATGCACATTGAGTGGATGAAATAGAAAAGAAAAACGAACGATATTAATACTTTTCGGATGAAACACACCAAGCAGCAAATTTATTCGCTTGTGCAATGAAGCAAAATCACAATTTAAAAATAAAAATATAGAAATAAAACAAATCAACTATTTTGTGATTTAAATAGATAAATAGTAATTTAAAGAAATTATATTGAATGAAGTTGCTTCTGCCGTAGCATTAGTATGTTCCACACCCAGCAGCATAAATTTTTGCATTGCGCGTCGAGTAGTTTGGTTTGTTTTAATAGTAAAATTGACTTGTGTCAGTTTTATCAAGGTTATGAGTAGCAGCAAAGAGCAGTAAATTGAAGCTGATGTGTGTGAAATCTATTGATGTCGCGACAGATGCAACTTCATTCAATATAATTTCGTTAAATTTAAATTTGTCTGTTAAAATTACAAATTATTTGACACTTTTAATGGAAATACCATAGAATTAAATACTATAGAATGAATTTAATAATTTTGTCCATATACAATTTGTATTTCATGTGTCACAAGTTAGAGCAGGATGGTTATATAAAAAATACATATGGCGGTGTCTTTTTTTATTATTCCTGCAATCTATTCTGGGAAGGCTCTCGCAACCCTTTCGGCGGTTTGCTTTTTCCGTCCTTACTTTTACGCAAGTGCCGGTCACCAATTCGAGGACGTACGGTTATAGGTCCGACTTTATCACCATCTGCACATTGCATAGCTCCATGCCAGCCTATACTGGCATGTAAGATGGGTCCTACCGTGAGTTTTACACTCCGACGTGTAAAAACTTTGCATCCTGCCCCTATCGGGATTCGAACCCGGCACCTCCCGATCCAAACGCTTTAACTACTGTGCCACCAAACTAGCTTTTGTTCAAAATGACAGCAAAATTTTGTTCTTATTCATGCAATTTTGGAAAATGCCGTTTTGTACCTATGCCGCAGTTTTGAAAAATGCCGTTTTGAAAAATGCCGTTTTGTACCTATGTCGTTTTGAAATATGCAATTTTGAAAAATGCCGTTTTGAAAAATGCAATTTTGTGAAATGCCGTTTTGAAAAATGCCGGTTAGAAAAATGCCGTTTTGTACCTCTGTCGTTTTGTACCTTATGCCGTTTTGAAATATGCTTTTTTAAAAAATGCTATTTTGTACCTTATGCCGTTTTGAAAAATGCAGTTTTGAAAAATGCCGTTTTTTAAAATGCCGTTTTAAAATATGCAATTTCGACCGGGACCCATTGAAACACACTCTAAGTTAAATAGGACCAAAAACTATTTGGATATACGTAGGTCTAACTCTACTTTATATTGTATTTAAGGAAAAACAATTAATTTTTTGTACTGGATGAATAAAAATATAATTCTATTTACATAAATTTTTTAATCTTAACTTCCTAAATTCATTGCATTCGGTCGAAAAAAATCTAAATAGGGCCCAAATGATGTATCGCTTTCTCTTTTATCCTCCATAGTTGTGTTGTGACGCTTGATAGTTTCTTACATTCTTTCTATATAATATATTACTATGGGAAATGCCTATATTTATATTCAAATTATGATTTTGTATCATTACATAAGCGAATAAGCCAATATTTAAATATGCTGGTCGTTGCTGTTGCTAGGTGAGGTTTTTCATCCTTGCTTAAAAAATACATTCGAATTCAACATTCGAGATTCTCGTGAATGTAATTTTGTGGTGAAGTAAATTTACGAGAAAATGACTTTCGATTATTTGACCGTAACCGAAGATTTGCACATGGTTTTGTATTGTCAAATCTTAAATGTCAAATTGCAACAACTTCCAAAGGTAGCCGAAAATGGGTAAACGACGATTTAATGAAAAAGGCCGTAAAAATGTTGAAATAATTATTGACAATTCAGCAACAAATTGTGTAAGTTTGTTAATCTGTCTACCATCAGTAATGGTTTAACCAAATATATATTTCTTGCTAGATAAAACACGAACTAGCTGATCCGCAATCCCATTATGATCAATCAAACGCTCTGGTGCTTCCGTCTCAGAAGCGACTCACGAAAGTAAAACGGGATGAAAAAGAAGTTACTCGGATACTATCGAAAAAGCAACGCAAAATTTTAGAAAAAGTCGTAGAACGCAAAAAGAAAAAGGATAACCGAACCTCGTTACTTGATGCCTTGGCCACCGTTCAAATCCCAAAAACGGAACTAAATCAATACACATCAATTAGCCAGATTCAAACAAAAGGATTGAAAAGATATTTTAGAGAGCAAGAGTTTGGGGTGGTTGAGAAACGCAAAAAGATAAATGAAAACTGGAATTCGGACAGGAGATTGAGTAGTATCGCAATCAACAGCAAAAAACGGAGGCAGCTTCTTACCCAGTACAATAAAACGGAATCAGATAGTGAAAAAGAGGATATGTATGACCCAAATACGATAAAGCTTAACGCTGATGATTCATCTAACGATGAGGAGGAATCCGATAAACCTGTAGAAACCGTAATTGAATCTAGCACTCCCGCGACCTTTGTAAAAGCATCAGAAGTTGAACCGATAATACCAATCGAGATCTCGAAACAAGTAATTCCTCATGTAACTACCTATGTACACGTGAAACGAACTGCCGAAGTACAAGCCGCTCGTATGAAACTTCCCATACTGGGCGAGGAGCAAGTTATAATGGAAACGATAAATGAGAATCAAATCATTATTATAGCTGGTGAAACAGGAAGCGGTAAAACTACACAAGTACCCCAATTTTTGTATGAAGCCGGATATGCCAAGAATAAACTAATCGGTATAACCGAACCAAGACGTGTAGCCGCTATTTCAATGTCAAAACGTGTTGCAGAAGAAATGAACCTCAGCTCTGACATCGTGTCTTATCTAATTCGGTTCGAGGGTAACACAACCGAAAAAACTAAATTAAAATTTATGACGGATGGTGTGTTGTTGAAAGAAATTGAAACCGATTTTCTACTGTCCAAATACTCCGTAATCATTTTGGACGAGGCACACGAACGTAGTGTGTACACCGATATTTTAATTGGGTTGCTGTCTCGGATTGTACCGACGCGTAATAAGCGCGGAAATCCGTTAAAGTTAATCATTATGTCTGCGACCCTACGCGTTCAAGATTTTACATCGAACCAGAAATTATTTAAAATTCCACCTCTCGTTATTCAAGTTGAATCAAGACAATTTCCGGTCACGATTCATTTCAATAAACGCACCTCAGAGGATTATGTGAAAGAGGCCTACAATAAAATTGTAAAGATACATACAAAACTACCAGAGGGTGGGATTCTCGTATTTGTTACTGGGCAACAGGAAGTTCATTATCTCATGAAAAAGCTTCGTAAAGCGTTTCCTGGAAAAACTAAGAAGATCTTTACTCGTGTAAAAACCGAGCATGACAATGATGAAGCAATTGAAAATTCTGATGAGGATGAGATGGACATGGACATAAAACGCACTCTCAAGAAATCAAAGACAGGTCGTAAGAAAATTGCTTCGTTACCGCGCATTGATTTGGATAGCTACGCATTACCGGAAGATAATGCAGAAACAGATTTATTGGACGGTCATGGTGAATCTGATACAGATAGCGATAATTCCGATATAAATGAGAATTCTGCCGCATTAAGCAGTCAACCTTTATGGGTTCTTCCTCTATTTTCTTTACTTCCATCTGACAAACAAGTGCTTGTATTTAAACCACCACCCGCAGGAACTCGTCTTTGTGTAATCGCCACAAACGTTGCTGAGACCTCACTTACCATCCCAAATGTTAAGTATGTTGTCGATTCGGGTAGACAAAAAACACGAATCTATGATAAAGTAACCGGAATTAGTGCATTTGTGGTTTCTTACACTTCTAAGGCTAGTGCAAATCAACGAGCAGGTCGAGCCGGCCGTACAGCTCCCGGTCATTGTTATCGCTTGTATTCGTCAGCTGTATTCGAAAATGAATTTGATGAATTTTCAACGCCTGAAATCCAAAAGAAACCAGTGGAAGACTTAATGCTCCAAATGAAATCAATGGGAATTGACAAGGTGGCAAATTTTCCATTTCCTTCGCCACCCGATCAAGTTCAGCTTGAAATAGCCGAAGAAAAATTAAAAATGCTCGGTGCCCTCAAAGATAAAGCGCTCAGTAACGGCACAGTCGAATCAAAAATCACAGAACTAGGACAATCGATATCTGCTTTCCCTGTCAGTCCAAAGTATGGTAAAATGTTGGCGCTCAGTAACCAAGCCAAACTATTACCTTACACCATTTGTATGGTCTCCGCGCTTTCGGTACAGGAAGTCCTACAGGAAACCAACGAAACAGAGACTGGACACAAATCAAAATGGCTTCAAAAACGGAAGGCTTGGGCAGGTACCGGTAATTCACTTTATCTCGGTGATCCTATGGTTCTTTTACGTGCAGTTGGTGCAGCCGAATACGCCGGATCGCAAGGCAAAATGATTGAATTCTGTGAAGAGAATGGTCTTCGTACTAAAGCAATTACGGAGATTCGAAAACTCCGGAAGCAACTTATCAGCGAGATCAACTTGAATTTATCAAATCTCAATTTATGTATTGATCCACAAATGGAGCCACCAACCGATTTACAGGCAAAACTACTACGTCAAATTATGCTGTCCGGCATGGGAGATCACGTAGCACGCCGAATACCCGAACACGAAATTAAGGATAAACAGGATAAAATCAAATTGAGATTTGCTTACAACCGACCCGATATGGATGAACCGATCTTTATGCATCAAGATAGTGTTCTCAAGAAAAAGCAACCAGATTGGATTGTGTACCAAGAAATATATGAACTACAGAACGGCGACACAACAAAAATGTTTATGCGTGGCATAACCGCTATCGAGCCCGAATGGTTCCCGCAATATGTACCTAAAATGTGTAATTTTAATTCACCACAACTAGACCCGCCACCACGATACGATCCGTTAAATGGAAAAATGTATTGTCATATGTCGGCGACATTCGGCCGTGCCGGTTGGGAATTGCCCGTGACCGAAGTTGAATTCCCGCTGAGTCACGACGCCTTCAAATATTTTGCCATGTTTCTGTTAAACGGTGATATATTCCCAAAATTGAAATCGTTTGTGCCACAGCTTCTCACCACACCTGGGACAATGATCAAAACCTGGTCGAAACTTTTACCTCGTACTGAAAAAATTCAGAATCGGCTAATGAGCCGGGAAGTATATACAAAGTCCAGTTTGGTAAAAATTTGGAAGAAGGATAAATCGTTTTTGTTGATTGAATATCAAAACTGGTTACCAGAATCGGCACATGATGAGATCAAGACTTTGTGGCCGCCGATAGAATAATTTAGTAGATATCTTTTGTATCTGTAAATATATTTTTACTGCTAACGTGATAAAAAAGTTTTTGTATTTATATTTTAGTAATTTCGAAAAGTTCAGATAATTTTATATATCTACTAAAGAACACTACTTGTAGCTTATATCAAATCTTACTAAAAAAAGGAGCCCTTTAGCGGCAAATATCGTTTTAAAATTTGAAGCACACGACCAGAAACATTTAGGACATCTATTCTATGCGTTCCCACGGGTTATCATGATACCGGTATCAAACTTCGTTTCCTTCGTAACAATAAAGCGAATATTACTATAGCAACATACGTCATCAGCAGCACATGATATGATATGGAAAATACTCTAGACTAGACAAGTAAATTAATTAATATGTGATTGACATTTTTGTGCATCTGTGATTGATTTAAACTTTTTAGGAAATTTCCAAAACCAGACTATCACCTATTTTTACGGGATTGGGATTTTAAAACAAGTATTTTGTGTAAATCAAGAATATGTTGTTAGTGAGTTTTAGGGATAGCTTTGAAATATGGCCGTACTAAATGGAAACTCAAACGATTTTGAACAAATTTTGCGTGATTGTTTCAGTTTCTTAACCAAAATGTACCAAATTCGGTTTGGGTGAAAATACTTCCACTTTACATTGTTGGCAGATCTGTGATCCGGAAAATGTGGACTATTGAAGATAAGGATCGTTTTTGTTCCAAATACTTAGAGCACCAATAATTCCCGATCGATGCTCCGAGTTTTCGTTTCACCGCGTCTCTTAAGCCAAACGGTCATCATTGCTTTTAAGAAAATCGGTTCGTGCACCGTCACAAAATGTACAAACTATATTTCGTACACGTATTATGTACACGGCGTTAGCAGTGGTTTTGTTGAAGTACAGTCAAAATTTGCTTTATAAATTTTTGTGCTGTTAAATTTCTGCACTACCTTTATTTAGGCTTCCGTAAGAGCATCCGTGATTGTCAACCAATTTTAGTTGGCATTATTGCAAAGTTTTCTGAATCAATGTTTAATGAAAATTATTAATGTTTAATGGAAACTCAAATCGTTATGACAAGTAAACCTATCCTTAAAATTTGAAGAAATTAAAAAATTAAATATTAAATTGATTCATTATAAAATTAGAACGAACAGACTAAACCTCCAATGAAAAACAACCGTTTTCAAGACAACGAAATTGGTAAATAGTTGACCCATTCGTGAACCCAACAATCGTTCCTAACACTCCGACAGTTCTAGCGCTAGTTTCTAGTTCTACCAATAATACTCTGCTTGTATAACTTCAAAAACTCAATCAGATAATTGAAAGTGCAGTAATCCTTCCTACCCAACTGAAACATAAACTTTATAGGTTTAATCACAAGAAGAGACAGCCACAATCGTATACTCCTAATTGAATAATCTCAAAGTTTTTGACGAGAAATGCGGAATAATGACATCGGGTATATGCCAGAAAATTTCTCAATGTAACTTATTTTCAGATTACTCAGGGAGGATTGCAACGATTTAGAAGTACCAAATACGAACATAATTCCGAATTTCCAATAAGTTTCAAATATCTTATTTAGAAGGATTACGTATATGGCACACAGAAATCAGCTATAATTCAGAAAAGGACAAGTTATTTCTAATACCTACTAAAACAACGTAGTCTACATTTCAGGCTGATGCCAATGCTACCTCAATTCGATACTACTCATTTCGAAGACAACGTTTCAATTATTCAACCCCTAAAGAGTCCTTTCTCTTTTATTCTTGGTAGGTGTTCCAATAAAGATGCCGGAATACTCAAGTATATTTTATTTGTTTTTGTTAGACTTGCAAATCTAATTAAAGGTGGATTTGTATTTATTGTACTCATGATGTCGCCTCATTTCTTCCTTCGCGTCTGCCATTACGGCGATTGGGCGGAATATATTCCGTGTTTTCTAGCCGTAGTTTCTGATCGACAGTTTGTTCGGGTGTATAGCTCGAGTTGCACAATCCGCTGGATTATCCTGCGACTTGGTTCCATTCTGTTGGGGTGATCATAATGTTACGAATCTGCCCAGTCAAATCCGGTTCATAGCACTGGATTCTGAATACCGTTAGAGAATTTAACGGTTACAACACCAATTCTCGTAATACTTACACCACTGTAATATTCCTGAAATATTATTACAATTATTTTCTCAAAATCCACTAACACTAAAACACCACATCAAATAATTTCTACAATTATTTATTAATTCATCACTATTTACCATTTACGGTTATTTTTAATTCACTCCACAGTTTCCACCTCACACCACTTATTACTTTCCCGCTACTCACTTTCGCATATCGAATCTCCCAAATGACTCACTTATTGTGCTCATTGCACCCGTATTTATATACCGCGCTAATATTCGAGATTTCTCGCGGACTTTGGGTTTTATACCACACTCATTCTGCTGTAATCTGCAATACCACAAAACTGATATAAAACTCCTAATGCTACTACTTAAAGCTAGATGTTTATAATCTCACAAAAACGGCATTTATTTCTAAACTATAAAAGATCAATTTTTGTTGAATAAATGTCTCGTCAATGCTGAATTAATTGCCCATCAAACCAATAGGCGAGATCGTAACAATTTAGTAAATCTGTGAGATTCTATTGGCCACAAAGATTTTCCAATGACGGTCGTGTAACCATACTAAATCTATGTTGGAGTCTGTCCATGCCTGAATTTTAAAAATTGATATATTTATTTAAAGCTTCATAAATTTGTACTACTTGCTTTTGTTACCTTTTTTGTTAAACATTGCCGTGTACCCTAATTTCAATGCATCGTAGAATTCATGAAGCTCCAAACTCCGACACTCACTTTTTAAATTAATTATTCTCACTTTTCTAAATTATTTAATAAAAACTAGTTTTATTTTTTTGAATTTTAAATATCTGTGATAGTTTTTTAAATTTAATTTTTAAAGATTGATTTCGAATTTTTCTTTTCTCAGTTTAACAATAATTATTCTCAATAGTTATTGTTAAACCACAGAATAACTACAGAAACGACATACTGTATTGTTTTTGTCTAGAAAAATATCGACCCTTTTTTTGACCTTGGCTCACTTCAGGTAGGTAAAAATTCGTTATATTAGAATATTTTTATTTAAAATAAACAATTATGGATTCATAATGAAGTTTCGACAGTATATTTCAACAAAAAACAGTTAGTTAACATAAAATCATCACTGTAATTATAAATATTCATACTTAAAAGTTAAGTTTCCTATAAAAAATTTAAGTTAGGAAAAAAATGTCTTGGTTTACTAAGCAATGCCTGTTCTGGTTATATTTATATTCTGTGGTTAAACTGAAAAAGGAGCAATTCGAAATCGATCTTAATTAATTTAAATCAAGTGATAAAAGAACACAAAAAATTGAAAACCATTGGCCGAATTGGCGGCGTGTGCGATCGTCGGATGGCTTTAATTCCTACACAAGTTGAATTTTGTAAGCACGTAAACCAAGATCCTTAAATAAAATCTTCCATAAAGTGGATGGACACATCTCCAGTTGCTGAGAACGACGTCAAATTGATTGATTTAGGTCTTCCTCAATGCTACGCAGTACGGCGTCTATCGCTTGTTCGGTACGCGCTGTTTGACGTCTTACTGGATGCGTATTATCATGTAGAGCATATGTGGTGCGAAAAAGATTCATAATTAACCAAATTGTTCGCTCTGATGAACGATTATGAAGACCGCAAAATCTACGTAATGCACGATGAGTTTGGCGAACAGAACCATTATTTTGATAAAAACAATTTAACAATTTGCAAGCGTTGCTCTGGCGTGAGTCTATTCATTATGAAATGGCAAATCAAACTATTGACAAAGCAAATATCAGCTGTCAAATCGGTTATCAAACAAAACAGCGTTGTCAACTTAAAGATGTAAACCTCTAAAAAAACACAATTTATCACCTTGAAATTCGAATTCGACTTTCTGGGAGCATATATTCTCAGTGTTTTTGTGGATTCATCTTGCTTATTTATCGTCATTGGTATGTTTTCCTTTATTTCTTCAGGGGGTGTTTTCAACACAAGTCGTTATTTGATGCACATTTTCTCAGCTTAAAACCGACAGAGTTAAGCAATTGGCATTGTATTGCATCTTCTATCGTTTCCGTTCCAAAGAGAACATCGTCAACATAGAAGTACCATAAAATGGTTCTTTTAGCTAGATCTCGAATACTTCTTCATATTAGTATTTGAAGATATTGTTGTCTTTCGTTAATAAAGCTTTGCTTATACATCTTTACAATGTTGGCGATAAAGACGTGTTTATATTTTCTGTATAGCAAAACTTAGCCTATTTGATGTCTTTAATGATGCCTCAAATACTGCATGTACCGATCCCTCTGCAATCTCCTTTTCATCTGCGTCAGTCTATATTTGGTACGATTCCTGGACCCCACTACATCCAAGTGAACCCTTATATATATCGTATCTCATCTGTGGCACTATTCTTGCTCTCCCTGTTAATAGGGAATTGGAAAAAAGATTTTCATAGCATTTTTGTCCAAAGTGTATTTTTCTGGCCTACTCTAGAAATAAGTTTTGTGCAAAAATTTTCAAAACAAATTTAATTGGGAAACTTTATGTTTCACAAAATTTGTATTCCCGTTTATCTTTGTTTCGAAAATATTTGCACCAAATTTAATTCCTCAGTGGTGCTATTCTGGTTATTCCTCGGGAATAGGGAATTGGTGAAAGAATTTATATGAAATTAAATAAATAAATAAAATAAATTGGGAATAATTTTCCCAATTTTAATTTAGATAAAACTTTTCTCCTCAGTAGGCCGGGAAAAAAATATTTGAACAGAAATTACATATAAATTCTTTCCCCAATTCCCTATTCCCGGGGAGTTACCAGAATAGTGCCACAGTAGGCCAGAAAAATACATTTTTGACAAAAATGCATTATTTTTTGAGCGGAGTTTGTGTGCATGCATCAAGTGACGACATATAGAGAAAACCGAAAAAAATAACTATTCTTTACGCAAACACACACACACACACACACACACACACACACACACACACACACACACACACACACACACACACACACACACACACACACACACACACACACACACACACACACACACACACATACACACACACACACAGTTATTGTTTATTTCATATGTGTTGAGTTAGCAGGACTTATATTTAACTAGATTCTGATCTTACCCTATCTGGTACCGCAAATAACAAAGCCGTCCAGCTTATAAGACATGTTACAACAGCCTGTGATGCAGCAATGTAGGGTGGTGGATAATCGTACAAAACCGGTCTTATGGTGGAACGACGAGATTTCGGTATTGCATAAAAGGTATCTAAACGCAAGAAGGCAATACCAGCGTGCTAGACACGTTGTAAACTCTCCCCTTCGACAACGATATTTTAAAGCTCGATCGGACCTCAAGCATGCCATCAAATTAAGTAAACGAAAGCGCTTTTGCGAACTGTGGGAGGAGGTCGACCGCCACCCTTGGGGTAGACACTACCGATTGGTGATGAAAAAACTCAGAAGCAATTACGCCACTGCTCCCACATGCCCGGAAATCCTGTCTGACATAGTGAGTCACCTGTTCCCGCAGCAACCCGATTGTGTATTAGAAGTATTTGGCAACGAGGAGGGTGATGTACCACCAGTTACGGAGGAGGAGGTTCTGAAGGCATGTGGCAAAATGGGTAACAATAAAGCCCCTGGCCCGGATAACATTCTAAATATTGCGTTGAAGTCGGCGGTTAAAGCATACCCAAACATATTCACGGAAGTATATACTACATGCTTAGTTGAGGGGTTGTTCCCTAGTAAATGGAAGGAACAGAGACTGGTATTGTTACCAAACGGAGACAAACCATCAGGTGAGCCATCCTCCTGACGTTCAGTCTGCCAGTTGGGTATGACAGGTAAAGCCCTATAGAGAGAGTTGTATGTGACAGGCTACAAGAAGCTATAGTTAGAGCAGGAAACCTGGCAGAGCATCAGTATGGCTTTCGAAAGGCGCGCTCAATAGTGGATGCGGTTAAAGCTGTTGTAGATACGGCGCACCAGGAAATATTCGGTTCTCGATGGCTACTTAAAGTAGTAAAAAATACTGTGCCATATTTACATTGGACGTGAAAGACACATTCAACACGGCAAATTGGAGCTGCATATATTTATCGCACTTACATGGATGAAGGTATCAAATTACCTGCTGAGACTAGTTTCCAGCAACTTTAGGGAGAGGATCTTGATTTATGATACTAAGGAGGGAAAGAGAACTTACGAGGTGACTGGTGGAGTTCCTCAAGGATCAGTGTTATTTCCTTTACTCTGCAATGTGATGTACGATGGGGTACTGCGACTGCCCATACGAAGTGATGCACGGGTGATTGGGTTTGCGGACGACATCGCGGTTGTAGTTGTCGAAAAACACAGAGAGAAGATTGTGGAGATCTGTAATAAGACGGTCAGACGTATTCAACAATGGTTAACATCTGCTGGGCTGTAACTAGCAGAACATAAAACAGAAGCTGTCCTTATTAGTAGCAGAAAAGTTATGGAGAGCGTAACCTTAGAGATTGGAGCCCAACAAATTGTTAGTGAACCATCCATCAGGTACCTAGGGATAATGATCGATTCCAGATTGTCATATAAGACACATAGCATTACCTCCAGCGAGCGAATAAGAAGAGTTAATGCGGCACTAGCACGAATAATGCCGAATACAAGAGGGGCGCAGATGAGCAGCAGAGTTCTGCTTGCCAACGTCGTTACATCTATAATGATGTATGGGACATCAATTTTGGTCAACTCGTTGGAGAAGGATACTTATAGGCGAAGAGTAGTAATAGTCCAGAGACTAAACGCTCTGAGAGGATTGTGTGCTCAGACGGTGTCAGAAGACGCTGGTTGTGTTCTTGCGGGAATACCCCAATAGATCTACTGGCCAAGTTATCGTGGCTAAACAGGCGACACGGAGAAGTGGATTATCATCTTACGCAATTTCTAACGGGTCATGGTTGCTTTAGGTCATACCTGTTCAGATTCAAACACGAAGAGTCACCAGATTGCCCTTTATGCATCGGAGTAACGGAGAATGTAGAGCACGTAGTATTCGAGTGACCACGATTTACCGAGGAGAAAAGCAGTACCTGTGCACGTGGGGTCCAAATAACACCGAAAAATATACTGGAGTTTATGCTGGGATCCGAAGATGGGTGGAACGCCGTAAGCGGAGCTGTCTTACGGATAATGGGAGAGTTGAGACGCCACGAAAGAAGCAGGAATTCATTAAGGAGTTAATTCTGCAAACTACATTAAAAAAGAAAAACTATTAATCAAAATTAAAGATAAATAAACAAAAAGTTCACGAGGAGAATTAACATTTAGTTTTCTGCCACATTTACGAGATACAAATAAATAAAGTCAAAAAAACTTAACAAAAAAAATCCATAGCATTTGTATGAAAGTTTTTTTGGTGTTTACGTTTCGGGCCTGCATTTATATAAAGTCCACATATTGTGATATGGCCGTATACATACATAGGCACTGATTACATGCATGTGCATAATAAAGGTGATGTAGGTGTGAACAATAGCTGTCTTACTTTGGTAATTGTACAGCAACAATTCCAGACTAAATATGTAAGTATTATAACAAGTAAAAAATATAAATAAAACAATAAATATTATCCTTGTATTACTTTGGGGGACAAAATTTCATTCCATTATTGAGGGATTGAAATATACCAAAGTAAGACGGCTATTGCCTAAAACAAGAGGATACAAAATATTGTAACGAAAATTTTTCTTATTTACTTTAATAAAAAAATGCTGTCCCAACTTCGTTGCGGTTGTTTAACATATTAGGTATGCAAGTAGAAACATTACTTTTTTTGGTCAAATTCAACTTTATTTCAAATACAATTGTTACAAAAATTAATTATCGAAATATTCGCCATTACTATCTATGGTCTTTTTCCATTTATCAGGTAGATGATGAATGTCTTCGCGATATAAACTTGTTGGTTTCGAAGCAAAATAGTCATCGAGTCATTTTTGCATATCTTCAACTTTCGTGAAAAAATATATCTTTCAAATTTAATGACATCGATCTGAATAAGTGATAATCAGAGGAAGCCAAGTCTGGGGAATACGATACATGCTGTGAAACTTCCCAGCCTAAGAAGAAGATGAGTTCCTGGGTTGATTTTGCTGTATGTGGATGAGCGTTGTCATACAGCAATATCACCTTCCGCTTTTCTTGGCCCGTAAATGGTCTTTATCCTCCAGAGCATCACATAATTTGATCAAATGGGTCTGGTAACGTTCAGCTGTAACAGTTTGACCAGGTTCCAGAAGCTCGTAGTAAATGATCCCTTTCCAATCCCACCAGACAAAGAGTAACACTTTATTGGCATGAATATTCGTTTTTGCAACTGTCAACCCTTCGGCTTTTGTTTTCATCGGTCAGTTTATGAGGAACCCATTTTCCTTTTTCTGTATTTTTCACATTGCATACAATCGAAGAGATATTGCTTGGTGAGTAACTCCTTACTGTTCTGCAAGCTCTTTTTGAGTTTGACACGGTTTAACATTTTCATCCAGTAAAACTTTAAGTTCTTCGTCTTCGAATTGTTTTACTGCACCTGGACGTGGATCGTCCTCAAGACTAAAATTGCCATCACAAAATCTTGTAAACCACTTTTTTACTGTTGACTGACTCACAGAGTTTTCACTCAGAGTCGAATTAATCAGTTCCATAGCTTGAGCAGCATTTTTTTCATTTGAAAACAGAATAGAATGCAAAAATATTGCTTATCGATATTCAGGAATGACAGGTTGTAAATGACTGAAACTTATGTCATAGAAACAGCAATGACTAAGCTACATACTCGTATATCCAAAATGGCGAAAAGTAGAATGAAAATAATATTCTTGCCGGAGTGCAGAATTGATTAGCCCACCCATCTCCACATCAGTACTATAGACTAGCATAATGCTAAGAAATGCGCTACAGCGAAAGGTAGGACGTGAACAGCAAACTGCGAAAGAGTTTGAAGCGCTTCGGACCATTTATAAGTACATTTAATAAATTTATGTCATGGAATTTATTAAGAGTCGTGCGTTCATAACGCCAACAGTAATTTAATTTAGATAATTTGATAGGTGAATTTCCCGGCCTTACACGGGAGTAATTTGAATTATTTTGAACTTCGATATATGGCAGTAATTCATATGGGCGCTGATTCAGTAACGGAAGCATCACCTTCCCATTATTACGAAGAAGTGACCACATATTGTTACTTTCTGAAAGGCCTTTACCTTTATTGTAAATGCTTCGTTACAGAGGAGCGTGGGAGTATTATAGAACATTCTGTAACTATATTGTTTGACATCCTATTTGTGGGGATAGGATTGTTACTTTTAGCACTTCTTCCTTATTTTCAAATAATTATACTCGCTTCTTATAAACCTTCATTATTATGATTTTTACAACATTAACTTCCCTTTTACTTTAATTTATTTTACAATAACTTTTTACATTTTTAATACTTACGGTGACCTACATATACATGTAAACAATGCGAAAAATAAATAAAATATTTTAGTTAGTCCTAATTTTTATTGTAAAGGTGTTGAATAAAAAATATTTTTGGATTTTTCTATCTGGTGACAAATAAAAAATTTTCTTAAGTAAGGCACAGTGGAAATTTTAGTCGCTTGAATTCGAAAGGCAAATCAGTGGGAATCATTGAAATGCGCGGAATTAGCACATTTTCCCTTTTACTTTTACCAGTAATAATCGTTATTGCTTCTATCACATTCGACATCACATGTTTCTTCACACAAAGTTGCGGAGATGTATTACTGGTAAACCCTCTTTCAAAAATAGTATGTTTGGAGGAATTCCGTATGGTAATTTTGGGCGGTCATTAAATACATATTTGTGTTTGAAAGGCAATACGCCTACGCAAGTCAGAGACGAGTTGGACGCTGGGTATGGGGACTCTGCACCACCATTTACCATCGTGAAATATTGGGCAGCTGAATTTAAACGTGGGCGTACCAGCTTGGGGACGATGAAGGTTCGGGACATCCAAAATCTACAACCACTGACGATAACATCGTTCAAATTCACCAACCGTCGAATTAAAGTTAGTGTGTTTGTCACATATTGAATCAAGTTTTAGGCATTGAAAGCTGTGTGCGCGTTAGTTGTCGCGTTTGCCCACTTTGGACCAGAAATGGTCGAAGGAACATTTCCAACGCTCTGTTGGCGCAGTTTAGGCGCAATAAATCTTAGTTTTGGTGCAGGCTAATTACTGTTTATGGAGCTTGGATACACTATTATACTCCAGAATTAAAAATAGAGTCAGCACAAAAGAGGCAAAGGCTGTTACTTGGGCTGAGAAAGTGATGGCGACTATTTTCTGGGACAGTCATGGAGTTATCAATCAATTTTCTTCAAAAAGAGAAAACCATTATAGGAGCATCATTACTTGACAAGCTGTAGGACACTGCGGAAAAACGACGACATTTGCAGAAAAAAATCTTGCTCCACCAAGACAATGCGCCGTCTCATACTTCAGCGGTTGCTATGCTCCTTAATCACCAGATCTAGCCAGAGTAGTATTAGGACGGGTTGAAGAGATGGGAGCATCGTTGGGAGAAGTGTATAGACTTACAAATTACATGGAGACGTTGTAGAGAAATAAAAATAAAAAATAAATTTGAAACCCTCCTATCAAATAAATAAATAAATAAAAAATAAAAATTCATCCTTTGCTTCTGCGAGAATACAAAATTTGCAACACATAGTGATTTAGCATATAAATTTTGATGTATGCATTTACGCAACGGTATTAGAATATACATGGAAATTATCATAAACATTACACATATATTCCACACCATCGCACATGTATTACACTTAAATCAGCACTATCATGAATATGTATACATTATGACTTCACTCAAAATCTACTTAAATATAAGTCCTGCTCTAACGCTCATTGACAGATACCTATAAAAAAAACTACCAAAGAGTGTGTTGGATACTCTAACAATGCAATGTAAATTTGATTTTTCTTTTCATTTTTGTTCGTTTCTGCACCTACACATTTATAATTAGTTTTTAAAAAAAAAATTACTATGGAAAAAAAATTACCAATACATCTTTAGTTAGTTATTGTTTATTTCATATGTGTGGAGTTAACAGGACTTATATTTAAGTAGATTCTGCTTCACTTTATAATTATTATACACCACACTTATCAAGTATTTAATTATAAATTATAACACTATATTAAAAATAAACCGATTTAATATTTTTATTATTTAGTTTTATTTATTTTACGGGGCAAGACAAAAACACGTCTTCTTCCTTCGACCCCCAAGACAAGCTGCAATTGTCTTTGATAAAATATTATGAAATTAAAAGTTTAGTTAGGATCCCAGACCAGGAAATAGCTCCCAATTAACTATCTCCTTATTCTTATCCCTACTCTAACTATCGATTACTTAGGTGTCCGTATGTAACCGGATTGTAGAGTGGTAGTCACTGTTATTTTAATCTTTCTTATTATTTCGATTTTGCCAATTGGAAAATATGACCGGGTTGGTCACTTCGGCTGGATGTCAATTGAATTTTGGTTGGATGTCCCAGTCAATAACGATCGCATTCACGTTAGTCATTCAGGAGATTCGGTACATGGTAGATTAAAAACGAAACTGAATAATGCGAACACATTATTAATGGTGTTTAAAGCGAGATAAATTGTGTGTTTTATTGTAAATAGTGTAAAGTGACTTAATAAATAATTGTGGAAATTATTGTTATTATGTTTTCGTGTTAAGTAAATTATTTTGGGTACTTTCGGTAATATTCCAGTGGTGGCGTTCGCAAGGAAAATTCATAACAGTATCATTCGATTTTGTTATGTGTAAAACGTGTTCGGCACGTTTCGGCCGCATCCGTACATCTCAATCAAATGAAATAAAATAAAAAAAAAACAGAATATAATTTTTGAATTATTTTTATTTCTATAAAATAAAATATAAATGTTTTTTTTATTTTTATAAATTGTTTTATACAAATTTTTTTCATTCTTCTATACATACAACAAATATATATTTTAGTTTTTACATGTTTATAAATTTTATAATACTTTTACAATCGTCAATTTCGTTGTCGTCGATTTTTTTACTGTTTCTGTTTTGTATGTATAATTAATTTTCAAATTCATTTATAAATTATATTACGTCATAATTATAATAATTTAAATAAATAATGACAGTTCGTTTTCTTTTATATATACTATTACATTAATAATAATAATTATAATTATTTTATGTTAATGAAAATTATATGGATAATTAGAGCCGAACAAATTATAATGAAATATAGAGAAATAAATAAAATAATAACAATAATAAATTTAAAATAGGAATTGTAAATAAATATTTTTTTTATGTTTTTGTTTTTATAAAATTAATATTAATTGTCTTCTTTACAAAATTTAAATTTTTAGGTTTATTGCATCGTGAGTATACGAAACGCAGACGCACTATGCTGGGCCTTCTTTACACTATGGCAAATTTCTAGTATGTTCCAATTTTGCAAAATCTGCTTTCATAAAGAAAATAATCAATAGTAAAAGTTGTAATTGATTTTGAGTTCTTTTCTTATTTATCAATATGTTATTATATATATAATATGTATATAGATTGCGATTAACAACAAATTCATCTTCATCTTATTTGGAAGCAAGTGTCCATACTCGTCTAAATATTATATATACATATATATATATATATATATATATATATATATATATATATATATATATATATATATATATATATATGTATATATAATATTTATATATATATATATATATATATATATATATATATATATATATATATATATATATATATATATATATATATATATATATATATATATATATATATATATATATATATATATATAAATACACAAAATACAGAGAGATAGAGATGTAGTTGGTACTTGTGTGTATTTAATAATAGAAAGTAGGTTGTAATTTATGTCAGGTAAATATTCAAAACATATTTTTTGTTTTGTTTTCTTTGGTTGAACATACTACAATACGTTTTAAATTACTCTTTTATCATCTTTAAATTAACAAAAAAACTCAAAATTAATTAATATTTAATTAGAAAATAATTAAAACTTAATATATGCATAAATAAGTATGTGTAGTTTACAGAATTTTTAATTTACTTTTACGAATTCTGAGACGTACGCTTGGGGTGATCCTTTACGGTCGAAATGTCGAACGCGCACAAATAAGAACGCTGCCACTAGTGAGGCAACCGCTAATACTAATAATAACATAACTAGACCGCCTACGAAACTTGGTACCGACATACAAATTGTTTCGGGATCAACGGTTCGCGCCGATTGTATTACAACGGTTTCGTTACCCGATTGATTATTTAACGCGAAATTTACATCGCCGGGTGCAACTACTTGAATCGTTCGACTTGTATTCACATCAGTCATTTCTTGTGCCTCACGTTTATATATTCTAGGTTGGATAACTACGTCCATTGTTTCACGACGTCTTCGTACTCCGCGTAAATCATCTAAACCTTCGACGGATCGTGGACGTCCGCCTAATGTTACTAAGTTACCACCCTCAATTACATCAACATCTTTTCGTTTCACTGTGCTATATCCTGAATGGCCTGGCGGTGGTGGCGGAGGTAAATGAATATCGTTGTCGTTTGGATTTGGTTGATTTTGTGGCGGTGGTGAACTTTGCCCGTTATTGTTGTTATTGTTACCATTTTGTTGATTTTCTCCATTTCCACTGGCGCCGAACGTTTGCGCTTGGGGTGGTGGTACTACATTATCTTGGTTTTCGGAGAAGGCACCTGAGGCATCGGCTGGATGACGTGGATCTGGATAGCCCGGTGGGACTCCGTATTCGGATGCTGGTGGTGCAGCATAATCTCCATGTGGACTGTTATAATCACCTCCCAAACTATTTCCGAGTAGTCCAGCAGGTAATCCATATTCACCTCCGATGCTTGGCCCATGGCCACATTTTGGTTCGGGACAATTGTATCGACACACCTGAATAACACACTGGAAGTGTACGTTCATCGAATCGGGGAATTTAAATGCCTGGAAATAAGCGAACGATACAACCGAAGCAGATGGTCCAAAGTTTTTAATCTTCTGGAATTTACTCATAATCTTTGGCCGTACAACACATCCATGCTGATCAACAAGTTGAATAGGAGCACGCTTTCCGTCATGTGCAACACAATTTCTCACTAACATATCAAATTTATTTTCATCATCTTTAATCGCCAACACCATCGTCATTGTTTGCCCAATTTTAACGATGCCGGAGACTTCCGACGCCCAGGGTCCTTTACCAACTTGAATTTGCATCCAACACTGAAGATTATCTCCCAAGAAATTGGCCGTGACCGCATGCAGCATATCAACTTGGAATGGCCGGAACGTTACCGCTTTCTCATAAAAATCGTACCAAGTACACCGAAGTTTTCGTGCCTGATCCCACACCTCTTGTACATATGGATCATACTGTATTATAATAGTGTTTTCAACATAACTGCCGGATGGTGTTGGTGCACCATATTGATTAGCATTATGATTGGCGGAACTCGCCATACCGCAACTATTCAAAAATATTTCAAATGTTGCACTTAAATGGCCGGAACCTGGTTTCATGTGTACACAATTTGAATCACTATAGAACCCTTTCGAAAAGATCATGCCGTAGAATGGCCGATCGAATTCAATATTTACACGCATATGCGTTTTCTCGCATTGCACCTGTAAATGTTTAATTTGCGGACTATCATTTGTTGTGGCTAAGGGCCAGGGGTCACCCTCCCCACCACCTCCGCCACCTCCATCATGTGAATTTATTAATCCAGATTGACCATATCCGGGCGATGGTAATGGTGGGCCATACACCGCTCGGTGCTCTAATGGTAGTGCAGCTGAATCGACTAATGGTGCGTCACATTTAACATTCTAGAATACATTAAAAAATTGCAAACAAAAAAAATTAGATCTCTGCCAAAAAATATAAAAAAATATTAATACTGTACTAACTGTTTCGAATTTAGAAATTATATAAATAAAATTAGAACAGTTTATATTATTAATTCGATTTCGTAATTCGGTTTTATTTTTTTGTATTATATTCAAATCTAAGTCCGTCCGTTATAACGAAGAACTACATATTCGTAAGTGGTTATTTCTTTCTTTTTAATATTTTATGTCTATTTGTATACAAGAAATAAATAAAAATGTATACAGTAACAAACATGTCTAGGAAAGTGTTAAATTTTAACAAAACTCGAAATCACGTGCTCTAGGATTTATAGGTTAAAATTCTGTAAGAAATGTAACTAATCAACGGTTACATTTTCCCACACGTGTAAATCCAGCAATTTGAGCTTATAAAAAAACATCATTACCCTTTCGCTATATTTAGTGATAAAAAAAATCTAAAATAGCGATTTTTAAATTACTGTGTATCTGAAATAATTAATTAATCGTAGACAAATAATAGAAATTTTACTTGATGAGTTTATTCTCCGTTTGCTGATATGAAATCCGATTGACCTACTAGTAATGAAATGTGTTTGTTTTGGGCTATAAATCTATCAAGAAATCTTCAAATTTCTCCGCACATAAAAAAATAAATTTGCGCTCGCGTTCTGCTAATAATTGTGTAACGGGTTTTACACGATTTGATAGTTTTAGCGGTCAGTATTAAATTGAATTATTACAAATATTTATTTTTTATAACGGATACTTACACTTGATAATAATGTAATTAGAGCTATAGTTGTGTATAAACTAAATCGTTTCATATTTTGAATTTTTTTTAACTAACTTATTTACAAAAAAAAAATTAAAATTAATAATTATAAATATCCACAAAATTTGTTGCGATGTCAAATATCCATAAAATTATTTCTGAAATTGAGAAAAACAAATAAAAATATTTATAAATCACTAATCACTTATATATTTTGTAAAATTAAAAATATAATTTCATTGTAATTATTCGCACACAATATTTTAAACCATTTTTTTGTTAATTAAACCGCACACACAAAATTAATTAATATATTGCACTATTCCCAAAAAAAATTTCAAAAATATTAACCCAGTAATTATGTTTGTTGGGCGCGTATACCGAACGATATATCGAGTAACGCAGTCTACTATCTAACTAAAACAAAAATTTAAAAATTAAAAATATTTTTTTTTTGTTTCGATTTAATCAAATCGCGGCTGAGTAAATTTTCTCCTTCCACTTGAAAAGAAACTTTTCTTTTGAAATTTTGTGTATGTAGTGTGTGTATGAAGAAGAAAAAGAATGTTCGCGGTTATGTTTATTATTTGTAAGTCGAAAGCAAGTTCCTCAACATCATTAAGATTCGTTTCTTAATACAAAACATCTGTATATTATAATACACGTAAAACGAAATGAAGAGGAATACAATAATAATAATAATATTAAAAAGAAATGATGGTGTTCCATTAACCTACTGATATAGAACCATTCAACTCTACTAAACTAATACATTATTTAGTTGTTTTTCAGTTTTTCTGAGTAAGTATTCTGGAGAAGTGTTGAGTAAAAGAGAAAATGTTCATTCGCGACGACGATGACAACATTTTGGAAAAATTGTAGAAAATTGTATATCAAGTTATTGCGACATGAAACGTCCTTGATTATCCGGTGCACGGGTTATCACTTTCTAAAAATTATATTAATCTAATTAGCAAATTACCGTATTGCGCAATTTTTTTAAAACTAATTATAAAACCCTAAGAGCAAGGTTAATGAAAGTGAAATGACATTTTGTACAAAAATATTATATTAGTAGGTAATTACGAACGATGATAAATATTTTGCTAACTAAATCCATATTTATAATAAACAGTTTTGAACGGGTTATTAATTATATTGAATAGATGAAGATGAACTATTAATTTAAAATTTCTTTTGTTACAACAGCATATAATTAAGATGCGGTTATACTTGTTTGTAATTTGGATAATTTATATCTGACCTGCTAATGTCTATGTGATATAATTGGTCTGATCGGTAAAAAAGAGGATTGTTTGAAATCCTTTATTTTTTATATATCTCGGGTCTATTTAATTAATTGTATATACCTATATACAATAAAAAAATAATTTTTAATTATAGAATGTATAATATACAATGAAATAAGACCATAGAAAGTTGAAAATATTCAATCTGATGTGCTTTATATATAGTTGATTGAATCTAATATTATTCTGATTCTGTTTGTATAAAAATGTTTGTTATATTCTTAATGTCTGACTGATTTCAATGACTTTGAATTTCCGCTTCACCTGTTTTATAATACGCGTCTACCTTCGATACCTAACAAACTCACAAAAAATCACAATGATCATCGTCTCAATTCAATATCAAATTGTTTGATTTTGGTGATCGATATATGTGTAAGCAGACATTAATCAAAAATTTGATTTTATTTAAATTTGATGAGAAATAGGATTTTTGTTTTGTAAATTGATTTTTTTTAAATTAATCTTCTTTTATACAGTTTTTCCTTTAATTTAAAAATAAATACATATTATATTTTTAATTCCACATGGCTTAAGAATAAAATACACACTATATGCTTTCACCAACACATTTGATGGACAAACAAAAGTGCAGGATTTATTCTATTGTCATAAAATTAATATAAGATTAAGATTACGTATTTTCCTAATTCATGCCATACAATGTAAAGGTGGCAATGAATTTAAAAAGATATTTATTGGTAACAATACCACACAAAAAATTATTCTACCTTAACATTTCCTCAAGTTATTTCATTTTAAACGTCGTCGTTGTAGACGAGCGTCGCAGGCAACTTAAGTTAAAAGTTATTGTAGCAATAAAATAGGTCAAAAAGTGAAAATATATTTTAAAACGAGAGTTTAAAAACACTCAGCTTATTTTTATACCTATATAGTTTTTTAGATATACATATATACAAATAAAAGAAATATTGGAATTAAAATACATTTTCTTAAGTCATTCAACTTAAAATTAAACGTCATTACTTTCCATATATGTTTTTAAGTATATTCCAATGACTTATCCTAGTTTTAATTTAACTCCGCGATATGCAATCTTAATATACAATCTTTATAACGTGAGCGCTCATAACGTCAATTCTTATCATTATCGAAACATTGTTTAATGGGCAATATGTCGCATTTAAATAAATGACATATACGTTTCGAAGCTTGGAAACATTGAAAGAATAAATAAATTATTTAATATACTCGTATACGTGATGTTTTGAAGACGATGGACAATTTTAGGATGATAACGTGAACCATAATATATTATGATAATTTAATTATTTTATTTATTATTTTTGATTATGGTTGACTTTTCAAATTATGTTTACAAGATGCGAGCTTATAGCGTTATAGCATATTTAGTATAGAAAAATACGAAAATATCTAAAACAATAGAATAACGAGTGTTATATACATTTTTTTCTGTATAGGGTAAATTGCACGGCCGGTTACACAATGCATAATAAATGAGTTTGAATATGTCGATATTGCAGATATCCAAATGTAGTAACCGTTTTCGGAAATAGCCCATGGTAACTTTTGGGTAACTTGCTGACAATAAATTGCCAATTCTATTTCCGATCATGTAGAGTAACTTTAGGATAATTTAGTTTTTGTTGTTTTTTGTTCCTGTCTTTATATTGAATTGGAAGTGTCAGAAAAATTAAATTACAAACTTTTAAAGTACAAATTGTACAAAAAGAAGCAACAAAAATGTCGTATCTGCCAAAAATACGCCATTGAATTTTGCTGAATAAAAAAATGTAATCTTACTTTTTGTATAGGGTAATTTGAGTAACCTTTGTTACCAACATGAAAAAATATAAATTACCTTAATAATTTAGTTATCATGGGCTATTTCCGAAAACGGCTAGTATATTATTGAACCCTACACTAAAGAAATAACAATTGCTAAAGAAATTCAAAATTTTCTTTTTTAATTATAATTAACAAATAACAAATTAATTGGCCATGCTGATTTAAAAAGAGTTAATCTAGTGTATAAGGTTATTTGTGGTGAAAGTGCAGATGGGTTCATTATATTAAGAATGGAAATAAAAGTTGCACATCTGGTCGTAAATTAGAAACGAGGCCATGAGGAAATTTAAAAAATAAACGCAAATAAGACTGAATATTAATTTCAATTTCATCGGTGTAATTCCAATAGGAAAGGTTATAATTTACAAGTAAGTAGTTAAACAGAATTATTTCTAATTAGAGAGTAATTTCCTTCGAAAATATGACATTAAATTTATGATTTGGAACGTCAGTTTTCTAACTATATATGTATACGAAATATAAAAATTTCATTTTCCTAATCAAACAACATCTAATTAAATAACATAAAATCGGCAGAGACTTTAAAGGAAATAATTCTTGCTTAAGTTATCATCTATCTAATCTTCTTTCACTGGATCTAATTTACTTTGACTTATTTTAATAAAATTATTCATTCAAGCAAAATTCTGTAAGTAATGTCACGATAAATGGAAAATAATTGCTGAACCTTCTAAGTTCAAATTATCAAACCATTTTTCACTTATTTTACGAAAATTTGGAAATTTCATTGTTGGTTGGTTGATTTCCGCCAAAAATTCTAAAACCTCCCGATTAATGTAATAACTAAACAAAGGTGGTGATAGCCGTTAAAGGCCCGTCGAAATAAACTTGTTACGTCATCTAAACAACAGTTTAACGAACTATTGACCAATTACAGTTAAAAAGAATTTTTAAAATGGTTAGACTTGATAAATGGTACGGGTCTTTTGTCAGCTCTTATAATCTAGTTTTATCTCTGCAAAGTTTTGCATTTTTTGAAGGAATATTGGATTTGTTCAACTTCTTATTTCAGCTCCGAATTATTTATGATCGAATAACGAAATTTACTTTGAAATAAATCTTTCCGATTTTACATAATGTGTACATAATGTGGTCCATTTAGTTTCCCGGGCTGTCTACGGATATATCCCTAGCTCCATGAGTATTTGACGAACGGTATTATGTTTGGTTCAACTTGTCACTTATTTTAATAATGACATCAGGAACTAATAGGAATACTACGTCGTTTTCGCAAGCTTCCTGTAGCGCTAACACGAATATTACTAGAATGTTCAGTTAAATAGCATGATTCTTACGAAAATAATTTTAGTGTGGCAAAATAAAAACCGTTACATACGGAGCTATTAGTGCTTCATATTTAGATTTACGAAGCGAATTTTGTTCCAATTAGCATGTGATGAAGAAATGTTTAATATTAAAAAGTGATGGGATTCGATTGGAATGGATCCTATTTGGAAAGCAATTGAAGAAATTAAAAATATTAATTTAATAATACCCCAAAGTATTTTGGTTTCAAAGTTTGTATTTGTCCAGGGTCATGGGTGGGCAGAAACATCTGATCGTTGTGGAGTTGTCGTTAATATTAAAATTAATATTAAATCAATAAACATAAGTAACAATATATCTTTCAATATGCTGCTGAACAAAATTCAAAGTGGTCTCAGACTGAAAAAGCAAATTGCTGCTCCGCTCGAATTATGTGCTTCATTGGGCGCTTTCAGGTGCGCCAATATGATATCGCTACCTATCAATTTCACTATTTTATTATATATGTTGCCAACATAATACAACCTGAATGCTTGAAATTTGTTTTGAGAACAAAATGTTATAAATAAAACTAATCGTTTATGATCTGTATGGTTAATAGGAGTTAATTTGTTGAACTATTTAGTTTAATATTAATTATAATGGTATAAACAGAACCAGAAATACAGCGACAAAATACAACGCCTGTCAAACCATAGAATGCTAACGCAACCAATGTCGCTGGCGACGACGGCATTGACGCTGAATTGTTTTTAGAATCTATCCTAATTTTGTCGTCGGCTCTGCAGTACTATCATAAGTTTCAGATTATTATGTTGGTAACTATTTTTTAGAACTGTTTTTAAATGAGTCGATAAAAAGATAAATGAACTATTTTAGGGTTAATTTGTTATTATTTTTTGTATTTCGTCGCTTCAACGCTGGTGCACTTGTTGTGTTTTCCAAAGCGATATCGCCAGCAGACAAATGTATTTTGTCGATGTATCTTGTCGCTGTTTCTCTGGTTCTGTTTATACCTTTAATTCAATTTTTAATAATTTTGTGTGATAAATTTTTTTAATTGAATAGCCTTCTGTATGAAAATTGTGACATTTAGCTCAACAGTATTGCCGTATGAATTATAATGTATCGATTTCGATCAGTATTCAACACATGTTGATTTTATGTAACATGTTGCCAACAGTTGGCTGACCTGAAAGCACCCATTGTTATTGTCTAATTTGATCATAATACCACCGGATTTGTGTATAAACCTAACTATTTTATGTTTTTTAATATTTTGTACCCAAATTTAATACTGAATTAACTAATTAATTCAAAGCGAATGAAGAAGCTGCTTTGAAATAGTCATTACATAATGTTCGGCAATTCTAATATATTCCATGTTATCATAAGTATTTGTTTTCGCTTGACCATTACTTAGCAACAGCAAGTGATCTTTGCATTTGGTAAAATATTAGGTTTGAAGAACGTTCTTAAGCCAACCTAGAGTATTTTGCAATAAACCGTTAGAATTCGTGATTAGACTAAAGATATGTTTAGAGAAATTTCAGTGTTTCAGGTTTGAAAAGGGCAATCAATCCTGAACTAACTAACATACAAATTTAAAAAAAAAATGTTTTTGTTAATAACGCAAATTGAAGTTCACAAACAAGTTTAGTTTGCAAATTTATTTATTATTTGTAATTTACTCATAAGTTTCCAAACTGTTCTAACTATCATTTTCATCATTCAAATCATTGTTTCGAAATTACGAAATAGTTTCACGATAAACTGTTTCACTACAAATTGTTTTACGATAGATTAGAGGTTTTTGATTTTTTGGGATTTTCTGTATATAACTTATAACTATATAATACTTAATTATCAAAATATGTAAACCTTCTATGGCACAGATAATTTATCCAGCATTCGAATATCACACAGGAGTTGTCATTTTCTAGTGCTGCAGTAATGTGACCAGACATTTGCATTTCCAAATGCCTTATACTTCATTCCAGATACACCCAGTAAGACTGTAGTTGTAAACATCTGGGTCTTATTAACAGCAGATGACAATTTTATAATAAGACACAGATGTTTACAACAGTCTTGCTGGGTGTATCTGGAATGAAGTATAAGGCATTTGGAATAGAATTTGTTTCGGATAATTTTTTAAAAAATCATGCTTTATGTAATCCATTGTGAATATAAATGTCTGGTCACCTTAATGCAGCACTAGAAAATCACAATTCCTGTGTGATATTCAAATGCTGAATAAATTGTCTGTGCCAAAGAAGGTTTACATATTTTAATAATTAAGTATTATAGTTATAAGTTATATACAGAAAATCCCAAAAAGTCCAAAACTTCGAATCTTAAAGCGTTTTACGCTAAAATATTTATTTAAACAAGACCAAAGACGACATTTCCATTTTACGCATTTAAAAATTACTATGGCGTTGTTCTAGATGTTCCAAGATATTTGTTGGCTTTCTTCAACCCTTTTTATCTGTACCTTGAAAAACAGAAAGTATTTGATGCCCGATCTATGCTAAATTTATTTTTCATTCGAGTCGTGTAACGGAATCATTACACGGATGCTAGTATTTATCCGGGCGGTAAAATATATAGTTACAGACAACTATTTAGTTTTAAAATGTCCACTAGACGCTGTAAATTGTAAAGCCGGCTCCACCGGTTTATGCTTCATCTTCGCCTGCACTGAATTGCATACGAAGTTGTATTGAAAGAATGTGCTAATTTTTAATATATGTTGCATTGCCACCAAGAGGCTATGATTTACTTTCTGAAAGTTTTCTGGTTTTAAAATTTCCAAAAGTTTTTACAATTTTAAGTTGCAATTGACAACGTGTTTTCTTGCAGCTCATTGAGAAAAAGAAGTGCAAAGAGTATATAGAATGTTCTAAACAAGCAATGTTCTAAAGAAGCAAAATATGACATACGCTCTAATATATTCAACTGGGTATAATGATCGGAAGATCCTCGTCCTCCCCTAAATAAACAATTGAGAAGATATAACATAAACAGTTAGTTACCAAACCGATTGTGCATAAAATATTTCGTTGACCCGTTGAACCGCTCGTTAATACGATATAAGCTGGCTCCTAAACGACACTCCTAGTTAAGCAGAGGAAACATGTGATCGGTTTTGGCCTCTAAAACACATATTATTATTATATGTATTCAGGACTTATAGGGCAGATACTTACTCGTTAGGACTGGAGCACCCGAATTTATACTTTTATTTTATTTATATAATGGATAAGAATTTATACACGTTCCGCACTCAGTGCCGCAATGCAAGTTTAACAGCAAGCTCTACGTACTCCTCTCGGGAACCGAAGTAACAGAATCCGTAAGTAACAAACAGAAAACTCCATTATCTTCAATGTTTTAATGGACAGGCGTCCACATCACAGTAACTCAGTTCTCCGAACATAGAAGGTTAATAATGTCTTCGTTATCTTTCACAAATTTGGAAATGGTAAGTGTTTTTATTAGTGCGAAGTTAGCAGATTCGTGCTATCTGTACACACAATAACCTTCTTATTCATTTCAGGAAAATTAAAGCTTCAAACGCACAATATGTAATGATTTCAAACTGAATGCAGAAAAACATGTTATTCTTAGAATAAAGGGCTATAACTGGGCCAGTACAAATTGAACCTCTGGCCACTACATAATACGACTCATATTATGTAGTGCTTATACGAGAGCATCGAAAGAACCAACGATTTTTAACTAAAGGACGGAATTGTAGGAGTAAAACCACAAGATTTACCATACGCTTTTCTAAATTGGTATTTTAAGATAGCTTGCTATCTAAGGTTATTCATTAACAAACCCAGTAAGTACAACTAAGTACAACTAAGTCTGCCTTATAGGGATTTACGTAAACATCCTTATCGAAACACCATGCCACAATAATGCAGATAGCGCGATGCATTAAATCTGGTCAGATATTTCTATCATTACCTGAAACTGTTGAAACAAGATCGTCGATTATTTGATGTTCTATCAGAAGCTACTACAATATCAAGAAAAGTGCCTACAGAAAACCCTTTATTATTGAGGGGTCGCTCATTATAAATAACAAGTACAAGTAGGTAAGGCAGTCTCACATAATTTGCCATCCATTAGGGAGAAAGCTTTGGAGTCACTATAATCTGTCTTCCTGATCTATGAAATAAAACTTATTTTTCTGCACCAGCTTCGATGGATAGATGTAGCTCTTATAATGTTTAAGCGTGGTTTGGACATCCAAATTTGCACAGAGCAAGAGATAAAACACGCCAGTTCCATCGGTAGCAATCAATTTGCAGAGAAATTCCCAATCTGGAGTCCTATACTGCAAAAACTAGTTCTTAACTAGCAATTTCCAGATAGAAATTATTTCACGATTTTTTGTAAGCACTTCTTAGGATTTTTTTTATAGATCTGCTGACTAACTAAACTAGTCAATTGTCCCAATTCGCCTGGTAATTGTTTCTTTTACCTTTATTTTTCAGTTTTCTAGTTATGTTTCTTAGACTTATAAGATCATAACCTCAAAAAGATTTGTTATGAATCTTTTTATTGGTGTTAAGTCAGGAAAAGTACAATCACTTATTTCACTTTATTTATTTGATTTTCGATTTTCTTACCTGGCGTAAGTAAGGAAATAAGTTCGACTGAGAATAACTCTCAATTGGTTAGTTTCTTAACACCTGTCGGTTTAAGAGAATCTCCCTTGATAATCATATAAGTAGAGCACAAATTAATATCAATCACTACTAGACGTCGCTCGGATTTAATGAAGACAGGCTCGCTGTACATAAAAATTTCAGGCTCGGACGAACATAGATAGTTATACAAGGAACTTCACTGTTACTATTGTATTCTCCCAGATGCTGTGATGTTACATTTCTCAAGGTATTAGTGTTACAACCAACTACAAGAGGAAAGTTATTCTACGATAAGTTTTAACAATAAATGGTTTTACGTTGAACATATCTTGATCTCACATGTACATTCACGCCATAATCGAGAACATTATCGATTGACGTACATCACCAATGGGACCGGAATATTGCCTTTGTTGGAACATTGGAACAGCTATTAGGATTATTTGATGAGTTTTTTGCTGTCGAGTTTCTATTCGTAGAAAACTGTTCTGTTAAACATTATACGTTGTACTAATAAAGAAGTAAATTATGTATCGGTTATTCTTAATGCACAGATGCTTTGAAAAGAACAGAGCAAGACATACATCTCTGATATTCAATACGGCTCCAACATTAGAATTGTACAATATAATTTATACATGAATATGTTACGGTTGAAGTCCGAAATCGGTAAATGTTCGAAATTTTAATTTTTTAAATTCGTTTACACGATCGAAAACCGGTTGTCCAGAGGTCCAACGGTTACGAAATGTTTATTGACCTTCTCTCCTACATCCCCGTAGTTTCATTTATTGCTCATCAGAGGGCTAAACGTTATGAGGGGCACAATTACAAATTCCACTTGCACTAATACTATAAAAAGTAGAAGAAAACTATTTTGGTTTATTATTATTTTATATAAAAATTAAAAAAAATTTAGTTATTTTTTAGTTTTTAAGATAAATAAAAATAAAAGAGAAAAATTAAAATTTTTAATTTTACGTATTATTATTAATAAAATGTAAAATTTAAAATCATCCGTGGGATGAAGGGTGAATCATTTCGAGAATATAGGACTCTCATTTGATATAGATTTCGAAACAATAAAAGAGTTTTTCAAATTCTTATTCGGATATTTACCGATTTCGAACTTTTACCGTTCCAAATATATTGTAAATGCAAATGTTACACACTTCATTCTTGTTGAAATTATATGATAAATCCTGAATTGAATGACATATTTATAACCTCACTAAACATTCTTTTTAAATGTGATTAGCAAGAACCAGGAAATTTAACTAATCACGAAGCCCAAATACTACTTTCCCTCATTCCATAAACATAAGAAAATCGACCAAATCTTATACAATACACATTACTATGTGACAGCAAATGGAAATTAGCTTTCCCTATAAAGTCTAATAAATTAATTAAATATTTTATTTCCGCACATACATAAATTTACCCTAAAACCAATATCTCAATTATGTATACCTTTCAAGCGATGTCGCCCCTATTTTAATTTAAATCTCTTTCTAATCGCGCGTACCATGTCACTTATAGTTAAATTAAGGAAAGTAAATTTGTAATCACATTCAAAATAAAATTGTATTACTACAAATAGTTTACAGGTGTGTATATATAAATTAAATTGAGAGTAGTTACATTTTATTTAAATTATTCTTATGTTTTTTATTATCTGCGTATTCTAAATCTGCTTTCACATTTTAGTTTTAAACTGACATTTAAATAATAACTTTTGATTTGATTGATCCGTATATATTATTTATGGTACATTTCTTTGAATGGAATTTTTATTTATTTGACGTACAGTGTAATAAATCTAGAAATAATTTTTTAGAGTAATAAATACGTTAATTAAAAATACGCTTGAACAGAGATAGATAGATAAATAGAAGAAGCATCTTTTTGATAAATGCTGGTTTATAATTTATTTTTTGGTATATAACAATACGCATAATAATTAAAAGGGAAATTATACGGGAGTATTAAATTAATTAAAAAATGTATAATATTGTACTTATTACTAATAAAAAAAAATTGTTTTTGTGTTTTTTTTCAGTTTTATTTAGTACATATTATAATGTAACATACTTTCTACTCTCTGAAATAGTGTATGAATTTTATTTTATATTTTTTTTGTACCATTATTGGCGAAAGCAGATGTAATACAAGTTTTACTGTACTTGTTATTATTTAAAAAAATTATATTAGTAGTTTATTTTAGAATGTATTCGGAAATTTCCTAATTTATTTAGAATATTTGTTAGAGAAAGTATATATCACAACAACAACATCAACAGCAAAAGAAATAAGGAAATCTACACTATTTTCAAGGTTAATTATTTATATTCGCATTTGTATATGAGCCATCTGTCATACAATTTGTTTACTACGTATACGTAGTACCAAATTTAGAGAAAAAAGTGAAAGTTCCCATTTTAGCTACGGAGAAATACAAAAAAAAAATAAAAGCGCACTAATTCATAATGAATATTAAATAATTTTCCATAAACTGTTTTTCTTAAAATGAAATTTGTCGCCGCCGTCGCATATACATATAAGTATATCTAATCATGAATGAATTAAAATATTTAATTTTTGTTTATTTATTTCTTTGTTCAACACATGAAAGTTTTTCAGTGAAATGGAAAATTTGGTTTTCAATTTATTACAATTTTTAACCTTTTTACAGTGAAACTACTTTTAGTTTCTATTTAATTATAATTTATGTATCTTTTGTTCTTATAAACAAAATCATTTAATTGTTTTCGTTTATAGATTAAAACATAAACTTGAAGCTGACATTAGAATAAAATATTCAGGTATACGTTTTCTATCATATCTATTACCATTAGCTGTCATAATATTTGAAAAATTGTTTATGTTAATGAGATATTAGCTGAATTTTACTGAGAAATAAAGTTCAGTTTTGGGATTAGCACTGTTTGTTTTAGAATTTGATATAGCCATTTGCTATAGTTGGTTTCTGAATTTATCGTAGCAGAAGAAAATTTTTCATCATAGTTGGCTTCTAAGTAATTAATTATGATTAAAATTCGATTTATAAAAACCGTCAATTTTTTTGATTTATATAAAGCAAACTCGAATTAAATTACTATTGATAAATATGCCAACTATGATCAAGAATTATATTTTGCTATGGCAAATTGCAAAACAACCTGTACTAATTCCAAAACTGGCCTCATATTTTATTTTTCAACAAAATACAGCTATTATTCAAACCCGTGGTTTTATGGTTAAAATATAGTTCGGTGGTTGCTTGTTTTTTAAATCTTTTTATTATTTCTGTTGCTTAGAACATACAAAATAAATTACGGATAAATCAAATTTTGCTTATGCAAACTTGGTACATGATATAGGTTTTGCAGTCGAAATTCACTAATTTACAAACCAGATCCTCGTTTTCTATAAATAAATTATAAAACAATTTCAATGATTTATAAAATGAACTCACGAACAATTCAAAATAATGTAAATCAAATTCGAATTTGTTTATATCAAATTTTTTCAATTGAATTTCAATATTTTGTAGCTCAAATTAAAAGTTTGCCGTTTTGTTAATAAAATTGTATTGTACCTCAAACTCGGATTTTCGATAACAAAAAAATATCGCCCTATTAAAAAAAGTATAAACGAGTTACTCTGAAAAAATACGCCGTGATCGAAAAATCTGAGTTCGGATTTCTTTCATAATCCCTTCTGGTTAAAATAAATTTAGAGGTCTTTTTATATTCGTACTCCCTTAGCATCAGAGCCTCTGCACTATCATTTAAAATAAATTATTTATTCAGAATATTATTTTAATTCGAGTAACCCATCAAATTATTAATTGGATCCTCTCTGGAGTCTCAAGCTCCGCTGTTTTAGCACTCCATCTCTAAAGGATTTGAGATAAAAAAAGTATTGGAATCATTTGGCCAGGATCGAGCAGTTGTTTGTTCTTTTGGTCTCACTTATCATTAAACGATAAATAAACAATGAAATTTTGAAAAAAATCCCGAGTAGCATCTTCTTGCTAGAAAATCATCCGTTTTCTTCAAATTTCGTTAGGTAATTCGTCGCGTATTTGGGAATTTCATTTGACAAAAGTAACAACACATGCAATCGGAATATACTATTTGGCTAAAAATCTATGTTTTTTCAAAGAATTATATTGAAAGTGAAAGACATAAGATTAAAACCAATTCACTATTTTAGTTGTTCATAACAGGGCAGCAATTAAATGCAAAAATTTATTTAGAATGATATGCGGGAACGAACTATGGGAAATATTTGACTCTGGACAATCCTAATATTAGCACAAATACAACGATCGGAAACGTTTAGTCAACTGTCATTAGCGATTGATCACAGTTGTTTCATTCCTGTGTAACGGTTTATTGCGAAAATGTGTTAAATACTCATCTTCCCGCACGATTCGAAATGTTCGAGTTTTGAAAGTCGACCAATACTAATAATTTTATAAATCCAACGATCGGATCGTTTTGACAACTTATTGAGGATTGGCCATTTGTCGTTTTCGTTTGATCATTCCTACGTAAAAATTTTTTGCAAAAATCCGTAAAATAGTCATCTTCCTCACGATTCGAGATGTTTGAGTCTGGAAAGTATGTAGTCCATGATACGTAGACATGACTAAACGAAAACATAAGACTCGATGGTTGACAAAATAAAAACAACTAGTGAACAATCCGCAATGTCAATCGACTAAATGATTCTGATCGTTGTTATAAAATTATTAGTATCGGTCAAATACTAAACCCGAATACTTCACTTCGTGAGGAACGATTCCAACCATAATTTTTTTCGAGTTTTATGGAAATTTCCTCAGATATGTTCGAAATTTTCGACACAGTTTTACAATTTTCCTTATCAAGCGAGTTCATCAAATTTATTTTAATTAACTAAATATTTTCTTGTTCAACTTAATACCTTTAAAATATTGAAAGTTTTTAATAAATTACTAAATCCAGGTTATAATTAATATTTGAATTAATATATAAACAAAATATCATTGATTAGGCGGCAAGGACGAGCGAATATGAAATTACCTCTAAAAATTATTCTAAATAAGTTCAATACATTTATATTAATAAAACATCAAACCATTTAAAAATTGCACTAATTTCAATAACTTTTACTTGTGTTAAAAAACATTGATGTTGAATGGAAAACTGTTTATAACTTGAAATGGAAAAATTTGAATTTGATTTACAATAGTTTGAACTATATGTGTATAGCTGACGGTGATTTGCAAGACTGTGCGTTTATTTTAAAAATTTGATTTCTATCGAATATTCATCTGCTAAACGCAAATAGTCAAATCGAATTTATTAACAGTTTATATCGACCTTGTGTTTTTTTTAGTGAAAGAAGTTAGAAGATGAATTGTCCAGTGGATTTAATGTCCTTTGAATTAATACCCCCTTTTCATTTCACGCACACACGACCCATCCTCACTATTACAGTATACCGCACCTGTGCATTGCAAGTTCAACCTGTCCATTGGACATGCACGGTGGGTCGACGCTGAAATCTGGGCTCCAACAGAGGGTCTTAGTTGTGTTTATTAACACCACCGATCGTAATCGATGACGAAAATTCGCTTTGCAGCATCCAAGCCTCTGTGGCGGAACTCGAACTCAGTACCTCCCGGTCCAAGTGCCGAAGCTTTAAACACTCCACCACTTGTTACGTAGTAAACGGCCGTTAACATGCATTGTGTTGTCTAAATTGCGAATAGAAATAAATATACAATATTTTTATTACCACAAATTGATTGTACGTCGAAGCATGTGTATTAGTTACTTTTGTGTAGCGGTCAAAATTATTTAGTTTGATTAAAACTGCCAATACAAATAGTTGGACAAGTGGCATATCCAAAAGCAAGGCTTTCAAAAATACATTTTTCTCATTCGGTCTTGAACGTGGTTACGTTATACAGTTATAAGCATAAAACATCTCTAAGACGGAAAAATTCTTTTGACCATTTGAGTACAATAATTGTAAAAATTTGTGAATTTTTAGGCGTTAAAAATATTAGTGGAAGAATTTGTAAAAGTTGTATAAACCACTAACACAAAATTTTATTGGTCTGCGATAGCCTCTATATGCAAAGTTTCCTTAATTCCAGTTTCACTATATTTGAGGCGACTTAGCAAATTTAAAATTATTATAAGTAAATATGAAACAAATTTTGAATAAATCTGTTGTTTATGCATTATTTCGAGACGCTAATCGTACGTAAAAAAATCGAACAAAATAAAAATGTAAATAGATTCGCTTCAAATTGAAGGCGAACAATTTTGACAACATAAATACAAATTATGAAACCAGCCGATGGAAGTGTTCTGATAACTCAAATGTGAAAATCGTGATAGCGATATAATAGAATTAGGTGCAATGCAAGGACGCTGCTGGTATTCTTCAAATCGGCCGAAATTTTCAAAAAATTTGATATTTTGTTGGTATAATATTTCACTATATTTTTTAAAATTATATTTAGTGAAATATAATTTTAAAAAATATAGTGAAATATTATACCAACAAAACGATTATTTTTAACCTAAAAGTTTGTAGACGTGCATAGATGAATTTGTTTATTTTACGTGAATAAATAAAATTAAATTGATTATATTTACATTTTATAGATTTACAGTATTTAAAAATTTCTTTATCGCCAAATACAATCAAATATCAAAATTTCACGTTAAAATAATGTGCCGAGACATTATTTTCACATGAAAGTAATTTGGAGAGTTAATGCACTCCATCTTTGATGTATTGAACACGCTTGGCTTATTCGCTGGTGAACTGAGTACTAACTACAAAATGAAAACAGAAGTGGAATTTTTCATTTCTAATTTCACTTTAGTAAAATCGTACGAAAGTTTCACGTGAAATCGATCTGAGTACTAGGCCAGTTGGAATTTTCCCCGTAGTGCAAGAAAATTTTTCATTCCACGCCTTTTACGGTTTTGAAGCAGCTTCCTCGGAAAATTTTGTTTTTTAAGTAAGTGTTCTGAAATTGTTGTGTCTTTTTATTTTTAAAAGTTGAGTTGACAAAATTCTGTATATTAGAAGTTCTAAATAGAATTTTTGTATGAAATAATTATTTTTCCTTTGTGATTCGTGTTAATGGAGTTCCTGGTTCATTTTGACGTACAGTTTCTCTAATCCCGGATCCTTTTACTTCTAGGATTTATTTTAACAATTACTAAAATTAAATTATATTTTTATTTTTTTAATATTATCGTATAGATGGCAGTGTTCCACAATAACGAAACTAAACAAGCAGTAATAAATAGACTGTTAAGAAACTCTTATATGAATTTTAAGTGAAAATTAAGTGATTTTAGAGAAAATAATTCTGACCGATTTGAAAGCGATTGATAGCTTTAATTTAATTAATTCCGGGTAACGTATAGCTTGTGTAAAAAGTCTCTTTGTGACATTAGGATAAGTCTAATTTTTTGTTCTGCTAAATCAAGTCAAGTTAGGGTAACACAATCAAATTGATTTAGCGTGAATAATTTTAGTTTAAAGAAATCCAATGGATATCGTAAAGTTTGTTGAAAAATGCTAGTGTGGAAATGATAGTGTAAAAATAAATAGAGAAAAGAAATTTTAATTCTCGTAAATCAAGTCGATGCTATCGGTTTGAGAAGTTTTGTGAAAAGAAGCTTTATGTGGAAATACTACCTCCTTAGGGTAAAACATTCAAATGAGTTAAAATTTTATTTCCAGGTGCAGAGAAGTGTATTTTTGTTATTCTAGTAAATTAGTAGATTTCTCGAAAAATGTCGCTATGTGGAAACTATTGTATTAGTTGTGCCAAAAGTAATCCATTGAACTGAAAAGTAATTTCCTAACCAGAGTCTGCCCAAACGTTTTGTGCTATTGCGTGGACTAATCATATAGACTAGTCCACAAACATTTAAAAATATGTTTTAATTTTTTATATGAAAATCGTAATCGCCATTTGTACAAGGATGCCCGCTACAAGATTCTCCATATTTATTAATATCTCCGTCAAAACTGATATTCAAACAATCTCATTTATTGTTTTATAAATGTATACAAACGTTCATATTTCCAAATATACAGAATTTATTATGGTGTCGAACTCAAAAACAAGTACCTATATAATTTCTATAACCGCGAGTGGTTTAAAGCTAAGCTAAGAGAACTAAACCAAAATTTTGCAAATACCAGGTGCCATTTAGTTCCGTTTTGTACTAAGAATAACCAAAATACCCTCACACACGAAAACAAATATGTATCTTCAAAATATATATTCTTATACATGGAAAATCACAATTTTTTCTAGTTATTAGGGGTTTTCCGATTTTAAGGAGTTATCATGGGAATATTTGAGAAACAACATTATTTGTTTAGGTTATGTGTTTAAATAAAATGAAAATTTTGACAAAAATGTAAAGTTATCTAAAGCATCTACGCTATAAAAGATATTTATTTTAAAATATGCTGCAGAGATTAATTATAACAAAATATACAAAATTCGTTCAATTATCAGATTAAAACTGAAATATTGTTATTGTCTATATAAAAAGTCACTAACGTCTGTTGTTTCCGAGAAGAAGTTTCTCTATTTCTAATACACCGGAAAACTAATGATATTTAAAATCATTGGAGAGAATACTCTAGCCAAGAATTTCGGTTTTGAACCAAAGTCCTGCAACAAAAACACATGTTTCAAGTATGGCACTTATTAATTTTATGAAATGTAAATCTTACTTGCGGTGGGCCAGCACCCTATTTCTATTTAGAAAACAAGTGAAATTTTAATAGAATTCCGGTAATGGGACAATTTGGACCAATAACTAAGCCTATTGTCTGTTTCAGAGGTGTTATAGGTATATTGAAAAATTGTTGTAATTTATCATTCATCTGTAAAAATGACACGTTGTCACGACAAATAGATATATTCAAATATTTTAATTTGTTACAATTTTAAGAAAACTAAATTGTTAATGAAATGTGTACCTGTAGAGTATTGTCATGTTTGAATCAACCAATTATATTTAACATGGCTTTACGCTCTAATTAATTCTAGTACTAATAATGAAAACAAGATGTAAATTCGAATTTTCTAATAAAGATAAGCATTTCGATACAAACGAAAAGTGCACTTCAATTATTGGTGTATAGGGTAACGAATAACAATACTAAAACAAATCATGATCATAATTGGCCTCGTGTTTAGTTTAATGCCACATTGCCAGTACTCTAATGATTCTTTTTATTAAATAGTACACTTTCAGCAAAACAATTTTACGTGTATTGACGAAATAATAACATAGGTAAAAAAAACTTCTTGAAATATTTATAATATTTGATGGCGAAACAATAAAACAATAGTGAAAAATATTAAAGTATTGTTGATCGTCACTAGAGGAGATAATAATAAATGATACTTTTACTTTCGCATTTGTTTTTATATCCGGTTAATTATTATTTTTTTAATATTAATAACCCTAGACACATTAAACACGTTATACTAAAGCTGGCTTAAGGGAGCTGGCAGTATACCCAATCAACGCTCCATTAATAATTTTGATTCATTACGCAACGCACACCAAACTCAAATTAAAAAAAACATAATAATAATATTTCAACCGAAGAATGCAAAGAATGAAAATCAAAAGGCAAAGAACGACCTTCTAAAAAGTAAGAACTTTTTATATATACATATAGGTAAAATTTGAATTATATATGAAAGGAAAAACTGGTTTAAAAACATGTATATAAATATGAAATAAAATTAAGAAGAAATTTATAATTAATTAGAAGAAATTAAAGAAAAAGAACGATTTCATTTCAATCTTTCATATATACGATTGTGGTAGTGTGATCGACTCACGAAAATCATGATAATTTATTTTTTTATTGAACAATATATGTATTTTGTTGTTGTTGTCGAGTTTATTGTACTTGAACTCGACAAAAGAAATAAGAATATAAATTCACTTTTATATTTTTTGAAGTATTTGTTACATTCACCCACAAAAAGAAATTTAAAATATTATAATGTACGAGTATATAAGAAAATTATAAGTGGATAAATAAAATAAGATTTTAACGCGAGTGTAATGAATAAAAAATATATAAAACTAATTGTTCATTGGCCGGAAGTTAATTATCTGACATACTGACTTGCTTTCTTTGAATACACATATAATATATATAACATTATCATCATCATCGCATGACCAACATCTGATGTGGTGCGCGCGTATTTAGATATTCTGTACTCGCGTGCATTCTGTATATACTCGTACTCGTATAATTGGTGTAATGTAAAAAAAAAATAAATTAATTGAAATAAAAAGATAAACTGGTTTTATTTTAGATTGATTACAAATAAGGTGGTGATAAGGTAGCAAGAAAAGTAAGATTAATTTCTCTAGCTTGTTTTTGTCTTTTTAAATAAAATAATAGTATATACAGTAATAATAATAAAACACCACAAATAAAGTAGAACATTTTACTTTCAAACAATATTTAGTTTAGGTAATGTGATGTGGTTAGAAAGCTTTAATTTATGATTATTGTTTGTTGTGACTTGTGACTGATGAGGAATCTTAATCCATTAATTAGTAGTGGATGTATTAATCAAGTTCGTGCTCTAAACTAGTTTAGCTAAACCTAATCATTGTTCAAGCCCAACCAACAAAAATATTTAAATTAAATATTACATGGTGTGGAGTGCATCCCAAACATAAAATTAAAAAATGAAATTCTTTAATAACTACACGTTATACACGTATATTTAATTTAATTGTGGTGGTTCCACATTAATACATTTTTTATCGCTATTGTTCAATCAAAAAATAACTAACCTAAGAAACCCTACGAGCGCATGTTATTCATTATATTTGAATTTACGGTAATGCAGATTTCGTACTTGCCGACAAATTCAAATTTACATCACATGTGCTTTTGTTAAATGATTAGTTGACACATGAAAGCGAAGGTGACTACATATTTAGAAAAAAATTCTAAAACAATGTGCAACTTGTTTAGTTTCGAGTTTCGAGGAACAAAGCGCATTATTTAGATATAAGTATAGTTTCTAAATTCATCATATAACGAACAAATTTACGGTCTAAAAAATTACAAGAAATTTCTTTTCTTCTTATAAGTATGTTTAATATTTAATGATCTTAATGAAAAATGATTTTTTTATTAATACAATAAAATACACATTTAAAGTAGAATGAATACAATTTAAATCATCAATTATAAAAAATTAAATAACTAATATAGGTAAGTATTAACCGTTTTTTATGCATACACGTTATACAAAATTACGATTGGTGAAAATTGTTCTACTTTATGTACATAATATTACATTTATTTTAATTATTTACTTATCATTCCAGGATATATACAATGCATAATTGATAAACAAGTTATAAAATTTCACTTTCTATATAGTAAATATTTTTTGTACTTTAATGTGAAAGTAAAAATTAACATGTTATTGTATATTTTTCAATATGGGTCATAAATAAATTATGTTGTTTGATAACGTGTGCTGCTGTGCTTATAGTGTTATAATTATGTATTGTTTTTGATGCGATGTGGTAATCGTTCTTTTGTACAAACATGGTTACTACAATAAAATTTAACTTTAAGGTTATGTTTTGTAATTTAATCGCAAGAACTTCATTTAAATATCGAATACCTCTTTTAAAAACCAATAACTCTTTTCGAATCCCTAACAATGATTGTTGAAAAAAATTTATAATAAACCAATCAAAGTGTCGGTTAAACAAACAACTATTTATGTTATAATCAAAACAATAAACAAAACAAACAAAATGCAGCTGCATAATGACAAGTCAAATTTCTAACCTATTAATGGATCTATTTTGTTAAAAGTCAAAAACAAAAACGAACAAAATAGACAATGATTTTAACTGTCTACGATCAAAAATCATAAAATCAATAATAATTTGGCCATCGATTTTATGAATAAAATGTTCTCATGAGTATTTGAAATGAGGGACTATACCAATTGGTGTTAATTTACGAGGTCATTGTTACCACTTGAGTACACACTTGAATAATTTCACTTAAGGATACTCATGTTTTTTTAAACAATATAATTATTATAACAATCAAAAAAATAATAATACAATTTCACCGCCACAATAATTATAAAGCGCAAAACAGAAATGACCTAAATTAACGTATAAGTTTTTGTGTAAATAGAATATGTATGTCAATGAAAAGTGAAAATTTGTCTCAGCTTAGGTTAAGAAGACGTTAAAATTGCGCATGAACCGGAACTAATCCCGCACATTTTATAAATCTAACCACACATTTTACTTTCTCCGATTTTTTTTTACTTTTCGAAATTACAATGAAATTATACACATACACACATAAATAAAAGGTATGCTCACCTGTTACAGGATAATTGGTAAATTAACAAATTTTAAATCCGGTTATTTGATAATTGGTTCGAAAGAAAATAAATTTTTGTCACATAAAAATTCACTTTCTATATTATTATTGTATTCACTAATCCTTTTCACACACTCGATCCTTTTTGAATTCACTGTATAATTCACTAAATGTACACAAAATTTATATTATAATCCATGCAATATGTCTTTATAATGTAATTAACACCAAAGAGCAGCGCAGCACATAAGAAAATATTAACGAGTTTACCTCAGCAAAGGTTCATAAATAAATGCGCCGGTAAATTGTATGTATCAGAATTTTATATTACGTGAAAGTTGTGACCCCTTTCTCTAGATCGGTTTTTTTATAACTTTTATTATTTTGGATTGGATGTGGTTTTTATTTGTATTTTGTTTTGTTTACGTTATTTGTAATACGTTTACAATTTACAAGACAAGTGTGTATAGGTAAGCTGTAATAATATCTATTTATCTACTCAAGTATTCAATTGTTTCTCATCCATCATTTCTTACATTTCATAATATGTAAATTTTATGTATCACCTTCGTACGTCATTCGCTTTATTGTATTATTTTTGTGTATATATCCGGAATTTAAGGATCTAAGTATAGACAGGTTATTAAAATTATTGCTTCACTAGCGAAAGTGAAATGGAATGTACTGAAACACGATTGTGTCTTTATGCGTGCGTATTACGAGTATGATTCATTCGTTTGTTTTTTGTATCGCTGTGAACTTTACGTGCGCTGTCTATATTACGTGCGCGTCTATCAATTGCATAATTCGATTTTATTTTCGGTAAAGCGGATGTTCGGTTTTAAAATTTCGGAACTGGTAAAACATTTATTTTTAATTATGTGGCGTTATAATTGATAACTAAATGAAAGTGAATATACTCAACATAATTTAAGCAATAAAAAATTAATTAGTTAATTAAGCTATGATTAATTCAATAGAAATTGGAAATTGTTTGATTAATGTACAAAAATGAATGATATAATTAACTTGTTCATAGGTCTTAGAGAATCACCTTCTCCCTTATCAGGTTTCATTTAATTTGAAACTGTATTGTTGTTTTACAAAGCTCCTGTGAATATTGAGTAAATGGGTAACGATCAGTCTATTAAAATTGGTGAACAGCTCACATTGAAGTACAGCTCACACAGTTCTCAAATTAACATTGAATATTCAAATAAATTAAAATGCCCTATGCATCATTAAACAACACACTGTGAGTAAAATGTATGATTTCAGATTAAAATAGAACATTCAGTTTAAAACAAAAGTTACAACAAAGAATAAAAATAAAAATTTTAATTAAACATTTAAAAAATTGTAAAATAGTTCTTCAGAATATTTTTGAAGTTGTATTTTGATAAATAAAAGCCAAAACGAAGTCATCGAATTAAGCCATCAAAGATGTGATGATGACAACCAATGATTTTGACAACCTATTTATGGGGTTGTTTTTAGTCTAAGGACTGGTGTTCTAATTCAAAAACTCATGGTTTCTAAAGGTCCTGCATAGCACATAAATTGACATATTTTCCAAAATGTAAGCTGAATCAATATGAAGTAAAAGGTTACCAGTAAAAGCCGCGCCAAGATAACCGAGCCACATTTTCATGGAATGGTAAATTTTGCTCATAATACCAGTCACTTTTCTTTAACAAAAAAAACAGTTTCAATTCTTTTTATATGTACAGCATAGTATGGATTCCAGACCGTTACAGCGTAGTGTAAGCTAAATAGAGTGAACATAAGGTATGAATATCTTTAAATTCACCTGACCATCGTTTAACAAATTGAAACATGGCATTCGCCTTCATAATAGAATTTTCAATATGCTTATTGAAACGGATTTCTTTTACGATGAAAATACATGATTTTGCATTTCTTAATATTTACGTATAGCGGAATTCGATCACACCACTCACTTAATCTATCTATATCTGCTTGAAGTTTCTTCGTATCTAGCATTCCATTAATGGTACGAAAATTATCACGTTATCAGCAAATATGAGCACGTTTGAATTTTAGATTATCTCGGTTATTCGGTCTATGAAAACAATAAAAATCCAGGGCCCGATGTGTGATCCTTGGGGAATACCAGACCTAACTTTAATAACGTTTGATTTCTCATTTCCGATTATTACAAATTGTAGCCGGTTTGATAGATATGATTTGAACTAATTTAAGTAATCGAGTGAAAACCCAAATTCGAATAAACTCCAGAGTACTTAATGATGACAGATATAATCAAATGCTTTACTGAAATCCGTGTACGCTACATCAACTTGATGTGGTCTTCTATCTCAATTAGTTAGTTATTTCACTGGTGAATTCAACCAGATTAGTCGATGTGGATCAGCAAAGCATAGATCCATGCTGGTTTATTGATATATGACGTAGATAGTAGTAGACTTAAAGTGGTTGCATATAATGCATACTTTCAGAGCTGGTATTGTTGTAGGTCAGATTAGCTGGGTATCCTTCAATTTCGCGTCTATTCCTAAATTATTTTCAAATTTATTTTGGATTTAATTTGATTTTTTCTTGAATTTGATCGAGAGACGACTTTTATTTTGATTTGAAATAAATTGCATGTTCTATGTTGTAGAGACGTAGTTTTGTTCGCTTCTAACCCAATTTGCTTTTACAAATTGGCTTTTACAAAGCAATGATCACAATTAGCTACGTGTTGTCTGATGAATTATCAGGTTCACTATTGGATGCCACAGTCACTACCAGGGAGGATGGGATATTTTTCATAGTATGACCAAGCTGTTAAATTATGTAGTCTGCCGCCAATTCTTAGTAGTTCATCCTTTAAGAATGGGGACAAGTTGTTGTCGGTTCTCCACAAATGTTTTAAATCTATGTGATTCTGATTTGATCCATGGAAGTACAATTTTTGAATCCGTTAATACGAGTACATATGTATCTTGGTAGTTCAAATGCGTTTAGTTATCTTTGCCATTAATCTAGACAAGAATAGCACCCCACACAATTCTAATCTTGGAATTGTTAGTTTGGGTTTTATTGGTGCGACTTTAGTTATTGAAATAAGTAAATAGGGAAATCCTCAACTTTCTTTGTTATCGTTATGGACGCAAAATATTACAGCTGCACAAACAGCTAATTGTTTTCTGGAGCATCGCAAAACCCATACAGTTTTATCGCCAAATTGGTAGTTCTTTCAAACTAATATTGGCACCATAGCCAAGGTGCCCTACAAGTACTATTTCGTTGTTATGTTTTTAGATTCTCGTTCATCCACGACCATGCTGGTTGGTGATAACCAAACGAAGGAATGAAATAATTATGACACTTCAGATAACAGTTACCTTTTGGTAACGGTTTCCAATTCCGGTCCATGTCGGATTCCTTGCAATGCCCAGAGTTTTTATTATTTCGTTTAAGGATAAAGGATTGATATTAATTCTTGTTTGAAGGTTGGTTTAATAAATTGAGGCTCTTGTAGTTGTTCGTTTTTGCGGATGCGTCAAAAACAATGCGTATAGTTTGTGGCTGCCGTGTTACTTTCTTTGATCAATTAAACTTCAATCGTCAATTTTACAGATTTATTTGTTGGGTGATAAGGTACTGGAGCTGTTTTTGCTGGTATTCAAACGAATTATCTTCATCATATTAGTCTTTCTTCAACTTTTCTTAAAGATTTAGAAAGAATCGTTGACAGATATATTCGAGACCACCACTTACCTCTCACCCCACTCAGTAGTCCTCAACATTCCTACAGAGTTGGCAAATCGAGTGAAACTGCTCTACATCAACTTGTTACAAGGATCAAAAGATCGCTTAATAATAAGTTTTTACGCGAGCACTTTACTAGATATTGGAGGTGGCTTGGTGGATAGTTCCTGACTTCTATGGAGTATATCTCAACTCCTAGACACAAAAAAATTAAAAAAAATTTCGTACTTGCTCCTTAAACAATCACCAATTGAACGATATGCACCGCTAGTTGGGCCAGCGAATAGTTCCTGAGTTCTATGAAATATATCTCAACTCCTACACATAGAAAAATGCTAAAAAATTCGCACATTCTCCTTAAACAATCACATATCGAACGATATGCACCGCTAGTTAGGCCAACGAATAATTCCTGATTTCTATGGACTTCTGAACTCATTTTAAATTCAAATAAGCATATAAATTATGATCAAATAATCCTCGACACTTTTATATTGTTAGTATAGTTGCCAGTAATTTTTTTATTTAATGTAATTTATTTAGGAGCTCAAAACGTTGTTCATGTTTTGAATGACGAGTCTAGTTTTATTTATAGAATTCCGTAAGCAAACTTTTATCACATGTTTTAAAAAATTTTAAAAGGGTTCTTAAAATTTTCATTTATTAAATTTTTGACATATAAATAGTATAAAGTATAAGGAGGGAGGCTATAATTATAATGAAATGTCGTAATAGTATAAATCGAATTAAATAGTATTACGATACGCACTTTCTTCTTCACAAAGGTTCAAATTATCCAACCAACATTTATTTTTTCTTGAATGCATAATTCTCCTTTATTTTGTTCAAACACCTGGAGATGTACGGAATATGTCTGTATTTTCCGATATCTCCCTGTTATAGAACGGCGCCTATTGCCATATTTGAGGCCTCCGTAGTCAGGTTGAAGGTTCATGCTAATTTTTACTTTCCTTAGCTGACTCACCTTAATTTGGCCATTTTCCCCTTTTATACGGTTTGTGAACGGTTTCGCTGCCGTTACAAAGTCCTTATTAAAACGCCTGTAATATTATGCCCAGTCGAGGAATAATTCTAGCGTTTTCAAATTCTCTGGATTTTTTAGATTTTAACTAGCAGCCACCTTCTTTCGATCGACCCTAACACCTTGTTTCATGAAGGAAGATATACCCTAGGAACTCGGTTTTGCGTTTTCCAGAATTCTGTTTTATCCTGGTTGACTCGCAGGTTATCTTTTCTAAGTTTCGAGAAAATTTTCTATTTGTTTTGTAGATGCTCTTCCTCTATAAATTCCTTTAACGCATCACAATTATCGGGATTATTGTCTGAAAAATTCATACTTCCCATTGATTGGTGAGAATGAGGTGTTTGGTATATCAGACTCATTTTTATTTGGTCGAATCCTAAAGTAAGATCGATTACGGCAAAGAACTTTGAATTACCAAGGTTTGCGATCATGTTAGAGATGTTCGGAATTGGGTAGGTACTCGTATCTGCGATGGTGACGGTATTCGGACGTTTGATGCCAATAACCATCCTGTATTTTGATGTACCGAAAGTGTTTAGTTCTTTCTTCACTATCCAGATTCGAATGCCGTATGTTCAATTTTCCAGAAGTATAGCAAATTGTTCCTCTATCTCGTTTTTCAAACTGACTGGATAGCAGAAGGATTTCTTTAGCCTGGTTCCTCTGTAAGTATTTTGATTTCAGCCCTCACAGTAGTATCTATATGTGTTTTTTACTGAACCAAAATGTGTTTAATATTTTGATGGCATTATATGGAGACTATGTTTTACTTTCGAGTTAAGGTTCATCTCTGTTTTCTATGTTATTTACCTGAGATGCTTAATTTTTGTGGAGTGGTATTTTAATATGTGAGAAGTGACAAGATATATTTTTCGATCAATAACGGCACCAAGTTCCTTCAATGTGTTTTCACCGATTATGACGCTGAAAGTTTTCGGCCGTTGTTTTAACCCCAATGATTTTAAAAAGTTCGTTCAACAAGTGCGTATTTATCCTCCTCTTCCTGAGTTTCTATATGGTAAACAATTCTGGTTGCTTCATTGTTCATTGTGATAGAAATTTTCTCTCTTGAATGGTTGTTGACCTTGTTTAATTTGTTGGATTGGTCGGTTTATGTTATTGATGTTTTGGTTCCACTTTGATATTCTGGTAATGATTGCTCCGAGATTCCGATGAGTTCAGGTTTGGTCGTGGGAAAATCTGGTATATTGTAGCTATTACTGTATTGTTGACATTCATTTTATGTGTCGCGAAGTTTCAAATGTTTAAGTTTTGAATTTCCAAGCAAGCCTCTGAAAACCTATGTAGTTTCTGAATAATCAGTCCCTGATATGATGAGCCAACAGCTCGGTCCCATGTTTCATGAAAACATTAATGTTTAATGGTATCAGTTGAATATTCTTCCATTTTAATTTCGTTGACGGTTAGCGAGAATTGGTGGTTGACATTTTTGTAGAATTCTTCCAATGTCAAGTTCCTTTGAGCCAGGTTACAAAGTTGATATTCCAGTGCCTTCATATGATGCTGTTTTTAGATAATAAAGCTGCACACAATGCGTTACTGAATCTTATGACCACTTCAAAATTGGTAGTTCTTTCAAACTAATATTGGCACCATAGCCAAGGCGCCCTACAAGTACCATTGTAAAAACTGTACTACTGTAAAAAATTTTTAAGCCTTCTCTGTCGTCTCTGTAATAATAATTTCAAGGGCATGTGGGTGCGGCTCTTAGTAGTATTGTGGAAAATGCGATAGCCAATGCTTTAGTATATAAAGTGGGTTCACATCAACGGCAGCACCTTAAAATAATAAAATAATAAGAAAGCTATTAAAAACTACATTCATTATCTAGCTTTGCGCAAATAGCTTACTTCATCCACCTGTTGGAAGGCGAAGTACTTTATTTATGAATCTAACCTGTGCGGTTAACAAAGTTAAATTTGAAAAAAGACAAGCAACGTATTTTGATCGCTATTACTGGTCACGGCCATTTACAACGAATGGGGCTTGTTCCAGATTCCTTGTGTAACGACTACTTTGAGGGACACGTCGATTTGACATTCACTTTGTTGGCAGTTGCCCAACTTTCGAGGTAGTTTGGTCCCAGTTTCACAACTATAAATCTTTGAATCTATCTTATGAAGTGTGCCAGAGCAGCCGAAGGGCATTTGAATGATCTTTTACAATATATGCATGCAATTGTGTAGTAGTGTGTACATTTTTTTGAAAACCCGGCACGAGCTGGAGTTACAAGCCGAACTAGCATGTCCTTTGCGCAGGCAGTTGAAGCACAACCTCTTTTCTCGGACGAGATTTGCATTTTCCTCAAATATAAGAGGCTTGAATTGATCGCACTACATGGAAATCATCTCCAGTGATTGTTGTTGGGTGTTAAAGAAATCGATAAGATCCGTATGATGAACAATGTGGTCGGGTTAATTACACCTTACAGTCCAGTCAGCAAGTACAGCTGTAGAAAGTTGGAACCTTGATTCGAGGCAGCTTTGTATCGAGCGAATGCTGTGTTTGGGCTGGTTTGACATCATCTTGCGTGTTCTTGATGGTGGCTGATAATTGTGTCTTTACGGTTTTGAAGTTTGAGATTAGGATGAGGTAAAACCTTCCGCTTAAGTGCGTTTACGGTATTCCCTCTCGAGTTCCGAATTACCACACACGACCCCAATCTGGTCTTGTGCATCGCAAAATTACTTGTAACGGGACGCCACGTGATCGATCTGCCATTGTACGAATTCTTCACTTATTCCTGGTGTATTATTTGTGACCTCTTTGCTCTTTCGAGGACCCGCTGCAAGCGTCGCTGCTTTAAGCGTGTTGGCATTATGTTAACTCTAATTGGCACTGTTGAATCACTATTTTCACTGGTTAAGACGCGAACGGAATACCGAAATGCTAAACTTCTTTACCCATGAGGATTTTTTGTTGCGACACGACACGAGAATCCGAATGAATACTAAATGACACGATGATTTCGAAATGCGAATAAGAATACTTAATATATTAATACTTAATTTATAATACTTAATTTATTAAGTTTTGATTTGTTGTTTTGTTGAATCGTCCGTGCTACTCGAAAGAAGGTTAGTGCAAGAGATTTTTCACATGGATGTGTCTATTTTGACAAGCACATAATGTTGTTGTCCGATGTTGGTGTTTTATTTAGGGTTGCTCGACGTCTGGTTATGGGGTTACTCAATAGGTGTCATTTCCGGTTGTCGTGCAGATATTTGGTGTCCTCTCAAAAATTAGGAATTTTGCTGAATCTATAAATTTATCCAATATATTACCATTGAGTTAGGTACTTTAGTATTAAAAAATTTTATTACATAAAAAATGTAAGATTTTTCTAACTTAATTCTAAGTTAATTACTAATCTAATTTTCACTTGGATTGAGACTAAATGAACTAGAATAGGGAGCCCTAGACCATAATTACTATTTTTGGAATAATCACCACAAGTCAATTGCGATTAAACAATTGACTGCCTGAAATGAGGAGTTTTCAAGACACCAATTCAACTGCATGTACCTAGGTGTGACTAAACACTTTTGTTACGATACTGGCATACCCCAACAACGTTAAAACTAGTGAAACGTAATTGTAGCTCGATTGATCAATGTAATAAACTGTTAATTATATGTTTTTTGCGGTTACGTACGACAAGTGTGTTTCGTACATAATATTGTTGTGATAATGCTGTCTTCTGCTAAATACAATAAGCAACAATAAAATCACGTAAAATTCTGTCACTCGTTATAAATTTCTATTACACACGATATTAAATTACGAAAACAATAGTTTTTTTAAACAAATTTTTACTACTTTTATGCCACCAACGCTACTAAAATGGAGAAAGTGTTTTTTTGTTTTAATTGCATTTTATAGTACCAACTACATTATACAAATATTGTCATCGTATCAACCAAACGGGGTGGGTTTTTACAAACAGTTCTATCTCTTTCTCCATGACATTTCATATTGTGATATCATCTAATTTCAATAAATTTTATCATATTTTGTCATCGCAGCAATCGCGTTTGTTGAAACTAAACAAACCGGAACGGTGGTTTATATACAACGGCAACCAAAATACATAAGATAAACGAATAATAGTTTTTGGTTTCCAGTTGTATGTACTCGAGCTCGTATAATATTGTAAGCTGCATGAAAGTGTAAGAAGTAATAATATCATAAGCACAGCAAAACAACTGAACTGTACGACTACGAGTACGAGTATATGTATTAGAGAGTAATTTCATATAGTTTTTTTTGTTTTGTTTTAATTTTGTTTTACAAATCTGTTATAATCACTATTTTTTATTATGTACTCTTATATGGTATGGTGGTAATAGATGTTGCTTTTAAATGTGAACTAGTACATACCATACAGTTTTTGGAGAAATTTTAATTACAGGTAATAAATTATTGTGGATTTATCATTTTGTGTTGATTCATTTAAAGATATTCTACTTGTCGTTTCATGAAAAGCAAGGGAAACTTAATGTTGGCACGACATATTTTCCCAGATTAACAAGTCGGTATCGTGCAGATGCAACTTCTAATAGCAACGACAAATGAAACAATATTCTTTAACAAGTTACCAAATATAACCATTTCCTTTGCGCTATTGCGTAAACGAAAATATATCTTACTGTTTTTCAATTATCGTATTCTATAGTTGCATACGAGTAACAAGAAAACTTAAACCTGAAAAGCCATTAGTAAAAATATCATGTTTTTAGGATAAGGCCTTAAGAGTTTTGGTAACATCATCTATTAAATAACCTATATACATACCCATACTATACCTATTGGGGGTCATTTGGAAGCTTTCATCCCATATAACTGATGTCCTAAGTGCCACGATAACTGAGTTATGATTTTAATTACCCAACATCTCGCATTTAAATGGTCATAACTTTTTTGTTTGTAGTCGTAAAGATACAAAATAACTTTTATTGTATTCTTTTATTCTACATATAACTTTTATTATATGGAATGAAACCTTCCAAATGACCCCTTAATGTGCCAAACAATTTTATCGGTCCACGCGCCATCACCCTGTATAGGACAGACGGGTTCATTTTTTCTCTTACCCTATTTCATTTTCCGTAATTAGATTTTCTGCCACAGGTGTCACTCTTTGGTCGTTTTTTCGAATTTCAAAATAAAACAAACTGTGAAAGTTCATGATTTTTGGTTGTCAAAGTGTCATCTGCCAACTTCCAAGTAAATTAATAAAAATATTTTTTTTAATTTATTGCCATAATTGTAATTTATAATAATTATTTTTTAGGCAATTTTGCGTTTGCAGAGATATTACAATTGTATTTTCGTATGCCCACATCATAAAAAAAATGTATAAATGCGATCGGTGTGAAGTTGTGATAATTTGTCTAACAAATTCTAGATTTACGATATGCGTTCAAATATTAAATAAATAAATCTTATCAAATATGAAGTGTGAGCCATCCCATTCGTATTACATTATATGAATTTATTCTATTTCTAGACATTCTTCAGACGAGCCCAACCCTTTTTATCGGAATAACACATGTAAATTTAGATAGGCCCGGGTATTCCCTGTCCATTTATACTATTAGTTATGCCTACATAGCTCTTGATAAGATTTATTAATAATTCCATTGATAGTTTAATTGCACTTGTTAATATTTGAACGCACACTTTCATAAATTTAAAATTTGGTAGAAAAATTAACAAATGTGGTAAGAACGACACAACGGTCAAATGCGTTTGACCCAATTTTACTCGTTTACTATAGGCGGAATTTCCTCGAACTTCATCATCTACTAAAGTATTATGATGCCGACACATTAAATATCCTAAATTCTGGCAATCTTCCTGAACACAAATTATCTGCTTGCGGTTTCTTTACTGGTGCAGATGAGAATACAGAACAGAGTGATCAAAGCATTGCTGATTGTTTAAAAGTGATGAAACTGAGAGCAACAAAGATAATAATGGCCAAAATTTAATCGTCCATGAGGGCTGCTACATACAAGATTTTTACATGACGCGTATAAATTCAAATGTTTAGGGACACGTAAATCGCTTGAATGCCGTTGTCTAAGTATCACAGTAGCGAGGCTCTGCAACCTTCAATTAGAGCAATCATCCTGAGATCAACAATTATCTTTTTGAGGTTTGTTTACTGGTCCGATAAAAATTCAATAATTTTTCACTTAACATAATTATATTTTAGGTCGTAGAGGGGGATGCAAATTTTAGTGATCGAAACATTACTGATTGTGCAAAAGTTAAGAAACCGAGAGGGACAAATAAAACAATCGTCGAAACTTATAAACGTGACTGGAAAAATTGTAATAGATATTTACTTGTGCTTGGAGTTTGCTTGAACATACTAGATTTGAATATGGGTCGTCCCCGTTATGTGAGCGGCCAAATTGTTGGTTGGCATTTGAGGAATCTTTATCGCTCGAACGCTACCTTCTGCGTTACTACCGGAAAAATTCGATGGCCAGGCAAACTATAATTTAGCGCCACTACAAATTAGCGCTTTAGCAATAGATTCACCACTACAGCCATGCGAGTTGTCCGTGTTCCTATTGTTTAAATGGTAAGCATTTACAAACTCAGAAATTACGGATTTGTGATTTCAATGCATGGAGATGCAGGAAAAGCGGACGATGTTTTGACCCAATTTAGGCGGATCTTTATTCAAAATTAAATAACCATTTAGAATTGGCTAAATAACCATTTAGAATTGGCCAGAAAGAAACTTTCGATTAGAAAAATCTCATCCATAAAGACTCTCGATAATGCATACAGCACTACGTTTTGTGATCCAGAGTAAAATCGAAACCCTGCAGTTTCAAGCTCGAACGCGCTATAAGACTGCCTGCGTGAGCTCCTTTTAGCTCATAAGCCATTTAAGACTTGCGGGATTAGAAATTTCTTTACGCTCAACATAGCAGCTAAACACTCTAAGCCGGTTAAATAAAAATAGAGGAAGTGATTGAGATTGACCAAATTGTTTTGAATTAGAATTTGGAAAAGATACGAGAATTAGAATTTGGAAAAGATCCGGGTGCTGGCTTGTTGACCAGTACAAAGAATTTGATTAAAATTTATTGTTTGGTTTTCGAAATTTAAATTAGGAAATTGTTGTAACAACGCATTCCTTATTGCTGGATCTACAAAACTATTATTATTACCATTATACCATATGGTTTGTTGAGAAAAAACAGATTACACATCCGAAAATTCATCCTCTGAAAAAAAAACAAACATTCTACTTTAAGCCATCATTATTAATACAATTATTAATATGTGTCTGTAATAACTAAGCCTCCTTAAGGGCACTAAGGCAGGTAGTTTGATAATGCTTATTAGCATTAGATAATCTTTCTATGCTCATAATTACGTGGTTTAGTCTTGTCTTGGTCCGAATAAAATTATTGTCGTCATGATCTACAGTCTTTTGAATAACAACCCATTCACGAAAATCACTTATGTTAACCAAACATTTTCTAATCCCCCTATCAGGAAGCTGCCGCGAATTATTAGCTTCTTCATTCACCTAATTTTTAAGAATATCAAATTTAGCTGATGGATTTCCATCTTTATTTCTAATTAAACACTCAACCGTAAATTCGTCCGGCATTAACAATTTTAAAGAAATTGAATCCATTATCATAAAATCAAATGTAAAATAAATAATAATATTTATGTACAATATGTAATGACGTAATATTTAAAAGGTGTGAATTATATTTACAAGCGAAAATTTCAAAAAAATTTGATTCGTTAAAAGTAACCAAATTAAACTATTCTAACCACAAAAATTGCAAAAAAATACCTCAGTAAAAAATCCTTACACGAATGAAATAATATGTATTTATAACCCCTATGCGATGTTAAAATTTAAATTAAATATTCAATAACGACAAACATCAAAACAATTTAATTAAATATCCAAAATTTTACAAAATACTGAAAAAAATTATTTTACTCGTAGATACATATGTTTAAAATAATAAAAAAAAATATAATAATTAATTGGGTTTGTTCAGTACACCTAGAATACTAATACTTTAAAAATTTTGCAATATGCCGGTATTTTATGCCGAGGGTTCCAATCTTTAACTTAAGATGGCGGTATCACTGCACATAGAATACTAATGACCTCATTGATTTAACAATTTTTGTATATGCAATATAATCAGGCAATATAATCAAATAAATTATACTTTTTGTTTGTATAATATGTTTTACGTCAAACGTAAATCACGGTAAAAATACAAAAATAAAAATCTATTGTACAATAATATCAAATAAAAATTATCTTAATTGGTAAGAATTAATTTATTATTTTATTCCGTTTAACTCCTAAATCTTCTATACTTTTTACGAACTATACTGCCATCTACAGTTTAGAAAAAAAACTGTAGACATAAATTTGATGACGTATCAAGCAATAACCTGTATAAATGTATTTACGCAATTTGTTAAATAAAATTGATAAATTTAGATATCGTGAATCATCAGACAATGGTTATTCCTTGGCAAAGAACAGAAACTAATCAATGAAAAAATATTTTGTGCTTTCATCTTTATCCTGAGGTCGATATATTTCGGGATTCTATCCGCAAAATTAAAATAAATTACTAGCATAATTACATCCTTCCAATTTGTGTGTGAAGTTAGCCCCGCCCCGTTTTATATTACGTTTTATTCCAAATACACTTCACATGTGAAGTTAGCCCTGAATTTTATTACATAAAAAATAAAAATATTTATTAAAATTTTACACACAATAATTATTACTAACATATGATATGAAATAAATAAAATAAGTCTAATAATTTAATAAAATGAAGTAAGATAAAAAATTTAAATTGGTCATAAAATAATAAATTTGTCAGATTATGATAATTTGGTTATAAGACTCATACCTCACATTTAGCACAATACGAAAAAAACGTAACGTTGCAACTTATCGAAATTAGGCTCCGGGTAAAATATTTACATGTAATTCAGTTTCGTCCAATAATAACATTTTCATTTGTCATGCAGAAGTAGTAATTTATCAGATCAGAGTTATATGGTTTTAAAATAGCCAGATCCATGCCAAAAGTGAGGTATGCGTCTGGCCATCTTATAACCATATAGCCCTAATCCGACAGTTTACTACTTTTTATGATAAATTAAAATGTTATTATTGGTCGAAACTGTATTACATGTAAATATTTTGCTCGGAGCCTAATTTTGCTAGATTTTTTCGTACTTTGCTAAATGTGTCATATGAGTCTGTTCGTCTTATAACCAAATTATCATAATCTGACAAATGTATGATTTCTATGGCCAATTTAAAAATCTCATTTTACTTCATTTTATTAAATTATTATGTTAGTAAGTGTGTTACACTGTATTCCGTCTTCCATCAAAAAGCATTCCAGAGTTTATTCGCATTTGGGTTTTCACTCGATTCCATAAATTGGTTCAAGTCTTATCTATCAAACCGGCAACAATTTGTAATAATGGGAAATGAGAAATCAAACGTTATTAAAGATACGTCTGGTGTTCCCCAAGGATCACACATTGGGCCGTGGACATTTAATGTTTTTATAGATCGAATAACCGAGATAATCTAAAATTCAAACGTGCTCACATTAATGGAATGCTAGATACGAAGAAACTTCAAGCAGATATAGATAGATTAAGTGAGTGGTGTAATCGAAACTCGGTTTGCTTAAATATTAAGAAATGCAAAATCATGTCTTTTCATCGCAAGAGAAATTCGTTAATTACTTCATACAAAGTCAGTAACGAAGTATTGCAAAGGGTCGATGAGATCATAGATTTAGGTGTTACATTTGTTGAAAAGGCCAGGACGAAAGCGAATGCCATGTTTGGATTTGTTAAAAGATGGACAGGTGAATTTAAAGATATTCAAACCGTTGGTTCACTATATTTCGCTTACTTTCGATCTCAACTGGAATGCGCTGTATCTGTCTGGAATCCATACTATGCTGTACACATTAAAAGAATTGAAATCATTCAAAAGAAGTTTCTGAGTTAAAGAAAAGTAATTGGGATTACGATCACAATTTACCATTCCATGAAAATGTAGCTCAGTTACCTACGTACTCAACAAGATGCAAGAATTACAAAATATGCACGCTTGAAAATAGACGTCTTTTCTTGTGCGCTGCTTTTATTGGTAACGTTTAGCGTGGTCATGTTTGGTCCATCTTTTAACAAATCCAAACATGGCATTCACTTTCGTAATACAATTTTCAATATGCCTATTGAAACTGGACTTTACAACAAATGTAACACCTAAATCTATAATCTCATTGACTCTTTGGAATACTTCAATGTTGACTTTGTATGAAGCAATTACCGGATTTCTCTTACGATGGAAAGACATTATTTTGCATTTCTTAATATTAAGTAAATCGAGTTTCGATCACACCACTCACTTAATCTATCGATGTCTTCTTGAAGTTTCTTCGTATCTAGCATTCCATTAACAATTCGAAAAATATTCATGTCATCAGCAAATATGAGACGTTTGAGTTTTTGATTATCTCGGTTATTTGATCTATAAAAACAATTAATATCCACGGCCCGATGTGAGATCCTTGGGGAACACCAGACGTAACTTAATAATATTTGATTTCTCATTTCCCATTATTACAAATTGTCGCCGGTTTGATAGATAAGATTTGAACCAGTTTATGGAATCGAGTGAAAACCCAAATGCGAATAAACTATGGGGTGCTCTTTGATGGCAGACGGAATCAAATGCTTTACTGAAGTCCGTGTACGCTACTGGTGAATAACCAGATTAGTTGATGTGGATCGAGTAGACATGAATCCGTGCTGGTTTATTGATATATGACGTGCAATTGTAGATTTAAAGTTGTTGCATAATACTAATTCAAACAATTTCGGAATTGATGATGTAGTTGATATTCCTCTGTAGCATGTAACATCATCTCGTTTACCCGATTTAAAAATTGGTGCTTTTTTTGAAATTTTTCTTTCCCGGTGCTTAAGAAGTGGTTGAATAGGTAACATAATGGAATTGCTAAAATGTCAGCGTACTCCTTCAGAATAGGAGAGGGAATATTGTCAAGATCACAACCGTCTCCAAATCCCTTTAAAACCGATAAAATGTTATCCTCAAAGATAGCAGAAGCAGTTATTGATACGTTGTTATAGCTGTGTTGTTCGTACAACGGTTAGTTTATAGACTGGTTGATAAAACGTCACGAACATGTCAGCTATATCTTAAGAGTTGGAGGAGCTGGTATTGTTATAGGTCATATTAGCAGAGTATCCTTCAATTTCGCTTTTATTCCTAAAGTATTAGTGTTACTTTGTTTTAATTTCACGGATAGAATCCGGGGTAACTTTACATACATTTTACTAGAAGGACGCATTTGTTAAATTAGGCGCTCTCGCATCGCCCTTGTTTGAGACAAATACCAATACCGTTTCACAGCACTTAAAGAAACAACTTCGAGAGTTAAAATTGGTGCTGGATTTAAAAGAAATACATTTCAAAGTAGCACAAACAGTGTGAGTTTAATTAATAAACCTTAAATATATTACCGAGCTCCTAAAAATCATTTAGACATTCTTCTGCAATGTAATAAAACAGTAAACACACAATAATACTATTCATTCCTTATACATACAGTGCTGGGAAAAAAAATTGGACATTTGATTGCAAATTGGAGTCTTTTTTTGCTAAAATTACAAAACTTTTGAAAGCAATTGGATTATTGTTTCATTTTAGATACATGTATGGCGTAATTTTTTGAAAAAAATAATTTACCTGAAATTTAGGGGAAAAACCTCGAAAAATGCCAAAATACTCAAAATACGTTGATTGGAGTTAAAGTAATAGAATAATTTAAGCACCTATTTTTTAATTTTAGTTTTGTTTTTTATTGATTTATAGAAGTTCTATCTTTAATATTAATATTTTGTTGGACCGCTTTTTGTTTTTATTACACCGGTACAACCCCGCAATTGATGTGCAAAAAAATTGGTCAAGCAATTATTTTATTTTACGCCTACCGTTCTTGGCCCTCATTAGGGTGCATATGTTTTTGTGCCTGTAATTTTTTTTTTGAGTATAAATAGTGCATATTTTGTAAGATTAAGTTATTCTGCAAGTGACCCTAGTCAAATAAAGAATAAAGTGCAATTTTAGTTTTAAAAAATGGGAAAAGTTTGTGAGCAGCGTAAAAGCAATATGTTGATTTTAGCGCAAGAAAATTTAACCACGCGTGAAATAGCAGAAAGATTAAACATTCCTAAAAGTACTGTCGCGTGGAATATTAAAAAAATGCAAGAGATGGGCAGTACACAAAGAAAGAAAGGCTCTGGAATGCCCAGAAAGACAACGCCAGTGGAAGATCCTTTCATAATGTTACCATGTCGTTGGAACCGTTTTAAAACTTCATCGGACATAAGACGAGATGTTGAGCGATCAACGAGAAAAAAATTTCAGCCAGCTTAGTGAGAAAAAGAATTGTTAAAGCTGGTTTAAGAGCACTTAAATCAGTCCAGAAGCCTGAGTTCACATAACTAGTGAAAAAAAAAACGTTTGTTATGGGCCCAGGAGCATGTTTCTTGGACTCAAGAGATGTGGAATGATGTGATTTTCTCCGATGAATCAAAATTCAAGGTGCATGTTGGAGATGGAAGAATTCTCGTAAGAAGAAAACCGGGCCAGAGGTTTAGCAACGAATGTCTTTTAAGTCTTTGAAAGAATTATGGTCTGGGGATGCTTTTCTGGAAATGAAACCGGTCGATTGGGCTTCCTTAGTTCCAGCATTACAGTAGCTATTTATCTGCAGGTCCTACACAACGAATTTGAGCCTTCTGTGTTAATGCTTTTTGGCGAGACTTGCAAATTTATTTTTCAATAGGATAACACTCCGTGCCATACCGCCAAAGTTGTGGGTTATTAATTTTGAATTGTAGATAGAAAAATTGCCTTTTAGATAAACATAAATAATTTGTTAAAAACTTGTTTTTTTTCTTATCTCTTCATTTAAAGATAAAAAAGTACTTCGAAGAACGAAGTATCGATGTGTTGAGTTGGCCCCCGTTTAGTCCAGACTTAAATCCAATTGAAAATATTTGGCCTATAATGAAGCTAGAAGTAGCAAGAAAGCGCGCGGAATCGATTCAAGCTTTAAAAAGTTTGTTTAAATCCATACCTCCTACGACTTTGAAGAATTTATCAAATTCAATGAATCGGAGGTGTATCGCTGTAATAAAAATAAATGGCGATCCAACAAAATATTAATATTAAAGCTAGAACTTCTATAAATCAATAAAAGACAAAAAAAATAATAAAAAATAGGTGTTTAATTTATTCCATTACTTTAACTACAATCAACGTATTTTGAATATTTTGGCATTTTTCGGGGTTTTTCCGAAATAATCCAATTGCTTTCAAAAGTTTTGTAATTTCAGCAAAAGAGACTCCAATTTGCAATCAAATATGTTTGCCCAATTTTTTTTCCCCAGCACTGTATGTGATCTTCGACCATTTATATAAACAATTAATAAAACTTATGTTGCGATCATTTATCTATCTGCCTATTAAGTACGATATGCGATGCGAACGAAGAAAGCTTAAAAAATATTATTTCATTCACAATAACAAACCGTGGCCATAAAATTAGAAAATATCCATCCAACAAGTGATTTAATGATTTTTGTTTATCATCTTTGCGCTTTCATCTTTATATAGTTATGATGCTTACCAGCATACTTAACGATAGATGATGAATAGTAGCCTTGTATGTAGTAGTACAATATAGTTCGTAGTAGCCATTAAATTATATAATGATTGAAGCTACTTTGGGAATGACCTTCAAATATGGCGTGGTCATTACATGTCTTACCTTCTTCACTGTAAAGGAAATTGTGTGACTACCAAAAAAAATTTTATCGAAGTTATTTCAACTTTTGAATAAAATACAAAATATTTATGTTCGCTCCACTGTTATGTTCAAACATCGAAGAAACTCGGAACCATTCTTCCGTATTTCCGTCTTATTTATAAATCCTCGCTCTTACAACCACTTGGGTTTTTCTTAAATTTTAAAATCCCTTTGGAAATGGAGTACGAATAAATTGCGGAAGCGTTTTGTTATACAATTGTTCCATAATGAATGAATGAATTTGTAAGAAGTAACAGATTGTTGTCGTCCATTACCTTATCCAAGTGTGGTGCAGGTAGACATTCGTTAATTATGAATAAACCAATCTATATCACTTTTATGTGATAGGGGTAATAATATGCTAAAATAATTATGTAGCTTACACATGTTTTCATGACACATAAATCAACCAACCGCATTATAAAATCAGACATGCTGAGTACTAATTAATGAATTATTTCACACTTATATAAGTACATATGTACATAAATTTTTATGAATCTACTTTCTTCTTTGTGCGGTTTCTTCAGAGCTTTAATCAAAAAATTGTTGTGATATACATATATGAGCCGTCATTTTCAAAAAATCAAGTTAATGATAAAATTTCCAATCAATAATATAAGTATCCAGAGATAACAAATACAAGTAAATCTTCTCGAAAAATTGGTATCAATATTTGTAAACATGTTAAAACTCAAACCCTTTAAATAGCTTGATTTGATGCTATTAAATTACTAATTGCATCATAATTACAACACATAACCGGTGGCTATATATTGTAGCGTAAACTATACAACTTGAATAAGCACTAATACCCTCTTCGAATTGCCAGGCAATGTAAAATACTTGTTCTGTTTGAAATCTCCGATGTCTATAAATGACTTATTTCTCTGTGATGTTGTAGACTTTCCACCTCTTTCGTAGTCTATAGTAAATTCATAACAGTGTACTCCATTCACTAAAGGTATACACAGAATCCACGATACAGCGACAACGCCTGTTTAAATTAAAATACACATAAAGCATAAGCTGCTAACACAACCAATGTCGCTGGTGACGGCGACACTGTCGCCAAATTTTTTTTAGAATTTATTTCATGAGATCATTATGTTGGTATCTAATTTTTTAGAACTATTATTAAATGAATTTCAACCAAATCAGAAGGTTGGTCTGCTAAACCCAATAATTGATGAGGCCAGAAAATATATTAAAATAGTTAAAAGATTAATTTATAATGTTGCGCATGGAAAATGTCATATAGAAGGTTTGTTTTGTAACAGAGATACGCATGCAACACAAATAAAATTTGCGGCTGAATCTCAAGCATTTATTTTCAATTTTTTTACAAAATGTATGTGCTTATTAGATTGTTTTGAAATTTTAATTTGACCTATCAATAGATACCGATAATTATACGAGGGCGTAGTGAGACGTCTGGTAAAATTGCGACAGAGGGCGCCACAATCTCAAATCCCAGATGTTATGTGTCAATACCATCTATCACTATACCAAATTTAGTTTATTATTTTCAGACAGATCTGTCATTTAGTTCAATTTTGACAGTCATTGAAAACAGATAACTCATTGTTTTTTTTTTCAAACATGGAAAGAAGTGAATTTCGTCTGTTATTGAAACATTATTTTTTGCGTGGAAAAACCATTACGCAAACCAAAACAAAGCTTGATAAATATTATGGGGGACTCTTCACCATCGATTAAAATGATTCACAAGTGGTTTACTGAGTTTCATTGTGGTCGTACAAGCACAACTAATGCCGAACGTTCAGGACGCCCAAATGAAGTCACCACACCAAAAATGGTTGACAAAATCCATAATACGGTACTGCAAGACCGCAGAGTGAAAGTGCGCGAGATAGCTGAGATAGTAGGCATCTTAGATGAACGTATGCGCAATATACACGAACATTTGAATATGAAAAAGCTATCCGTGCGTTGGATGCCGCGTTTGCTTACAATCAACCAAAAACGCACACGTGTGACAACTTCAGAGGCAGGTTTGGCAATGTTCAAGGGAAATAAAAAGGAGTTTTTGCGTCGTTTCATAACTGTGGGTGAAAGATGAATCCATCACTATACGCCGGAGACCAAAGAACAGTCTAAACAGTGGATTTCTACTGGCGAATCTGCATCGAAGAAGGCTAAGGCGGTTTTATCGGCCAACAAGGTCATGGCCACAGTTTTTGGTATGTACGCGGCATAATCCACACTACAACTGCACATCCTACAACTTACCCAATAAATACAATTTGTAAATTAAATAATCAATATAATACTACATTACAAAATCATCAAAAACTTTCAATATATTATTTATTTATTTTATGTATGCGACATAATCCACACCGATTACCTTCAAAAGAGGAGAACAGTCAACGGCAAATATTACTGCAACTTATTGGACCGTTTCAACGACATTTTAAAAGAAATACGACAGCGTTTGGCGAAGGAAAAAGTTCATTTCATCAAGACAATGCACGGATGCACACGTGTGTAGTTGCCATGGCCAAAATCCATGAATCCATATTCTCCAGACTTAGCCCCATGCGACTATTTCCTGTTTCCGAACTTGAAGAAATGGCTCGGCGGAAAGAGATTTGGCTCTAATGTGGAGATCATCGATGCAATAAACGCCTATTTTGCAGGGTTGGAGAAATCGTATTATTCGGAGGGGATCAAAAAATTGGAAAAACGTTGGACTAAGGTATCGAGCTAAAAAGCGACTTCATTTTTACCAGACTTCTCACTTCGCCCTCGTAGTTAGTTAATATGAATAAAAGGTTTGGCATGCTTGAATAACTGTTTAAAGACAATTATAAAGAGTGGGCCATCTATTGGTTTGTTTTCAAATCATAGACTATGGCAACTCTTTTTGAACGATTTGCTTGAAATTTTGACAGCTCATGTCTTGACAGTCATGTTTTCGCTTGAGGAGCGTTCTGAAATATTGAAAACTTTTTCACAAAGTCAGTGTTGTGTAGCCGAAACCGTGCGAATTTTGAAAATAAATATGAGCCGTGAAAGAGCGCCAAGCGGAACCACTGTAGTGAAATTAGTGAAGAAAGTTCATGAGAATAGCTTAATTTTGGATGACAGAAGTGGTTTTCGAGCACCGACATTACACGCGACCAAGACTATTGCGGCTGTGGTCCTTAGTGCAGCACTTAATCTATCGACCTCAACTCGACGCCGATCGCAGCAACTGGCCATTATAGTCGCACCAGTCTGAGAAGAATACAACACTCAATCGGACTGCAAGATATTCGATGGGCCTCAAGATATTCGATTGTTTCGCCAAGATTTTCCTAGATTTCATGGCGAAATATTTTTAATACAGTGATAGCTTTGAAGTTTGATAAACTTTAGATTTTAGTGAGCAACTCCTAAGGTCACACCGTACGTCTTTAACGCTCATGGGCAGTTCAATCAAGTCCAATAACGAACTATGTTCAAAGTATTTGTGAAGTTATATTCAACTACCTTATTTTGCACCATACAATTATAAAAACTGAAAATATTCTACAAAATTCGGGATCATTTCTGATGGTTGGGTTTTTATTTCAGAGGAAAAAAGTTCATTTTCAAGTTTCATCTTATAATTCTTATCCGTTCATTGTTTCTCGATTCAGTTTTATTCTCCCATTTGTTGAAGGCGCGGTAAACGTTATTTGTTATCATCGTCAGGCCTACACTATTTTTTTTTCTCCAGTACTAATGTACTAAATAAATTTACTAAATTCATTTGAGTTGACCTAATAATGTATTTTTATACGAGCATATAATGGGGGTTAACACATCCACGTTAAAGCCGGTGGCGAGTGTTGTAATCATTGGTGACATTGATTTTGAATTTGTTACCGTATAAAAATGCCTGGTTCAAATATATTTTATGGTAACAAATTCATTTTGGTGGTTTTCACTCAAAACTAATTTTAAATAAGTTAGGATTTCTTTAGAGGAAATGTTAAAGAAGAAATTAATAATTGCTATAAAATAAAAATAAGATACTAAAAAAAATTAAGTAAATTAAAAAATGTTACTGAGGGAAACATAATTGACGATCGAAGCAACACGAATTCCATCTACCGGATTTTCAATAAACTTCGATATCTACAAATGTTGACATTTATGCTTCATGCATAAAGAAAGTAAACAATACATCATTCGCGGTGATTAATACGTTTTGTTGTGCTAGTTTGGCTTGGTGCAATTTTGTTTAAAATTATAAATTAATACATTGCATTACATTACATTACATTCATTCATTTTTATTTAATTAGTGATATTGTGACATATCGTAACACATCGCCTGAAAAGTTCCCGGTCTAACATAATTTCCTTATTTCGATGCGATATTTCTACAAAAAAAGAAAGATTTATCTTTGTCGTCAAAATAAGCTTTAGTTTTGGCAATCCCTTCTTCATTGGAGCCAAATCTCTTTCCCTGGACCTTTTTTTGAGGTTTACAAACAAATAATAATCGGACCAAATCTGGCGAATACGGTTGATACAGAAGCAATTCAATGTTTGCACATTCGTGCAACTTTGCCATTGTTGCGATTGACTTGTGACATGGTGCATTGTTTTTGTGAAAGAGAATTATATCTTCTTCATTTGAGGTCATTTTTAAGCGATTTCTTCCTTCAAACGCACCAATAACCCTTGTAATCAAAATTCCATTTTTTGCTAAAGTAAAAAAAACTCACGAGCAGCATACTGTGGGCCATTATCACTTTCCAGAATTCTAGGAGTACCATGTGTTGCAAAGATCTTTTTTAACACATGTATTACTTCCGCTGATGTTATATTGTTGAGTTTCTCCATTTCGAAAAATCCAGAGTAGCTGTCCACTAGGACCAGCACTATATATGTGTCACCCTGCAACTTGAACAGATCTGTAGCTACTATTTCAAACGGTAACCTTGGTACTTCTTTACTAATGATCGGTTCTTTGATATTGGATTTTTGTGTTTGTTGACATATCGCACATTGTTCTACGAAATCGATAGCATCTTCCGTTAATCCTTTCCAGTAAAATCCTTGACGAGTTCTTTTCATTGTTGACTGTATCCCATGATGGCCAGTATGCGCAGCAGCTAGAATTTTTTTTATTTGAGCCTTAGGCACTACTATTTTTTCACCTTTAAACAGGATATCATCGCACGTTGCCAGTTCTTGTTTAAAATTTGCAAAGTGCTCAATTTCTCTAAGCATTTTTGATTTATCTACCGGCCAACCAATCAAAATATAATTATTTAATGTCTGAAGGTGTATCTCTTTTACAATATCCGCCCTTAAACTTTGTATTGCGTTGTCCGACATTGGCACTATTACGCTAATTTCTAGATCATCTGTTTCGGCTTGCTTTGGTTTGTCTGGTATATCTCTCCCTTTATTATAAATTATTTGAGGTGAATACGGCAGGATATTGAATAAAATCCTTTGAAGCCGCGCTGGGGCTGATTGAATGGGCTTTTTGAATATCGATTCCAATGGCTTATGGTCTGTTTCAACAGTTAATTTTTTCCCATGTACGTACTCGAGAAATTTTTTTACTGAGAAACGTATTGCTGTAGCCTCCTTTTCTATTTGTGGGTAATTTTGTTCACACACACTTAATGCCCTTGATGCATATGCAACTGGATGTTCATCCTGCAGTAGGACAGCCCCAACGGAATGTTTACTAGCGTCCACCGATAACGTCACATCCTTGTTAACATCGTAATATTTCAATACTGGTGTTGTTACTAATAGTCTTTTTATTTTCTCGAAGGCTTCGTCTTGTTCTACATCCCATGCAAACTCCTTATTTTTCTTGATAAGTTTTCTTAGAGGTTCCGTTATTTCCGAACAATTTGGAATACATTTTGCGACATAAGTGATCATTCCCAAAAGACGTTGAGTCTGTTTAATCGTAGTAGGCTTGTGTAATGATGAAATAGTCGCAATTTTTTCTGGGTCAATTTCTAATCCTCTATTTGACACAATATGCCCTAAGAACTTAACTTCTGATTTATTAAATTGACATTTCTCTCCGTTTAATTTAATTCCGGTCTCTTCGATTATATTATTTACTCGCTGAGTATAAATAATCAGATCATCTCTCGAAGTAGCATGGATTAAAATGTCCATTTTTAAGTCCATCTAATAGTTGGTTCATAATTTGTTGGAATACATCTGGCGCTGATGCCAGTTCAAATGGCAGTCGCAAGCATATCTTCCCTACGGAGTACCAAATCCTAGATATTTCTGACTTCGTTCAGGCACAGGTACTTGCCAAAACCCTTTCTTACAATCTATAAGAGTGAAAAATTTAGAATTAGCCATTCTTGCCGATATTTCCTCTAATGTTTTAAGCGGATGGTGCCTTCTCAAAGTATTTTTATTTACCTGGCTCGGATCCATACAAATTCTAATTTTGTTGTCTTTTTTTACAATGACAATTGAAGAAACCGCAGGGGTTGGTTCTTTGATTTTTTTAATTACATTTAGTTGTTCCATATTATCCAGCTCTGACTTTACTGCATCTCTGATAGAGAATGGTATTCTTCTAGGTAGAATTATATGAAATTTAGGATTAACGATTAGGTCAATATCACAAATAAAAATTTTTATACAGCTCTCAAAAATTGCCTCTTTCATTTCAATTTCATTAACTGTAAATTTTTTAACATAGTTTCGCGTAATTCAATTTAATTCTTTACACGTTTTCCAACCTAAGATAGGAACTATTTTTTTGTATCTAATACCTATACTGATATTTCCCCAATAACATTAATAAAATTCCCCCCAAATGTAATGAGTTTCTTTGTTTTTGACTCACACATATCGATTTTTAATTTTTTATAATCAGTCAGACCTAGTACATTACATTGTGCCCCTGTGTCTAACTTAAAACTAATTATACAATTTTTGATTTTTATATCTTCATAAAATTCATCCTTTCTGATTTATTTATTTATTTATAGAGTTAAGCTTTGAATTTTATTGACAAAATAAATTCGTCATTATCGACGTCACTACAATTTTCATTTTCAACCATATTTATTGTTTTACTGTTATTATTTATTAATTTACAAGCAATTTTGAAATGAATAAATTTACCTCAATGCTTACATTCCCCAAACGCGGGGCATTGCCTTGGCAAGTGTTTCCTCTTACACTTTGCACATTCAAATATTTTATTTTTAATCGATTCATGAAAACTATTAAAATTTTAACTTTTGTACTCACTCGAATGTTTGTATTGTTAAGCCTTTTCTTACTTATAAAATCTATCGATTGTACCCCATTTGATGGCATTGTAGAAATTTGCCGCGTTGCAATCTCATTTGATTTGCATATAAATACTTATTGCTTTCTCCAGCGTTGTTTTCAGAAGGCAGCAACCTCTCACGAATTTTTTGCGAATATACTCCAATTACCACTTTATCCATTAGTAGCTCATCCTCTAATTTCCCGAATTTGCATTTAATTATTTGCGCTCTACTGCTCGTCAAAAATTCCCGAACGTTTGATCTTCTTTCTGTATAATTGTGTTAAAGATGTATCGTTCAAAAGTTTTGTTAGCTTTTGGGTTGAAGTATGTTTTGTATTTTTCGTTAAGTACTTCACATGTTTTTCGTCGTCCTTTAGCTGAAATGTTTTCAGTATATTTTGCGCTGTTGGTCCTATCGTCGTCATAAATATTGCAAATTGAACTTTCTCTGACTTTTTTCTAATTCTATGGCTGTTGAATATAATTCAAGCTGATCCAGCCACGAATCATAGTCTGTACCACTGAGGAAAACCACTAATGGCTTTGGGGCGTTCAAACCTTCCATTATATTGTTATAATACTGTGGGCAAAAAATAGTAAGATTTTGTTCATAATTTTAAAATTCTTTATTTATTTCTTCAAATCTATTTCGCCCCCCCCCCCCAAAGAAATCCCCCCGGCCTCAATACCTTGTGCCAACGTTTTTTCCAAACCTCGAAACAATTGGTAAAGTCAATTTCCGGAATAGCTTCCAATGCGCGTAACGATTCACGTTTAATGCCTTGAATTGACTCAAAACGGTTTCCTCGGAGCGGTCGTTTGACTTTGCTGAACAGCCAGAAGTCACACGTAAAACCAATGCAGTATGAGAAGGTGCATTATCGTGGTGCAAAAACCAAGAGTTGTCGATCCATAATTCCAGCCTCTTTTTACGAATAGCTTCGCTCAAACGGCGCATAACTCAAATAGTGTTCCTTGTTAACAGTTTGGCCGGTCGGAAGGAATTCGGAGTGCACCACACCTCGATAATCGACGAAAACTGCCAACATCACCTTGATTTTTGACTTGCTTTGACGTGTTTTTTTCAGCTTCGGCTCACCGTTGGCACGATATTCGGCCGATTGATCGTCTGTTTCCGGGTCGTTAGCATAGATCCAAGACTCATCGCCAGTTATAATACGTTTCATGACAACCTGGTAGTCGGAAAGCATTGTTTCACAGACGTCAACGCGACACTGTTTTTCCAAAAAATTGAGTGATTTTGGAACCAATCGTGGTTTCACTTTTCTTAGGCCCAAATGATCTTTCAAAATGATTTTCACTGATCCGTCCGATATTTCAACGATGCCAGTAAGGTCTCCGACTGTTAATCATCGATTCTCGAGCATCAATTCCTTGATTTTATTAACGTGTTGATCATCAGTTGATGTTGATGGCCGTCCTAGACGTGGTTCGTCGTCAACACGTTCTCGACCCTCTTTGAACAATTTGTTTCAACAATCAAAAACACTTGCTCGCGACATACAATTATCACCGAAGGCCTTTTGCAACATTCTGAACGTTTCGGCACCACAAAATTGATTCCGCACACAAAATTTAATGGAACTTCTTTGTTGAATAATTTCACTCATTGTAAAAATCGCCGAATGCACTTTTTGTACTTCAGAAAGACAAGCGTATACTAAACACTACTGATTAATTTGATGTGACATTTGGCACAGATGTCACTGACAGTCATACCAATATAGAAAAAAAGTAATTGAAATTAAAATGTCTTACTACCTTTTGCCCACAGCGTACATTTTTTATTTTTTTATTTTCTGTATTTTTATTTAATTTACACGTGGCTCACTTAGTATCCATTTTGAAATTTTTCTATTTATTTTTATTTTAAATCTTTAATTATCTTTCTGCTTTATAACCATCCGTGTTTATTATTATCTTTATTAATTCAAACTCAGTCTACTTTATAATAATCTTACGTTATTATTATTATTTTAATTTGTTTTTGCGAATTTTAATTATTATTTACTTTTATCTGACACCATGTAATAATAAGCACGTATTTGAGTTAATAGTGATACTGATTAGTGATTCATTTATTCATGTTCAGTGTACATAATATAGTATAACAGTTTTGTGGTAACTGCATATTCCGCCAGATATCACTATACATCAAGATTACACTTGTGACACTATTCAGCTATTTGCCGATTTTATTCTGGTGTATAGTGGTGGATCCTTGTTTCATCCTTATCGCATAAAAAATCTCTTTTATTGTGCTTAAACAGCTCCAAACAGCGCACGGTATCAGCGACGCGTTGTCGTTTTAGATCCATTGGAAGCAAACGCAGTACCCACTTCGAACACGGCGTCCAGAGGGTGGTGCATCATCGGTGGTTGTCCGTCTACGTTTAAATTTACCAGTCAATGATGGTTGATTTTCCTGGCGCAGAGTCTGAATAACACTTATCAAGTCATTGCTTTGCTTGAACGGTATTTTTCCCATCAACAAACAGTGTTTAATCAACACACGAAATTCTTGTTTTTCCATTGTTTTGAAATTAACAAAAGTAGCGTCACTAAAACAACTGTAACTTGTAAACGTAATGATCCTAATGTCATGAAATTTTAACTGGCATCATTTAAAGATTGGTAGAATTTAAACATTATGTGGGTTTTACATTTGTGGCACCATCTATGTGTCAGACCGGGAAATTTTCAGGCGATTTAATATAATAAAAACACTTGCATGAATTAAACTATGGAGACCCTTGACTTTGTCTGCATATTTTTTTATTAAAGCACAACATGTGTGCTCATTTATTTTCAATACAATTTTTTGTCACATATAATATTATTACATATAATATTAATATAATACCTTTCGTCTATATGGTGCTTCTTGCCATTTGAAAAATTTATTTTCCATCGAAAAAACCTTACACGTAGATTCGTCGCTTGGAAAGCTTCGCTCTACAACCAACAAGATAATATGACAAACGACCATGTTATGTTATATTTGTTATAAATTGTTATTCCACACATTTGTATTATTCGCGATTTCCAGTAAAAGTAGATAGCGTTGGTATCTACGTTTGCAACGGGAACGAGAGATGTCAAACCGATTATTTTGACAGTTTTGATTTTACTTGGTACATAGCAAACTGCAATTCGTATTTTGTACACCAGGCGTCAGCTACTTTGTAAACCTCAGTAAATTTTTAATACAATTTTAATCAGCGTGTAAAATGAACCATATGACCAATGATTAAACAGGAAATACTATGAAATATTTTTTTAGTTCGCTTGTTTTCAATTTCATTAGCATTATTTTGTAAAATCTTGGAGCGCGCGCACGTGGTTTAAAATATAATTTTATTATTCTGCTTATATTTTATTCTTCACCTTCCCTCGCGCAAGTAGATAGGTATAGGCAAAATATAAACGGAATAAAATATTTTCAATTTCTTTCTACATGTATACCGCGAATACCCATGTACGTTTATCTTTATTCTTTCTTATTTTATTTGCGGAAAGTGAAAGTTTTGTGTTATTTTTGCAAAAAAGAATTTATTTATTTTCTTCTCTTCCGTTCATTCGCCGCAGCAGTAGTCATATTTAGGTCACAAGGACGTCAGAGAAGTTGATTGTTTTTGTTTCTTATTTCATTTGTTTTGTTTTGACACAAAAGTGGTAAGTACGTCTCTTATATTGGAAAGTTTGAATAATTCGAGTATGCGTATGAAATTATGATGTAATATTTTATTATGATCGCGTAAAATGATACCGGACTATGGATTAAAGATTTTGTTGTTAACTGAAACTTATGCTTATACGTTTGCTTTAGCCCAAGTCATCCAAAAAAGTTTCCTGTGTGCACTATTTCCATGTAGCTATACACAGTTAGCACATGTTAGCTGAATAGATATCACGATCGGCAAAGATTTCTTATACTTCTGGCGGCATACAACTGAAACTGAAAAATCTACCAGTTTTTGTTTACCTCATTCAAAGCGTACCGTACATTTATTCATTTAGTCTTTATAGACAGATAAATTCAAAACCCCGCATCTAGGGTTGTGTACCTTTGAAATTGTTGGCTTTAAATTACAAAACAAAAGTCTACACATAAAGTTTTATCTATAAAAAATTAACGACTGCCTTAAAATATTGCAACTAATCTGTTTGATTTTACAACACTATTCCTCTCTTCTTTTTCTGTGTACAGCCTCAGAACCGGATACCGCAAGTTCACACAGGTTTTAGAATGTGCTAATTTAGTAGACATTTATTATGTAAAGTTAGCTCCGAATGTCTCCCTAAGAGCCAATCCACCTTTCAGTATTTAATGTTTAACTCTTTTTTCGTCTTTTGGACATGCTCCTTCTATTTTAGTTTCGCGTCTATAGAGTCATACCTAGATATTTTGCCGTGTTTGCATAGGGAATTTTCTGAGAGTTTAAATATATTTATATCCAGTTGACCTTTTTGTTGGTAAATTTGGTCCGTAACTAACAATCGTATACTAGCTCTTTGCAATTTGCTTGTGAATTCTTCTATGCTATCAGCAACTACTAAGATGGCCATATCGTCGCAAACGTTGCTATTTTTGTCTCCTTTATCGTTGGTAGCTCCGAGATAAATAGAACACATATAGTTGGTCCCAGAACGCTACCTTATTCCTGAAAGTGTCGATTAGATATCTAAGATTTTAGTATTTCATAAAACTGCTTTGGTAAATCTCTTTTTAAGAGTTACGTTTGTAATTCGATGTACCTGTTCTATTGTGGAGTGGTTTTCTCTGAAAGCAAATTGATGTGTATGAATAAGATATTTTTCTTCTGTTGTTGGCTTGAGTCTCTTAAAGACTAGTTGCTCGAATATTTTTGAAATTCTTGTAAGTGAGGTAATAGCTCTAAACGATTTTTTGTCATTTAGTGATTTATTGGGTTTAGGTATCATGATTAATTCTGCGACTTTCCATTGATTTGAATCGTGTTTAAGAGCGTTCTTTACTAAATTAAATTTATTGTTGAACCTAACCTAAAAACTCGAATTTACCTAATAGAAAAACTCCGTATTTACATACCAAACAATCCCTTCGATAGGCAATTTTTTGAGTTAATTTTCATAAATTATTTTTGAAATTATGGGTAATGTTCTTTCATTTAAATTTTTTCTATAATAAAATTAAAATCTCCATTTTTAACTGATGGTAAAGGAATACTCGGTATCTTTTCCCCATTAAGACCACTTAGGTATTTATTTATGGATTCATACTTGATTTCTTTAATTCGCAACTTTAGTTGATTGGACAAAATATTTAGGTTTGTTTTATATTCTGGCACCCGCCTTTTTTGCGAGGCCATTCTTGCTTTTCGGTTTGCTGCAGGCTGTTCCACAACTTGCAGAGGATCAATAACATTTCGGCGCAATCCCTTTGATCTTGAGGGGTACTACTCCACGCGATTTTTAATGGACACCTGAAGATTAGTATTATCCTCAACTACAATAGTTTCTGGAATTTCTCCCAGCAGGTTTTTGTTATAAATTAGCGAAGGTGAACTAGTTTTCTTAACAATCGTTGCACTGATTGTCATAATAACAGGCGTGTGGTAATCCCCTCACTGCTTTCTAGGTATACATATGTAGTTTTCGTCTATACCTTTGATGATAAAGAAGTTTTTGATATCGAGAAACTCACCACTGCATAGTCGTCCTGCTGAAAACAGCTTCGTTCCTGTTTTACAGGTCACTCTTGATCCCCAATAGGTATTTTTTGGCATTACTTCACCTCTGATTATTTAACTTGATTCAACTGATTTAAATAATGTGCAATAGTCTTCCTTAATTAGGAATATATCTAGGGGAGCAGTATTGACAATACATTTGCATAAATTATAAAGTTTTTGATGTTTTTTATAACCTTCGATGATCCTTCTCTTGTCCTTGGTGGTAACAGCTGTATCCATGTATTTTAAGATACGAAGTTGTAGAAAAATGGGGGTTGTTGTATTTGATTTCTTTTACAGATCATGATGGTGGAAATAAAACGAGATACTCTCGAATATGGTGTATTTAATTTTAATTTAAATATTACTTATTTATTGACAATATGTCATGTGTGTTCAACACTAGTGAAAGAGTGTGTTCAACACTAGTGAAGCTAGTTTACACTATATTCCTCTCTACAGTTCAATGCGGATCTTACAAGTCCAACCGTAGCAGCAACTTACATTGGCGTAGACTTCGTCGAGAACCTGGTAAAGTAGGCGATGACAATTGTTGTGATGGCTTTAGATCTGCTGCTATTGCTGTTGATTCGGATGCAGGTACAGAAACCTGTCTACTTTGAGGACTGATATTCTGTTGGTTTGTAGCACCCAAGGTTGAAAGACCTTGTGGTTGATGTGGGCTCCTATAAGACTCCTCAGTCTGTAGGTTGTGCCTGCATTGCATCTGTATGTTTGCGTTTGATTTTTTTATCCGGGAAACTATCACCGTACGTGAATTCGATTCGAATATTACATGAATATAGTGGTACTTCTTGTTGGCAGTTTCGATTTTCCTGACAACGTTGACATTGTTTGACGAATTCTTCGATTTCTGCATCATGTTTTGGTCACCAAACTTTAATAACGAGCCGTATGAGAAGCGGAGATCAATTGCAAGTGCTTTCTTGGCAATAGTGCCGTAACGTAATTGTGCATCTGATAACTTCCTGGATTCGAAAGCGATTGGTGAATCAAGTCCGTTGTTGCTGCGATGGCTTAGGACAGCTCCGATCCTTTTGTCGGATATGTCGCACGTTAAATACATCTGTGTGCGTGTAAAAATTGGTACTTAATTTCGTCGAAAACCGTTTGCTCATGGCTTGTCCATTTAAAACGTTGGTTTTGCCCTGAAAGTGTATGTAAGTCAGCAACTATGCTGTGCAAATTTGGTATTTTATTTAACTTATGTAAGAGGGTACATTTTTTCGTTTGATACGGAAACCTGCTGTTTGTAGCACAGGTCACTCTTGACGAGAGTCCAGTGATAACAATATCATTGAAGTATAAAGCATCCAATTTGTCCATGTATCGTTGGAATATAGCTGGAGCGTTTGCTATTCCAAACGGTAATGTATTGTATTGTAGTATCCCACATGTGTTGCCATTATGGGCAAGTGTTGCGATTCCGGATCAACTTCAAATTGCAGGTGCAACATCCTTTAGGTCGATTTTGGTGAAACGTCCTCCACTAGCTTATGTGTGCCATAAATTATCAAACAATGGCACAGGAAGTTGTTCAAATAATAGACAGGGATTTATTGTGACGCTAGAATATTCGACAGGTGTTTCGCTTGGATCAACTGATGTTAAAACGCCCTCACTAATTAATCTGTTAATTTATTTTTCAACATTATTTTGTATCCCGAATTTAACCTATCGAGGTTCGAAACGTTTCGGTTGTGCATCACGTTTCAAATGCATTTTGACTTTGTAGTCTTTGATGCGTCCCATGGTATCACTGAAAAACTCGTTGAAATTCATCAACATGTTTGACAGCTCTACGTGCGTCTCGTCTGTGATGAGGCTTGTAATGCCGTATTTGGTTCGGATTTTGTAATCGAATAAACATGAGCAGATAATACCCTTTTATATGTTTCACACCATGGTAAACCAATCAATAACAACTTTGCATGTTTCATGACACTGGTAATTTGAGTGTGTAATTATTGTAGGTTACATGTACTTCTGCTTGACCTAACATTGACAACTTATGACAGCCGTTTGACATAAGATTAGCTATCTGTATTAGAGCTAGATCGATTTGTTTCCATAGTTGTTCATCAATTATGGAATGTGACGCTCCAGAATCATATTCAAATGTAATTTTGATTCATAATGGGAATTTTTAGGTTAAGCAACGATCATTATCACAAGTCAATACAAACTCGTTCGATTTCCGGAACTCGTGGTTCGTGGGAACTATTAATAAAAAACCGTCTCTAATATTCTGGGCCGTACTCATCTAGACCTACAGCGCCACGCTCAACATACGGATCGACTTGGGAATTTTATTATGATTAGTGGCGCTTGGTTCGGTTGTCGGAACTCGTGGTTTCTGGCAACCGTAAATTAAAATCTGTAAGCGTGCAAATAAATTCAATGAAATTTGTCTGGCACTCGATAGATTTAAATGGCTTTTAACTTCAACTCGACCATCAGCGTCGAGTATGTGTAAAGAGATTTGAACAGATGGCAGTCTTCAGATGAAACTTTTCATGATTGAAAATCTTCAGTTGAATTTATCGTGGCAAATAAATTGTCATATTTTCGACTCTTATTTATTTTATCAAAACCAATTTTGAAAGGAATGTAAAATTTCACTGATTTAATTTAATTTCCCGTTAAATTGAAAATTTGAATCTCGATTTGATTATCATTTTTCTTAAAATATTCAAGCTCTTATAATAATTGTGGTGTGGCGTGAAGATCAAATTCTTACTAAGTTAAATAGATTTCCAACAAATTCAGAAATGATTAATTTTGCACTAATTTACCGCAAACCACACAAAGAAATCGAGAGTACAAAATCAAACAAAAATTATGATTGTTGTCTAGAAGTAAAAAAACTAACCCATATTCACATCGCAACTGAATGTGGTTAGCGTACGGTTTCAGACGAAAATGAAAGTTTGCTGACCACTTTTTGCAGTAATGTATATTGTGCCAAAATAACATCATAGTTTAAATTCTTTACCTTCAATCTATTCCTAATTGAGCTTGGCAAATATTTCTCTGTACATACTCGTACGAGTATGAAAGTTGATTAGCTTTGTACAGTTGTTCATGCGTTATTTACATACAATTATATGTGATCGTATGTAAAATATTAAATTCCATACCACGCACTTTTAGAATATGAAAATTAATCAATCCGCAACTGACTTAGATGATCGAGTGATTCAATCAATCATTCTTTTAAGCGAAAGTTACTCTAAATTCGTCTTTAACCTACTTGTCACATTAATATTTATTTAATAATATTACAAGCATGATCAAATTACGTTTAGGCTTGTGGATTGGATGATTCGATATGGTAAATTTTATTATTCTCTGATTCACCGTTAATTTATTCACTGTAAATCGGTAAAGTAAATTAAATACACCCCCATTCTGCCCGTATTTATTGGTCTATTGATTTAAAACTGTGCTACTGACAGCAAATGTGAAATTATTTATTTAGCAAATATTTGAAATTTGATAGTGTACTCTTTGATTTCGTCACCGAAAATTTACTTATTCCGTAAATTGGGATGTAAACGTCCTGAACTGGTACAATTTCGCCTATTCAATGTAGTGTTCTCTAAAGGGACTTTAATGTTCTTATTATTGACCTCTAAAGAATTAACCTCTATTTGGATGAAAGCATACATTAGTACAATTACGGGTTATCTAATGCATTTATCAGGTGTGCAACGCGCAATGTAAGATAAATAGTTTTACATTTGGTTCGCTGAATCACATTACGAGCATGTGAAAACAAAAATGGTTAGTTGGTGTGGTTCGTCTATTGCCGGTTCATATATACATTTTTGTTTCCGACATCCTGGTGGCCTTCAATTGAAATATTTAATTTACATATTTCATTGAAAGATTTTATCGTAACGACTCCAGCAACCTTGTGGGTAAGGAAACTTAGGAAACCAGTGAAAATAGGGATTAAATTGTGCCAAAACAGTGCTATTCGGAGTTAACATAATGACAACTAGCGTGAAGCAAGCGGCGCTACAGCGGGTCCTCGAAAGAGTAGTACGTGTACGAAAGAGCAAGGAGCTGACAAGTAAAACACCAGGAGTAAACGACGAGTTCGTACAAGCACAGATAAACCACGTGTCTTCCCGTTACAGGGAGTTTTGCGATGTACAAGACCAGATTGAGGTAGTGTGCGGTAATGCGGAACTCGAGGGAAAATACCATAAACGCGCTGAAGCGGAAGGTTATTACCTCATCGTAATTTCGAACTACTAAACCGTTAAGAGAGGATTATAAGCCACACAGCAGTTGCTCAATACGGATACACTAATTGGATTAAATTCGAGAATCCATTCGTTGATCTCGTTCACAACCATAAACTACATAAAGAAAGAACATACTACATAAAGGCTAAATAACTGGAGACGCAGCATTGCTACTCAAGTTTGTTTTGTAAGCATCAACAAGCATGGTGCATTCTTCTAGATCGATTAATCATCGTTAGTTCATCATCGATAGTCATCTACGAATGTCTAGAGCCATGCCTGTACTATAAGGTGAATCAACTGTGGATTTGCACAAGATCCTTGGTACAATGACCGACACCGTTCGCTGGCTGAAAGTTTTAGGAGTGCCGATCACTACATTGGATATTCAAACTGTTGGATCCGAAATATTGTTCATTTGGTTGGTGTGCGAACATCCGACCAAGCGCTTTCCACTGAATCATCCCAATTTAGCTCAAGTTAACCCTGAGCTCAAGTTGACCCCTCCCCCCTCCATTGGTATCTCATTGCGAAGCTGTTGGATATTCGAGGACCACTTTCGCAGTTCACAACCAACATCGGAGCAGTTCCACTATTTGACTCTGGACTTTGATTAAATTCGTGAATAGACGACATCGAATGGTCATCAAATCGTCGACGTAGAAGTTTCTCTGTGCAACTTAGCTACATTTGGGAATTTCTCCTATTCGTCTCGAAGCTTGTTGGATGGATGGTACGAATGGCGAAATACGAAGTGCTGGTAGTATCATAAGCGACAGTGCACAAACAATAATCGATAGGTTTATGTCGAGAAGGTCACCATACGATTAATTGATATTTTCTATGTTCGGGCGCTATCAGGATCTGTCGGTACATCTGCTTGATATCTATAAGGAAAACAAATTTATGTTTGTGAAAATGGATTAGTAGATGAAAATGTTGTGTTGAAGCCAGGAACCAATGCGATGTTTCTGATTTAGCGATATGCCGGTTGCTGTTTTATGCGTCGATGCGTCGAGTGCCGGCGTGGGGTTGTATACATGATGATCTGCTTGAATGAACCGCAGAAACGAAAGCAAAAATTAAAAATAAAGGGACCGAAATTTGTTGAACGAAACTTAAGAGAAAAAATAAAACGGGTGTGCCCATTCAGGAACGACTGGATCTTCCCAGCCACAACGAAGTGGCATGAGAGGGTAGAAAAGTCTCCCTAACAGACAAAACCTCTCCTCATCCGCGGAGACCCCTATAACAAAAATATTTTTCTATCTCTTACCCGGTCCGACATACACACATAATATATATACATATTGGCCGTAACTCTAACCTTGATCACAGTTTAATACTACTCATGAAAAGAGAACAGTGTTGTAAACAACGAGCAAAAATATATTATATGGAACGGCATATATTGTAATGCCAACAATATATTATTTGCTATGGGAAGTCTGGAATTGTGATTTTATAATACAAACTGTGCTATGCGAATAAAGAAATCGAAACAAAATTTTGTTAAGAGGAATCGGAGTTTTAACAATGCATCCACAATTATCACCAAAATCATACTTCAAGAATTATGGGTATTCGCCGTATCGTGAGATGATGTGGTCTAAAATCAATAGCTCACAGATGACTCTCTTATCGAGATAGTCTGTGATCCTTTGATACTCTCAGAATCGATCGCAGGATAAATAATTCGTCAAATCATCAGTAATTTGGCTGTAATTGGCAGTAATCGGTTCAAGAAACTCATCTCGATGAAAAGATACCCATATTTTAACCCGGAGAAAATTATTTCCCTTTAATCTTTTCATCGGCAGTGACGGCATGCTACGGGTCGGAGGGCGTCTCCGCGAAACAAATTTGCCATACCCAAAGAAACATCCGATTATCCTTCCCAAAAGATTCAATCAATTACTACAACGCTACACGGTAGTTTAGCGTTGTAGGAATTGGTTGAAGAGTGTTACTCTTCGAAACCGTTCTTGCACAATGACGTGGATTACGCAGACCCGATATCCATCAAACTATACAAAGACTACAAACGTACGTACGAAAGCACTACATTTGGAGCTAGTGTCCGAGCTCACTTCAAATGCATTTGTCGCATCAATCAAAAGGTACACCTCGCGAAAAGGCAAAATCCGAAGCACAGTTATTGTGCAACCAACTTCGTCGGAGCTAATCATCAATTGACATTCTCCTGCTTCGTTGCATTTCGGCGGCTTGTGGGAAACAGGGGCGAAATCATCATCATGGGCGAAATTTTACTTATATTTGGAAAATTTACGATACTGATATAGCAATGCTTGAACTCGCGGCAGTTGTGCTCCATGTCGAATGACCCCGATGACTGCACAATCTTCACTCCGGCAGAGCAGATAACGACAACTGCTCATCAAAGAAGAAAGCATATCTGCTTCGAAATGATTACTTATAAGAATGAACGAGTTCGAGTCGTCACGCTGAGATGTGGGAATGATGTATAGGGGGCCGGTGGTAAAGCTGTGCTTGCTGCCTATTCCAGAAAATCACGACAAACACTAATGTAATAAAATACTTTAGGGCGGCCGACAATGTAATAGGCGCCACCAAACGTCTTCACGACAGTCTGAGGTGACACGTATCGGTGGGCACCCCATAACCAAACGTCGGGCAACCCTAAATAAAACACCACCATCGGACAATAATCCTTGTACTTCTAACCTCCATTCGCACAGCACAGTTGAACAACACCACAAATCAGTCATTAATAAAGCATTATTTTTCGAATTCCCAAATCATAGGACATTTATTATTCATTTGCAATTCGCTCAAACTGGGATACGTTTATATTGGGTTTCCATTTGAGGTATTGACTTGCAATGCTGTAATCTGGATAAATATTCAAGACGCTATGGTCTTTAAGAAATGCTTCACTAGCATATCCAACGTTAGATCTTCCAGAGGTGCAGACACAGACAGCGATCATTCGCTTGTCATATGCAAATATAAGTGCAAACTATCATCTAGAAACAAAAAAAATTGAAGGTACTGTTTCGCTAAGGCCAGAAATATCACTAAATACTTCCACACAAGAAGTACTGACATAGCTCTATTGAACATTACCTAAAAAGTGTTGGCTAACATTGTACTTGCCAAACTCATCTCTCTCACCGAAAACATTATTGGCAACTATCACAGTGGTTTTCGTCCCAACCGATCGACGACCCTCGTGTTTCGCCATGAGGATGGTTTTGGATGATATGGCAGTATCAACTGCGAGATCCTATGGGCCCAGCTCATATATCTAGGAATTCTCGAGAAACTCGTTTCATATAATATAAAGAAAAGTATTATAAAGTAAATATATATGCTACTATGTGGACCAAATAAATTTGACTCTACCCTTATTAAATGTAAAATCGCTCAGTACACAATTTTTTCACCACTATATTTTATCCTTTTCCATACAAATCAAGGATAAAAAACGATTGAAACTTTTCCGCGCAAACTCGCGTAATGACTCTTCTGTTCGTATTCTATGCTAAAACGGAAATAAAAAACAATCAACAATTTATAGCGAGCAAACTGTAGAAAAAATCGGGAAATTCAAGAATAGAGTGCTACTTCATCAAACTTGTGTTGCTGAGAGCAGAATCGAATATATAACCGCAACCATATTTTATGAGTTCGGTTCTAGACAAAGATAGAAATTTAAACGGCTCAGTGATTGAATTCGTACAAAACATGCCATTTGAAATGTCTAATTCCAGCCATGATCCCTTCAGTGAATTATTGAGTGAAGCAGGGACCCAGGGACCCGAGGTTGAGCATGGACCCAACGTTGAAACTCACGTTCGGGGATAGAGTACCCAAGCATAACAACTCAGAACTAAAAATTGAGCTACTGTGCTTTCCTTTGGTTTTTGATGAAATATTCGTAACTTGTATAACAATTGTATAGGTGGTGTATATTATAAATTAATTTATGCTTTTATATGTAAGGTAATTCTTTTCCACAACGCCGTCATTTTCAAAATATTTTGTTTCATTTTGAATTTTTCTTCAAAGGACGTAACCGGCGTACAATAAATACCTCTTCCAATAACGTAAGTAGTATCGTATTGAAATTTTATTTTATTTGTGATCATATCTATTAACTAATTTTGGTTCTATTCTATTTTGATTTTGTTATTATTTCTAACTACAGATTTATAAAACAAAATAATATGAATTTATAACGGCGGGTCAAAGCTGCTATCGATCAAAAATTAGAACAACAGCTACCTCAATATTCCAAATCAATTGAACAGCCAAAGACTGGACCAGCAACACTCAAATTTCAATTTTATTCTTGCCTTGTCTGAAATTGAAACACATCGTCAAATGACTGAATTCCTAATAATTTATATAAGTTTAAATAAAATACCAAAAATAAATGTCAAAATTCTAATTTGACGTTTACACTCATACGAGATTGAAAATTATTCCCTCCAATAACTTTCGAATTAAGCTGCGAAATACTATGAAATAGTTCAATTTAAAAATACTTGGGCATAGTATAGTGATGTATTTTGAGCAAAGATGACTTTGTATCACCTTGTATAATATTTTACAGTACTTATTTTGTACCGATATGAAGTTAATACTAAATTTATCCTAAAACTACAAAAACAACACATTTTATGAATGTTTGTGTAAAAAGAGAACATTTAGGCGTTTTTAATAAACAAAATAGTTAATTTCAAACTAATTGCAAAAATACCATTTTAAAAAAATTTAATTTTATAATTAAAGCTATTTAAATATTCTTAAATATCTTCTGATCGCAGTTCTAACAAAATAATAATACTATTTTATTCCAATGATTACTGAAATTTAAAACTTTACTAATCTAATATTTGTCCTGGATCGTATCTACCCCTAATTTTGTTAATTTACTCAAGTTTAGCGTATTACTACAGAATAGATACAGAAACGATAGTTAGAAACCACTTTAATTGACAATACTCCTAAAATAGTTCCCACATACGCCAATAGATCGCTCTAAATTTGAAAAAAAAATCATTGTAAACATTGAAAGTTTTTAGAAGTGTAAAAATAAATTGTCACTCTTCGAATATCTGTAAAATTGTTTGTATTTATTTATGAATATGATATTATTGTATTTATTTTCAAGCAATTATAGCAATTAATAATTCAATTAGTAAATTTACTAATTTTCTTTATTGCTGTAGTTTCGTAGACCTTATCAAACAGAAAAGTATTTACAAATGTCTTTTTGAGTGCAGTTACTTCATGCACAATTTTCAATTCGGCACCGCTTGACGAAAGCGATTGAATCTAATAATTTGGTAAATTCTCTGAACCCAGTATTCAAATTATAACATCCCAAATATTTAAAGCGGGTAACAGTATTTATCGATAGAGCGAACATCAGCTGGTGGTACAAACTCGGGAATTCGACTAAACTGTTTAGTTGAAAATCAGGATGTAAATCATAAACATGTTCCTGGAAGAACACCAAGGATTTTCTATTTCAATAATAATTCAGCTCCAAATATGAACGGGTCAATATTGCCTTTTTCGATTCATAAAAAGTGGGTTCTATTTAAAGTGGATAAAATTAAAGAATGTATACATCCAAGAGCATATTAATACAAATGCAAACATTTTACATAAATCAAGACCACCTGTACGTGCTGTACCACTATTTGTAAAATTCTAAACAGTTTATCGCCAGAAATTGAAAATACTTCGGCCACCAGCTCGCTCTGATTTACAATCTCGCCATTATACGAATTACCGATTTGCCGCATACTTCCGTCCAAACGGAACACACAACTAGAAATAAAACAATATTAGAATATTTAATTTCTTTGTAATAAATTATTAAGTCACTTCTGTGCTGGAACATCATCATTTATTGTAATTTTGTCACTTCCCTTTATAATATGCATATAATTTAAAAATTAATCATACAGGTTGATGATTGAGATGTATCACCACTTTCTATAATCCATTCGACAATATTCTTCAGCATATAAATACTTTCATTTGAGCACTGAATTCTAATGAATCCTGTGTTGCATTGTTATTATGTATCACTCACAGTTTTATCAGATTTCAATTTAAAGAAATGTTTTAATTTTACCAACAGCAATACGGTTGTTGCAGCCAAAGTCAAAGTGACATTTGAAATTGAGAGAGCCAATTGAAAGGAAATTTTATTTGTACACTGCAAAGATTTTATAATGGATTTCAATTTTTTGAAAACTACTAGCGCTATCTATTATCTACCTCTAAACTATTTTTACCACTCTTATTTTTATGTAGAAGTTCAAAAATTCGAGTCGAAAGAATTTCATACAAAAATGGAGTTATGTCGCTTCTGTATATATTCTGTGGTATTACTAAACCCATTTCCAGGTTTTTCTCATCGGTTTCCTTGATAATGTTTATAAAGGTTTGCAATTTGATACTAAATCACCATGTCAAGTTACACGATTGAGCAGCACGTCCAAATGATGAAACTTTACTATCAAAATGAGTGTTCATTAGTACAAAGGTTGCGCGCGTTGTGCCCATTTTACGGTAGACGCGGTGGTCCTTCAAAGTTGATTCTCCAACGTTTGGTGGCCAAATTCCAAACAACCGGTTCGGAGCTCAAAGTTAATGACCATAGGCAACGCCGTTTCTTCGCTGACTGGGCTTCGGAGCGTTCGAAAGAGATAAAAAAATTAAAACAACAAAATTGCCGTATATTGGACGACGCCAACCCACACGAAGTTCACCAGGTGGCAATGCATCCACAAAAGGTTACTGTTTGGTGCGGTTTTTGGGCCGGCGGCGTCATTGGTCCATACTTTTTGAAAATGACGTTGGTGAGGCCATCACCATCGAGCGCTACAGAACGATGCTAACCGATTTTTTTTGGCTCAAATTGAACTCCATATCGTAGACGACATATGTTTCTAGCAGGATGGGGCTAAGTGCCACACAGCAGACTCAACATTGGACAATCTGCATGAACAATTTGAGGGTAAGGTTATTTCCCGCGGAGGTGACGTGAATTGGCCACCAATATCGTTCGATTTGACCCCGCTAGACTTTTTCTTTTGGGGTTTCTCAAGTCACAGGTTTATGCCTATAAGCCACAATTAACCGATGCCCTTAAAGCCAGCATAACCAATACCATCGCTCAAATTTGGCCGCATTTATGAATAAAATGAATCCTACGGATCCCATTACTAAACACATTTCCAGGTTTTTATCATCGGTTTCAATTGGGCATGATAGCAAAATTGGGTGTTAATATATGTACATGTATACCTGGAAATATGGTTAGTATTACCATAGACAAATAAGTTTACTGCTATGTAAAGTCACAAATACAATCATGACATTTGAATTATCAGAAGTTTTTTTACTCAACTCATTTTTATCTCTCGATTTATAAAGAGAAATCTATGGTAAACTTGTTTTTCTATGGTATTACGCTAAAGAACTTCAAGGTTCGGCTGTAGTGAACAGATTTTACCTTTAATAATATCAGTTATGGAAACTGATTAGAATAATATCGAACTGTGTGTAGTATATATAATCTTTTTTAAGTGTTCTAATCCAATTTATATTTGAAGAACTAATGAAACTGGCGATTCAAGCACATCATACAAATACCAGGTTGTTATACTTTTTCACATTTATTGCTATTTATTTATTTAGTATAAACTTCACATCTTCTATATAAGAAATTAAATTTTTCCTAAAATAGTACTAAACACCTTTTTTAATCAGTAGAAAATTAGTATACACTTCACATGCACATTTTGGTTTTGTTTTTACCCTTCGGCAAATAAATGGATGGTGTTCATTTTATCGGTTCAGATTCAAGACATGCAATACTTAATTCAGTAAGCCGACCATATATTCCGCATCTAAATGGGTAAGCCACGTGGACCGCATCTTTCGGTAAATAAATGGGTGGTGTTCATTTGATCGGTTCAGATTCAAGGCACGCAATACAAACTGTAATTCAGTAAGCCATATGGTCGGCTTCCACATTTAGACTAGTCTTAATTTTTGGAAATTCTAACAAAATAATTAAAAATCAAACCGGTTGTCCGTTTAAACTGATATCACCCACTAAAACAGTCCCTCCAGTTCACTACTCATACTATATATACCATAAGATCAAATAGGTGGTTGCACATACAGATTATAAATCGTACAATTGTATTTGTTTCACTTTTCTCTTAATTTGGAGCATATAAATCTCAGCTACTACTACTTTTTTTAAACTGTCTTGCGTTTATGGATACAACAACTATAAAGAAAACCGAAAAATTTCATTCAACCTTGATTTCCAGTTACAATTTCTAACAAAATAATTATAAACATTTTTACTTTCATTATTTATTAGTTCTTTGCGCTGTACAAATTATTATATTACGGTACATTTTATTTTTGGATAGTTTTAAATTTAATTATTTTGATTTAAGAAAATAATAATAACTGTTTTTTTTGGTACCGACATCAACATTGTTTTCTGGGTTTATCTTTTAGCTGAATATCTTTGATAGTAATTTTTTTATTTTTTGGTTACTTTCCCCAAAAAAATTGTTTTGGAAAATAATTGGTATTTTTACACTTTTCTGATTTAATGATGGGCGATTATCATATAAAATAAGACATCACGTCTGTGTAATTAGACCGCACAGGCACAGTACGGAAATGCAACTGTTACATGGATGAATATATTTGGGAGATTTAAGTAGAGACTCTCAGCGGCTGTCCTTTACAATCCACATCGGGATTTTGTTGCATGCACACAGCATGCACAAGCCGACCGAATCACATTCCATAAATCAATTGCTTCCTCGATCGTCCGTAATCAGCGTGAGGGGAAACTTTTCGGTATAGGCACAAATTTTATGAATGCACAAGATGCGTGGGCCGCTTCGCACCCGCGTGGCCCGCTGGCACTCAGCGCATTGAAATGCTTAAATTAGTTTAATCTTTTGTAATACTTCAAATTAAAGGAATAATATAACGGCTACGAAGCTATATTATAATATATTGGCTGTGTGATTAAAACCGTTTTATTAAAATAAAACACATTTGCTTGTTTAGGAAATGAAAGAATTATTTACTAAAAGTATGCTCCATCTGCTACAACTTTCCCCCATCTTTCATTCAATTTACAGATTCCCTCTCTGAAGAAATCCTGGTTCTTGGAGGCGATCCAATCAGTAAGCCAATTTTCGATCTCTGCGCGAAAACTGAATTGCTGTTCAGAAAGAGACCACTGCATCGACCGGAATAAGGAGCTATGTCTTGTGAATACGCCGGGTGAGGTAGAACTTCCCAGTCTTGCTTTTTTAAATAATTGTTCACAACATTATTGTTGCATTGTCGTGCTGAAAAATTAATTTATTCTGTCTATTCACGCATTGTGGTCGATTTTCCTCTACAGCTCGCTTCACACGTATTAGTTGTCGTCGGTAGACATCGCCATTGATAGTTTCACCTGGTTCCGGCAGTTCATAATTTACCACACCCTTCTGATCCCACCAAATACAGATCATGGTCTTATTGCAATTAATATTTCACTTTGGTTGCGATGGACCAGCTTCACCCAAGATTTTTTGTGTTTGGGATTCTCATTTTAAATTCATTTTTCATCTCCAGTAACTATTCGATGCAAAAAAACCTTTTCTTTGTTGTCTTTGAAGCAGTATTTCACAAATGGTTTTTCGACTTTCGAGGTCTCTTTCTTTTAATTCATGTGGCACCCGGTTGCTAGATCAACTGAATTCCACATGAATTTGTGGAGACATCACATAAAACAGTAATACAATTGTCATCATATCAATCTGCAACGTATACGTACAGTCAACCCGTTATAAATTGTTAATCTCGTAATTATTATTTTTTTATTGTTACAACAAAAATTCATTTGATTAAAGCAGTGGTATTCTTCTTTTTACCCAAAATGGTAATCGGAAAAAGTGTGTAAAAAATATTTGTTAAAAAGAAATAAAAAAGCAGAGCAACATTTAATGCTACAACCAATTCTGATTGTGTTTGAGAAGAATTTTCAGCCATAACGTTTCCAATTCAGCATCTTCAAATTTTTGGAGTTTGGGTTTTCCCTGCTCTTTATCTTCAATGTCAAAATCATCAGTTTTAAATCGTCGAAACTATTCTTTGCACGTTGTATTCGATGAGTAACGCAAGTAAACGATAAGTTTCCGCTGCGCTTTCCTTGCAATAAAATAATGTAATAAAACTTCCCGCAAATGATGTTTATTTGGAATAAAATTCGACATTTTCAAGGAGTTAAAAATACTACTTGTTTACATTTCACCAAATGTCGCATATTGTGTTTGACAGCGGTCATCAATTACTATAGAATAACAGTATTACCTAGGCACCTATTGGGAAAGGGCGGAGTCATATTCACACACCCAATAGTTATATGACAATAAAAATTCATTAATTTAAATCACTAAAAACTAATAATATATATATTCGTCCGCAGCAAATGGAATGCGTGTTTCAAGGGCGGTAAACAATGTTAAAGCATTTGTTTTGTATTGCAAAAACATACACAAACAAGCATTTTCAGCCATTGAAACACGCGAGTAACCTACGTTGAGTTTACCATGTAAAGAACAAGGCTGTTTCCAAATAAATGCTTGCTACTTTTGGACTATAATGGGGCTTTTAGTTAGAGTTGCATTCGCTTGAATTGAAAGGGCAACCTGCTCCGTATTATGGGAATGCAAGGTTATAGGACATTTTCTCCCTTGGCTTCTCTGGCCCGAATTGTTACCTTCGCTAAGTTTCTTCCGAGTTCAATGACACGTAGCCTAGTGCCATTGCATAATTTCGGCTAGTCCAGGTAACGCATCAGTAAAATCGACACACCAACATTTAGTTCGAGACTATTAGACGCACCCCAGACAACTCCAAACAGTTCAAAAACTCGACGGGATAACTCGTGGCGACATCGGATGACGTGACTGTGTCTATTGAGCTGTAAACTGATGTATCAGTGAGTATTTAGTACCGGATTTTTTATTTATTTTAGAAACTGACTCGCTTTTGACCGCCGAGATGTTTCTGTCACACAACCAATTTTCATTATGAATGAAGGATCGACGGATCGTCGTAGAGGAAAGACGTGTTTTTGTCTGTCCTTTAAATAAATTATTATTAATATTTAATTCAAATCAGTTTAGGAATGTGTAGTGTGAGAGTGATGTGCTATTTTTGAGTGAGTTTTGTTCTTTAGAAGTTCACCTGTTAATACAGATGAATTGAGACAGTTATTATGAAAATTACGTTCAACACATATACAATCAGAGAAGTATCTTCTTATTCTAATTTTCATTCTAATTATATAAAAATTAATTATTTATTATTGTTATGGTTATTATAACTATTTACATATATGTGAACGGTAATTTATAATCGTATACATAGAAACTGACATTTCAAGGGAATTCCCTTTGTATGTACTTAAGTACATAAAATATTGGTACCCGAGAAACCAAAATTTGAAATTACAACAGATCGAATTGTAACTTACCCAATAAGCGAACATTTGTATACTCAAAATGGGTTGCCACCGTATTGTGACAAAAATGACTTTTTGTGGAATAATATTAATTGATAAATATATAAAATGTTAATGAAAGGAGGAAACAGTTTTCTGCCATGGGAAATTTATCATTTGAGCTGAAATATGTTGGATTGTGTTATCCATTTGGGTTTTTATTTAAATTTAATTACATTTTCACTTACTTTAAACAATTCTATAAATTGAAATTTTGTCGAAAGTCCTGATTGTCGGCAAATATAATTCAATTTATTTTTATTATTATTTAAAATTTATTATTTATTTATTTTTTTTTACATACCGGAAGGTCAGAGAAGATTTGGAAGATTGTGATTGCAACATTCTTGATCAGGGGGTCTATTTAATTACGTACGATTTGAGCATAAACTCAATACAATCAAATATGTTAACGATCCAAAGACTTTTTGCTATGGAATGTTGTTTTTCGACGATCTTTCTGGTTGAATTCAGGTTATGTTTTAATGAAGTTGTGTGAATGTTAGATATAAATTAACCCTGCTTTTAGTTGGATGAATTATGATAGGTAGCTGAATGACAATACCGAAACTAAATTTATATTTTATTTTTTTTATTTTGACATTATTGACGGAATATTTAGGTCATCATATGTATGATAATACTGCCGTGTCATTACGAACGTGAAGTCCCTCGGTTAGATGGTGTTGGATGGGAAGATAGGGCAAAATAAGGTTACATGCAGTATGTGATGAGATGACCCATAGATGTGAATTAAATAACCTAACCAGTCTAGTAGGACTGATGCCGAATACATATGATGAATATTAGTATCCTTTACCTCAAACACAACTAACTTACATTAATTAACTAACAAACTCTAATCTAGAGTGTGAATTTAATTGAGACTAACATTCTAATATATTTAAGTAGTTAGAAAATGACTTTGCTGCGGTTCGCCCTAGTCGTTTCTGTGACTAACATCCTTTCCTAACTAACCTTATCTGTTAAGGATGCAGGCAGGGCCTGGGCCCGCATGATGCTGAAATATTATTCGCATTCAGATATAATTTGTTATTTGATTGTTGATATTTCAGGATTATGGTAACGTACCTAGGATCGCCGTTATGGCTGGCCTGTAAGCCTCTATCATATCATATCATATCATATATCACAACCAATTTTCATTATGAATGTTTCGTTGTAAATGCAGAAAACATTATTAGCAATGAGATCGTCTTCGGAACTGACACATGATAAAATTGGTTGGTGAAATGGACCTGGTAAGTAATTTATCTGCGTGTGCACGAGACCCAAATTCATTGAACAGCCGAACCCGCTCAATAACTGGTATGATTTGTCGGTAGGGTGGAGGCTGTGATCAAGCGCCTCTCTCACTCGTTTGTGCGACATCGTGCACTCGTCCCATACTTTCTACTACTACTACTACTTACATTGCTGCAACAGGGCGCCGCGATTGTTTTTCGCTCACCAGTGGCTATTCTGGTTTTCCCCGGAAATGGGGAATTAGAAATTAGTAACGTTTTCCTAGCATTTGGGAATTTTTCATTCCCTAAAGTGCATTGTGGCGTTTGGGGATTTTTTTTATTGGGAAAAAATAATTCCATTTTATAGCAGTTTTGACGTTAATTTTTCCCCACTATTTGTTTGAGGAATTGTGATTTGTACATTTTTGAATTTTTAAACATGATCTTTCTTTAAAAGTTAATTAAACTTGGGTTAAGGTCGCAGTACGTGTTTTAGTTCATAAAAATCAACATAAAAAAATATTCCCTAAAAAATTATTCCCTGTCTTCCAGAATATATATTTGGGAACGGGAAATAAATATTTGGGAATTAGTGCAATTTGTAATTACAGCAAAATATTTTTCCAATTCCCAGTTCCCCGGGTAAACCAGAATAGGGCCACAGTTTGAAAAAAACTTAAAATAATGTAAATATTGAAAATATTTTAAAATCTTAATGTGCCGTCCATCCATCACTTTGCAACGTTGTTGCAATGCCGGACGAAGCAACAGCGATTGCCATTTGTTGCTTGTAACCTGATACCTTCAGTATCTTTCAAAAGCTCCCTAGGATACTTTTTGGAGCACTAACTTTGCTTCGTGCACGGTGATATAGCGGATTCTGAGCACCATAGGAATCTTAATCATATTCTTAGTCACCGTATGATGTAGCTGTTTGACAGGTTCTCGCTTTGGTATTTCAGCCGGGAGCGGCTAAAACCCCGTTTATCAAAATCCCGTATTTCAAAATCTCGTAAAATACTAAAAAAATCCCGTAACGTTGATATTAATAAGTGTGTGGTGTCTTGGAAAATCATGAAGAAATTAGGCATGTTGAATGGAAACGGGAAGGAACTTTTCCGATATCTTTACTTCCGGTCATATCTAAAATATTCGAAAAACTGTTGCTGAATAGACTCAAACCTACGAGTATAATAGAAGAGAGAAATTTTCTTTCATTCGTAATATCTTAAAATAAAATACATTTTTGATATTTTAGTGAAAATTTTAAACTGTTCATTAATAATAAAGTATTATGGTAAAGGTTTACACTACTTGTGATGTAAACTGAAGAGATATTATACTTTATTAAAAATTGTGACTTTAGTCTCTATAAACTTTAGTAGTATGTATAGTAAAAAAGTACTATACATACTACTAAAGTTTATAGAGACTAACGCCACAAAATACAAACAGAAGGGACATTACGCAATTTTTATATGGAAAAATTTCGACCGTTGTTTTTTTCCTTGATTTGTATGGAAGAGGTGAGAAAAGAGATGAAGGTTGTAGAGGTGAGAAAAATTGTGCACTGAACATTTTTACATTCAATAGGGGTAGTCAAATATTTTTTGGTCTGCTTAGTAGCGTATATATTTACTTTATAATATATATATGCTAACGCTATGTACATTCGATGAAAACCGTCAATTGTCTTGTTTAATTGTAACGATCCTTCACTTGCTTTATTTTAAGTGCCTCGTCTTCTAGAGTTTCCTCTTGGTTTCTATAAGGTGTGCAAACAGAAACTCGGCTCTGAAGATGTTTGCATTAAAATATTCTTGAACGCATCCAAATCACCCGCCATTTTGGATATATGTAGCTTAGTCATTACCGTTTTTATGACATAAGTTTCAGTCATTTACAAGCTGCCGTTCCATGTGCATCAATTTTAAGAGATGGATGTCGATAAGCAACATTTACGTCATTGCATTCTATTCTGTTTTCAAATGAAAAAAATGCTACTCAAGCTATGGAATTGATTAATTCGACTTTGAGTGGACATTCTGTGAGTCATTAAACAGTAAAAAAAGTGGTTTGGAAGATTTCGTGATGGCAATTTTAGTCTTGAGAACGATCCACGTCCAAGTGCAGTAAAACAACTTGAAGACGAAGAACTTAAAGTTTTGCTGGATGAAAATGTTGAACCGTGTAAATCTCAAAAAGAGCTTGCAGAACAGTTAAGAGTTACTCATCAAGCAATATCTCTTCGATTGCAACCAATGGAAAAAATGCAGAAGGAAGGAAAATGGCTGACCGATGAAAACAAAAATCGAAGAGCTGTCATCTGCACGAATTTTGCTTTTTCGGTACAAAAGACAGAATTTTTTGCATAAAATCATTACGTACGGGTGATGAAAAGTGGATTTTGTACGATAATTCTAAACGCAGAAAACCATGGGTTTATCCAAGCCAACCATCAGCAACAGTTGCAAAAATGAACGTTCATGTCAAAAAAGTGTTACTGTGCGTCTGGCGGGATTAGAAAGAAATCATTTACTACGAGCTTATGGAACCTGGTCAAACTATTACAACTGAACGTTACCAGGCCCAATTGAAATTAAATGATGCTCTGGAGGAAAAAATACCATTTACGGGCCAAGCAAAGCAGAAGGTGTTATTGATGACAACGCTCCTCCACATATAGCAAAATCAATCCAGGAACTCTTATTCTCCTAAGGCTAAGAAGTTTTACAGCATGCGACGTATTCTCCAGACTTGGCTTCCCCTTCTCTCTGATTACCTCTTATTCAGATCGATGCCATCATATTTGAAAGACCAGCGCTTCACAAAAGTTGAAGATGTGCAAAAATTGCTCGATGACTATTTTACTTCCAAATCATCAAGTTTTTATCGCGAGGGCATTCATCATCTGCCTGATAAATGGCAAAAGGCGATGGATAGTAATGACGAATATTTCCACAAGTAATCTTTGTAACAATTATATTTTCAATAAAATTGAATTTGACCAAAAAACGCTGAGTTTCTACTTGCTCACCTTCAACTGCGCGAGACAGGTTCCGTTATCTTGCGGACGATTACATAACATTCATTATCATTAGTAGAGATTGAGAATTAGTGTCAGTTTCGTAGACGTCACTTTTTTGGTCAAAAGTAAAACGAGTTTTGTTCAAGAAGTTAAGGTAATATTTGTTTTTGGAATGAATTTTATTCAATTGTCTATACAGCAGTGTTTCCCAACGGGGCTCATACGGCTCCCTAGAAACGTAAACCGTTCTGATCAGCCATATGCTAAATTCATAAATTGGAAGTCTTGGGCTTAAACAGGCCATGAAAATTTTGCCATTAAAATCTTATCTATTACTAACATAAATTTGAAATTAAGATGTAAAAAATAAGATTGGGAAATACTGGTCTACAACAATGTTATCCCCTTCAAAATCATCCCACAGAGATTATACATTATACAAAAACACTTTTGGAACTTGATTTTTGAGATAACGTTAGCTCTCTCAGCGATGTATTTTTAATCTAATGAATGATTGTAAAACGACGGCTCGTTAAGGTTCCCTTTAGGCAAATATGGAGGCTGGGGCATCACTACAGTTTCTTTTTAGGTCAAAAATTCACGAACAAGCAATGAAGTTTGAACAGGAGCATTATCGTGACACAAAACTCTTGAATTGTTAAATCGGAATGTTTTCTCGGATTGCTTCTCTGATTGTGATTCGGCAATCGTTCATAACTAATCATTTCATCCGCGTTTTCATCGATTGGTGATGTGCTGGAACATCCAGGGCGCTCGCATCTTAAACTTCTTTACGACCTCCTTGGTCTATACCACTCGTAAACTCTTTTTTACTCATAGCAGTCTCACCACCTCAATATTTATCATAAGTTTGCCGCACTTTATTCCATTATTATAGCAAAATTTAATAAAAATGCTGTTTCATTTTTTATACAAATAATCGCCGATCCTACCTAAACACAAATAAACGTTTTGACAGCTGCCAGACTTACAGCCCAATTACCGAAGTCATATCATGTCATTTTACGTGACAATAGTCAGGTTACCTTCAATTACACATTACCGAAGTAGTCTCCTACAACTTAAGGCTGGACTATAGATAGAATAAAAAGAATAACGTAAGAAACGAAGACAAAAAATTATTATTCCAATTTGACGTTACGGCCATAGATGACTTGAAATATTAAGTTCATTCATATATTTTTGTGATATATTTCCTACAATTATGAATGAAACTACAATATTTTTCAGTATAAACGTATTTATATAAACAAATATATGTTTTCAAAATTATAAAAATTATTTATATGCGATTTAAATCACCACAATTCGATAAATTATTTTTTTAGGTTAGGTTTAGAAAAATACAATTCTACAGTGTATTGAAAATTATTTTTGATATTATATTCATATTAGCATATGTATACATGAATATTTCATAAATAGAAAAGATATAACACACGAATAATATAAAATCCCCTTATATAAAAAAATAAACATGCATATTATATTCAACGCACTAAAATTTATTTGGGTTTTGTTGTTGTAGTTATTAAGTTTTTTATTCTTGGGCGAAAATTATCGCTCGGTTATTCTTTTTAAGTGACAGCAAAAATGAAAAAAAATTAAACGCAATTTCTGTTATTCTTTTTATATTCCTTATTCTCAGTATAGTCGAATGCATGTAAATCCTCTCTTTCGCTCTCTTACGTTATTTTTTTTATTCTTTTTATTCCATCTATAGTTCCCACTTTAAATCCATAGAACTGTAGAATGAATGTAAAGATTTTTCGCATATAACATTTGATATTTCATGTGTCACAAGCCAGAACAGGATGGTTATATAAAAAAATGCGTATTATGGCTGGACTATAGATGGAATAAAAAGAATACAAAAAATAACGTAAGAGAGCGAAAGAGAGGATTTACATGCAATCGACTATACCGAGAATAATGAATATAAAAAGAATAACAGAAATTGCGTTCAATTTTTTTTAATTTTTGCTGTCACTTAAAAAGAATAACCGAGCGATAATTTTCGTCCAAGAATAAAAAACTTAATAACTACAACAACAAAACCCAAATAAATTTTAGTGCGTTGAATATAATATGCATGTTTATTTTTTTATATAAGGGGATTTTATATTATTCGTGTGTTTTATCTTTTCTATTTATGAAATATTCATGTATATATATACTAATATGAATATAATATCAAAAATAATTTTCAATACACTGTAGAATTGTATTTTTCTAAACCTAACCTAAAAAAATAATTAATCGAATTGCGGTGATTTAAACCGCATATAAATAATTTTTATAATTTTAAAAACATATATTTGTTGATATAAATACGTTTATACGGAAAAATTTTGTAGTTTCATTCATAATTGTAGGAAACATATCACAAAAATATATGAATGAACTTAATATTTCAAGTCATCTATGGCCGTAACGTCAAATTGGAATAATAATTTTTTGTGTTCGTTTCTTACGTTATTTTTTTTATTCTTTTTATTCTATCTATAGTTCAGCCTTTACAGTCTCATATCTCAAAGAAAAAACCAACCAAACTAGTTTTTGTTTTTGTTCAGAGTGGCAGTAAAATTTTGCGCAGTTAAAAAATATTGAAATTATTAATTAAAATATTATAAAATAGTTATTGGTTTGTGGAGTAGTGCAACATTTGTTAATAAAAATTAAAAAATTAAAATTAAAATGAAGTGTCTAGTGAATGGCTGCCAAAACACGCCTAGAAAATTACAAAAAGGAATTTGATAATCGACTTTTGGTTGTTGTTGTTGATTTTTTCTTTTTGTAAACATGTGTTATTACCAGGTCCGCATTTTTCGTTTTACAATGGTTCGAAAAGATGGTCTTGATTGTTTCATGTACTACGTGCTTTTCTTTTCGTAATAACTTTTATTTTGTTTTAGGATAAGGTTAATGTGAGGAATTAAACAAGGCAATGGTTAAACTCAATTGGCTTCGATGTAGAAGATGTAAAATTTAAAAATGAGTAAAAATTCTATTATTCGTTCGTTACATTTTGAAAATAATTATTTTATGCCGCAGACAAAAGAGAATCGTTAAATATTTTTAAGAAACGAATTATTCCCTTGTTGGTAAACGAGCTAACGACTAAATTTGGCGGCAATGAAAATAATATTAAGTTAAATAGGACTAATAACTATTTGTCCTATACACAGGTTTAAATTTACAATATATTGTATTTAAGGAAAAAACAGTTAATTTGCTGTACTGGATGAATAAATATATAATTAATTTACTATTTAATTTACATAGATTTTTTAATTTTAACTTCCTAACTTCATTACATTCGGTTGAAAAAAAATCTAAATATGGCCCTGCTGATTTATACTCTTTCTTTTTTTCTCTCCGAATTTGTGACGCTTGACAGTTGCTTACATTCATTCTATATAATCTATTTCTATGCTTAAATCACATGAAACGATAAGAGTCACCTTATTCTTTCAAGAGACAACAATATTTGTATGCATCGTCGATTTAAATATTAACCAAACATTTTATTTTAATTTTTTATAAAATAATTTATTATTGGATTTCCTTTTTAGGACCCGTCCTAATACAATGCTAATTATTTCAATTGTAATAATTTTGACAGTGTTCCTGCATGCAATCCAAATATTACACCAGGCTATGCGTAATAATTTTTGACATAACTGAAATATGTAATTTTTGTATCATTTCATTGTTATTGCTGGAATTTTTTAATTATGAAATTATATTTATTATAGTTATGAATTTAACAAATTATTGCTTGTTGAACAAAATTAAAACAGTTAATGAAATATTGGATCCAAAATAAGCTTCAGTTGTTTTATTTTCTACATGCAATAACGATAAGTACAATTCTTTAATAATGTGAAAAATATTTCAGTTTCGGACATTGAATTTATTGATTATGTGGGAGCACATTATTCTACTAATGTTAAAATTATCCGAGCAAAATTATTTATTACAGAATTCGGATACGTCTTTAAAATTATACACGGATACAATTACAAATGTATACAAGATAAATGTGAAAAATCATTCTGGTGGATCATAATGGCGGAAAAACAATTCGCAATTTTTGATTACGATAAACATTTAAATTGTTTTCTGTGACCCTTAATTATTAAATTTTGGGTTATTCTGGGTGATAGAGAGGTTACGAAGGCGTTGTGAAGAATTCTCGAAGGCATTGTGATTATACTTTGTAGGTAAGTTCCAAGTATTTTCAATATTTTTGTATATTGCTCACAGTCTGATTAGACGACCGAATTTTTTAATTTAAAAAATTCAATGTTTCGTTAGTTCGAAGCCAAACTGCCAACACGAGTGGTAACCTCATCTCGATGCCTTTAATTATTGTACGATTTCTGGAATTCAATTTAATAATTAAATAATTTAGATTTTAAGGTATAAACAAAACCAGAGATACAGCGACAAGATACATCGGTAAAATACTTTGTATTCCGGCGAGGTCGCTTTGGTCATCAGTGCAACAAGCTCGTCAGCGTTGATGAAGCGACGAGACAAAAAAAATAATAACAAATTAACCCTAAAATAGTTCGGTTATCTTTAGGTGTAGGTACAACATTCAGATTTGCTGGAAATTCATTTAAGAACTGTTCTAAAAAGTTTGATACCAACATAATACTCTCAAACTAGTAGGTAGTACTGCAGCGCCGACGACAAAATTAGAATAGATTCTAAAAAAAATTCGGCGACAATTGCTGTTTTTTTATTGGCTATCCGGGGCGGCCTATTGAGCGCTGTACCATTCAAATTAAAATTAAATTCATCCAAATAACAAACTTTTAACGACCTGAAATATACCAATTGACATTTATTTTGACATGCCGTTTTAAACATGAATTTATTTTGCTGCGTTCTCCATTTTTTATTCTGCGATTACATTCGCCTCGATTAACGAGTCTTCAGCAAGCTATGGAGAACAACGTGTTTGACATGTAGAAATGTCGGAGTCACGTCGAGTGTATCTCAGGGGTAAGTTTGTTATGATTTTAGGGTTGTACAAAATAAAGCCATTTTCAAATTTCCTATTGACTAGAGTAGCCAGATAAATAGATACATAGAGCAAAATATTTGTATATCGAATTTTAACTAAAATGTTGAATGAAAAATATTAGTTTGGAGTTAAATAAATTAATTATATAAAAAAACAGCGAGCTAAATATAAGTGTTGACAGATACAATCTATCGGGCGCTAATAAAAAACACGGCAAATATCATCGTCACCAGCGACATTGTGAGAGCATCCTATATGTTTTATGTATTTTAATTTCACAGGCGTTGTATCTTGTCGCTGTATCTCTGATTTTGTTTTTACCTTTACTTATACCCTGTTTACACCACAGTTAAACTTTAGTAGTATACTACTGTTTTACTAATAAAGTATAATATCTATTCAGTTTACATCTCACTTGGTGTAAACCCATACTGTAATACTTTACTATTATTGAAAAGTTTAAAATTTTCATCAAATTATCAAAAACGTATTTTAATTTAAAATATTACAAATAAAAATGTACACATACACGTAATACCTTTACATGACATTGGAAAAGGATATAAACTAAATGATATTAAAATATTAGAGTATTAACACATTACAATCCGGGGGAATTACGGCAAAAAATGGCAACCAAACACTTTTTTCGTAAAATCGATATCCATAACTTCCAAACCAGAGAATCAACTAGCGTGCGTTTCCACTTGGAACGCTTTACAAATACATATATGCAATGTATTTTAATTTTCTCATCATGGATAGTACACATTCAAAAAAAATATATATCGATATATACATTTTATCACTCACACATACAAAAATTTACAACGCGATTTGCAATCAAAAGTAGTCGTGCATAGAACTTTTCTCGTTGCAAATTTTTAATTTACAACAAAAATGAACAATTTCCGTAATTTTGTTTAACTCTGCGCCAAGCACAAGCTGTCAAAAAAATATAATTTGTTTTCATTAAAAGAAGTTTAACCAAAAAGTAGTTAATCTAGTTAATCTGCTTTTTTTTTTTTTTTTTGGTTTCAGGAAATTCTACTGTAAGTTGCGGAGTTGCAGAATGATTAAATTAATAAATGTTTCAATTATTTAGGAAGCCGGAAAATATGAATTTAGAATTAAATTTCAGGAAATTTACAGATGCTTGTGAATTAATGCTTCATTGTAATTGCTGATTGTGTAGTTTAGAATTGTGTTGTCATTTTATTACTAACGACTTTACATAGGTGTCTGTAACGGGTCGAGTCAACCAATTTTGGTTAGGAAGCCGAAAAGTATTAATAGAATTAAATTTCAGGAAAATTCCAGATGTATGTGAAATAATAATATTTTTTCTTAGGTTGCCGTTTTAAAGAAGCAATTGTTGAAGACCAATACCATCGTTATCCATTAACCTATTAAGCCTTTATCCTTCATCTAGTAGATTAGAATTGTGTTGTCTTTGTGTTACTAACTATCGGCTATACCTAGGTGTCTGTAACCGAGCCGATTCTGTCCCACTTAACTAACCTATCCAATCCTTCGGTTTTGTTATGTGTAAAAAAGGGTGTACGGTGGACCCGGCGTCATCCGGGAACTCAAGCCTAAGAACTTGGTCGTACATTCTAAATCAATCAATCAATCAATCAATTAAAAGAAGTTTAACCAAAAAGTAAATATATCATTTTAAAATTTGGTTTGTTTAACTTTAATTTGTTCGATCTAAAATAATAAAAAATATATAAACCATAACACAATATTTTGATTTTAAATTAAAATAAATAATAGATAAATATTTTTCAGGTAATAAAAGAAAAAGATGAGTTACAATAAGTTTTTAAACGATGAATGTGAGGATTTAGAGGTTCTCGAGGATGACTTCGGTGGTGTTTCCGAGTCAACTAGGAGATATTTGCAATATGAGGTTGAAGAAGTGAATGAATTTGGTGAAGCTGTTGATGCGTGCGTAGTGAATATTAATGAAAATAAAACAGGATCGAACGTTGCCACTCAATCAAAAGTGGTATATAAAAATATTAAAAATGTCAATGATACGCTGCAAGGCACGAGCCGATTCTCATTCGAGGCAGATATGTTGGATGCCGTATTTGAATGTCCACCTTTACTTGACTACAATCTGCCTATCAAGAGCCGCCCATCATCAACAATCACTGCTTTGTGGAATGAAGTGAAATCCGAGATAGAGAAAAAATATCCCAATCTAACTTCATGCACAGATTTAATAAAAATCATGTACAAAAATTTACGGAACGCCTATACACGGTACAAAACCAGTAAAGATAAAGCTAGGCCCAGTGACACAGCACAAAAAGTCATGCCAGAGCCGAAACACATCCAAAAACTTCGGCGATTAGATGGAGTTTTACATAAGCGTAAGTAAGAAATGAGTGAGCTTATTTTATATTGAATAATATTAAAATTATTTAATTGTTTTGGACAAAAAAGTAGTTTGGACTTGGAAATGTCTGAGACTTCGCCGCATTCATTCATAGCGGCATCACCAATAAAGACCTAGAATATTTCAGTAAAAAACATTAAAATGAATACAATTCTTCATATTCTTAAATCTAGTATTTCAATTTTTCAGATGATAGTAATATGATGCATCCTAGGAAAAGGTCACGAACAATAAGCTCTATCAAATCAGTTGTGCCAACCCCATCCCCATCCGCTGAAGACTTTTTGGAACCGCTACATCAACTAGTCGCCAATGTATCTAACAAAAGTAATGCTCCTCCTCCCCCACCAGTTGATATGGAACAATTAATAGGTCAGCAAATAACGTTATTTATTAAGAGAGCTGAACACACAGGAAAAGTACGCTGCTTATTTGTATTTCACTACATATATGAACGAGACAAATACGTAGTAATACAGAAGCCGAAGGTTTAAATCATTAATTTAATTTTAATTAATAATAATAATACACAGGTATTCGCATATTGCCAGCATGAAAAATTTTATAATTATAAAAATCTGAACCGGAGTCGGATATTCGTGTGATTTTATATAGGTATTTAATATTTACGTACAATAATCCTGATGTGTTTTCCATGTACAGATCCTACGCAATTCGGAAAATTTCATCTTTTCTCAAATCCATCTGCCACTGCTAACCAATCTTGAGCTTTCAATTCAGGAATCACTTTCTTTTTGAGTTCAGAATAAATTACGCGCAGTGTTTCCGATATTATATGGCAAGCTGTACTTTTTCCAACTCGAGAATTGTAGGAAATTGATCGTTGGCTATCGCCACACAAATTAACCTTTTTTATGATTTGATTGTTATAACATAATTACCTTAATGTAAGTGCCAATCTAGTGGATGGGTTTATCGACATTCTAAATTGGTGTGGTCTTTACGATTTTTGGACCTACTATTTTCAGTAACTTATTGCAAGAATCTGGGGTCATCCTAGTAAAATTAGAAAAAGATTCCTGGTCTTTCAATCGCATTTCTGCGACTAAATTTTGATCGCCATGCTTCTTTCTTTGAGCTTCTGTAAAAATTGGTCGAACCCTCGTCTTATGAACTATTTTCTTCTTTTCAGGTTGCAACAGCTTAACTACATTGCTACAAATTACAATAGCCAAAGCAGCAGCACTCACACTTAGGTGGTAAAGTAATAAAGTATTATACTTCGGGTTAACACCAACATACTTTCTTGCTTACTTTTATTCTACTGGTGTAAACGTGGATTACCTATTTTTAATCATATAGAATATACTATAGAATGAGTGTAAAGATTTTACCCATATAATACTTTCTGTTTTCTGTGTCACAAGTCAGAGCAGGATAGTTATATAACAATGCATATGGCGATCTTATATCGCAAAGAAACAACCTACCACACTACCTTTTGTTTTTGTTCAAAGTGACAACAAAATTGCTCTTACAAAATTTTGAAATTATTTATTATAAACTTATTAAAATATTATAAAATACACACATCAAAAGTTTAAATGGAACACATGGTTTTTAGGTTGCCATTGCCTTGAATTTGGTTTGATTTTTGTTATGTTATTTGTTTCTACCCTCTAAACAAAAAATGCGATTCGTAAAAACCGATACATTTTCAATACATAAACGATATATATTTTTACTATGACACAAAGCCATTTAAAACTATTTTCCTATAGGAACACAAAAAATGCCAAAATGAACACAAAACAGATTATATATACACAATTTTGTGTTAATCGTTTGAGTACTGACTTTTAGTAAAGATACCGTGAAAAGAAAATCATACGCCATTCTAACAAGTCGAAATTAATCGAGTAATTTTTTAAACATTTTTGGAAAAAAAAAAAAAAAAATTTGTGCGAAATAATAAACAAGTGTTTTAATGTGTTTATTAAGTGTTAATGTGTTTCGCCAAGTACCAACGGCGCATAGTGTTAAAAGTATTTTTTTATAACGGGTGTTTTTTTAGGAGGTTTGTTTTTCCGATAGATGTCGTTTTATTTTATGACAGTTGTTTTGACAGCTCAAAGTGGCATTTCTACTCAGTATTGTTTGGCAAATCATTATGAATAGGTTAACTCCAGAACAACGTTTTCAAATCGTGGAAATTTATTTTCAAAATCAGTGTTCAATTAAAAATGTTTATAGAGCACTTCGTGAATTTTATGGTGCACATAATCGTCCGTCAGAGACCACCATAAAGAACGTAATTACCAAATTTCGGTCTACATTCACTCTTTTGGATGCCAAGCCACCGACAAGAATGAGAAGAGTTCGTACAGAAGAAAATATTGCTGTCGTTGAGGCCAGTGTCGAAGAAAACGACAATTTATCGATTCGTCGTCGTGCTCAGCAAATTGGACTTTGTCCATCGACTTTATGGAAAATTTTACGTAAAGATTTGGGTTTGGTGCCATACAAAATTCAATTGGTGCAAGAATTAAAGCCACACGACCATCGTTTGCGCCGTGAATTCAGTGATTGGTCGTTAAATCAATTGAACGAAGATCCATTTTTTTACCGTAAAATTCTCTTCAGTGATGAGGCGCATTTTTGGTTAAATGGATACGTCAACAAACAAAATTGTCGCATTTGGAGCAAAGATAATCCACACGCCGTTCTAGAATTACCAATGCATCCTGATAAATGTACTGTTTGGTGCGGTCTATGGGCTGGTGGGATCCTCGGGTCATATTTCTTTAAAAATGAGGAAGGACGACGCGTTACCGTGAATGGAAATCGATACAGAACCATGTTAAATGAGTTTTTGTTGTCAAATCTTGAAGATATGGATATGAATGAAATGTGGTTTCAACAAGATGGTGCCACTTGCCATACAGCACGTGAAACAATCGACTTATTGAAAGAAACTTTCAACGACAACATTATTTCGAGAAATGGTCCGGTGAATTGGCCTCCGCGTTCGTGCGATTTGACGCCACTCGATTACTTTTTGTGGGGATACGTGAAGTCATTGGTTTATGTGGATAAACCTCAATCGATTGACGCTTTGGAAACCAATATTCAACGTGTCATTGCTGACATACGCCCTCAAATGCTTGAAAAAGTGCTGGAAAATTGGACCTCCAGAATGACATTTGTGAAAAATAGTCGTGGTAGCCATATGCCAGAAATTGTGTTTAAATGTTAAATGCCAAAAAATTATCTACCAAATAAAAAAAAATTTTGGTCATTTCATAATTTTATATGTGTTTTATTCAAAAAAAAAATCGGCAACCTCTTAAAAAAACACCCTTTAGCTTTAGATGGTCATACTTTTGAAAAAATTATTTGTTTTACTGTAAATATTGTTGTGTAAATAATAATTATAGTGTAATAGAGTTTAGTGTAAACAAATTAAGAACAACTACAACATATATGTAAATATCTATTTTCGTCCGAGTAAGTTTAATAAAACGTAAATTTTTAAAATGAAAAGAATTTATTATGAAATTCAAAAAGAAATAAAAATAATATAAACTGCATCCGACGTATGTTATAGATAACAAACTATTTATCTAAAATATTAAAAATATATTTAAGAACAACTATCAATTTGTTTAATTTATTACCTTCCTTTGAGAATATTCCACCAATAATTATTTATTCTACTAATCCCAGTAAATATATTACAAACGATACTACAGTTCCGATACGCAATTGCAACGTTAATTTCGAAATGTTTTCTAATTATCATAGTACATTGGATTCGTAATTGTATCAAAAACGAATCGAAAACGATATTTTGTATGAAGAAATTTCCTCGTTTACATATAGTTTTCGAATCGCAATGTTTAGAGGGTAGCAGATACATCGCTAAGTATGCAATTTGGTTTGATTCCATACTAAGGCTCGATGAACCAGGATAGTAGATTAATCGTCGGATTAAGGATGAAACACACCAAGAGCAGCGCAACATATTCCTAACTATCCACACTAATGACTGCATATGGGCGTGCACATCAAGCAGTGCAGCAGTTTATTTTGTTTTAGTAGTAAAATCGAATTCTGTCAATTTTATCGAGGTTATAAGTAGCAGCAAGGAGCAGTAAATTGAACCTGCTGAGTGTGGAATCTATTGATGCCGCGACAGATTCAACTTCATTCAATATAATTTCTTTAAATTTTAATTTTTCTATTAAAATTACAAAATATTTGATTTATTTATTGGAAATACCTATATTTATAATCAAACCAATGATTTTGTGTTATTAGATAAGCGAATAAGCTAATATTTAAATTTGCTGCTCGCTGCTGCTGCTTGGTGTCTTTCACCCTTTAATCGTAGTTGGCATTTTATGAATTACGATAAACAAGAAAATTAATCGTCGGATTACAATAAAGTAAGTCAAAATGGATTTTAAAAAAAGAAAATGAAGGCAAATGAATTGCAAAGTTTATTTAGTATTGTTGATAAATACAAAACAATAGTCATTTCTAAAAACCAGATGCCGTGTCAAATAATAAAAAAATTAAACATGGAAAAACGTTACGGATGAATATAATTCGATTAATATTCATAAAAAACAAGAATTGCAGTTAAGAAATGGATTTAAAAATAAATTGGGTGATCTTCGGAAAAATGTAGCTACGGAAAACGCGGAAAGATTTAGAACTGGTAGTGGTCCTTATAAGTCCAAATTAAGTGAAAATAATCCTCTGTATTCTTTTGTGGAAGCTTCGGTTCGCCCTTTGAGGAATATTGATTCATCGGATGAATTATTTGAAATGTGCATATCCAAACATTAATTCTAATTATATTGCATTACTTTAATAAGTATCTAAATTTTTTGAGAATGAAGATAATATGACTGAAGAATATCTCGATGACGAATGTGATGTTAATTCTGAAGTTTCATATCAAACCGAAATGGATATTTCTAATAAAGAAATGGCGTCCAACTCCAATGAACCATCCAACAGCACTAGTGTATCACCAGGTACATCATTGTCAGCAAATCGAGGCAGTTCAAGCGATCAAATGTTTAAGGTCACCTTGACGTGCTTACAGAATCAAATCTACAGAAAATTTAAAAAATAAAATGAGTGAAATTTTAAAAACTGAAGGGTTAAACCAAAAACTTCTTAAAACTAAAATTAAATACCGCAATGACAAACAAAACCAAAATAATTAATATGTATTAATAAGAAATATAATGAAAAAAGTGTTTATAAATTCTGTATTATAATCTTTCTGGTGCTGTCATCAGAAGAACTTTCCATCAGATTACGGACAGTGGGGACTGATTCATTATAAATTATAGGGATCTCCATCTCTGGTTCAGCAGGATGCAGCACATTTTTTGTCATGGCAATGTGGTGTAGTATGGCTGTGGCAACTACCATTTTTAGTGTATTGGAAATATGGAGCCGACTTTTTGTAGCTATTGATGGAAACCGTTTCCATATCCCAATGCATCTTTCCACCAATTTTCAAGTAATTTTGTGTTAGACGTTGTAAGTTTTATCCAAGTTGGTGTGGGGTTCCTTAATGCAGTTAACAAATAATTTGTATTGGCATATCCACTATCCCCAAGCAAAAATCAATAATTAAAACCACCATTTTCCATTTTAATTTTTAATAATGAAAAATTAAATATGGTTTGGTCATGTGCTGACCCATGCCACCTAAAATAAAAGGAAGTATTAATGTTTATGTAAACAACTATACAATCTTCATATAAATACCTTGCAGTCAAATCAATGATTTTATAATCTGCGTCACACACCACTTGGCAGTTTATGGAAAACCATCCCTTTCTGTTGCGGAAAAGTTCTGCGTTGGTCCTACCAGGTGAGACTTTTGGGATATGGGTCCCGTCTATTAATCCCAAAATTCATGGAAGACCATTCCTTAAATACAATTTTCTAGTATCTTGCTGCTCTTCTACCATTGTTAAAATGCAACAAACTGATGGAATTTCGAAGCAAGAACTTGATTAATTTTCTTCACAATTCTAAACGGTTGCTGTACCATCACCGGATAAATCACATATAACATTTTGATAGCTATTTGTGGCGTAGTATCGCAGTGCTATTAAAAATTGATCCTAGACACAAAGTGGAAGATCTCGCATATCGGTGTTATATAAATCACTTTTTATTAAATAAACTATATAAAAATATGTAGACATGGTAAATCGGTATCTACCACGAAATTCGTCGTCGGTATAAAATTCTAATGGATTGTTATAGTTTTTATAAGTTCTGGGTCGGCGGATACCAATTAACAAATGTATATCTCTCACTTCCATTATAGTATCGGAATCGACGAAGACGATGTTTCCACTTCCATCTTTTTTTTAAACAAAATTTATTTTAAAACTGGTTTTAATACAAACTTTTTAATATTTTCGTTTTTAATTATCAGCAAAAATGTTATGTATATAGACAACAATTTTATAAACTACAAAATATACACGCAACGTTGAACAAAAGTGCTGCCAGTTATACAAAAAAACTGCTGTAAAACTACTATAAATCCTAACATGAATTATTATCTATCGTCTTTCATAAACGACGAAAGAAAAAATCCGCGGTTGAAGATTAATCTATACTCTCGGATTTTTATTTAACTATCCTGGTTCATAAAATCGAGACTAAATTCCGTAATACAAAATATCAAAGACAATCAATTATATTTTGGACTAAAATTATTGTCTTTCTCTTTCTGTTTCGTGGTAATATTATTTATTTTTTGTTTGTATCTTTTATTTTCAGTTTCATGTGACAAGTCGACGGGTGAATACGCACACATTGTTTATTATTTTATTTATTTATTTATTTAAAGAAATCTATTCTGCGATTTACATGTATGATTTCAGAATTTAATTTAAAACAAAAATATTAAAAAAATAAAATAAAGCAAATTAAAACACAGAAATATAAATCAAATCTTGATTTAACATTTAAAAATTTTAAAAATAATTCTTAAGTATATTTTTGAACTTGTCCTTTGATAAATTAAAGTCAAATAGGTCGTCGACGATGTTGAACGATTTAGACGACCTATTAATGGGGTTATTTTCTCCATAGTTTGTGGAATGGTGTTCTAGTGCTAAAAACTCATGGTTTCGAAATGTTTTACAAGGCACATGAATTGATATCTTTTTCAAAATGTATGCTGAATCAATGGGACCAAGCAAAACGTTACCAATGAAAGCCGCACCTAAGAGAAGTCGTCTATTTTCAAGCGTGCTTATTTTGTAATCCGTGCATCTTGTTGAGTATGGAGGTAACCGAGCCACATTTTCATGGAATGGTAAATTGTGGTCGTAATTCCAGTCACTTTTATTTAACAAGAAAATCAGAAACTTCTTTTGAATGCTTTCAATTCTTTTAATATGTAGAGCATAGTATGGATTCCAGACCGGTACAGCGTATTCCATTTGAGATCGAACGTAAGCGAAATAGAGTGAGCATAAGATTTGAATATCTTTAAATTCACCAGTCCACCTTTTAACAAATCCAAACATGGTATTAGCTCTCGCAATACAATTTTCAATATGCCTAACTGGCATTCTCGACAAATGTAACACCTAGATCTATGTTCTCATTAACTCTTTGCAATACTTAGTTGTAGACTTTGTAGGAAGTAATTAGCGGATTTCACTTACGATGGAAAGACATGATCTTGCATTTCTTAATATTTAAGCAAAGCGAGTTTCGATCACACCACTCACTTAATTTATCGATGTCTTCTCGAAGTTTCTTCAAAATTTTCACGTCATCAGCAAGTATGAGCACGTTTGAGTTTTTGATTATCTCGGTTATTTGATCTATAAAAACAATAAATATCCACGGCCCAATGTGAGATCCTTGGGGAACACCAGACGTAACTTAATAACGTTTGATTTCTCATTTCCCATTATTACAAATTGTCGCCGGTTTGAAAATTAGGACTTGAACCAATTTATGTAATCGAGTGAAAACCCAAATGCGAATAAACTCCGGAGTGCTTTTTGATGGCAGATGGATTCAAACGCTTTACTGAAATCTGTGTACGCTACATCAACTTGATGATGGTTTTTTATCTCATTAATTATTTTACTGGTGAATTCAACCAGATTAGTTGATGTGGGTCGGCCAGGCATAAACCCATGCTGGTTTATTGATATATGATGTGCAATTTTGGATTTAAAGTTGTTGCATAAAACTAATTCAAACAATTTTGGAATTGATGATGTAGTTGATATTCCTCTGTAGCATCTCGTTTGCCCGATTTAAAAATTGGTGTAATTTTTGAAATTTTCCATTTTTCGGGAAACACGCCGGTGCTCAAGGAGTGGTTGAATAGTTAACATAATGGAATTGCTAAAATGACTCCTTCAGAATAGAAGAGGGGATTTTATTTTCTCGTGTTGCCTTTTATTTTAATGATTTTTAATTATTACAGTAGCCTTAACTTTATTTAGTTTGTGGCGATGTTTACAAATATTCACATCAAATTAATTGTCAAAATTCCAAATCCCAATGAACTCATTTAAAAATATGGAAGAGACAAAAAACCCGGTCTATCGACGTAGGTTGAAATAACAAAAGGTTTTTTGTTTTAAAAAAAATTCAATTATTATTATTTTTTCAAAAAAAGAAAAAACGTTTGTCAAAAAGTAGAAGTTGAAATAATTTTTTTTTATTATTTCTGTATAATTGTATTAGTTAATTTAATATTGTTGAAGATTAAATATTTTAATGTTAAACATTTAATTATTGTGTTTATATATAAATTCTATCATATATTGTGATAATAGAACATACAATTATAATTGGTGACCACCGACGTGATATTATAACATAAGCACCACATTATTTGCGTGCAACTAATACTCATCATTCTACGTCATTCGAGTGCTGAATTGACATCCAAGGCCATTCGGAATTGGGCAGCCATTAGTAAAAAAATTTTGTTTTTTTTGGACGGAACAATCAGGACAAATTTCAACAGCAGTGACAAGGCAGCGGGCGAGCCAACAGGACACCAGGCGTCAGAATTTTGGAAATTTCTAAATTGTAAACGAAGGTGGACCGAGGTGAGTAATTTTCTTTTCATATTTTTATTTGGCTCGAAATAAACCAAAAAAAAAAATAAAAAATAAAGCTTCCATTTAAAAAATTTAAATTATTTCGGCATTTATTTATTTATTTACTTTTTTCGCCTACTCGTTTTGCATTTTTGTTTGCGTATTTATTTAAAAGTTTGTAAATGTCGTCCGATACTCCATCTAACTCTCCGGTCAATGAGGAGGTTTATGGAGATGCAAGCTCCGTGGACACTGCTAGTCAGCCACAAGGTATGCAAAATTTATTGGCGGAACAATTTCAATTGTTCCTCAAATCTCAAAATTTATTCCGAGATCCAGGAGTTGCTCAGTCGTCTGGGCAATCTGGTTCGGGACCTGGTTGGGCTGGGGTCCAAAATCCAAATTTGGAGATTGGAGCAGTTCGATTCCGACCTCCGCAACCGTTGTACGGTCAGAATCTGGCCGTTTGCTGGGCCAGATCCGATTGAACGCTGGCAGTAACTTTAATGACAAGTTGCTCAGACAACTTTGGATGAAGAGGTTGCCTTCGCAGGTTCAAGTTATCCTGACAACGTTTGAAAACGACGTAACGTTAGATGTGTTGGCAGCTCGCGCAGATAACATGATGGAGGTGATGCCACCGTTAGGGTTAAATGCCGTTAAATCGTGCAATTCTTTCGGTCCATCCTTGTCTGCAGCATCTAACGGATACGTCAACCCAACCGGCATTTCTGATGCATCTAATTTAGACTCAAAATTAGAAGATTTTAGAATTAAAATTTTGGCGGAAATTAAATCTATGGTTAACCCTAGGTCTCGATCTCGTTCTAACAATAGAAATCGAACAAATTCTCGTTCGAGATCTAGAGGTCGGGTTAACCCAAAATTCGATTTGTGTTTTTATCATTTTAGGTTCGGTGACAAAGCGCAGAAATGTCAGGTTGGTTGTAAATTATATGATAAAACCTGCGGAGGTCAGTCGATCAAAACGGATTTTTAAATATTCATCAGGACGTGACGACTGTAACTGATGAACCTGCTACCAGTCGTCTATTAATACATGATTTAAATTCTAGAGTTGAATTTCTAATAGACACTGGTGCTGACGTTTCGGTTGTTCCACTCAAAATTTGTAACATTCCGCAGGCTCTAACTATCTCTAAATTATTCGCTGCGAATGGTACGCCAATTAAAGCTTTTGGAACAAAAATTCTAAATTTAGATTTTGGGTTACGGCGTAATTTTAAATGGGAATTTATAGTGGCAGATGTTTCGCTGCCCATTATTGGAGCTGACTTCCTTAAAAGTACTGGTTTGATAGTTGATCTTGGCAAACACTGTCTTCTAGATCCAACGACATCTTTGTTTACGATTGGATCTATAACTTTCACAGCCGAGTCTACACTGTCTCAACTATACAAATCTCAGGTGAATAATCAAACCCAGCAACTTCTTTCTAAATTCTCTGAAATTATTGCAAACTCCCTAAACGTCAAACCAGTTAGACATATGATCACTCATCGGCTGGAAACTTTTGGACCACCGGTTTCCTGTAAAACTAGACGTTTGGCACCCGATAAATTAGCGATTGCAAAACAGGAATTCGAGAATCTGATGGCACTAGGAATTTGTCGTCCGAGTAATAGTGCATGGTCTAGTCCTTTGCATCTTGTATTGAAGAAAAACGGAGATTGGAGACCATGTGGGGATTATCGAAGTCTGAATCGTGTTACTATTCCAGATCGCTATCCCATTCCATATCTTCAAGATTTTTCGTACCAACTTGAAGGATGTACTGTTTTTTCGACGCTTGATCTTGTTCAAGCGTATCATCAAATACCTATTGAACCGTCTGATATTCCAAAAACCGCTATTGCGACTCCTTTCGGTTTATTTGAATTCACTAAAATGACTTTTGGTCTCAGGAATGCAGCGCAAACTTTTCAGAGATTCATGCATTCCGTATTGTTGGGACTTAATTTCGCTTCACCTATTTAGATGATATTCTGATAGCGTCTAAAACTCTCGAGGAACATCACGCGCATCTCGAACTAGTTTTCCAAAAATTATCAGACAATGGTTTAATAATTAATCCTGGAAAATGTGTCTTCGCTTCACCTGAAGTTAAATTCTTAGGACATTTTGTTAATGCAAATGGCATTTTACCTGTTCCAGAACGTGGTGAAGTCATCAAAAATTTTGAACGTCCGTTAACGGTTAATCAACTCAAAAGATTTTTGGGGATGATTAATTTCTACAGACGTTTCATTCCAAACGCCGCGGCTGATCAAATTTTACTTAATGATTTTCTTAAAGGTTATAAGAAAAATAGTAAACTTTCAATTAATTGGTCAGCAGAGTCCATTGATGCCTTCAACAATTGTAAGGAGAAGTTGTGTAAAGCTACTCTTGCACATCCTTCGTCTACGACTAAACTCGCTATCATGGTAGACGCTTCGGACACAGCTATCGGCGCAGTAGTACAACAGTATATCGGCGATATTTGGCAACCACTTAGCTTCTTCTCGGTTCGTCTTAATGAGACGCAAACAAGATATAGTGCTTATGACAGAGAGTTGTTAGCAGCGTACTCTGGCATCAAGCATTTCAGATATCTTTTGGAAGGACGACAGTTTACGTTGTTTACGGACCATAAACCACTTGTCTACGCTTTTTGTCAGAATCCGGAAAAAGCATCACCGCGTCAATTTCGACATTTGGATTTCATCGGACAGTTCACTACCGACATCCAACACATTTCAGGCAGGGATAATGTCGTGGCAGATACACTTTCCCCGCATTAATCTAATTTCGATTCCTGAAAGTATAGATTATGTACAAATTGCGGATGCCCAAACCAATGATGTCGAGCTAAAAGATCTGATGCGCGATAATTCAACTTTAAAGTTTGTCCAAGTTCCGTTGAGTTTTAACTCTAGCAAAACTATATATTGCGATATTTCGACAACTAATCAAAGACCTTTTATTCCAATTGATTTTCGAAAAAAAGTTGTTGAAGCCTTTCACAATCTTTCGCATCCTGGAATTAAAGCAACAGTTAAATTATTGACTAAAAACGTCATCTGGCCCTCCATCACGAAAAATTCAAAAACTATGGCACAATCCTGTTTAGCTTGTCAGAAATCCAAAATTTCAAGACACACCGTTTCACCTCTCGGATCTTATGAATTAACTTCGCAGCGCTTCGCAGAAATTCACTTAGACATCATTGGTCCTTTGCCTATTTCTGACAATCAGCGGTATTGCGTTACATTAATCGACAGGTATACGAGGTGGGCTGAGGCAGTTCCAGTTCCTGATATTACTGCAGCTACTGTCGCTGCTGCGGTATACTCCACATGGATTTCGCGCTTCGGGGTACCAAACGTCATAGTAACCGACCAAGGTTCGCAGTTGAGTCTTGTCTTTTTAGTGAATTGGCAGCGTTGATTGGATTCAGGCGAGTAAGAACGACGGCTTATAACCCAAAGTCCAACGGTATGATTGAGAGATGGCATAGAACATTAAAGTCTGCAATCATGTGTCACGAACGAGCTGATTGGGTAATGTTCTTGCCAACCGTACTGTTAGGTTTACGCACGTTATATAGTGAGGAATTTAAAACTTCTCCTGCTGAACTTGTTTATGGAAGTACGTTACGGGTGCCTGGTCAATTTCTAAATTCTTTTTCGGCAGATAATATTCATCAGACAGATTTTGTCAACAATCTTAAAAAACATTTTGATGAAATAAGACCGTCTCCGGCTACCAGGCACTCTAATGTAAAAACTTTCATAAACAAGGAACTTTCTACGTCTTCACATGTGTTTTTAACGTCGGATTTTGTGCGTAAATCGTTACAACCACCTTATTCAGGACCATTTAAAGTTCTCAAAAGAGGGGATAAGTTCTTCACTATTGACGTAAACGGCAGGTCGAGCGTGGTATCTTTGGATCGCCTCAAACCGTGGTTCGCGGAGAATGCAGACATCGTGGGATCGATTCCGGCGGCCCCGCTGGGTGAGAGAACTTCGGATAACGCGCCGGGTTCTGATCGTACAAACGTGTTAAAAAAGGTTCGTTTCAATCTTCCACCAAACGAACCAGTTCAAACCAGGACTGGAAGAACAATTAGACCACCAACACGTTACGACTGAAAGCAGCTTCTGGATCATCGTTGATTCTTTTATTTAGTTTATTTTCGGTTATTTTCGGTCTCGGTATTATGCTTGCATTGTCATGAATTCTTCCGGATTCATTGGGAAGGGAGTATTGTGGCGATGTTTACAAATATTCACATCAAATTAATTGTCAAAATTTCAAATCCCAATGAACTCATTTAAAAATATGGAAGAGACAAAAAACCCGGTCTATCGACGTAGGTTGAAATAACAAAAGGTATTTTGTTTTAAAAAAAATTCAATTATTATTATTTTTTCAAAAAAAGAAAAAACGTTTGTCAAAAAGTAGAAGTTGAAATAATTTTTTTTTTATTATTTCTGTATAATTGTATTTATTAGTTAATTTAATATTGTTGAAGATTAAATATTTTAATGTTAAACATTTAATTATTGTGTTTATATATAAATTCTATCATATATTGTGATAATAGAACATACAATTAGAAGTTTACATATAAAATAATTGTATTAAGCGGTCGCGATCGGCTTGGGCTAAAGAGGTAATAAAAACTGTTTTGCAATGGCGTCGCCATTTTTATATGAACGCTAATTTTTTACGTAAAATGTTTTTGTTTTATTTTTTGAAGATGCTGTGTGAAAATCTAACAAGTGGCGGATGTTTAAAATTCAAATAAAAAATAAATATGTATTGAATATCTGAATAAAAAATTCAAAAATTACAACAAATAGTTCTTTTTAATTTCAATAGAAAATTATAATTAACTCCATGTAAAAGTGCTATGGGAAGCTGCTCTATTTGCGTGCGATAAAATGTGTTAAATTAGTACCGAAAAGTATATGGAATATAACCGAGTTTCCGACGAAATTCCACCTTATTTTCACTTTGATTTTTTCTCTTTTTAGTCGGGATTCACACCCACACTGGAATTTTTGAGACACTTTTCTTTGGCGAGTAGTATGGATTTCCATGTACTTTATACCATGATTTATACGTGGTTTTTGCACGCGAATGTAAACGGAATTCCGTTGGCGTTGGATATTGGGCGATTGCATATACAATATCACAAAAATTGCAGGAATAATGGTAAAAACAGTTATTGTATTATTGAAAAAATTATTTTTAGCCTATTTGAATTCATTTGTTGTCTCAATTGTGAAATGTAAAATTTAGTATAGAACCACAATAAGTAATTTGTGGTAGAAGTATGGAATAAGGCAATATACAAAAGAACGAAGTAATAGGAATGCTTCGCAGTTGAAAGAAGTCAAGCAGATTTTCCCCGTTATTTTAATGTGTCGCTTAGCGTTTTATGCAGGTTATGGCAACGGAAATGTGTGACTGGGAGCCGATACGTGCAGCATCAAGGTCGATTAAGATTAACAACTTCAGCGCAGAACCGTTATATTAAACTGCAAGTCTGCGAGAGCCAACTTTAACTACCCGACAATTACAGTTACGCTTGTGGTTGACTGAAAACGTTTATGTTAGTGAGCAAATCATCAGGAATAGACTACACGAAAACAATCACCACGCACGTCACCCGTTGAGATGTCCACCGATACGACATGGAAATCGAGAGCTTAGAAATGTTTGGTGTGAAAATCATAGAAATTGGACAGAAGGGCAATGGTCCAAAGTTTAGTTCACCGATGAGTCAAGATTCGGATTTCACGCAGATAGTAGGAGAACAATAATATTGAGAAACCTGGTAATGCCGAAAGGCTAAGAGTTGTACACAAGTACAGTGGCGAGGTACTGTTATGGTATGGGCGGGAATTATGGGAGGTAAAAGGACTGATATCGTTTTTCCAGAAGATTTATCGGCGGCCAATTACATCAATGAGATACTGGAACCTAACGTGCTTCCATTGTCAACACAAATCGGATCAGAAGTCATCTTAATGCATGACAATGCCAGGCCACCACGGCAAGAATCTCAACAGACCGGTTAGTAGGACAGCAAATCTATGTGTTATCATGGCCACCAAGGGATCAACTTCAACGAAGCATTCTGCCACAAGTAGCATCAATAACAACGCGAGTGCAACTATGCAATCTCCTTCAAGATCACTGGAGACAAATTTCACAAGACAGCTTCGATACGTTGTTTAGCTCCATGCCCAGAATATGCCAATCTGTCATAAATGCAACAGGAGGCAACACCACTTATTAGGAAACAAAAATAAGTGTAGTAATTAAATGGATTACAAAAAATTCTGAAGAGATCAAAATTCGTAAATTTGTGCTTTTCTTACATTATAATAACAGTTTTTTTGATATTGTGAGTGTTTTCGTTTATTCATTCTATATATTCCGAACGTTCCAAAACTAACAAAAAATCTTCCATTTATTCATTCTACGTATTCTGTTTTTTCGTTTGTGCTTTTATTTAATTAGAATTTTTGGAACGCAGTCTTTTTATACTACATCGCAACGTAGAATGAAAAGAATATTCTGTTTTGAAATGTCAAGGTGTGATGGTGCGTGTGCAAATAATTTAATTGTTTTCTTTTTTTAATAAAATAACATAATATATATGTATATTATATATATAATATATTTATATATTATCTATGGCTCAACAAAATTAAATGATGCCAAAATAAAAACAAATCGATGCTGTAAAAATGTATATTCTGTTTATTCTATTTATGTTCTTTTATTACATTTAGTTCGAAATGTTCTTAGGTCACGTGATCAACATTCTATTCCTTCTATTCTTTCTGAAGAATGAATTAACGAAAACGCTCTGTAAGTGCAATCGATGTACCTTCTAGAAACAAAAACAAAACCAAAACCAACCGAAAACCAAGCCAAATTCAAGGGAATGGAAACTTAAAAACCAAGTGTTCCATTTACACTTTTGATGCGTGTAGTTAATGGGTTGTGTAGTAATGCATCATAGGGAATAAAAATTGGAAATTTTTAATTAAAATGAGTAGCTATCTTGTGCAAAGCTGCCAAAACACGCCTAAAAGAATTTCTTTCCATTGGTAAGTTTATCAAGATTTGTGGTAAAATTATTCTTATTTTAAGTTACAAATCAGAAAAATCTATAAAAACAAATATTTTGTTGTGCCGTGATGTTTTTTCTTTTTGTCAACCAGTTTTAGTACCAGTGCCACATTTTTCTTAATACTATGGTTCGAAAAGATGGTGTTGATTGTTTCATGTATAGCGTGCTTTTCTTTTATAATTTTCATTACTTTTTATTTTTGAATACTATAATTATTAGGTCTTACAGAAATTATGTGAAACACCTATTTTGTTTTTTTAGAATAGCTTAATGTGAGTAATTAAAAAAACAATGGTTCAAATCAATTGGCTTCGATGTACAAGATGTAAAATGTAAAAATGAATAAAAATTCAATTATTTTCTCGTAACATTTTGAAAACAATTATTTCATGCCGCAGACAAAAGAGGATCGGTAAATATTTTTAACAAACGAGTCATTTCTTTCTTGTTGGTTAACGAGCCAACGACTAAATTTAACGGCAATGAAAATAAGAGATTAAGTTAAAAAGGATCAATACCTATCTGGATATACACAGGTTTAAATCTACATTAGCCGTTTTCGGAAATACCCCATGGCAACTTTTGATTAACTTGCTCACAATAAATTACCAATTCTATTTAATTTTTATTATTTTAATTTTTAATATTTTTTGTTTCTGTCTTTATATTAAATTAGAAGTATAGAAGTATCAGAACAGCTAAATTGCAAACTTTTAAAGTGCAAATTGTACAAAAAAACAACATAAATGTCGCATCTACTAAAAATACTCCATTGATTTTTGCTGAATAAAAATATTCACACGCGAAATGTAATCTTACTTTTTGTATACACAGGGTAACTTGAGTATAGCTTATATTGGTACATTAAAAAAATTAAAATTACCCAAAAGTCACCAAGGGCTACTTCCGAAAACGGCTATTATATTGTATTTAAGAAAAAAACAATTAATTGTATGTACTGGATCAATAAAAATATGATTCATTTTACATAAATTTTTTACTTTTAGTCTTGTAACTTCATTGCACTTTGTTGAAAAAATCTAAATATGGTCTGTTGTTTTATACCATTTCTCTTCAAAGTTGTGTCGCTTGACAGTTGCTTACATTCGTTCTAAGTATATATTTCTATGCATATTTTACAATAAAAGATTCGTATAAATATTTTGGTTTTTAACATCGAATAAGCCTTTCCACACAACGGCAACACATCGTGTTTTCTTTGTCTCTTTCCTCCTCGCCTATAAGCTAAATTTTAAAGTGGGGACACGTTTGCAGCAATAATTTAAAGTGCGGCTCGTGTTGTGTACCCACTAACACAACTAAAAACCAAAAAAAATTGTAGTCAGATTTTTTTTTTTTTACCCAATTGGTATAAAAATAAATTTTCATTTCGAAAACGACACGAAAATTTATGCCACATTCAACGCACACGATCCAGCACGTTTGTCGCACAGCGCACTTAGATAACATGAGTGATTTCTTAGCTCGTGATTTCTTAGCTCTTCATTTGCAGTAAAGAAAATTTTAAAATTTTGCTCTATTTTCCACTGAAGATAGAGCTTAGTAATATAAATAACGTCAAAGTGTTTAGAATGTCATCATCAAAAATTTCATTGTATGGTTAGAGCAACTTCGAAATTTTGTATGCAAAAGTTTATTATCGTATGAATGTCCTTTTAAAGCCAACACATAATAACGTGGACATTATACAGATTGTATTAGGTGTGTGAATGACTCCGCACTTTTTTATTAAAATAAAACACAAGACAAGCAATCTAGAAAAAGAATTATTTATTGAAAGTATGGTTCATCTGTAGCTACAACTTTCCTCCATCTTTCAGGCAATTTACGGATTCCCTCTCTGAGAAATCCTAGTGTTTGGAGGTGATCCAAACAATACGCTAATTTTCGATATCTTCACGTTTGCAACATGCGGTTTTGCATTGTCAATTAATTTGCTGTATCTATATATCACAGCTTTCTGATCCCACCAGATACAGAGCATAATCTTATTGCAATGAAAATTTCGTTTTGATTGCGATGGACCGGCATTACGAAGCTTCACCCAAGGTTTTTGCGTTTGGTATTCTCACAATAAAACCATTTTTCACCTCCAGTAACTATTCGATGCGAACTATTCGAGGTCCTTTTTCTTTTAATTCATGTGGAACGTAGGTGCTAGAAAAAATTATTTATTGAAAGTGTAGTTCGTCTGCAGCTACAACTTTCCCCCATCTTTCAGGCAATTTACGGATTCCTTCTCTGAGAAATCCATGTGTTTGGATGTGATCTAATCAATACGCCAATTTTCGATATCTTCACGTTTGCAACATGCTGTTTTGTATTGTCAATTAATTTGTTGTGTCTATTCACGGTAGACAACACTATTGATAGTTTTACATGATTCCAGCAGATTATAATATACCACACCTTTCTGATCTCACCAGACACAGAGCATAATCTTATTGCAATGAAAATTTCGCTTTGATTGCGATGGACCAACACCACCAAGCTTCACCCAAGATTTTTGCGCTTGGGATTCTCATAATAAAACCATTTTTCACCTCCAGTAACTATTCGATGCAAAAAAACCCTTTTCTTTGTTGTCTTTGAAGCAGTATTTCACAAATGGTTTTTCAACGTTCGAGGTCCTCTTTCTTTTAATTCATGTGGACCTTAGTTGCTAGCTTTTTGAACCATTCCGATTGTTTGTAAACGTTTTGCAACCATCGATCGATCAACATTTAATGCTACAGCCAATTCTGGGGCCCTATTAAGGAAAAAAATGCGATTTCGCATTTTCATACGGTATCGCATTTTGGTATTATAGAATATTTTCGCAAAAAATGCGCTCTAAGTCGGATGTGAACGCCACATTATTAAATGCTACTTCGGATTTTTGCGGAACTATATTTAACAAATGCGAATGCTCAATTGCAGTCGGATATCGCATTATTTAATATACATGTGATAAATTTTTTTTTTTTTTAATATATTAAATATAAAGATATTATAAATGTTTTTGTTAAAAGTAAAATATAAACTTTTGTTGTTGTCGTACATTATAAATTTATATTTTGTCACATAATTCAAAGGAGTTTCGCGTGTTTCATAAGATTTTTTTTTAAATATTAACCTTCTTCATCATCCTCACAATTATTTAAATATCAATCAACACAGTCCATTTTAATATTTATTTAAAGGGTAAATAAATGCAAAAACACTACGAAAAGAAAAATTGAGATTATAAGAACTTCCATTGAAAATTTCTCTATATATAGGAAATGCAATAATCGGATTTCACAATGTTGTATATGCATGTGGCTACAGTAACACAAAATATGTGAGGTTACATGTGGACATATTATATTCATCAGGTAGCACTAAACGAATAAAAGAGTAGTGTGATTCGGGAGGTGAAAGAATAAAGACTAAAAAGTAAGAGCGTGTTTTATTTATTATCGGAAACATACGTTTAAGGTATTTAGTGGCGTTCCATAATGAATAGTTTGTGTCCGAATGAGGAGATAGTTTTGCATATAATCCATCTCTAAATTTATGTTTAGTATATTAATGGCGACGAGGATTTAAAAAAAATAAAACATAAAATAAAAGAAGTAAGAATCATGGTGTTAATTGAGAATATTGAAAATTTTATTCCGGGTGGAAATTTTTGAACAATATATGTATAGAATGGAAGAATTTTTTACATGTAACACAAACGCAAGCGGATCGCAGAAAATGCGACCAGTTTCATAATAAGACACCTGATTGTATTTGAGAAGAATCTCCAGCCAATATCGTTTCCAATTCAGCATCTTCAAATTTTTTGGGTGGTTTTCCCTGCTCCGTATCTTCAATGTAAAATCATCAGTTTTAAATCGTCGAAACCATTATTTGCACGTTGTATTCGTTGAGTAACGCAAGTAAACGATAAGATTCCACTGCACTTTTCTTTGCAATAAAATAATGTAATAAAACTTCCCGCAACCCAAGTATAACAAAACTGAAAAGTTGAACCGGTAAGGCACTGTTTTAAGGTTTTTGGTATAAAAACTCGGAAATGATGATTTTTTGTTATTATTGTTTATTAATAAACACATCGATTTTTCTTGTTGAGTTGAGATGAGACGCCATTACGGTTGTTTGTGTGTACGTTCTATGTAAATATATAACATTTTTGTATTATTAATTTTCATTAAAGTTTATATTTTTAACGTTTTGGATCTAAATCTGTGAGGTAAATATTAAACATTTATATTTTATTTTTAATATTTTAATATGGAACTGTGTGTGTTTTCACATAGTGCATTTGCAAATCAAATATAATAAATAATTATTTGTTATAAATGAAACATTTACTGAAATGAATTATTTTTTTGTTTTTATTTAAAAATTAAAAATTTAAAATATGCCGCTAAAATCGAAAATAAGCTCCACCCACTTTTTTACCAGAAAAGTATTACATAACCTAACTTTTTCTTTTCATCATTTCCGAGTTTTCGCGACAACATTCATAGTAAACCTTAGATAAAATCGGACATTCGTGCTGAAAAAAGTCGGTGATGATTTCAGCTAGATGTCAGAAAAATTCAAAAATTTTCGGATATAAAAATACTTGGGAAATGAAGTTTATTTGGAATAAAATTCGACATTTTCAAAGAGTTAAAAATACTGGTTTTCACTTCAACCGTAGTATGTCGCATACTACGTTTGACAACTGACATCAAGTACTATACCCAAGTATAACAAAACTGAAAAGTTGAACCGGTAAGGCACTGTTTTAAGGTTTTTGGTATAAAAACTCGGAAATGATGATTTTTCGTTATTGTTGTTTATTAATAAACACATATCGATTTTTCTTGTTGAGTTGAGGTGAGACCGCCATTACGGTTGTTTGTGTGTACGTTCTATGTAAATATATAACATTTTTGTATTATTAATTTTCATTAAAGTTTATATTTTTAACGTTTTGGATCTAAATCTGTGAGGTAAATATTAAACATTTATATTTTAAATTATTAAGTTTTAATTTTTTTTTGTTAAATGTGAGGTTATGCGTCCCCATTTGTTGACATATGCTGCCAACGAATATCAGGGTAATCGTTTACCATTTTTAAATAATTATTTACACTTAAACAAAGCTTAGCTCTACTAACCTACAACCTACAATTTCAATTTATTTTTTATTTCAGCAACTAGAAAATGTCGAAACGGACCCAACAAAGGCGAATAAAATTGAAACAGCAAAGAAAACTTCAAAAGTCAAAGCCGACACTCAACCCGAATTTTTGAATCCTTTAATGTTTATTGAGGAGCATCTAGAATCAACCGAAAATCAATTTTCCATCTCTTTAGGGGAGAATTTCGATTAATTAAATTTAATTAGCCTGTAATTTACAACTGTGATTGTACTAATTTAATATATTTCCGATTTTTCATAATTTATGTTTAATATTTTAATATGGAACTGTGTGTGTGTTTTCACACAGTGCATTTAAAAATCAAATATAATAAGTAATTATTTGTTATAAATGAAACATTTACTGAAATGAATTAATTTTGTTTTTATTTAAAAATTCAAAATTAAAAATATGCCGCTAAACTCGAAAATAAGCTCCACCCACTTTTTTACCGGAAAAGTATTACATAACCTAACTTTTTCTTTTCATCATTTCCGAGCTTTGGCGACAACATTCATAGTAAATCTTAGATAAAATCGGACATTCGTGCTGAAAAAAGTCGGTGATGATTTCAGCTAGATGTCAGAAAAATTCAAAAATTTTCGGATATAAAAATACTTGGGTAGAATAATAGTATTGCCAATTTGTAGTACACCCATGCAGCACTAGTAATGACACCTATTGGGAAAGGGCGGAGTCATATTTACATATCCAATAACAAACTTTCGGCGTTTTATGGATATAGGATATATATAGGATTTTCAAATAAAAACATTCTGCGAAAGTTCCTCCAAACTTTAAAAATTCAACACATTCACCAGTCAGCATTTTTCCAGTTCATTGCTTCTACTCTTCGACTATTATGATTTTTACAATTTGCTGCTTAAAGTAAAGTACACTGTAGTTATTTTTCGAAACAATTTTCTCTGCTATACCTGTCGATTGCTCTTCGAAAATATACCATTAATTGCATCCGTCGCATTTGGAAGTCTGCGTATTGTATTCGCGAATATCCCACGTAATCAACTCTTCCGCTAATCTCCGATAACAGTTAATATTCCCAAAAATGCGATTACAAATAAATACTTGTTGTTCTCGGAACTAAGTATTTTGCATCACAACGTATAATTTTTCAAAGTTTAGTATTTCAAATATTACACTGTTACAATATTATTAACATTAAAGGCTGATTCATGTCGAAATTTCATCTGTCAGACAGGAATAATAATCGCTGATTGGTTAATATTTTTTGTCATATACGATAAAAACTCACACTTAAGCGATACATGTATGAAATGTTCTATGGATGTTTTTTCGACAATTGTATATGTTACATATTAATACGAAAACAACTTAATACATAATCCATAAAACTCACTATGCGAGTTCATTTTTAAAATATTTTATTTATATTTTAGAACATATATTCTTTTGTTCTCACTGTCGTCAAAATTTTTAATCTTATACGAAATTGAGTAATGTTCAATTTTTGTCGTACGATAAAAAATATGGCCGACCTTCAACCAATCAGAATGATTATTTGTGTCAGACAAAATTTGTACATGAATCATCGCCTCACATTAAAAGTATTGTTAAACCTCAATGTACAGTATTTTTAACATTGACAGAAATTTTATAAATCTACCTTAATAATGGACATAAAATTTAGAAATTTTGGTATTTGAGTGACAATTCAAATTGGTATTTATGAAATTTTCGTACATAACTAAAAAGTTATGTCAAACTCTGTAATTCGTTAAATGAACTACTGTTGAATGCATTGCACGGACAGTTTAATATTTCATTCATGTAAACCCTTTCTGTACTTTACTATACAAAAATGGTGTATAATATTTGAGTATGTATATACTTACACTATTTTTATCTTTAACAAATTAGAGTTTTTATAAAACTTTAAAAGATCATGTTGAATAAATAAAATCTTTAACCTGATACATATGTATTATTTCTCTGAATGCCTGGCTCAAAGTTACAGTTGGTTGCTACAACGTGCAATGAAATTTGAGTAACAGAGGCACAGTTTTATTGCTTCATGTTATTTTATAATAATTTTGAACATTGAAGCTTTATTCATTATCTTCTTCATATTTCCAATATTTAGCTTAGCCTATAAATTATTCTTATTACTTTGTCCTGAGACATTTTGTGCGCTTTAAATCAAATTTCTTGATCGCCTAGGTTTGCTACCTATTCTAAATTAGATTTGATTCTGTTTTGGCTAGCAAACTGGCCTGTTTTTAATTTCTTGCATTCATTAACATTTGTTCCTGTTTTTCTTCGTTCGTTTTTTCTAAGGTTATTAATTTAGTTTCTACTTTTATAGTATTTTCGAAAGCTAAACACGATTTAGTATTTGAGTAATTTTTGGGTTGCACATAATTTTAAATACAATGTTTCAATCAGTTCCATAACTGAAAATGTAATGTTTCATTCACGTTTATGCAAGGTAAAGAGTATCGTCTACATAAATTTAGAATATTTTCCAATTAAGTGCTTTTCCCCATGAATTTAGTGCGAGTACTTTTTTTTATCTTCAGACATTTTTACAGTTAATTTTAATTCGTTGCGGAAAATATTTTCGTCCAATAACAAAACTAAATTATACATAAAACTTTCTATTTCTAGCATTCTCACTATTTTTGGTTCAATGGCTACTCAGCTATTCAACAAAAATACCCATTTTATGTAAAAATGTAATTTAATCTGGTTAACTAGTTTTTATTTGATACTTTATCAATAAATCCAATCAGTGTTATAAAAAGCGCAATGGTTGCTAGTAATTCACATTTTAGAGCTTATTTTTCAAAATAAAAATTTCATTTAAATTTTCAAATAGACTACATCGATTTAGTACTCGCTGGATTTTGTGCCTTATAATCAGTCACGCCTGTTTATGCAACGCGCTTAAAAATGATCCATTAATATGTCATAGCTCTTATCTAAGTTTACAAATCTTAATAGAATCCAATCTTATTCATCTGTCGGCCTATTATAAAATCCAACAAACTTTAAAAGTAACAAAACGTTTAGTTTAATTATTTTGCAAGTCAAGCAAATCTTGGAAGATATTAACATCAATTAACCGAATTATGTTACTGTTGTTTTTATTCATCAAGTTCGTACATATTTAGCTGCATGCATTATAAAACAGCAATATACTTGAAAGTTTTAATGACTCTTTCCTTCTTCGGAATTTAAATAATTGCGGTAATTCCACCTTCTTCAATCTTATTCTTTTACTTTTAGTCATTTAGTGTAGGATTGAAATTTTGAGCCATTCAAACTTCGGCATTTTAATCATAACCTTAAGTTCATTAGAACCCCTCCAGAGTAATAGATCAATTCTCCTATTTATTTTAGCAAAATAGTTCCGATACATTTTCTTTCCATTTTAAATTATTTCTTATTTGAATTGCACATCATCGAACAGAATACTCTTTGCCTCTATTAACTATTAAATTAGTTGGGAAAATAATTTCATTTCCATTTAGAACTCATGGTTTCTTCGGGCAAATTTATTTTGATTTAATAATAAATAACGAGTGGTAACTAATATTCTTTGCAATTTGTATCTCTTTAGCTTGATTAATACTTGTAGAATTTTAATTTTATTCAGAAATTCAAAATTTCTCAATAATGTATTGTAAATCAGTTTTCTATTGCTTTGGAAATATAATAATCTTATAAAATATTTTTCAACATTTAAATGTTTTAAACTATCTTTATAAATTACTTTTAGATGATTTCTTCACAAAGATGCTTGGGAATGACAAAATATGTTATGAAAGATTCTGAATTTCATCAACTAACACTGTTTGTATGTTGCATAGGATTCCCAATCGTATAATAATCTCTGTAATAAAAGCCTTATTACTTTCTTAAATCTCAATTTTTCTAGAAATTATTAGGTAAATTTTATAACTTTCGACGCTGGCGTACATCACTTTATCAGATAACCAGTCACTTTTGTTTAGATAATAAATTATTAAATAATGTTATTTAGTACTATAGACCTTTCGTTTTCCTCGCAGGTTATTGGTATTTGGATATAAAAATTTTTCTGATCTGAGTGAAAAGGTTCTTTTCAGTAGATTTTCCAGCTAAAAACAATCTGAATTATTTTATTACATTCACTTCAACCTTGAATTTTTAAATAGCATTTGGGGAATTATATTATCCTCAACTATTCTCCGAAATATCACTCAGATAGTTATTAATTGTTAGCCGTGATCTGTTTCTTAACTGTCATACCAATAAATGAGTTATTTAACTTAACGGCATTGCTCTTTTGTAGACATATGTGATGTAGTTTTACTCTATACCTTTGGTGGCGAATAGTTTAAGTGTCATTTAATTATTTAGTATTTTATAGCAAACTATTTTTTAATTCTCTCCGTGTTTAGTACAATTCATATCAAACCATCTACTTTGTTATCAACTTTCAATTATTCAATTTACTATCAAAAATCTCTGATTATTTTCATTTTCTTGATTGATCCAGATTCATGTTGAAGTCTGAAACCTGTTTCTCATTTTACATTCACTTGATAATAAATTTTGCTTTATTTCTTTAAGAAACATTTTAATACCTATCGCCGGCCCCTATTACGGCCAGAACATAATTTTCCTATTTTGCAGCACTGCAATTAACAATAACCAGACTCTTGATTAATTGTGATGGCTGTCTATTGTGAGCATAATCATTTATATCCGGTTCGGTCTAAATTGTACTTTTCGTTCTTTTTTTCAATTGCAGGCTGCAGCGGACCCTGAGCTGAGTGTAGGCTTATCAGAGTTCTGTAAATGAAGGAGAAAACTGAATCAAAAAAAATTTCTCGATAAAATATAAACTTACCGTAAAATTGAAAAATGGGAATACGGTATCCTCTCTTGTCTCCCAAAATCTGTACAAAATTATAAATAATAGTCACAAAGTAACTACTCTAATTAAAACTAACTTACTCATTTCACGTTTTTATTTTTGGAAATTAAAGGTTTAAAAAAACTTATATTTTATTTAACTTAAGAACTGGATTTATATCAAATAAAGCTGCAAATTTTTCGCATGTCACCCGAACAGGCTTCTCTCCTATTTGCATGGTAGTATAAATTTTACTTAAATCATACGATTTAATAGGCTTAGCACTTCTGTGCCCCGAATGATCTGTAAATTTTAGTCTTTTTATATCGTCTGACTGTAATCGTGACATGGACCCTTTGCCTAGCGTTGACGACGACCCTAAAGCTGCATCGTATCCCCGTTTTTTAGATAATGGGCTCGGCTGCTGGAACGTTAAATGTTTAATAATATGATCATATCCGCCATATTCCGTATTCACAACATCAGCCTTATTCAATACTAATCCATTTGGAAAAATTATTTTGATTTGATCAAATATATCGATATTATTTTTAAACCGCAAAGCATTGTAGAATATTGTTGAAGATGGTGACTTTTCACATGACTGTGTGTGAAGCTTCATTATGTGTCTCATTATATCAAACTCATCAGCAAAACTTTGTTTACATATATGACAAAGATATATTAGTTTGTTAATTTTCAATTCAACTTTTGCTGAAGGAATATCTTTATGTGCGATGCGCAAGTGTTGCTCAAGTTCAGCTTTCGAATCAGACTCCATATTACAACCGGTGCAAATATAAAATTGAGATATAACGTCCATATTTATATACCGACTTAGAAAATTATTAGCTAGCAATTCACTAGGAATTGTTCGACACTTTGAATCAGCATGTTCCGATTTACTATGCGCCACTAAATCGGTCTCACTAAATTCACATTTAAAGTCGCATTCACCGCATTGCTTTGGCGCCATAAAATGTCGCGAAACTATTGGTAAATCAGGATGCCGCCTCGGAATATGTTTTGCTAACTCGTGATATCCATATTTATCATGACAGTAGTAGCAACGTACTATGCGTGTTATCCGAAATTGAAATGGAAATGGACGCGTATTTGCATTATTCGATTTCACTCTAGGACGTTGATGTTTCTCCCTCCAATGCTCAACTACTGACTTAATGCTGCGATGCCGCATTGGGCAATAGGCACACAAATACATTGTCATCGATTTCTTAACTTTATCATCATTCGAATCAGGTTTTTCTGGAGCCGCCGTAGTTGTTAAATTAGTTCGTTTCATTTTAAATTCAAGATGCTTATGTTTTTCACTATGATGCATTTTAACACAACGATACGATGCCATATAATTACAGTAATTACAACAAAACATTCCAGTTGGTTCAACTTCAATAACGTCATCACTTTCATCAACATCAATGTCTGAAATATGTTCCGTATTCGAATCAGAATTGGCCTCCATTTCCTCATCTTCAAATAAAATGCCTCGAATATTTTTAACCCGATTTGAATCACGACGCCATAACGGCGAATTATCAACAAAGTTTGATTCGGGCTCATCCGATCGCGAATATGTAGTAAACACTTGATTTTCACCGAAATCGGGATGTTTTTTAACTATATGATATTCAACGTTCGGCCGTATATTAGACCGATAACCACAGATTTTACACAAATATTGTGATTTGAAATTATGTGTGTGCGTATTGTGATCCATAACCTGTTTTTTGGTTGTAAACACGGACGTGCAAGAACTGCACAACCATGTCAAACTATTATTCGCACTAGCATCACTATTATTTGTAGTAACAGGAGTTGAAACATTCGTTGGCGCTGTTCCATCTTCACGAATCACGACAATGGTTGATAAATGTGAATTATGTGTTTCTTTAAAATGCTTATCTACACTCTGACGCTGTATATTATAGTAGTCGCACATATTACATTTGAAAAGGCGGCTATCGTGCAAGCGTAAATGATTAACATAACTATCTGGACAATCATAATATTTTACTGGTGTACAATGTACACATTTAAATAATTTTTCGGTGTAATGCAACGTTTTTAGATGACAATTTAACATATTCTCGTCTATGGACAGGTATTGACAATTGAACGCGCCGCACGTAAAACGTTGCGTTTCTGTTACATATTTTGGGGCATTTTCGATTAATTTGATACGATCGCGATCCTCCTGTGAGCTGCACGCCAAATTTTTCATTTTATCAAAATGCCGCTCGGTTGTTGATAAACATGGTACCGGATTGATTGGATCATTTTTTGGTACAGGCACCTCATTTAAATGAAACATTAAATGACGCTCCATATTTTTTCGCACTTTGGTACCATATTTACAAACGGAACAAAATATTTCGTTCAAAAATATTTCCCCTCGCGGCAAACTAGTAACATCCTCTGGATCATAGCAGTGTTGATTTATTCGAATTTCGCGCTTATAAGTTTCCACCAAATCGTATTTGTACTTAATGAAATTTTCATCGGTTATATTCCGTGGTGCAATCACAAATATTTCTCGTGCTCCATTTCCAGATAATTTGACAATGGGTTTTGAAATCACGGCTTGAATTTTATGTATTTCGTTTACGTGGTTGAGAGTTATTCTATACAGCGGAGATTTAAACGAGCAATAGTAGCAAAAAAATCTGTACGTATGTGTTGCTAAGTGGGCGCCTAGAGAATGGGCATTGGCCGTTTCTTTGTTACAAAAATAGCAGGTAAATGGTTTATTATGCTTGCCACAATGTTCCAATAAATGGAGATTAAGCATATAATAGCTTGGCTTGATTGTATTACATCCGGGTAACAAACATTGGAATTTTGTAGTTTTCGATGATATTGCGTCTACAGATATCTTCTTGGCAATTTCTTCTAATCGATCCTCGCAAACTTCTTTTGGCCCTGATATTGGTTTTGGTGAAGCAACTGTGGGTGCCGTCATCTCTACAACAGTGCTTGTAGGTTTTTCCTGCGGCGCAGTGACTGGTGATTTAGGTGCCACAAATGTTTTGGAAGACGATTCTTTGATTGCGTTAATAATAGAATTTGTCGTAGGAAGGGATGTGGGCAATTGAATAACTGTTGTTTTGGATACTGTTGAAGTTGATGGAACTGGGTTGGGTATTGTGATTTCAATTGGATTTGATACAGTTTTGGAAACTGAATTTGAAATGGCTTTTGAAGATAGATTTGAAACGGGTTTTATAACTTGATTCTGAATAGTAGCTGTAACTGGAGCTTTTGAAACTGAAATCACTTTCGAAGCGGCGGTATTCGATAATGTAGAGGAAGACGTTGGAGATCCAACCGACGCCGTAGTTTTTGATATTGCATCAATACTTGGAACTGAATTTGAAAGTGAAGCCGCCGATATTATTGATAATCTTTGATTGGGCGTATTGCCTGGCACAGTTTCCTTATTTGACAAAGCTGGTGTATTCCTAGATGGCAAGGCTTCTGGCGTTGCAATATTATCCTTCACAGTAGGATTAGTTGTGGTATTTGACAAGAATATTGGTTTCTTCGGGGTAATCGGACTGCCGGTATTACTTATTTCTAGAATTTGTACGGTACTAGCAGAAATTAATTTAGTACACTCTGCAATGTTTAACAGGCAGCTAGGTTCGAATGATGGCGGGAAAACTTTGGGCCGTTCATTTTCCAATAAATCCAGAGTTGTACTATTTACAATGGTGGAATGCATCTGTAGTTTAAAATTTATAGTTAGCCGCTGTCCAAAATTAACTAAATAAATTGAGCTAACATCGCCGGCTATATCATGCGGCATTGCATTGGTCTGTAAAAATACAAAATATGATTTGGAAAAAAGAAAAAAATATAAATATTTTAAATTTGTTTACCTCAGGATGCCTAAACATTCGTAGTGTACTGAAAAGTAACTTGGTCGGATGTTTGTCACACATGTGAATTTGAATCTTTTTAATTTTATTCGTTGCAAACCGACAATATATACATTCAAATAATCCAATGCCGTGAGTTACAAGATGAGCCAAAATAGATTGCGAATCAACTGACACTGAACAGAATTCACATAAATAACGATTTTGATTGTGCTTGGTATGATGATTTAGGAATAAATCCAGGGCATAAAATTTTTTGTTTTTACAAGCTAGAAAAAATAGAATAAATTATTGTCCTATTCTTATTCAACGTATCCCGTTTTTCTAATGTTAATCGGGCAAAAATGATAAAAAATATCACGATATTTTTTAACAGCTTTCGCTTAAAACGCACTCATTTATCACAAAAAAAAAACAATAATATTTTTGATTCTGGCTGTCAAAATTTGAATACATTTTATTTGATGCATTTGTGTTATGATTTTACATGGACAGTTAGGTCAACTTACAATTACTTGGTTATAATTATTCGAAAATATGTAAATTGTTAAACTATTGTGAAAAACTCTAAGGATTAATACATATTAAATTTTTGTTATGACAGCGTCAGCAATGATTTGACATACAGAATCAATATATGTATATATTTTTTCGATTTGTTCGTTCACTCGGGTTTGACGAAGTGAAGTTAGAGTCACAAAAAATATCATGATAATTTTTATCATTTTGGTCTGACTGAACACGCAGATAATAAATTATTTTAAAACTCATTTAGTAATAATAAATTAAATTTCCGTTGTTGGAATTTTCGTCAACTACATTCCTAAAATCGAAAAATTGTCTCTAAAAAGAGAGAAGTAAAGTGAAAAGCCCGACAGTAAATTCGTCTGGGCTATAGGGGTATCGTTTTCCTGTAAATGCTATACTTTTTAAACTATTTGCAATTTATGAATAAAGTATGAAATTTTAATCCCAATCAGTCAATTTTCCTGGACTGTAGAAGGGCCGGATTTTCATGGAAAAACATTTCTTTGTCCAACATCGTCATTTCCGGTGAAATTTTGAAAAACTAATGTTAAACTTATAGTTCATAGTCGTTTGGAAAAAGGAAACCATGACAGCCACTTCAAGTGAGCCGATTTCGGCGAACTATCACTATCCCAATTAGATATATCCCAATTTATGAAAAACGCTTAAGTATGAAGTGTCAAGGGTGCCGCATGAAAATTGTCTACGAGCTAGGTGCAACATAAAAAATTAAAAATGTGTGATCTCAAAACGGCGGTACCAACTTTTATTTGTTGCTATGTAAATAGTACATATAATGTAATTATTACTTTTAACATTATGCGCCGTAGGTACTTGGCGAAACACACTAACATTTAATAAATACATTATATCACTTGTTTATAATTTCGAGAAAAAAAAAATTGAATGTTTTAATTTAAAAAAATTGTTCAAAACGTTTAAAAATTACTCGATCGATTTTGACTTGTTAGGTCATCATCAGAAGTATCTACTGATTTGTAAAAATAAAAATTTAGTTATATATAGTTGAAATAAGCAAAAAGAAATAAAAGGAGGCGCAAAAAATACGCAATAAAAATTAATCTATTGATCGCTCCAACCATCTGTTGTTTACACGGAAAAATTACTAATAAAAAAAAGTGGGTGGAATATCATGTAAGCGATTAGTCATCGGCTGAGTAACAAAATTCAAGGTATATTGAAGTACATTTAATTACCCGACGTATTAGTCATATTAAAGAGCGTGAGAATAGAAGAGAGCGGGATCTGTAATTGGTGAGAAACGAATTTCTCTCTGTTCGTTAAGGATATTTTGGTTAAGGAATATAGATTTACGAATTTCGTAAGATTCTAAGGTATCTAAACGTCTGCTTTTGGGTTGTATATGTAATATGTCTAAATTGTTTAAGCTAGTTGTATGGTTTTCTAAAGTTAAATGACTATGGAATATAATTATCCTCATCCGTCAATCCATTTGCACTATATTGAAGCCGGATTTTTGTGGAACAACAGTTTTACGTCAAAAAAGCATTACTTCCGCTAAAATTTTGCAAAACTGATGCGGCCCAATAATGTTGAAAATTTGATTTATGTTTTGTTATTTACTCAAAGCTTTAGCACTCACAGAAAAGCGAATTATTTAAAATGACTTAACCGATTTTCACAAGACATTGTTTTTTGAAAGCTTGATATACTTTAAAATGACACTATTTTCATAAAAATTGATTCCGTTTTTTTTTATAATGAATTTTGAATGAAAATGCGACCAAAATTGATGATTATGAAAATAATATTAGGGATATTTAAATTACAGCAAAAAATTCAAACAAAACAAAAACAATTTTATTGGTTAGTACTTAATATTGCCCCCACTTGTGTCTACGACGTTTCGCATGCGCTTCCCCATTGACCTTATTAAGGTTTCGACAAAAACTTGGGGGATCGCACCCCACTCCTCATTCAACGCAATCATGAGGTCATTGATGTTAGATGGACCGGATTTCTGACTCGGATCCTTCATTTTAGTTCGTCTGATAAATTGCTCAATTGGATTCATGTCAGGACTGAGGGCTGGCCACTTCATCGTATTGAGTCCAACCTCATTCATAAACTGCCGAATGGTTCGAGATGTGTGACACCGGGCATTGTTATGCAACAATAGGAAATTTCACCCTATATATCCTGCGTAGAGCACTACATGGTCCAAGAGAATGTCCTTGCTATATCTTTCAGCGATCAGACCTCTGTGGCCTCCACCAGGTACGAAAACAAGATATTTTTCTCCAAAGCAATATGCCAGCCCATACCATGCACGAACAGCCGCCGCACGAGTGTCAGCAAAACAGCACTGCGAAAATCGCTCTCCTAGACCCCAGTAGATTCGGCCTCTCCTACCACTACCATGGAAACATATCCTGCACTCGTCAGTGAATATAATGCACCTCCATTGCTCGAAGCTCCAATTGATGTTCGCGAGCAAATTCGAGTCGCTTTGCGGTGGCGTGCTGTTATTTTTGGGCCTCTAGCAGTCCGTCTTGGAGTGTAGTTAGCTTCCTTCAAGCGTTTGCCTACTGCCCATTAGCTAACAGCTCTACCTCGAACTTGTCTTAGCTCCTGCTGCATATCGACGCCCGTGATATGGCGATTTCGCAGTGAAGTTAGGTCGATAAATCGATCGTCCCTCTCAGATTTACACAGATACCGGCCGGTATGTGGTCTCCGATTGAAGGTATCAGTTTCCTGAAACCACCTGGATACTCTTGAGACAGCAGATTGGCTCATGTTTAGCTGACAAGCGACTTCTTGATTGCATCCGTATCAATAAAGCAACAACTTGCGCGGCTTTTTCTGGATTAGTATCCATGATTTTGAGGAAACAACGAACGAAATGGTAGAGATTTGTTCAGGTCAACGCCTGATAAGTGACTAATGGCAAATATCGGCCAACGTGATATTATACAGGAGATTGCAGCACGCCAATTGCTTTCACCGAAACATCGCATTTTGTTACGATTGCTTTAATTTGAAAAGTACTGTATAGATTTTAATGATAAAGATATCATTGTAAAGATAAAATACTAAGCTGCCAAAAAAGTTGTTTTGCGAAAATCGGTTTAAACATTAAACAAAAATACGACTTTTAATACGCGCGGAGGTTTGAGTCGATTTAGTAGCTCGCGAGTGTATATTATTTTCAAAACATTTGAACAAAAAAAATAAAAAAAAATAAAAAAAATAAAAAAAATAAAAAGTTCCTAAAGAAGCTGCCAATTCCAGAGTCCTAATTTATGAAAAAAATTAAGTATGAAAATCTTAAAATATTTGCAAATAATGAAAAGCTCTATTTTAAATTTATATTCTACTGGCAAAAATTTCATGACAGACCTACTGGTCAATTAGGTAAGATTACAGAACGCAACATTTTATTGAAAACATATTTAGTTTTGTATATTTAAATAACTACTTTAGAATGAATTAAAATAAACAAATAAAAAATATACTTACTTTCTACATTGCAATGCAGTGGACGTATATTACTGGTTCGACAAATCAAAATTTTTTCAAAATTAATTTTTGGAAGATTTTCCATTTTATCACACAGCAGTACCGAGAGCGGTAAGTCATTGTGATGTTTAGTTCGATGCATGACAACGTTTGTCGCCAAAAATGACCGATAGAAACAATAACCACATTGATAAAAGCTATTTTTATGTTTCTCGGTAACGTGCTGAACTAAATCATAATAAGTATCGGCAAATATATCACAGTAAGGGCATTCTAGCCAACTCGATGTATCTAAATTGCACGGATTTGTGATTAATTGATCTTCGGCATCTTTTTCGTGATTCTTTAAATGCTCTAAATATTCAATTACACCTCCCGTACTAAAATTACATTGTATACCCATGCATTTATACAAATGCGTAAGATTTATTTCTTTTAACATTTCTTCGCAGTTAGCATGTGTTTTTAGATTTTGATATGAGGTCCATGATTTTATAAGTAACATATCGGACGTATGCTCATTGGTTACAAGGCTCATGCGATCGTGTATGGAAGACGATAGTAAGTCACCGGGAAGCTTTTTAAGAGAAAGTGTTGGAGTTTTGACCGATTCTTCTACATTTATTGAAATGTCCATTTTCAAATGGACTTGGAACATGTGCTTTAATTCTAAATTTAATGGCATATTTTCATCGGCACGCACATACGATTCACATACGTAACAATATCCGTCCCAAAATTCATTATTTTTAGCATTCATATGATTTGTAAATTCAGTAGAGTTAGTTATAGTATAGCCACAACCCTCAAATAAACATAAAAATACGTATGCTTGGGGGAAAGTATTTTGTTTAATCTTATAAGCCATTCGCTCGATCCGAAATTCAACTGAATCTACTTGGTCATTTTCCAGGCATTGTGGTTCAGTTTTTATTTGTATATTTTCATCAAATTCTTCTTTGATTTTTATTGGTTCAACAGTTTTTGAGATTACATTAGTTTCGGGCTCATTTTTAGAAAATGCTTCAGTTTCTAGTTCAGCATTACTGGCTTGTTTTAATAAATCTCTGAAGTCTATACGACTTTTCTTAGATTTACCGCCATCATTTTCAGGTGACGATGGTAATTTTCGCTTTTCTGGGACAGCTTTTATGTTTTCCAACAATCGCACCAATGTATTAGTTAATGTGCCCGGTTTTGTACTAGTAGTTTCAATTTCCGCTTGCAATTTTGAAAGACTCGTGTTACTATCACTACTATGAGCATCATCAAAGTCCTCCCATTCGCTATCATTACTTTTATTATCGATGTCATCTTCGGTCACATTTTTTATTCCATTATCTTCGGTTTCAATAACTTCGGACTGCGTTGGTGTTTCACTTAAATTTGGGGCTACCAAACGATCGTTTTCTTCAGACTCATTAATTATCTGTTCCTTATTCGGATTTTCCGGTACGTTTTCTTTAAACCTGGCTTTTAGTTTATCTACTATTGAACTCGAACAATTTTTCCTCATCTCCATTTCACCGATAATTTCTTTTTCAGATATGAATTCTGGTGGTTCAATTTTTGGTTCTGCAATTGGCTTCTGCGCTTCTGCAGATCTTGTGGCTGATCTCAAAACCTTCGGTTCGTCGATCGATGGGACCCTTTTAGGCAACAGTGGTAATTGTTCAACTGTTTCCGCAGGCTGCAATTTTTTCCGACCTCTTTTAATTATTTTTATTGGCGGTACATTAATCAAATTAATTTTTAAAATTTTAATATCTTTCTCATTAGAATCATGCTGATTTTTTATATGTTTCACAACATTTTCTTCTTGTAACTGAACAAAGTTACAACCACTGCACAGATATCCACAAAAATAGTTTCCATCAAAATTAAAATTTTTAACAGTAACTGCAATTCCCTTTTTGTTACATTGATGAAGATAGTTAAAAGCCGACTGCCAGGGACATTTAGTACATTTTCGTAGGTATTCTCCAGTATGACTTGCAAGATGTCTCACCCAATCTTCGACCGACAAGAAACATAAACTATCACAAAAATAACATGCAAATTTTATGACCGGTCGTAATTTATGTAATGTACGAGTACCAGATCGCTCTTCCAAACAATTTAAAAATATATCAGACACCTGAGGACTTAATCGGGAAATAAAAACTTCATGATCCTTATGCTTAATAACGTAATGTTTTGGTAATAGTCGCATTGAACAGGCTTTCGAGCATACAAGACATCGGCTAGTGGTTGTATTCCCGTAGTAATAATTTTTATCGATATTTTTAACGACTGTTGGTGTTGCTTTTACAGTTGCAACACTGTTTTCGGAATTCTCTGAAATGCTACTGCGATCATCAGGTATATTATCCTCAGTTTCAGTTGTAGCTCCATCATCATCATCAATGGTTATTTTATCTACAGTTGAAACAGTTGAAACTTCAGTCTCATCACCATCGTCTGCTTCTGTGTCTTCTGGTTCTTCAGTAGCTGTTTGTTTACGTTTTGGTTGTTTTCTAGTAATAACGCCCTTCGCCCATTGCTTACTACCTAATTGTCTTCGTTTTTTTAACCGTTTTTGTTTAGCTACTGGCTTTGTAATTCCGTTTGATGGCTTCTTAGAGTCTTTTTCTACAACATTGTCGTCATTGTTTCGAACGACTTTATGTTCTTTCTTTAAAACTATCTTTGGCATAACTACGCTACAATTTTTGATAGTATTTTTCCGAGTAGTCCTTACATTTTCTGCCTCCCCCTGTTTATTCGAATTAGTTTGGGTTGTATTCTTTTTATCCTTTTCTCCAGTCTCCGAATAAGCATTATCTTTTAGTATAGTGCACATCCTTCGGCCCGTGCTCGTTAGTACACCTTCACGTATAAACATATTTCTAATGTCTAAATTTAATTTATCTAGCTCATTTCTTCGATGATTTCGGGATTTTCTAGGTTTCTCAGCAGTTTCTGAAACGTCGTCCTTCTCTGACAGTTCTTTGTCATCATCACCGCCATTAACAGATGATGTTGATGAAATACAATTGGCATCGGAAACAATTTCCTGTGAATTAGTAGTGACGCTGCTATTACTTTTATTATCAGGTTGTATGATAGGCTTTTTAACTTGGTTTGACTCAGTATTATCCTCTTGTAGAATCGTTTTAATTTGTTTAAACTTATTCTCGTCTAAAACTTTTGATAGCAGGCCCAAAATATTTGATGATGAATCATCCGAAGACTTACTGGGTTTAAATAAATTTATTAAAGTTTTCTCAATCCATTCTTTTGTAATTTTTTCCTCTTGAACAGAAGTTTCATTCGATTTATTTTCTGTGGTAGTCGTTGATACAGTTGCTTCTCCGGTTTTATCTTCTGTTTTTTTCGATATTTTACGTGGAGATTCTTTTTCCACGAATATTACATCGTTGTCGTCATTATTCTTAGCACTAGTTCCAATTTTACCTGTTATCTCTTTATTTACTTCAAACTGCTTAGCTGGTTCCTCCTTTTGTGTAGATGCCGAATCTTTCTTATTCGATTCGTTCTCTTTTTGCAATTCATCGACAATCCAATCTTCCGCTGTAATGTCATGAACTATTGGTATTTTTGCTTTGTTAATTTCAAATTTAGGGGGATCCAAAACATTAATAGGCGTATTATTATAATTGTGTTGAGATTTTTTAGATTTCTCATAAAATTTTCGTTCAACCATATCATTTAATTTTGGATGAAATTTTTTGTAGGAATCATCAAAATGAGGACCAGGTGTCCTGTCATTGATATTTAATCGATTATTGAAAGATTTATTAAAATTTTGATTTGGTTTCTGATCAGTGAACATTGTGGATGATGATCCCCATGACATTTGTTGTGGAAATTGTTGTTGTTGTTGCTGCTGCATATAATACGAAGATTGGAGTTGGTTAGGTATTTGATTATGTAGATTCATTTGGTTATGGGGCGCCATTTGGAGATGTGGTGCCATTTGGTTATTTTGATACCAGGGATAATAATTATTTGAATTATTTAATAATTGTTGTGGTTGCAGAGATAGTTGTTGTTGTTGTTGTTTTTGTTGTTGTTGTTGCTGCTGCTGTAGTTGCAATTTTTGTCGTAAACGAGGATCAGTGTTGGCGTATACTGATGATGTATTAGAAGGGAGTTGCATTGATGACATATTCGGATCGCTTCCAAACATATTCCGCATTGGAGGCGAGTTCAATTGCCCTTGAGCTGGAAACCACTCTTGTTTCATATTCAAATAAGTATTGTCAACATTATATGGTTTAACTTTTGCAATATTAGAAAATAAAGTAGGTTTGAAAAATGGTTCGGGAGAGTCATCAGTTGGACTTTGTGGTGACATCATTGGGTCAATTTTCTTACGAGGATATTTTAAAGCTAATCTATTATGGCCCGTATAATCGTTATCAACTAATCCATGGTCAGTTTCTTTTTTCATTTTGTCAACGAGGCTATTTTGTAACTTATACAATTCACTGATATCTTTTGCGTCGAGATTTTCTTCATCCTCATCAGTAGTCTCATGCAATAAGTTTGATATGTCGTCTGCAGATAATGGAGGTTTCTTAAGCACATCCTCCACAATATTTCGACTATGATTATGGTTGCTACCACTACTAGTGCTAGTACTAGGTTTTGGGTATTCCTTTTTAATTGAGATCGGGTCGTGAGTGCGATATCCACGTCTTTGATACAAGTTACCTTGCAGCTCTTCATGCGGCCGGTAATCATGATCCTTATAGTCTGTCGGCGTTTTATTACCTTTTGATTTTATGTAAGGTTCTTTTTTTATTGTTTCTCGTTCGTTCTCTTGTTGATTTTTAGACGATGATTGATTAACTGTTTTCAGCTTAGCCAAAGATATTTCCAAATCTGATTTGGGTGGCGGTAGATTAGTTAATTTTGCTTTTAATTTAATTAGCACATTTTCAATTTTTTCTAATGTTTCCGGTTTTAAGTTTTGAACTGATCCAGTCAGTAACCCATGTAATTGTTTCATTTTGGTTAATTGGGCGTCACGCGAATTGCTTGGAAGTGCTTCTAATTTTTTAATCAGCTCTTTTAAGAATGGCACATAAGTTTGCAATTCTCTGATTTTTGCATTGTGCTTAGCGATATCCATTTTGAATCTGCAACGAAACCAGAATGAAATTTAATTAATTTAAGTAATAGATCTCTAATTTATATACGAGATTGGTAAAGGTGGAAATTAAGAATAAAAACGGAATTATTAAGTTTTTCTTGTCATCATCATATATACAAAATCAAATCCCTACTGAAAATCGATGAAATCGATCATGAATCTTTCAATGAAGTCTCACATGAACTGTCTTCTGTGCCTAGGTCCAAAGTCATTTATATATTTAATGAAGGTTTACGTGATCGAAGGAATGTGCTGCATAAGGCATCGATGAATTCATTGACGTTTTTTGTAAAGAATCTATTTATATAGTAATAAGTAGGGTCTGATGGAAATTTTTGTAAGTAGTGTGTTGAAATCTGTTAAGAAACTATTTTGAATGGTACTGTATGTTTTATAATTAGAATAATTTATGTTTTTATATTAAAATGATACACTTTGTCAGTTTTGGGGTAAACATAAACAGTGTTGGCGCGTGGACCGACAATTTTTTTTGGCAAATTGAGGAGGTCATTTGGAAGCTTTGATTCCATGGAATTGATGTAAGTGTCACGGTAACTAAGAAGTTTTTTTAAATTACCCAAAATCTCGCCTTCCAATGATCATAACTTTTTTGTTTGTAGTCGTAAAGGCACGAAATAACTTTTATTGTATTCTGCAATGTGATTTTATTCGAAATAAATTATTATTTAATAAAATTGGTCTAAGAAAAATGACTTATGGGCTTCCAAATCCTAAAAAGTGTGTAAAAGTATGGAAAATGTCACCTTCTAAATTTGTTAAAAAAAACTAAAGGTTATTTTGAAGTTAGCTTTGTTTTAAAAATTCGCTAGTTTATGCTCTTTTCAATGGTATATAAATAAATAAATCATTCATTTTGTGGTCGAAATAAGAGATGCTATTTTATCAGGGTTAAGAAAATTCATTTTAAGTTGATTTTTAAAAATATGTAAACTGGGTGATAATTGCCTTGAGCTGTTCAGTCGATATTTCACTATCTACTGCCGGATGTGCCTTTGTGTTTCACGTTGTTCTTGTTAAAATATTGAGAACTTCTTGTTGTGTTTGCCTTCGTTGTTGTTACGATGCCTAACTTTAGTAACGAAGATGTTGTTGGCGTATTAGAAGAATTTATCAGGAGCGATATCCTGATCGAAGTTTACCGCATAAAGTACACAACAGAGGTATCTACAAGAAATTTTAATTGAAAGGATAAGCGCCGCATTTGAATTTTTTTTTATATATTTGAAAAAATGAATAATGAAATACAGCTTTGCACAACAATCGTGGAGATAACAAAAAGATGCCGTGCATACATAAGGAGTGGGAGAGGTCATTTTGAACAAAATCTAATAGGCTGATTAAAAATTTATCAATAACTTAAGGTATTTTCTTAATCCTGGCCCCGGCAAAATAGTATCTCTTATTTTGACCACAAAATGAATGATTTCTATGTCATGTAGTATACCATTTGAAAGGTCATAAACTAGCGAGTACTTCAAAAAAGCTTTAATTTTTTTAATGAATTTAGAAGTTGACATTTTTCATACTTTTACACTTTTTTAAAAAGGCTTCCATTCCAACCCAATCATTTTTCTTAAACCAATTGTATTAAGCAACGATTTATTTAGAAAAAATTCACATTGCAGAATACAATAAATGTTATTTCGTGCCTTTACGACTACAAACAAAAAAGTTATGACCGTTGAAAGGCGAGATTTTAGGTAATTTACATAAACTTAGGACATCAGTTCCATGGGATGAAAGCTTCCAAATGACTTCTCTTTGATTTTCCTTTGGACTTAAAGTAACAATCCACAAATAAACTAACTAATTATTAGTGCGTGTTTCAACTGGTTTAAATATCGCATAAAAAGTAAAAAATTAAAAATTTATTGTTTCAATTGGGTAAAATTTTGACAATAACTATGGTTGCTTATTTTATGTTTAATTGTGAACGTATATAGCAGATTTAAATATGAAGATATGTAAAATAAATACTACTTAAATATATATTAGTCAATTATGGTCAGTTTACATCTATCATTTCGATTTTTCTCAAAATTTGTACATGGCAAATTTCTGTTTATAAACAAATATTTTTGTCAGCCAAATGTTTTCCATATAAAAATTTTGAGCCAGCTCTTGAAGCAGATAAAAGGTTTGACATTATTATTCACCTCCATTTTTAACTTTTTAACGTTTTATGTGGTATTTAAACCAATTGAAATACATGCTTAGAAAGTAAATTAAGTTTTATGTTCAATCACTTTCAAAAATTGTACTCGAATAAAATGTTTCTGTTTCTTTTCAAAAATCAATTGTTTCTCTGAGCGCAACCGAATTGTACCGTTAGAGAAGCAATAATAGCCACGGTGCTCATGAATTTTATGGACATATTCATTAGTAAATTCCCCACAATGCAGAAAGTATAACGTTTCTGTCTCACGGAGAGAAAATTATTTACAATATAGTTTTTTTTTATTCAGAATATCATCGAGAACTTCTCTTATCTTGTCACCATTTACTTTACTTACACAAAAATCGAACACATACAATCAAATGAAATCTGAATATTTATTGTGCTCGCTAAAGGCGATTACTGTAATAAAATTTCTGATTTTATTACAGAAGGCAAAGCAATAGAGCTTGGTAGGGATCCAACTAGGTCTTTTAAGACTGCTGTCAGTAACTGTATCAATCAATGCCAAAAGTTGTTTAATGGAACTGGTTGGAAGTACTCTGTCATGAATCCATCTGCTTCGACTCTTTATGGTTTACCAAAAATCCATAAGGAGGGCACCCCGATTAGACCAATAATCGCGTACAGTGCAATGCTCCTGCCTACAAGCTATGTAAGGGTTTCAAACATTTTTTCGATGATCACTCATTTCTTTTCGGCTTACTCGGTTAAGAACTTGGTAGAATTGATTAGCAAAATTCAAGAAAATGAATTCAAATTTTCATGAATTTCTTCGAACAAATGATTTTATCAAACAACAATCCTTATTTTCGTCATATAATCTTTTGGTATAGATATGTTGATGACAAACTATGTCTATGGAATGAAACTGATAGACTGTTAAACTCATTCCTTACTTGGTTAAATTCTCAATATCCCACCATAGATTTTACGTTGGAAAGAGAAGAAAATAGATGTATTAATTTTCTAGATATAACAATAACCAGGATTAATTGTTCTTTAGACTTCAAAATTTAACGGAAATCCACGTATATAGACGCTATTATCCCTAGTTCTTCAAACCATCCCCATAAAATTAAAATGTCAGCTTTCCACACACTTATAGATAGACTAATAAACATCCTTTTGACAAATCCAAATTATGACAGAGCTTAATATAATTCTACAAATAGCAACGAATAACGGATATGCAACTAAGGCTATATTAAACTTATTAAGTAAAAAGCTAAAGCGTAAAGCTCAACGGGTATTTATCCACCGCATAATCCAACGCAGGAAAATTGGCGTCGCTTAGAGTATATAGGAAAAATTAGCCAACGGATTAGCAACATCCTGTCCCATAATACCAATATTAGTTTTGCTTTTTATAATAATAACACAATAAAGAAAATGGTTTTTAACAATAAACCTAGAGTTGATCGCCTTTCCAAGTCTGGTGTTTATAGGATTAATTGCAGTGATTGTAGTTTCTCCTATATTGGACAGACTGGGTGCAATTTTGGAGTTAGAGCTAAAGAACATTTATCTGGTTGCAATCAATCATCATTTCATAATCAAAATATTTTATCTGGAATTTAAGCCTACAATAAAATACACTATTATGGCGCCAACATTATTGTAGCTAAAATATTGGAATACAAACATTTAATAAGCCTAATAACCATAATTATATTCCATAATCATTTAACTTTAGGAAATCATACAGCTAGCTTAAACAATTTAGACATATTACATATACAACCCAAAAGCAGACGTTTAGATACCTTAGAATCATACGAAATTCGTAAATCCATATTACTTAACCAAAATATCCTTAACGAACAGAGAGAAATCCGTTTCTTACCAATTACGGATGCCGCCCTGTTCTATTTTCACCTAACAAGTCGAAATCGATCGAGTGATTTTTAAACTTTTTGAACATAAATATTCAATTAAAAAATTTTTGCGAAATAATAAACAAGTGATATAATGTGTTTAAGTGAGGATTTTTCAATACTAAATCAAAAATCTATCTAATTCGTATGGTTGTGAGAGTTTTTGTGTTGCTGTTTTTGAGACCCAATGAACATTTTCCGGAAGGGTATCAGTTTCCGCTGATATCTGATTAGTATGTAATAGAAAAAACGAAATAGAGTTACATATTGAATCCCTATAAATGTACTATAAAGGGACGTTGACCAAACTTTCCATCAAAATCTTCATAAATAGCAGTCATGATCACACTTTGAATGACAGATATTTGTATATAAAACGCTTACATCTATTGTCTTGGTTACACCAAAGCCATCTTTACTACTGGCCTATGCAATATTCATTGTTTGCTAATGACGTAACTTTATGCCGACTTCTCTTTTACTACCCTACCGGAAAATGTTCATCAGGACTCAAACACAGTAACGCAAAAACTCTCAAAGCCATACGAATTACATAGATTTCTGATTTAGTAATGAAAAATTCAGATTTCATTTAGTTGTATGTGTTCGATTTAAGTAAAATAAATGAGTGATTCCACACGGGTCGTCATCGATAAATGTCTAAGTATGTGTAATAAAGTTGTTAAAACAAATCATTTTTGAAATATAATTTACAAAAATAATTTACACAAAAATATGTTGATAACTGGAAAAATTTACACATATTATAAATAAAAATAATTAATTAAGTATAACTAAAACATACAAGCCAAAAATTTACTGCAATTTTTTTTTATTACTACTTTGAAATCGATATTTTTGTATCACAATATCACTCCAAATTTTGTTTATTGTTTTACCACTACACATTCGAAAAATAAAATAAAATTAAAAAATACATGCCAAAAATGCACTGAAGATTTTTTTTATTAAACCTTTATTTTATATTTAGACACAATTTTTTGTTGTATTGTTTTGTTATTGCTCTCGAAAATCAAATTTAAACTAAAATTTACATATCAAAAATGGCCTTTTTTACTTCATTTCTATTTGTTAGTTCAGCTTCATCGAAAAAATGTTGGTAAATGAGTCGAAATAAAAACCGGTTAGGTAAAGGGAGAAATAAGCGAAAATGAAGGCGTTTTTTTTGAAGCCCGTGTGGAACCGCTGAATGATGACAACATAAGCGAAGTTCTCAATGATATTCTGAATAAAAAAATATATTGAATTTGCTCTCCGTGAGAGAAACAAACATTTTACTTTGGGCGTTCTAGGGAATAAAAAAAGGACGGATGCATAATTTACTTTCCTCGTGCATTCATTCATTCAATTGTTCAATAATTTTGTTTTGACGATCCATACTATTGTACATAAAATTCCAGGACGAATCTCAGAACGATTTTGACACCACATATCATTGAAAAATTTAAGTTATTTTCGGAAATTAACCATGGTAACTTTTGGGTGAATTGCTGACAAAAAATTACCAAACCTATTTCCAAACATGTAGAATAACTTTAGGGTAATTTAGTTTTTGTTGTTTTTTGTTTATGTCCTTGTATTAAATTAAAGTATCAGAAAAATTAAATTACAAACTTGTAGTACAAAGTACAAATTGTACAAAATGAAGCAATAAAAATGTCGTTTCTGTCAATAATAGGCTATTGAATTTTGCTGAATAACAATATTCATGTGCGAAATGTAATCTTACTTTTTGTATAGACAGGATAAGTTGAGTAACTTTGTTACCAACGTTAACAAAATTAAAATTACCTAAAAGATACCATGGGTCAATTTCCGAAAGCGGCATCCGCTATATAAAAACATTCAATATGCGAGAAAGAAATATGTAAACATATATAGTAATGCCATAATTTGTTTATAATTTATTTTTAATTATGAATTCTTAACGTTTATAAATATAAAATATTTTTTTTTTGTTAATTTTAAAAATGTTGCCATAAAAATACTCGGACCGAATATATTTTATGGCAACATTTTCATTTTTACAGTGGTTTTGAGTGTAGTGGACTCAAAAAATCTTCTGCAAAATTTTGTTTGGATATATTTCTTTTCCTGTCTCTCATGTGCAAAAAGTCAAGTTTATATCTCTTTCATTTTGTAGAAGAAAAATGTTGGTCGCAAATATTTGTTAGTATTGGAATGAGTCATGCAAAATGCGTAACTAAAACGCATTCAAACACTATTTTAAATACGTAATATGTACAAATAAAATTTATTTTGTGTAAAATTTTAATAATTTGAAATTAATTCCTCATCCCAAACAACGAAAGAGCATGGTTTGTATTACCGTCTCTTTCATTTTTATGTATGTTTATCTCTTTCACACATTCTTCGTTCAGACAAAAACTTGTTAAACCATCTCTGGTGAAAAATGCAGAAGAAAAAAATCGTCATTTTGAAGCAATATGATTGTTCGAAAAAATTGTTTGAATGAATGAATGAACGAAGATAGTGAAGTATGAATCCGATCTAACCTAATGAATATGTTCATAAAATTCATTAGCGCCGTTACAAAGTTTGTTTTTGATTTTATTTATTTATATCTGGTAAATGCGACAAATAAATAAATGCTCATTCTCCTGAGCATGAACTGTATTTATATTTAATTTTGCTTAATTGTTTATTTTTTATTTTTAAGGCAGTTTTCACTTAGAATTTTACCATTTTCCGTTATGACATCTTTAATATGATGGTCGTCATATAACATATTTAGAACATAGTTTGTGTGTATGCATGAAGAGTAGTTATTTCTTCTATATGTCATCCACTCTTCATGCATACAAACAAACGTTGCTCTATATATTATACGGCGATCATCAAATTAAAGACATCATAGCGGAAAACGGTAAATTCTGAATGAAAACTAACTTGCAAATGAAAAACAATTTGTCAAAATTAAAGGTAAATAAACATAGTTTATGCTCATGAGAATGAATATTTATTTTTCTGTCACATGTGCGACATTATAAATAAATAAAATCAAGAAAAATAATAAAAAATAATTTTCATAGCATTTGTATGAATGTGTTGTTTCGTGTTTACGTTACGCTTACATACAAATCGTATTTTTTTTATTCGCCTTATACTTGGCCGTATACATATACGCAATGGCCGTAGCTATTATTGCTTCTCTAACGGTACAATAAGTTTGCGGTCAGAGAAACAATTTATTTTTGAAAAATTATATAAACATGTTATTCTAGTAAAATTTTTAGATTAAACAAACATTTGAATTTCCTTTCGGTAATTCTTTAGTTTATTTATGGAATGTTATTATGTACCTGATAAAACTGACTTATAAACGTGAAGACGTGTATTATTTTAAATTTAAAAAATATATTATATAATCGTAAATCATAAAGAATCATCCCTTAATAGATTACAGCCACTTACATGATTACTACTTAGATGAATTTCCGGAATAACTGCCTTATTACTATCTAAATCACTTCTTTACAAAAAACATCGATGAATTCATCGATGCGTTATGCAGTAAATTCCTTATAAACATCTTACGTTAGATCACGTAAAATTTCATTAAATATATAAATGACTTTGGTCCCAGGCACAGAAGAAAGTTGTTTTCCTTCCAGTAGGATATTGTTTTTAATACAACAAGTTAGCTACTCGAATTTATTCGTTGAAAACTGAGCACAATAAAACAGAAGAGAAAAGTAAAATCTACTTCTAAAGCAAATTACAATGAAAATGAACATACCCTTACTGCGATCGATAAGAGACTGGCAACCGTCAACATAGCGTCGTTACGTCATCGTTTTAGCTAATAGGCCAATAGTAAAGATGGTTTCGCAACCACATAGTGTTAAGTTTTTTAATTTTTTTTTGTTTATAACTAACATAAGCTGTGTTTTTTGATGCTTGATCTGATCCAATTCAGTTCATGTTTCATGAAACGGAAAGGCGCTTACTAGATTTCAAATCAAAATTTGTGATCTAAAACTACATTTGGATCAGGTTTTCCATATAAAATTTGAACTAATCCGAATCAATGGCTGTCATAAAACACGGCTTTTTACACCAATTCAACTTTCGGTTATTTTTTATTAAGGGCTAGCATATCTTATATTTATGATTTTGTCATCTTCTTGTAGCAGGGTGGGTATACATATATGTATGTGTAATTTCAGAGATTTAGTGTGCAAAATCATAATTTTCAAATAAGTAATAAAGATTTTATTATTGTACGCAATAATAAACAAAAACAGTCAGGAAAATTTTATTTAACTTACTAGTGCTGCACTCTTCGGTACACGATTTTATGATAGCATTAGCGTAAATCGGTTACGTTAACTTCACGATTTCTTAGTGTCAAGGAAAAGTAAAATTCGAAGAGAATTTCATTCATTTTGTACGAAACGAATTGACCACCATTTTTTATACCTTTAAACTACTTTTGACTGGCTACAAATTTTCGAATTTATTAGCCACGGAGAAGCAGTAACCCTAGAACCACTTATTTTCTAACTCCATAAATAAATTATCAGAATATAAATATCTAAACAAAGAGCAACTTTTGGTTTCCAACGTATTATTTCCATAATTTTTGTACTAATAAAAAAACTCAAAATTTTTGCCAATTTTGAACCAAATTTTTGCTGCTAAAAATCGATACATGCATATATAGTAATAAGGACCTTTTTTGTTAAGCTCCTTTTTACTTTATTTACTTTTATACCGTAAATGTGGCAGAAAAATCAATGTTTATTCTCCTGAGCGTGAACATTGTTTATTTATTTGTTAATTTTGAGTTGTTTTTCATTTTTAAGGTACTTTTTATTCAGTATTTCCAATTTTGCGCTATGATCTTTTATTTTTTGATCGTGATTTAATACATAAAGTAAACTACGTATATGCATGAAGATTATTTATTTTTCAATGTACTATTCTCTATTCCCCTATCGGAAGGTAATCGGTGAATTCATGTATCTTTCAATTAGGTCTCACACGGGAGTAAATTTCGTACTCGGGACTAAATTATTTATATATTTAATGAATTTTTATGATCTAATGAATGATGTGGATAAGGAATTTACTGCATAACGCATCGAACTTTTTTTTATAAAGGAGTCATTTAGAAAGTAATAGGGCAGTTCCTTCGAAAATTCATGTAAGTAGTGTGTTGTAATCCGTTTAGATGCGTTTTGAATGATTCTATATGATATGTGTTTAGAAAAATTTATGTTTTGAATTAAAATAATAAACTTTTCAATTTTAAGTCAGTTTCGGAGCAGGTACACGTATTGAATTATTTTTATTTGCCTATCTCCTTAAAATTACATACTATAAATAAACTAAATATTACCAAAAAGAAATTAAATTGTGTTTAATCACTTCTAAACATTTTACAAGAACAACATGTTTATATAAATAAACATAAGTTATTTATTTGAGCGCAACCATTAGAAAACCAATACCCGCTGCGATACTACTGATTTTTATGAACATATTCATTAGTGTATTCTCCAGAATGCCCAATATAGCTTTTGAACCAGAATATCATCGAGAACTTCTCTTATGCTGTCATCATTTACTTTACAGAAAAAGCGGGCACACACAATCAAATGATATCTGAAGATTCTTCAATACTAAATCAAAAATCTATGTAAGTCGTATGGCTGAGTTTTTGCGATTCTGTGTTTAGAGACCTGATAACATTTTCTACTCCTGCGACAAGAAGCTGCACTTTATTTGTTTAAGAACCGAAAGTAAAACTAATCATTAGACCATCATCAAAGAACAAACATAAATAATGTTGTATTTTACTACATGAGGATTAATATGGGTTACTAGATATCTAATTAATTTAATAGAATAATTTTCACACAAAACTGTTTTTTAAAAATCAAATTTTCAATGAAAGCTCGAAAGGAATATAACCCATTCTTGTCGGTATAGTTTACATAAGAAAATGTATTTGAACAAAAAATACTTTTTTCATTAAAATTGAAGTCGTAGAAATATATCGTATGTAACTCGGGAGTAAACGTTGATTATTGCTATTATTCAATCAGGCATTCGGGATCGGATGGTAATTTCTTCACTCGAGCAATAATCACCTATTTGACTCCCTTGATACATAATCCACTGTCATCGCCACTAGCGTTGCACATCGCACCGTTTTAATTACGGACAGATACATTTAAATACTCGGATGTGAATACAACGCTCGTGGTCGATTTTTTTAAATTTACACATTACTAATTAAAACCATACGACAAAACTAATCAATAAACATTGACATCGTTTTAGGCCATATCGTCAACTACTCGTCTCTGCAAATTTCTTTAAATTTTGTTGCGAGCTGTTTTTGATCAAACTGCATAAAAAAATGTAAACAAATAAAATGTAAACAAATAAAATGTAAACAAACAAAATTTGAAGTGAGGAACATTTGAACTAATCACACGGCCTATAGAAAAAGTTAAAGAGTATAAATAAGAAACACTTTAGCACACTAAGTACTTAAACAGACATAGATAATTCACTACAATACATTTGAAATTTAATTAAACAAAAGTTTTTAACCTAATCACTTAAATACAGGGTGACCTCTGGGCCAGGGTGTCATTGGACGGGTCCAAACGAGTAGGGCGTGTAGCTGGATCAATGTCATGAAGCAAAGTCTACTACACATATTCCCGGAAATGAACCGTTACCTAGTTAAATTGCATTTCAAATTTTTTAGCACGGCAGATGACAATCATGCAAATGCCAATAATTCTTCTAAAAATTAACATAACTAAATTGTTTTTCTATAATTTTAGAGATACAGAGTTCTACCTCATTTACATGCGACTAACATTTTGCTTCTGCAAAATCAAATAGATATAATTGACTTTCACATGAGAAATAAGAATGCAAACAAAATTTTGCAGAAAACGCTTGAACCACTACACTGCAAAAACCACTATAAAAACAAAATGTTGCCTTAAAATATATTCGATTCGAGTATTTTTATGGCAACAATTTTAAAATTAACAAAAAAAAATTATTTTATATTTATAAATGTTTAGGATTCATAATAAAAACAGAAATCATAGATAAAAATGTAAATTTCGCATTTGAATTAATTGAAAATAAATTAATAATAATGCTATAAAAAATTATGGCATTACTATATATGTTTATTTCTTTCTCGCATATTGAACATTTTATTAAAGCGGATGCTTCTTATTTACCTGCAAAAATTTGCAGAAGAAAACAATTTTCTACATGTAAATGCCCCAATCTTTTTCTCGGGAATGAAAATGTTCATCCATGGTGTTTGCCATAGAAAACAGTGGTGGATTTAAAAAGATTGTTCGCAAATAAAAAAAAATCATTTAATACGATTTACTAAAAAATTGTTACTCATTTTTTATCTAATCACGCATAGTTTTTAGAAAAGAAGAAATTAGCAAGAAAAGAATTAAATTTCCCGTTTTCTAAACAAAAAACTAAACAAAATTAATTACAAATCTGCTTCTAATATATACTCTTATACAAAACAGTTGATAAATAATGCATTAATTAATATATCCACAACAAATGTATGCCTACCTAGTACAAACCTATACCAGTAATTGTCGGGCAAATTATTTACTGCGATAAATATCAATTATAGTACATTCTGTAAACATTTTACATTACATTAAGGTTTAAAAATTTTGTATTTACCTGATACACTGTAAAAATGTAAATAAACCTCGTTTTACACTGTGCTATTTATAGACAATACACGTCTACCTAGTTTGAGCTTAAACCCACATAAAGAATATTATATTTGTGAATTTATAGATAACTGGTTTAAGTTGTAAGTATGTAGTAGTTAAACTTATAGCAAAATGATTTATAACAGAATAAAATAAACAAGAGAAAACAATAAAAATTATTGTGTAAGAAACAAATGCAGTAAACCAAAATGTATAAAATAAACCACTACAAATATAGTAACCCAAGCCAATTTAACCGCTCGAAAATCTGAATACATATGTATGATATAATAAAGCAGTAAACACGAAGTAACCAATCAAATATCTAAAACTTTCGGCTGACAAAATTTTTGTACAAAAATTTGATCGAAATACATTGTATTTCTTTTACTACAACAACAAATGCATATATTTAAATAGGCTAGGAGGTATATAAAATTTTATTTTATTTATAATTATAAAATAAAACAAAATTGTAAAACTTAATATTATAATTACAAATATAATTACTTCAAACACTTCTTTTATTCTAAATACTAAATTAACTTAAATTAAAAAAATGCATACTCGTTACTTATTCGATACGAACACAAAATAGGTTTAACAAAAAAAAATTTTCACACGGCTACTAAGATGGAAGAAAATAAAAAACCAATAAATTGATGGAATGTGGAAGTGAAATGGTAATAAAAATAAATCGAGTTGAATACAACTTCAATTGAGTTGACGTAATTTCATTTTTATAAATTCATCATAGATACCGCTCGAAACAGTATGGAGAAAAATTAGAAATGTTATTGACGTAATTTTTTTTATTAATGATTTGTATAAATTCGTACATATTTATTTATGCAGTATAGTAAATAAATGTAAAAATATTTATCTTTTTTATGTTATTTTATATATCGTAGGCTATTATTGTGCCAGAAAAATATCAAAAAAATTGTTAAGGCTTAAATCGAGAAATATTTGGGTCAATCTAAGATTTGCCAGTATTTTATTTGACTGAAAAATTGGAAATTCAACTCAAATTTCTAAATGTAATAAAACAACACATCTTGTTAAAAAATAAATTAACCTTGGGTTGATCGCAACAAAGCCATCTTTACATTGGGAATAAACAATGGGAAACAGATCAGTGTCATAACTCAGTTTTTGTAAAAATGTTACTTGTATCACTTGTGTTCTTAACTAGCCAAATATGTACGAGTAATTGTGTCTAAATAAAATATAGTCACAATAAACAACAAAACCAGTGCACCTAGAATACTAGACCTTACTGTTTTAAAAATTTTGCTATATGACGTCACTTTATGTAGACGGTTCCAATCTTTGACTTTAGATGCCAGTTTAGTTAATTCAGGGAAATATTTCTGTATTTTTTCTATTTTTGTTTTCGTGAAACGTCATTAGTGGTAAAGAAAGCAGTAAATTTTGAATAAATAACAATTAAAAATTATAATTCGAAACTTTCTTAACAAATAAATTATTACATTATTGCAAAATATTCATTTAACATTTCATTAGGCAATTAAAACACGTAAAATTTGTTTGCTAAAAAGTTACATCCATTGTCTTTCATATTTCAAACCATCCTTTTTGGTTTTTAATATTTTCAGTCATTATATTTCGATTATTAGTTTTTACGAACATATCCACCGTCTAGAGTTCAAAACAGAAACCGTAGGCATTAATTTAATAACGTATCAGCAGTACTGCCTGGCACTTTAGATGCGTTGACAGAACAAAACATATATATATATATATATATGTTAAAAATATATACCGCAAAATTAATACACTCTCCAATTAAACTGGGAGAGAGCTAATTTTATACCCCTATTATGATTCTCACTTTCGAGTCGCCGACTTGTAACTCACTGATATCAATCTATAAAATTATGGCGAGTGATCGTCACATGCCCGTCGCTTGGCGACTCGAAATCACCGCATAGAATTTTTTGTATTATGAATCTCGCAATGAGCGAGTCTAATGTCAAAACTTGCAGTGACTGCGGAATGATTTTTATTATAAAAAGGAAAATTAACACCCAACAACAAGCCGTTGAATATTTATCGTACACCAGCTCATGGTGTTGTATTTATTAATTAATATAAATTTATTTATCCACTAATAAAAATTACAATAACTATTCAATACATTTTTCGCCGATCCGGAAGCTTGACTTATTCAATGGCTTTCAATAAAATTTATAAATAAGTAATACATGTATTGTCTTTTAGTACCATAAAAATAGTGTATCCTTATAAATTTGAAGCGTACAAAAATATCTAAATATTTATGAAAACTATTTGTACAACTAAAACTTTTTGACAAGACTATATGGTTTCCACTACCAACAAATAAACCCCGAAAAATACAAGAATTCAATCATAATACCAGAGAGAATCATAATACCAAATTAGAACTCGGGTGACTTTGATAGTCACAGCGGGTGGTATGGCGATGCGAGAATCATAATAGACCCATTATTATTGTTGGGATAAATAAAACCGTTTTTTAGAAATAATATGAATACCATGGAATTAGGTGCATCAATTTGAAGAGAAAATAATTGTGACCAATGACATTTAGGGGTGTACTATAGATATTGACAAGTAACGGCATTTAGGGGTTTAAGAAATGTTTAGCCCTTAATATAATTTTTAATGGATATTATATAATTTACTGATTTTTCGCCGCAATTAACGTTTCACGAAAAAAGTCATACAAAAAGTCTGAATCATTTATTCAATTGTACTGCCATCTATGAGTTCAAGATTGGAACCATCGACATAAATTGACACATATAGCAAAATTTTAGCACAGTTAATTTTAGCACAGGGAAAATAAAGATCATTTAAACTTTTATTTATTATAATTTTGTTTCGAAAAACTTTTTCACCCGGCTTAATTATATTTCAGCGGAGACGAGAATAGAAGCTATTGTGGATTATAATAAATAAAAGTTTAAATGATCTTTATTTTCCCTTCTTCAGGAAACAAAATTACAGTTGATTCGTTGAATACGAACGTAATTTTTTTAAGCAACGGGGCCATTAGCATCTAGATGCTCTATACGTATATAAATTCCCATGAGAATCGCTTGAGAAAAACGTACAAAATTCATACCCTAGTCAAAACATTCGAAAAGTTTGGATTTCGTGTTTGGAAAGGTTGTCAAAAACCATACCTTTTGACATGACCTATCTCTACAAAACAGCTTCCTGTCCTAATACACTGTTGAAATTTAACCAGCATTTTACTATGTACCTTCAACCATCCTAAGGACGTTTTCTATAAATCTTCCATCGAAATTGTTGCAATTGTAACATGTTTTAATAAAAGGTATAGAAACCCACCCTCCTATCCAAAATGCAATAAACCATATTTACATAATTAACCCAATGTACTTTTAGCGCTTAATATTCTGTATACACATCACGTAACCCAAAATAACCAAAATTTCGACCAACAAATTTCTTATAAAATATGGATCGTTTTTTTTATTACAGCAACAATTTGATATGCACAGACTACAGAACAAATTATAAAAAACAAAGGTTGGCACCTTTTTTATAATAATTATTATTATATTAATATTATAATTACATACTTTGAACACTTTTCTATATTGATACTATTAATTAACTATTAAATACATTACTATACGAACACAAAAAATAAAAACAAGGTTTAATAAAAAAACACAAGTTACTAAGATGGAAGAAAACCGATAATAGCATGGAATGAATGGCGTAAAAAATAAAAAATTTCAAGAAAGACAAAAATATTTACTTTTTAAATTGATCACAGATACCGCTAGAAACAGAGTGGAGAAATTTTAACTGCGTTCACATGATGGATTTGGATTTTTAAGATAAAATATACGAAATTAGAAAGGTTATTGACATAAAAAATTTATTGCGTTTTTATTATTTAATTATATTTTTATAATACTGTTTTGTGTTTTACTATGTATGCAGATACATAATAGTTTATTTTCTTGTTTTTTTATTGTTAAAGCAATTTTAATAAAACAAAGAATGTGGCAGCTGCCATCGATAACAGTACATGATATTTTTTATTGTAAATTACCACTGCATTTTTAATCAATACACATATTTTCTCTTATTCGAAAAAGTTATTACAAAACAAATTTACATTTGTAATAATAACACAAATAACCATTATTATTATATAATGGTTATTTGTGGTAATAATATAATTATTTAATATTATGATATTATATAAAAATGGTATTTTAAGCTAACTTTGTGCGAGCGAACATTCTAGTGTATGGGGATAGGTTTTAATATAAAGCTAACTATTGTGTTGTTGTTTTTGGTGCAAACAAGTATATAAACCAGTTTTTCTAGTCATCTTTTGCTGAGTTTTATTACTATTTTAGTTGCTATTGCTAGGTAACTTAAGCTGTTTCACCTAATTACCGATTTTGTGAATTACATAAAAAAATTTGCTGACGTGACAATTTTAGTTATAAAAATTATTTTGATTGTATTGGTACGTTAGATTTTGTATTTTATTTTATGATCCGATTTACCAATGGTTCGTTTTAAAATTCGACTAAATTTATTATTTTTCTTTTAACAGATAGATAAAAACAAGACCAGCGCTGTATTAGGTATTTATTTAAACTATTTTATTGAACAGAAATTATTTATCACACGCTTTGTACGGCATAAACATGTTTTTTCAAGTTTAGAAACAGGGCTGATCTTCAAAATGTTTCATTATTGTCATTATTGAACGACCATCTGGTGTATCGTAATAAAACATTTTTCTTACTTTATTAAGTAATAATCCAGTATACATAAATGTGTGTACGTATATGTAGTTGTAAAAGTACTCATAATTCGACGAACTTTATTTATGTATTAAGTTAATCGTATATCCTACTGGAAGGCAATCGATGAGTTCTTCATCAATCTTTCAATGAAGTCTAACATGAACTTTGTTCTGTGCCTGGGACTAAAGTCATTTATATATTTAATGAAGTTGTATATGATCTAACGAATGATTTTCTCACTGTATAAAGCATCGATGAATTCATCGACGTTGTTTGTAAAGAAGCCATTTAGATCGTAATAAGGCAGTTCTTACGGAAATTCATGTAGTCTGTAATCTATTAAGAGGCATTTTGAATGGTTTTTTGTGATTTGAAATTAGATAATTTATGTTTTAAATTTAAAATAATACACGTCTTCACTTTTATAAGTCACTTTTAGTTCAAGTACCCATTGAATTAGCATTATTTTCTTATATTATTAAAATAACATCCCATAAATAAACAAAAGAATTGCCAAAAGGAAATAAAAATTGTGCTTATTTAATCACTTCTAAAATGTTTACTAAAATAACAAGTTTATATAACCTTTCAAAAATAAATCGTTTCTCTGAACCCAACCTTATTATAGCGTTAGAGAAGCAATAGCTAATGAATAGCAATAGCTTCAGGTGCTAATGAATATTATGAACGCGAAAAGCATAATATTTATTTCTCACGGAGAAAATTCATTACAATATAGTTTTTTATTCAGATTATCATCGAGAACCTCCCTTATGTTGTATCATTTACTTTAATTACACAAAAATCGAACACATACAATCAAATGAGATCTGAAGATTTTTCAATACTAAATCAAAAATTGATGTATCTTATAAGGTTGTGAGACTTTTTGTGTAGCTGTGTATGAAACCTGATGAACATTTTCCGATAGAGTACTACGTTCATACTAGGGATTTGTAATTAGATTTGTGAGATAATATGTTTTCTTATAGTCTGAACAAGTTAGCTTAGACTATAGATCCATATCAATTGGAAGCTTACATAATCCTTAAAAAATGTAAAAGACAAGTAGATATCACGAATGTACAGAATATCTCAAAAGTGGAGGATCAAACGATCAGCAAGGTGTTGGTGGAGCTCATCACCATCCAAAATATCAAAACAAAGTTTTATCGAATTATTGATGGTTCAAAAGTTATTCTACTGTAGTGATTTTTTTGGGTGAAATCGCACCCACCAAAAAATTAATTTCAAAAACAAGAAGATTTTTCTTTTTTAAATACAATCTTGAAGATAGTACCTTTCCAACAAAATCATTTTTATAAACTTTTTCTTCTAAATAAACACAATGATTTTGTGAAGTCCTTGTTCCCCTAAAATTTTAGTTGATATTTAAGTGAAGCTGACGAAAAAAAATGTACTACAGAAAGTTGACCTATCAAAAAAATATGCGACACTAATCCAGATTTTGAAATGGTATCATGCATCGAGGGTTTTTTATCATTTTTTTTACGTTTATTTAAATATGCACTTAGCAAAATTTCGAAGGCTAAAAAGCTGCGTTATCAGAAATAAAACAAATGATTAAAATAAGAATATTTTTTATGAATTAATTTATAACAAGTGTTCGAAATGTTCACCATTTGCCAAAATACATAATCAGTGTCGCCATATAAAATTTGTTTTATCAGTCGAAACGCATATTCTCAGTTTAATAATATTTGTCACTTCGATTATTCGTTGTCACATCTCCTGCTCGGTTTGATTTTCTCTTTCATAAAACAGCTCTTTTAAATAACCCCACAGAAAAAATTTGAAGGATTTAGATCAGGAGACCGCGATGGTCAAGGAACAGCCCCTCCCTTCCAATCCAGCGACTTGGATATTTTACTTTGAGGAGCTGTCTCACTATTAGTGCTAGGAGGAAGAGCCCCAATATGCTGCAGCCACATATTTGTAAAATTTCGTCATCAAGTATTCATCAGTCATTTTGTAGGAAACTTAGACTTCAACATTGATACGACATAGTAGTTCAAATGTACCAATCTATTTTACATCGATTATTCCCGCCTAAATCTATACTGCAAATAACTGTTGGAAATGACTAGCCGCACTACTTTTGAATTTACACGAGCCAATACTATAAATTATTGATTTTAACAATTCCCCTTTTTAAGGCATATTTCGTTACTCCATAAAAAATGCGAATTTTCTTCTTGGTTTCGGCGCACTACATCTTAACAAAATTACACATTTCATGAACAGCGAGTAACGCATTGCACATGATAAGGGTGCAACTGATTCCTTTTTAAAACATGATGTAAGTGAATGGTGACACGCCTAAACGTCCTAATAAACGACGAACAATTGTAGATAGTCCTTTGTCATCATTTTAATTATACTATCTTCGTTTAATAAAGTTGCCAAGTTATTCCAGCTATCCGGATGACCAGAAACTTCGCCTTCAATGTACGTACTGAAAGTATTTGGAACAACGTTCTCGATGAGGGTATCGACTTTGGTACACTCTTGCTGCAGCTTGGGCATTGCCATTACAAACACCATAAATGAAATTAATTTCTGCATATTCGCGGTGTGAATAAGCTACATGGCTTATTGACATTTTAAATATCAATACAGTGGAGTATGTATCGAACTAATAATTTGAATTATAAAATGTTTTTTATACAACAAAGTTTAATTCAGCTTACTAGGTTTACTTACAAAAATTGTTATACTTAGTTTACTGTTATTTTAATAGTTTTCTTTTATTTCTGACAAAGCAGATATTTAGCACTCGAAATTTTGTTAAGTACATGTTTTAATAAACAAGACTTACTTTATAAAAAATTTGACAAGAACTTTGTTTTGAATATCGCGATGCCTGATACCATTTTAAAATCTGCATTAGTGTCGAATATTTTTCTGATAATTGGTCAACTTTCTGTTGAAAATTGTTTTTCCGGTTGCTTCACTTAAATATCAACTAAAACTTTTGGGAAACAGTCTTCTCAAAACCTTTGTTTTAATTTGTTACAAGACAATAGAGTTTATAAACAGAATTTTATTGGAAATGTACACTTTTCAAATACGCATTAAAAAAGAAAGATAAACATAAGAACTCTCGGATTTTTTAAAAATAATGTTTTGTTGCATGCGATTTCACCAGAAAACACTAAAAGTGGAATAACTTTTGAACCACCAATAATTCAATAAAACTTTGGCTATTTTGGTTGGAAATGAGCTCCTTTACCATCCTGCATTTTGATTTTAATCGAATTATTGAAATTTTCATTATTGTGTGATAATATTCAGTCGCCATGGCCTGATCAGATGATTTAATTTTTATCATAGTCATATATCCGTTCGAAGTTACATCGACTAAAATTTGTCTTCAATAACTTGATTAACAATTAATAATATTCCGTACAATCGATGTTTAATGATTAAAATTTTGATATTATTTTTTTTTATCGAACTAGTCTCTTTAAGAATCACGAGGCCTATTTCATAAACCAAAGAACCCACCCACTCCCAGATCAAACGGCACAGTGATTTAAGCTTTGGCGTATTAGATCGAGAGGGAGCGGGTTCGAATCCCGATATGCAAAAGAGATTGTTCATCATTTTATTACGATTGATGATGGAAACGGCATGTGTAGATGCTTTTACGCCAAATCAAATAATTGGAAATTTACAAGAGATCGCACAAACGTGAAACGTTTCACTCGTTCTTGCATTTTAAACCTGAGCTGATATCATTTCAGCGTACCGTGAGTATAAACGGATTTGGTAGCATAATTGGCAATATTTTGATCGAAAGTAGTCGCAACTAGAGAGTCTTAAGCTGTTTAGTATTTGCTAGTTCCTTCAAACTTAAGTTTGGAGTACGGACTCTTACCCATAGGCCGCCTTATTGAAAAAAAAAAAAAATCACCAGCGACTTTTATTTACTTCATTCTTAAGAAACTCAATTAATTTATTTGCAGATAAATTAATATATAGACAGGTTGGTATAAATCTGGAGAATTTAATACCCACCCTCTAAATAAAAAATCGAATTCGAAAAATACGGTGCGTATACGAGCTATTAACGAATCATTTTTTTGCTTTCTCCAATTTTAAAGGGATAAAACTAAGATTCGATAAACTAAATTATTTAATGTTCGTGACTCGAGCGAAGACGAGATATTGTGTATTTATGTTATTACCTTTATAGTTAATTTAGGTAAGTATTTTATTATTATTATTAATTTAATTTCTATTGTTGAAGATAAAAAGCGGCCAAATTATAAAATAAATAGAAAATTTAATAAAATATGTGCCGAAAATCAACTATAATCCAAGCCGAATAGTCAACAAAGGAATATCGAAACATCACTAGATTTGTTATGAGAACGACGTAGCACAATGATCTATGGAATTTTATTTTTATTATAAAAAAATAGAAAAATAGTCAGTATGAAAATAAAATAATATAAATTATAAATTTAATTTTGCGTTTCTATTTCCAACATTATTTTAAACTTCGAAAAAATTATTGGACATCATATGCAAAAGTGTTGCGTTAGTGAATCACAAAAATGTTACGTTTGCGTATCATTAAAAGTGAACAATATGCGAACGAATACTTCGTATAAAAGTCTAATTATCTTGGGATAGGAACACCGTAAACGGTTCATTTTTGAAGTGTAGTATTCTATGAAGTGTAATCTTCGTTTGTGATTCGTAAACGGTTCACATTGTTTAGCGGGCATATATGATTTTCTGTCAAAAATGTTTAACCAAACTATACTTTATGTATACCAACCCAAATTTAAATAATAAACATTAGCTCGATTCTTCTTGTATGCCCTAAAATACTTCTATTTTGCTCAAGGATGAAAGACTGTTAAACAAGCGTTTTAAATACGAACGCAATGAATTTATTTTTAAGTTTAAAAGGAGTGTTTTTTCAAAAGGTCGTATTTCCATTTTTGGTCTTATATTACCCCGGAATCGTCTTCAGATTGTTAAAACGCATATCTCGGATCCATCACACAATCCAAAAACGCCTTTATTCCCAATTCAAAAACGATTTATAGTTTCAGTGTTTGGTTCAAAAAGTTCTTAATTCCATAATTTTGTATTAAGTTTCATAATTTTATTTATGGACTTCAAGATTATTGAAAATATGAAACAAAATGACGTATTTTCAGTACTAATCACTATAATATTGATCAATTTTTAACAAAAATAGCTTACTTACATTACATATTTATTATGCTTTGTTTTAGTTACGCACGTGTTTTTCATATGTTGTCCAGCTTTGGTCTGGATACATTATAACATGATTTATTTATTTATTGATAGATTGACATAACAATTTTAGTAGAGGAAAAGCACATATGGAAGCATAATAAATGAACATCAACAAAAAAATACTTCCATTAGGCATAAAAACCTCAGATTTTTTCAAAAAACAAATCCACTCCATGCTAATACCCTCCATGTTGAGCTCAAGCTCATTTGTTACGGAGGATACTGCAAGAAGTGAATGCTTACAAACTACATACAAAAACAATATAAATAAATATAAAAATATTATTATACAAATTTATTGTCATTCAAGCGCGCCACGCTAAATAACTCGTTTTAAAAGATCTAAGCGACGCCGATCTCTTAATATCTAATGGAATAGAGTTCCAAAGAGAAATACCTCTAACAGAAAACGAAGTATTTAGAGACCTACACAAGTTTATAGGGGGAAGTAAACGTAAATTTGAAGAATAAAACCTACTGAACAGTAACTTATTAAATAAATAGGGAGGTTGCTTTGTCCTGAGAAGCTTAAAAATAAAAAGACAAACGTGAAGTTCATAAAAATCAACTAAATTACAACCCAGAATCGAATTCAAAAAGGGCGAAATGTGATCATATTTCCTAATACTAAAAACGAAACGAGTACAAGCATTGAAACATCTTTGGAGAACATTCATACTCTCCTGAAGCATACCAAACAAAACAACATCCCCAAATAGAAAATGTGGAAGAAGGTGCGAGAGAAACATACGCTTTTTAAAATTACTATCAGAAAAACCAACAACTTTATACAAACAACTAAGCATTCCAAAAACCGTTTTGCTAACCTTAATCAAATGATCACCCCAAGTTAGAGTTTTATTGAAAATTAACCCTAAATTTCTAACTGTATTAGAGAATGGAATTAAAGAATCACCGAGAAAAATTCCAGGGAAAGAGGAAGTATCTATAGATTTTTTATAAATAATAATAGACTGAGATTTAAGAGCGAGCCGGTTAGATAGTGACCAATTATAATTTCTTACCAAATCTTCATTAATAAGAGAAATATTAGAGTTAATGGAATCATTATCTAAGCGACTACTCCTATAAATTTGTACATCATCAGCAAAAATATGAAAAGAAGAATGGCGAATCGAACATGCAACGTCATTAATGTACATTGAGAATAGTAAAGGACCAAGAACCGACCCCTGAGGAACGCCAGAAGAGACAGGTAGGAAGTCAGAAAACGAATTGTCAAAAAAGACTGCCTGAAAGTGACCCGAAATATAGTCTAAAATTAATTTAGCAGCAGAGAGAAAAATTAAAGTTCGAAATAAGCTTATTAAACAAAATTTGGTGATTAATTGAATCGAACGCTTTCGAAAAATACAAGTAAGGCAAGTCATTTCTCTTTTACTCATACTACGACGAATATCATCACAAACATTCAGTAAAGCAGTGGTAGTACCGTGAAATCTTCTAAAACCCGATTGAAAAATACTAAGCAAATTAAAGCTATCAATATGAGATTGAATTTGGTTTTTTACTACCAATTCAAACGCCTTGGACAGAGAACTTAAAATACTAATAGGTCGGAAATGGGAAAGCTCAGAAGGATTGCTAATTTTAGGAACAGGAATAATTTTACTCAACTTCCACTGAGCGGGATAAAACGAGGTCGTTAAAATAAAATTAAAAATATGTAACAAGTATCTTGATACATTAGGAAAAATACGCTTAACAAATTTTAAACTAACCATATCTAGACCAGTGGATTGCGATTTAACTTCCTAAATTGCAGAATGCAAATCATCAATTGATATATTTGCAAATGAAAAAGAATTAAGGGATTCTACGGATACTAAATCAATATTGGAAATATCATGGGTGGAACTAGAATTACTTAGGTAACGGTTAAAATCATTAGCTTTGAAACTTACCAAAGCACCCCCTTTGCAACTACCAAGGCCCAAATCGCGAACGTTACGCCAAAATATCTTAGAGGGAAGAGAAGGATCTAGCTTATCCTTGAAAAAATTTTGCTTAGCGATACGAATTAAACTTACCACTATATTTCGAGATTGCTTATAAGCTAGATAAGAAATAGAATTAGGGCTCATTTTCCAAAGACGATATTTGGAAAAACGAACAGAAATAGCATTCGAAATCTCTTGCGTCATCCAAGGGGGGGATCTAGGTCTAAAATAAACAGTGGTGAGAGGAACGCAATTATTAAATACATAATTAATAGAGGAGTTAAAATAGTCAATTTGATCGGTAGAAGTACTAAGAGAAAAAATATCGTCCCAACGAATAGAGCCACAAATTGATGAAAGGTGAGATTCATCAATTTTCGAAAAATCCCTAAAGCTGAAATTTTTAGGTTTAGGACGAGAGTAATAATTAATAGAAAAAACAAGGAGATCGTGATGAGAACCAATACCAAGAGACAATTGATTGAAAAAACAGATGGAATTATCAGCAGAAGCGACAACACGATCAATGAGAGAATAAGAACCACCACTTGCGGTTGCATAAGAATATGTGGGCGCTTCAGTGTTATAAACTGAAAGATTAATGCTATTTAAGATATTTAAATAGCTACGAGAAAATAAAGTCTCTTGAGAAATATCAAAGTTAAAATCACCCGAAATGAAAACCTCATCATACCGACAGGAAAAATAACTAAAAAGACACTCAATGTCTATAAAAGTGATTTTTTAAATAGAGCATACGACCTCTTGTTCGTTTTAGGAGGATTATAAACTACACCGAAAAGGAATTTCCGCTTATTGACGAAGACATTTAGAAAAAGAAACTCAAAGTCAGAAACGAGCCTTTGAGAAATTGAGAGGGGTACCGATCCAACATTACATTTAATATGCTCGTTAACATATAGGCATACTCCGCCATAATTAACTGGTGGATTAGCTCTATCACGCCTGAACAAATTATAACCACTAATGGCCAATGCGGAATCGGGAATATCGGACGATAGAAACGTCTCCGATAAGCAAATGACATCAATTGGGACCCCATTAAAAGTATGACGAAGTTCGTCAATATTTAAAATAAGACTCTGGACGTTTAAACTAACCACATTAAGTAAATTGGACCTAGTCCGAAGCATGGATTTAAGTAAAATGGAGGGCAAAGAAATACTTTCGGTGGACATCGCGAATCGTGGCGCACTTTAACAACAATACTTACAACAATACATGAACAATGTACATGTATTCTGTACATGAACAATTTTTAAATGAATAATTAAGTTCGCCTTCAAAAACCAGGTTAACTTCAAATATCAAATCTGAAACAAAACAAATAAAGCCAAATAATACCAACAATATAAACGGTAATAGAGGAACGATACTTATCTAATCATAAACTCTTCAAACTATAGTCGGGCCCCAAAACCCCCAAAATATATATACAAAAAAAAAATTAAAGGAAAAAAAATTGTATTTGCTGGCAGTCGCAAAAAACAAACAAACGCATCGATGCAATCGCTATATATTTATTTTAGTACAAACAAGTTTTGAGGGATTTACAAAAGATGGCGTAACTAGTATTAAATCACATCGGGCCAACTTCTAACTATATTCATGTTAAAGCGTCATCATTGCCCTCTAAAAATCAGTATCTGTCATTTCGCTGAAGTATAAACATATTTTTTTGTGCTCTAACCTTTCTGCCAACAAAACACAATTTTCGTGAAGCGCTGCTTTTTAGTTTTAATTTGAAGAAAATTGCAGCGGACATCGATTGCTTTGCGAAGCAAATGGAGAACATGCTCCATCAATAAAAACATGTGAGTACTGGTCCCGCAGTTTTAAAAGTGGCGATTTTGACACAAATGACAAAGAATGCGAAGGGAGACCAGTAAATTTTGAAGACGCTGAGTTGGAGGCATTATTGAACCAAGATTCATACCAAATGGGTTCCGTATGAACTCAAGCCCAGAAACGTCGAACGCCGTTTTACACGTGCGAACAACTGCTCCTAAGACAAAATCGGTAGGACTATTTTTTTTGCATCGAACCGTGTTGGGAGACGAAAAGTGGATTCACTACGACCACTCAAAGCGCAGAAAATCGTGGGGTAAGCCCGGTTATGTACCAACTTCAACCGTCAAACCGAATATTGGACGAACAACCCTCTGTTGGGATTAGTTTGGGCTGATCTATCCCGTTATCAACAACATGTGATACAATTAATTCGAGCATTGAAGGTCAAACGCCCACAATACGCCAAAAGAGATGACAAAGTGATCTTTCAGCACAACAACGCTTGGCCCCATGTTGCAAGTCGTCAAGGAAACTTTGGAGGCGCTTCAATAGGATGTCCTACTCCACTCGCCGTATCCAGGCATATCCCCTTCCGGCTACCACTTCTTCCGATCGATGACTCATGGCGTGGCCGAGTAGCACTCCAATGCTTACGAAGAAGCCATCAATTGAGTCGATTCTTGGATCGCATCAAAACACGAGGAATTTTTTCGACGCGGAATCCGTACGCTGCCTGAAAGATGGGGGATAAGTCGTAGCTAAAGATGGACAATACTTTGAATAAAAAACATTGAACCAATTTCTCTGAATAAAGCTTCGAAGTTATAAAAAAACTCAAAACTTAGTTGTACTCCCAATATTAAACAAATAATAATAATGTTCAATAATATTTAATGGGCTTATTTCCAAACATTTTGTTACAAAAGGACTTATTTCCAAACAGTTCGCAGCAAAAGGGCTTTATTTTTAAAATACTGACCAAATGAGCTTATTTCCAAACTAAAAAATTAAATTAAATTATAACGGTGCTTGGAAAAAAAATTAAAAATGCCATGTTTTAGAAATAAATAAACTTCAATAAAAAAAATCAATATTTAAAGCTTTTGAAAGTTTTTTCGATTTCTGAAAATTTTCAGAATGAGGAAATTCGACCTTTAAAAACACACTCAATTGTAACACTACTAGGGCACAATGGGGTCTTCCACGAGAAATAATTTTTTTGAGGTAAGCAATTTTTGTTATTCTGTAAAGTACAGGATTGTAGGGTCTACGTATACCATTTTTTCTACTGAAAATTAACATACACATCATCCGGCAGCGGACCAGCGTCTCAAACCTGTAACCCCTCTATAATCAAAGATGATGTTTTTGAGAGCGATGCCTTTTCAAGCATTTTAGTGTTGGGTCCTTTACACACGATTCTGATTTAAGTAAATTTGATTCAGCTTGTTTTAGAATATCTTAAATAACTGCATTTATCTGGAAAAATTTCTAGGGGTAAATTTTGTATTTTATTATTTAATCGATGGTTTGTTGTCGTATTAACTCACTTTCTGTTTTTGCTTTCTGATTACTGATCTATTGAATTCAGTTCTTATCACTGGATTGTGACTACAGCGGTCAATTTTATGATTAACAATAACACTTATTTATATATGTAACTTTCGAAATACTCTCGAGAATACCAAAAATAATTTCACAATAACTGCCAAATATTCACTCAACACTTAATTCTTAACTCAAGAGTAATAATTTCGCATTTTAATAATTCACAATTACCACTAATATTTTTTCCACTATTCACTTCACTTATCTCCTATAACATATTTCTTCCGATTTTTATCTACAGATATCGTGCACCGAAACTCCACTTAACTACTTTCTCCACCGAACTACTGCGCCCATCGTTGTACAGTTTTGAGCGAGAACATTCTAACTCGTAATGGTTTCGAGCATTACGATCTAAAGCAAGATATCACTACATTCAACAAACCATATTTTCTCAATAGGAGTGATCGCAACAATATATGTTATATAGCGTTGGAATACAGTTGCTGCTTTGTGATATTCATTATTAGAAGTTTATCCCCCATTTAATTGATCTGTTTGATTATTTCATAAATATTATGATCATATAACTTCTATTGCCTAGGAACAGTTTGACAGATTTTTTTGTTTAAAGCATTCGGCAGAACGTTGTCGTCGAACAATTTAAAGTTGGTTATTTTGTCCAACAGTTTTTTTAAATTTATTTATACTTTTTGTCTGCATTTTATATGTATACATATAGTAAAGCATTGTTAGTTTGTATGCTTTTTAGGTTTATTTCAATTACTTCATCCATTTTTCCATTGTTTCTATTAATCTTTTACTGTTTATTTAGTACCTTAAAAAGGTTTAAGAGGAATATTATTTCTATATTTTTAATTTAGATTTTTTTAGAACGGTGGCTTTACGTTAATTCTTCATTACTACACCAATTTTTGGTAGCCTTATTATTTATTTTGAAGGCTTTCATTAATATATTAATTTCTTCGTTGTAACTTTCGTTTTCTTCGTTAGTGGCTTGCTAATATAATTTGTTCTACATATTTCAATAAATTTCATATTCCTTGAATAATAAGGATTTCGTATTGTATGAGGGTAAATTTAGTTACAATATAGAGTCATCAAGGCACTCTTACAAATTCTTTTTGATGCAGTAACATTAACTATAACTGGTAATGCCTCATGTTTTATTATTCCTTCTGATTTCTTGTTCTTTCAGAAAATTATTAAATTACGTTTTTGTTTGACGAATTGAAGAATGAAATTAGATTTAGTAATATGCTGCCATATTTTACATTAATCTATACTTCTTGAACTTTCACCATTCGCGTGTTGATATACTTGTTTGTATATTTATGTAAAGCAATGTTTTTTTTAACCATATTGATAAGACCCGTTTTGTATGATCAACCTTTATTTCATTGTGATGTGTTCATGTTTCATTTAATAAACATACTTCATCGTAGCCTTTTCTCATTATCAGTTTGCCAAACTAATCTAGTTTTATTCACATTTTATTAATTCTACTGTTATTTTTTGTCCATAGTTAATATCATTTGTTTAACTTTATAAACGTTTTTTTTGTTATTGTTGCACATAATTCGTTCCAATATCTTTCTTTTATCATTTAAAACGATTTTTTTCGAAGATTGATCGGTAAACTTTGATTCTTTAATTGTTATAGTTTAGAAAAATAAGAATTTCCATTTATTTAAACTCCTCACTTCTGAATTTTTGTAATCTTTTGTATTTTAAGAAAGGTTATTGTAAAATTATATTCTGTTGGTAATGCAACAACATTTAAGACGAGAATATCATTAGCTAATTTGATTCATCTATTTAATATTCCCCTGAAACATCAATGGTTTATACCTACAAATTTTTAATTTCATATTCATAAAAAAATTATAACAAATAATTTTTTCGTACTTACGATTAATTCTTCAATTTAAAAACTATTCACTTTCACTAAATACTCCACTATATAAAACACTTAATTACTTAAATTATTTGTGTAGGAGATTTCAATTTGTGTCACTATTCTGGTAATTCCCTGGCAATAGGGGAAAATTACATATAATTTCTTTAAATTCGTTTTTTCTGGCATAGCTAAGCTAAATTAAACCACGGTAACTAAATTTTCCTGACGGTTTCTGTATAGAAATACTATTCGCAAATCAAAAAATTTTACATCAAACCTTTTTCACAGTAGGCCAATAAAACGCAATGTAAATTCTTTCCCCAATTCCCTTTTCTCAGGAAGTTACCAGTGACACTATTTTGATAATTCCCCAGGAATAGGGAACTGGGGAAAGAATTTATATGTAGTTTTTGTTCAAATATTTTTTTCCGGCCTAATGAGGAGAAAAGTGTGATGAAAATATTTATAAATTAGGAAATTGGGAGGGAAAATGATTCTCAATTTAATTTTGTTTTAAAAAAAAAATAACATTAACTTTTTACCTCAATATAACAGAAAAAAATGTTTAAATAAAAATTACATGTAAATTATGTCCCAAATTTCCGGGGAATTACCAGAATAGGGCCACAGAGACGGAATCATGATAAACGACTGGACATTTTTAACGGACCAAAATTTAATTTCCAACGTACTCGATTAAAACTGTTAAAATTTTCCATCGTGGATGAAAGTAATGGTTACAGTAGATAAGTAAATATAAGTTAGGTAATGATATATCTGGATTTTTCGAATTCAACTTCTACAGATAGTAAATCTTTAATCGATCGTAATCAAGTATTTAACATAAAAATTTTGTGGGATTTATACCGGGTTTACACCAAAGAAACTTTAATAGTATTATACGTTTTTCTAATAAAGTATAAAACTCCTTAATTTTAACATCACAATTGATGTAAACCCAAACGGTGATTGTACTTCCAAAGTGATCTAAATTTTATACCACATGTGCTTATTTTAAAGCACCATAAAAAAGTTTATTAGCAAAAAAGTTTTTGATAAAGTAATTATGTACAATAGGACTATACCAAAATATTTGTATGCTTTTTATATTGCTTTTACTGCTGTAAGCGTGGTATTAGTAATCAGTTAAATTAACCATTATTAAACTGTTGTATTTAAAAATAACATTATTATTTATCAAATCAATAAAAACCATAATAAACATTAATATTTTAGTTTAATTCGTGATTTTGAGAAATGTTTAATCAGTTTATTTAGGTTAACTTTATGATGGCAGCATGTACTACAATATCGGATTACTAGAAACCAACATGTCTTAAGTAGACTATCATTTTATTTCCAGACAAACTTTGTCCGCGATTTACATTCATTGATATTCTGTTGATACAGATCTCAAATACCACAAAATACGAATAAAATATGGTTTGATGTAACTTATAAAATAGAATTTCGTCGAATGTCATGCATAATACATGTGACAGACTGCGGTTTAATAAATTCAATTTAGCAAAACACGATCAAGTACTCTATAAATAACAATCGATAGTATTACATTAATGGTTGGATCGGAACGGATCCAAGATTGTTAGGATCATTGATTGAATAACAAACAAGCAAGCTTTAAATGAAATAGTGATTTGAAACTTAATTTGATCTTTTTTCGCTGAAAATTGGCCCTAACCTTTTCAACATGCATTACCAATAACAATAATCAATCGATCGAAACCTAATAAATTACTATTCACAATGTAAAACAAACCTAGTAAATAATATTGGTTATTTGCCATGTGGTACAGAATGTTCCCTTTCACAAACTACATTATATCCACTACCATCCAGTCTACCATTTTTGGTTGAAAATCACATAAATTATGAAATTAATTCATGACAAACTAAAGCTGGGCCTTCGAACCCAAAATCACAACTTTGTCTTAAAAAAAACATTTATTATCAGCATTTAGTAAGCTCGAGAAAAATGTAACATTTATATTCCACGTAGTCAAATTTTATTTCCGTAGTGAAATTAGCTCCGTTTTAAACGATTCATTATGGCTACCGGAATTGCGTTTCACTAATATATAACGGGATAGGTGTTATACGAAATTTTAATTTAGTGTTATCATATAAATTACGACCTTAAGATTTTATAATAGTAAATAGCACATGCAGTCCACAATTATCAATTTACCTGTTTGTTCTTTTTGCTTAGCCTACGTGCTTATAACTACGCAGAAGACATTTTGGTTTTCAAAAAAAAATTGAACAAAGGAAAAAAAATTTTGCATAAAAGCAAAAAAAAACTAAAATTATAATTGACTTTATAAATGCCTTATAAATATATTTTATGTCCAACAACATATAAATTAACAAATATGTTAAAAAACTAACAATATGCAATATTAATAAACTTAAATCTAAAATAAGTTTTCTTTTTGTTTTAAACACCAAATTATTTTATAATAAATGTATTAACGTATGCTCACTATGAAATGCACAACTAAAATGAAGACCGAAGAGAATGTACGGAAAATTATAAATAGGCGAACAAAAATGTTTAGTTTAACAAAATTGCACTAGATGAGTTAATATCGCTAGGTGGCAATTTTATGAACGATACCATCATGAGAACACAGTAAATCGTAATATTTTTATTTTTACCTCGCCCAAGTTCCTGTCAAGTTATATGTGTAAAATAAAAATCAGAAAATTTTGATAATTATGTGAATAAGAATTTTTATAGAAATTATTTATGAAAAATATATATTGATAACTTTTAGAATATTTAGTTAAAATAATATATTCGTGTAAATTAAATATATACATGAATTGTATTTACAATTTTTGTTTGTGCATGCGCTGTTCAGAAATGTGATGACCCCGAAATGAAATTGTAAAATACAAGTCACAAATTTTCTGCTGACAAAAGAAACGATGTAAAGTTTTGTTCACTTTAGTCTAAAAAATGTTTTGTATTAAGGGATGGTTAACTACCCAATATTACCTATTATGTACAACGTACCAGACAAATTCAGTTTCAGTAAGTGAAGGAATTAGGAGCAATGCAATGTATATTTAAGAAGGGTATCAAAATTTTCAATCATGATCAAATGCACAGTTTATTCGGTTACGGTGGAGCGAAAACATGAAAATATTAACTTTTAAAACTGAAATATTTTGCCAGCACACTATTTGATGTTTACTCAACTTGTTTTACAGAATTTATTAAACAATTTGTCAACTATTTGCATGCTGAATTTGACTATTTTATAAACTGTTTCTATCAATATAATGTCAAATGTGGATTGGATAGATTGTAGAAGTTCCAAATAAGATCACAGAGAATGAACTCAACGGCCAAATGGCACAGCGGTTAAAACTTTGGCGTTTTGATCAGTACCAAGTATCTGATTACACAGGTAACTACATCATCAATTTGGTTACTGCGTAATGTAGGGCGTGAAAAGAAAACAGCGGAAGAGTTGGGGCTGCTTTGGCTCTAAGACAGATTGTAGATTAAAAACAAATTACTCTAGCAGTGAAGTTCGTAACGAGTAAACATGCGCAGCTGTGAGTTTGAGAATGAATTGAGTCTCTCAAACTACCGAAAATAATGGAGGCCCATTGAGAAATCGCAAAAACAATGACATTGGTTAACGACATACATTTATTACAAGTATTTTAAATTGAGGCACTACTCTGGGCTGAACACACGATTAATATTTTATATAGTACATACCATGGCTAAAGCAGTGGAAATATGCTTCGGAATACTGCAGGATTACTACGTTTGTGTTTTCTTTAAGATGGTGGTCACGTTAACTGATTTAAAATGTTCCAAGTATTTTTGTGTTAGAAGTTATTAAAATACAATTTTTAGTCTTCTGTGAACAAATTAAAGTAAGTACTACATACAACTGATTTTCTTCATATACCGATACCTAATTATTTGTTTTATTGGAATAAAAATTACCTAAATTTGGATTCGACTTTTATTTACATATTTTATAAATTACAAACTGCAATTATGAACCAAATTATAGAATTTTTATTGCACTTTTATAAATATAACGACAATACGTGGCCACCGTAATCAGGACACAATTGTGTAAGTCGATAACTTGCCTTGCATTGCACGAGTAAATTGAGAATAGAAATGAGGGGTGTGTTTCTGGTATCGATGGATTTAATATTCGTAGTTTGATAATCACGAATGCAAACTGTGCTCTAGCCAAATTACTTACGTATTTAATGTTATAAAGAGAAATAATGGAAAAAATTTCATCAAAAAATGTGTGGATTATGCAATTTAAACGGGGTAAACCAGTGAACTTTGAATACTACAGGCCACACTGCTTGCTATGTCATCAAATTTAGGACTACGATTTATTTTTTAAACTGTAGACGGCAGTTCTGTTATTAAAGAAAATTGTATTTCAATTAAATTATAAGCGTAAAAGAACCAATTGCATTCGTGGCGATAGCGAAAAAATAAATAGGGCAAATACGCAAAAATTTACGGTTTAATGTATCTACATCCTAAAGCTGAGGGGAGCGTAACAGAGAGAGAGATAATGCGACAACATCATCATCATCTATGTCAAACTACCGTTGCTGGATTAGTACATCTTTGGCTGACCGTAGGGGAACAGCATAAAAGAGAATTGTATAATGGAGATGAATGAGAGTGAGAACAGCCGAAACACGAGAGATAATAATTGCATTAACTTGAGGAGGATAGAGTCTCTCATCAAGCGCAAAACCCAGACTAGACTCTCTTTTTAAGACACTGCGAAAAGGCACGGGCGCCCCGGTTAAGTTAAGTCCTATCGAAGCAGAAGGTGGGAGATTGGATAACGAGAGAAAGAAAGACAAAATTGCCTGACTTTTTTTAGAGGGGTTACCACCGCTAGATAATTAATTTATGGTTCCCTTCCCTTCGCCCAGGAAGAAGAGATAGTAGCCTTATCAGATCTTTATTCGTCTGAGAGACACGACGTTTCTCACAGAGAGGCTTGCTTAGTCGAGCGAGCAGCTAAAAAATGTTGTGATCGATGCTATCTGGTATGTGATGTTAAACATAGAGTCATTACGAACGAGATAAACAGTGAACGCTGAATATAAAAACACACATGAAAAGTGTGTGTAACAAACGCACACTCATGTAAGAGAAAAAATATAAATGGCATTCCATTCTTTGTAATGAGAAGTCCATTATAATTTCTATTATTTGGCGACAAAGATCAAACGAAATAAAAGAGTAAATACATGTGTAAAATAACAACTAAGTGACAAAAGAAAAGAAAACAGTGAAAACAGGAATAAATTATAATAATATGACGACCATCTAATCTAGATGTGCGAACAAAAACAACGTATTTACAATGACGAAGGTTGGCAAAACGTTCGAAATTAATGGAGACTTGCTGAAGAAAACAAAAGAGTTTCTACTATTCGCAATTTCAGTAGAGGTATATAAATTGGTGAGAAACGTCTGTTCTGCGGAAGCCCCGATAAACAAATCATATAGTTACCTTTAGAAATCACTAACGGAACAATTAGTAAACTGATAATTTGGAATGAAAGGCACACATATTTCAAAACTACACATACGCCGAAAGAGAAAATATTATATTTCTATAATTGATTATAATCCTTGGTAGTGGGTTGTGAGTTCGGAGACCAACTAGACGTATCGTTGATTATGTGAGATGAAACATAAAAAGTCACAATCAAGGAGGCGGTACAGTTGACAACAATCATGGAGGTGTTAGAAGGAACAAGCGAATCGGTTCACAAAGCTTTCAGATCCCAGAATGAGGGTACACATTTCACTCAGCATCAAACGGTCTAGCAGAAAATGGGAACGCATATATAAAAAGCTATAATAAAAATTGTATGCGACAAAACATCGTTGGATGACAAAATCAAACAAGTCCTGTATATGCCTAGAAACACAGGATTTCACTGCGACAGGGAAAACCCCGCTTGAGACAATCTTCAGTAGAAAAGTTAAGTTGCGGTGCGAAGCCTTATTACCCAAGAAAAGAGAGAAAGCAGATAAAGCACCGGATTAAAGGAAAGTAAAGACAATCATTTGTAATAAACGCTAAATTGTACTTAAGACACTGTCTAATGTAGGTTGGGTGGGATGATGTTACAAAATTAAAGTTATAAGTGGGCGCGAGTATAAAAGACCATTAATGGCTAACCACATGACAATCCATTTGGAAATCAAGTATAAAAATTCAAAGATGGAAGATAAATTTAATGGAAATATAATTGACGGTAAAAAACGAATAGGAGTGAGTGGCTCCGAGATATCTTTTTTTTTAAATTTATTTAAAGAAATCTGTTCTGTGATTTACATGTATAATTTCAGATAATTTAATTTGATATGATATGATATGATAGAGGCGTACAGGCCAGCCATAACGGCGATCCTAGGTACGTTACCATAATCCTGAAATATCAACAATCAAATAACAAATTATATCTGAATGCGAATAATATTTCAGCATCATGCGGGCCCAGGCCCTGCCTGCATCCTTAACAGATAAGGTTAGTTAGGAAAGGATGTTAGTCACAGAAACGACTAGGGCGAACCGCAGCAGTCATTTTCTAACTACTTAAATATATTAGAATGTTAGTCTCAATTAAATTCACACTCTAGATTAGAGTTTGTTAGTTAATTAATGTAAGTTAGATGTGTTTGAGGTAAAGGATACTAATATTCATCATATGTATTCGGCATCAGTCCTACTAGACTGGTTAGGTTATTTAATTCACATCTATGGGTCATCTCATCACATACAACTTGTAACCTTATTTTGCCCTATCTTCCCATCCAACACCATCTAACCGAGGGACTTCACGTTCGTAATGACACGGCAGTATTATCATACATATGATGACCTAAATTTTCCGTCAATAATGTCAAAAAAAAAAAATAAAATAAAAAAAATTAGATTCGGTATTGTCATTCAGCTACCTATATTTAAATTCATCCAACTAAAAGCAGAGTTAATTTATATCTAACATTCACACAACTTCACTAAAACATAACCTGAATTCAACCAGAAAGATCGTCGAAAAACAACATTCCATAGCAAAAATTCTTTGCATCGTTAACATATTTGATTGTATTGAGTTTATGCTCAAAGCGTAAGTAATTAAATAGACCCCCTGATCAAGAATGTTGCAATCACAATCTTCCCTGACCTTCCGGTATGTAAAAAAAAAAAAAAAAAATAAATTTTAAATAATAATAAAAATAAATTGAATTATATTTGCCGACAACTTTATTGTTTTAAATCAGGACTTTCGACAAAATTTCAATTTATAGAATTGTTTAAAGTAAGTGAAAATTATTAAAATAAGTTATGGAAATGTAATTAAATTTAAATAAAAACCCAAATGGATAACACAATCCAACATATTTCAGCTCAAATGATAAATTTCCCGTGGCAGAAAACTGTTTCCTCCTTTCATTAACATTTTATATATTTATCAATTTATATTATTCCACAAAGTCATTTTTGTCACAATACGGTGGCAACCCATTTTGAGTATACAAATTTTCGCTTATTGGGTAAGTTACAATTCGATCTGTAGTAATTTCAAATTTTGGTTTCTCGGGTACCAATATTTTATGTACTTAAGTACATACAAAGGGAATTCCCTTGAAATGTCAGTTTCTATGTATACGATTATAAATTACCGTTCACATATATGTAAAAAGTTATAATAACAATAATAAATAATTAACTTTTATATAATTAGAATGAAAATTAGAATAAAAAGATACTTCTCTGATTGTGTATGTGTTGAACGTAATTTTCATAACAACTGTCTCAACTCTCAATTCACCTGTATTAACAGGTGAACTTGTAAAGAACAAATAATTTCAGATAATTTAATTTAAAACAAAAATATTAAAATATAAAAATTCAAATAAAGAACTTTAAAACACAATCAAATTTTGATTTAACAATTAATTAAAATGTTAAAAAATAATTCTTCAGGATATTTTTGAAGTTGTCCTTGGATAAATTAAAATCAAATAGGTCGTCGACTATGTTGAATGATTTAGACAACCTAGTAATGGAGTTGTGTTAAAATTAGTTTGTGTTTCTAGTGTTAAAAACTCACGTTTTTGAAATGTTCTGCAAGACACATGAACTGATATGTTTTCCAAGATGTAAGCTGAATCAATGTGACCAAGCAAAACGTCACCCATAAAAGCCACGCCTATCTTGTTGAGTACGGCAGTAGCCGAGCCACATTTTCATGGAATGGTAAATTGTGGTCGTAATCCCAGTCACTTTTCTTTAACAAGAAAATCAGAAACTTCTACCTTTAATGTGTATAGCATAGTTGGATTCCAGACCGATACAGCGTATTACAGTTGAGATTGAACGCAAGCGAAACAGAGTGAACATAAGGTTTGAATATTTTTAAATTCACATGTCCATCTTTTAATAAATCCAAACATGGCATTCGCTTTCGCAATACAATTTTCAATATATCTATTGAAACTGGAATTTTCAACAAATGTAACACCTAAATCTATAATCTCGTTGACTCTTTGGAAAACTTCGTTGTTGACTTTGTATGAAGTAATTAACGGATTCCTTTTACGATGAAAAGACATGATTTTGCGTTTCTTAATATTACGTAAAGCGAGTTTCGATGCCTTTAAGTTTTTTTCGTATTTAGCATTCCATTAACAGTTCGAAAAATGTTCACGGCATCAGCAAATATGAGCACGTTTGAGTTTTTGATTATCTCGGTTATTTGATCTATGAAAACAATAAATATTCACAGCACGATGTGAGATCCTTGGGGAACACCAGACCTAACTTTAATGACGTTTGATTTCTCATTTCTCTGTATTAGAAATTGTCTCCGGTTTGATCGATCAGACTTAAACCAATTTATGTAATCGAGTGAAAACCCAATTAATAAACTCTGTAGTGCTTTTTGATGGCAGATGGAATCAAATGCTTTACTGAAATCCGTGTACGCTACATCAGCTTGATGATGTTTTTCTATCTCATTAATTATTTTACTGGTGAAATCAACCAGATTAGTTGATGTGGATCGGCCAGTCATAAACCCGTGTTGGTTTATTGATATATGATGTGCAATTGTGGATTTAAAGCACATGCAAAATTCATCATGCATTTTAATGCAATTTTCAATTGCATAATACTAATTCAAACAATTTTGGAATTGATGATGTAGTTGATATTCCTTTGTAGCATGTAACGTCATCTCGTTTGCTCGATTTAAAAATTGGTGTAAGTTTTAAAATTTTCTATTTTTCGGTAAATACGCCAGTGCTTAAGGAGTGGTTGAATAAATAGGTAACATAATGGAATTGCTAAAATGTCAGCGTACTCCTTCAGAATAGAAGAGGGTATATTGTCAAGAACTCAATACCACAACCTTCTCCAAATCCCTCTAAAGTCGATAAAATGTTATCCCCAAATATAATAGGATGAGTTATTGATATGTTGTTATTGCTGGGTTGTTCGTACAATCCACTAGTATCGCTTGGTTTATAAACTGATTGGACAGCTATATATTTGGAGTTTGAGGAGCTGATATTGTTGTAGGTCATGTTAGCAAGGTATCCTTCAATTTCGCGTTTATTCCTAAAGTGTTTCCAAAATTGTTTTGGATTTACTTTGATTTTTGCTTGAATTTTATTGAGATTCGACCCGGATTTTGATTTGAAATAAATTTCAAATTCGTTGCTATGTTATGTAGAAACTTTTTTTTGTCCGCTTCTAACTCGCTTTTCAACATTTTGGCATTCGACTTCCGATTATTTAAGTTAACTAGTCTATCATTGAACCACTGAGGGTGAGCACTTTGTGGTATACAGTACATAGGTACATAAAACTCGAAGCCTTGCTGCATAATGTCATCATAAATATCAACATTTTCGTTTATATCATTGGAATTGAGAGTTAAGTTGTTTGCCAGTTGATGTAGGTCCTTTGTAGCCTCGCGCGGTTTGTTTTCTTGAAGTTGTACAACCAATCAATTGTAGGTGTTCCGAACTCGCCATTAAATTAGTTGAGTCAAATACGATGTCTAAAGATTTGTGATTGATATCATTTATGATTAAAAGTAACATGGATTCTGAAATTTTGAATCTGATCCAGTAATCTGTCACAATTATTAGTAATGGTATTTATTTGGTTCAACTTGTAACCAAGCATATGGCTTCCACAAATAAAGATTCCGCATCTGTTGTTATATTGCATGGTAAACTACAATTTAGTTCCGGGTCCAGATTCTACATTATATTTGGAAGATTAAAATCATCAAGCACAAGAACTAAATCTGACGAGTTTGTTGTATTAATAACCATCAATCTCATCGATGCAAGTTGCGTAATGGTCACTATTTGGTTGAGGTGGTATATATGCTGCGTAGATGAATATATTGGTTTGGTTAATTTTGGGTTTCACACTAATTTGTTCAACTCTCGATGGGGTTAAGTTTCTGGAGCATTCCAGAGTTTATAATGTACTGCTATCAGTACGCCACCTCCCGATTTCTTTGAGCTAGTTTCGAGAGACCGATCGCATCTGTAAACAACGTAATCATGGCCAAAAAATTCACTGCTCATTTTGCCAGGTTTTACAGAAGTTACACTAATTACATAGATAAGGTAGTTTGATTTTAAAACGAAGTTATAAAACTTAGATGTTTTAATACCATTTTGTTGACGTTTTGATAGTAAATTGCACATTTCTCACAAACTAAACTTTTCTTGATTTTAAGGGTTGATTTACCTTTTGAGTAGTAGTATAGGTTCGAGCTCTCATTAAAAGTGAGTGTAGTCTATCATTAGGCACTGGTGAAAAATATCTAAATGATTGTGTGTGCCTTGAAATGGCAACTATGGCATGTGGTGCACTATCGAACAGCACAAGTGGTTGAGAATTGATTCTAATACATATCAGATTTGGTGAGGTTAATCCTTGTGCTTCTTGGATCGTCATGACTTTACTAGATTCTGGTATCTTAAGCTGGGAGATTAATTATTTATCAGGTTTGGTAAAAGTTAGATAGAATGTGTTATCCAACAGTGGTATCGACGACAATGTTGACGGCAGGTTTATAAATTTGGTTGAAATTTGCACCGTATTCATACTAACTGATGTTAGGGTAGTATTCTGTTAGAGCAGATGTATCATCAGCTGGCCATCTATTCGTCACATTCAAGTATTCCGTCTTTGTTACGAATGCGCTTGCATCGGAAAATTGCATGTTGACATGATGTAATCTGTCAATATACGGTATTTGGTTTTTATCACCCAGAAGATATATTTTAGAACATTTACTAAGGATAACCACGAGTCCAAATATATCCTGCATGCACCATCATGTACTCATCATTATCAATAAAAACTGTATTGTAGGTCCGATTTCCATTTATTAGATGCGAGGCAATCGTTTTGTTTTCGTGCTCGCAACGAGATGTTACCTTTAGTTTAACATAAGCAAGTCCTTCTTTTGTAGTTTTGTAGCACATAAAACAAGATCACTGCAAAGTTTATGCAGGTTTGTTTATCCAGGTTGATTTACCGCATCCAGTTACACAGTTCACGCATCCAGTTATATTGTTTAACGAGTTGTATGTCTGGCGATTTAACATAATATGCGTACTCGATGAACAGAAATATATCTGTTTGGGGTAATAAATGTGTTAGTGTCTTCACACAGTTGTACCAGATTATTCCCATCAAAGCCAAACTGATGTTTCGTTGTCGGTTCTTCAAGATATTGTTTGGTAACGTTATCAAATATAAATATATTCAATTGTCGTAACGAAGAAGCAGAGAAAGGCAGTAGATGGATGTTCTTGATGTAAGAGTCGTTTAAGCAGCTGTTAATTAGGCTGTCTGAGTGTTTAATGTAAAACATTATTTCCATGGCCGAATTTTTATAGCTGGAGATGTAGTTGAGAAATTCGTACAGTTACTATGTGAAAACTTCGAGGAATCACCCGTAATCCAACGGGAAGATAACGCTCTTTCATACTGAGTTGACATATTGAATGGAATATTTAAAACCCATTTGATGTTGTTAGAACAGTAGTTTGTAATAAAATCCAACACCGGCATAAGTTTGTTGACTTGGTGGTTCACATCTAAAGTGATTGTGAAAGGCTCCTCTTTTCGTTGTTGCAAGTAGCCTGTTAAAGTTTCTAGAGCCTAGATAAGATCACTGCAATCCGTTTTAGACTGATGATTAACCATAATAACGTATTTATTTCAATTTTATAAACTTTTGTAACTTTTGATTTAATGTAGAAGTTTTGTAGTTTAAGTTCGTTTCGCAACAGGTGTTTCTTGAGATTACCATTTTCCAATTTTTCATCTAAGGCAACACAAATTAAAATAGATGAAGTTACTATAAGTGTATACCATTTATCCAGATTGAAATCTGAGGTTCAGCAAGCAAGAATTTTTTAGAAGAAATATTTTTAACAAACTCATATCCGTTAATATAATCTTCATGGTCGTTGTTTTTTACTTTTCTTATTAAATAATTTTTTAGATTTAAAAGTTGAGATGATCGATTTGTTATGTGTTGGTTTAATATCAATGTCAGTTTGAGTTTCACAATGTTTTTTAGTTGCGTAGATTTTAGTCAGCCTTGGAGTAGTATTTTGAAGAAGAAAAACACAATAAGCCATCGTTTGAATTGCATCTCCGATTTTAATTACTCACGCTGACTTGATGACGTTTCCGGAACGCGAAAAGTACATGAATCCAGCATTGCCTTCACCAACCTCACTCGTAGTACGTGTTTTGAGACCATCATTGAAGTTATATGTTGCGTCGCTCGGTTTACACGTTTTTAAGTTATTTGGCTGTTGTTTCTTGTATTCCGAAAAAACTATTGCTTTTTTGGAAACTCAAATTCCTTTATGAAAAGACCCTTTGGCTAAACATCAGAATTTATCATTGAATCAAATTGTAAATCATTGACACTGATCCGGTAAGAAACGTAGTCATTTACTTTAGGAATGATTCGAACCGCGTTTAAATTTACGATATGAAATTTATTTTCCACAGATCTCTCGAATTGTTCATCAGTTACAGATGTGTGAATTCTGCTGATATCTTCGTGGTTTCACCACTCCAATTGTTTCAAGGTCTTTTGTTGAAACAGTAGGAGATGTTTGAATACAGTTTTCTGATTGAGAAAGAACTATCGTGGCTTCTATGTACATTAGTTTCATTTCGTGTTGATTGTGTCTCAGAAGTAGTACTCGAAGTTGGCACTGGTACTGGTGAACAAACTACAGTCATTCGATACGATGCAGATGGCGATAAATTTCTCATACTGGATGTTTTGTCATCCATAGTATTTATTTGTTTGTTATTCTGGACAACTTCCTGTTCATATGTTGAGTAGGTATGGTGTAACTTGTGCAATGGATTCGCTATGTGAGCGAGTGACAGGTCGGATAGTAATAGACGGCACGGGTAATTCATTTGGTTTACTTACCGGAGCCTCTTCTACTGTTGTTTGCTTCATTGCTGAGTTAAATAACTCTTTCATACTGCATGCATGCATCACAGAACCAATTAAGTCCGGGTACACCATCAAACATTCTTTTTATACATTTGTTGATGTTCGAGGAATATTTTTTTTAATGTTTTTTCGATTTAGCTGCTATATTATGCCGAAAGCGAGACCAATGCAGATCCAAAGTGCGCAGACACCTATGTCCAGAGCATCAGCCGAGGGAGGTAGCTCCGATCTTCTAGAAGCAACAATCCTTTACAATGCACAGACATGCAAGGGCAATGCTGGGGAGGAAGTAAGGATAAGAAATAAACGAATAATTACAAAACCATATAGATTAGAATTATAGGTTAAGTGTAAATGAATTATAGATTAAATGTATAAATAACAAAAAAATCAAAGCACAAGAATTAGAGCTAAAATAAATGTCATTCTTCACTACCTAAATTAAGAGGACGGTATTGATCTGATGTATAAACATAGTAAATAAGCAATACGAGCTAAACGTATGAACGCTGAACACACCACTCATATAAAAGAAGACTATAAAAATATATAAGGAAATAAATGGCATTCCAATCTTTATACTGGAGTCGAGCGTTTTATTAACTTATTACTATCGAGTGTCTTACTGAATTTGAGAAAGAGCAAAGCAATAACCTTACTCTGGTCCCTGTTCCTTCGAGCCAATCCATTTATGTTAACAATTGTTGATGTAGTGCTGCGAAATTTCCTGAAACCATCCTGGAAAGTGTGGAGAAAGGAACCCTCAGGTGAGAATAAACTAATGTACTCAATATAAAAAATTATTGTTGTTTGCGATGACATTAGAAGTTACAGCTGAGTCTCGTGAAAAATTTATTATTTCAAATTATAATTATATAATTATAATTATTTTATTAATTATGGTGAATACCCAAAAACTTTAAATAGTTATATTACAAGTTAAAATACCTATTTTATCTTAATAAAACATATACATTTTGTATGCGATTACTGCTACTAACTACATTTTCAAAGTAATTAAGAAGACTAACGTATTTTTAAAAAATTCAGTAACCGTGATAATATAACCAATTGTGATAAGCGGATTTAGTTTTTAAGAATAAAGAAAATTGATAATGCTTTTATTAATTATATTCTATGAATTATGATTTTTATTTTCATGTATTTCAAATAAAACATTAAAATATGTTTGAGTTTAGCCATTTAGATTAGATTTTTAATAATATATGTAATATATTTAGCATGTTCATAAATACAAAAAAAATCTATTAAAAAATGTGGAAATATTAATCTAACATTTTTTGTTTTATTTCCGCTAAAAAAATATAATCGCGAAATAATATGTAAACACAAAAGCCCCGCCCCTTTAAAAACGCGTGCTTACTTAAACATGTATAAGTTTTTGTTTACTCAAATTCAACATTCGAACCCTTTTACTGAAAAAAGTCAGCGATGATTTCATTAAAATATCAGGAAAAAGCAGAAATTTTCGGAATACTTGGATATTGTTAATACACTCTGAACAAAAAATCGAATTCGCAAAATACAAACTATTAACGATCATTTTTTTGGCTTACTCCCATAAAATACAGATTCCATAAATTAAATCATTTAATGTTCGTGACTCGAGCGAAGACGCCATATTGTGTATTTATGTTATTAACCTTCTAGTTAATGTAGGTAAGTATTTTATATTTTATGGAATTTAATGCATATATCTGTCGTTGAAGATAAAAAAGCGACCGAATTATAAAATAAATATAAAATATGTGCCGAAAATCAACTTAATCCACGTCCAATAGTCAACATTTGTTATAAGAACGACATAGCACAATGATTTATGGAATTTTATTTTTATTATAAAATAAGTATGAAAAATAGTTACTATGAAAATAAAATAAAATAAATTACAAATTTAATTTTTCGTTTCTATTTCCAACAATTTAAACTTCGATAAAATTGTTGGGTTAGTGAATTGAAAAAATGTCACGTTTGCGTAACGAACGAATCCTTCGCTAAAAAGTCTAATTATCTAGGCAATACCACTACAGTACAGGCCGATTTATATATGTAAAATCGACGATAGTATGTATATTATTTAACAAAAACTGAGAAACCCAGAAAACCATACAAAAAAAATATTTGTATACAAAAAATGTTATGGTTCGCTGATTTTGCCAGTAAATCGCTTGTATTTCATAAATAAAGTAAAAAAAAATATTTTGTCTGTGATCACTATAAATAATCAACCGCACAATATGAGCACAATGAGAAGACACGGAAAATACAAAAAAAAATTTTGGTTTGGTTTGTAATTTTTACTTTGATTTGTTTTGCCGGTTTATTTATTTAGTAAAAAAATATATGTTGCGACGGAAGGGTGTATATTATGTCGAATTTAAAAAAAAATTAAGAATAAATTGAATTAAAATTTCACTAATTAAATTTATTGAATTTACGAAAATGCATTTTAATAAATTTAATAAATTATTTCATTTGTTCGTAAACTAAAAGATTAGTATTCTATTGTATAAATTGGAAAAAATACTTACACTAGTTAAATGTAAACATATGTTCAGTAAGGAGAAAAAAAACGGAACTGATTGAATGTTTATCCAATTTGTTTTTATGTGTAAAGCAGTTCAATAAATTTATATTATCTATCATTTTAATTTTGAAAATGAATTTGTGAAAAATTGTTTGGAATAAATTTTGACTACAATTTTGTTGCGGGGGAAAAATTGGCGATTTTTATAGAGCGACTTTAAAATAACAATCAGCACATGAAATCCGGTTGAATCAAATTTTTTATTGAGATGGAATTTAAGTGCTAAAGTCCAGTACATAATCAAGCTAGTAATTGAGAATTCATTACCATTAAGTTAGATAATTTAGCTTTACAAATCTTAATTACATAAATAATGAAAAAATGTACTTGCTAAATGGCTTAATAATCACGGTTTTATTCCATAATCAAATCATGGATACATAATTTTCTTAGATATAATATACTAAATTATGTTAAAATATAGCTTTCCATTACAAATATTTAAATTAATATATTAATTACATAACACAATATGTTATATAAATTATATAAATAATCAATATACCGGGTATTTCTTTTAAACTGAGACGATCAAATATCTCGAAAAATAGCCACTCTACGGAAAAAATGTCCATAATCAAAATTTAATCATGCCGCGGGGGAAATACATTAGTGCAAAAAATAGTCCCCCACCCCTCACTTTGTAGGTGGGGCGTGGGTAACTTTTAAACTAAGATAGGAAGCCATATTTTTTATTGCAGATACGGATTCTACGACTAAAAGTACGTATGATTTGAATGAAATATTTTGTTCGGTTCATGATAGATAGCGTTGTAATCGACGAAATTCAATTTTTTCAATTTCTCCTTCTTAGAACACACGCATTCGATTCTGCAATACGTTTGAAATCAAAAACATCACGTTTTCATTGGAAATACTCGAAATTCGTCATCAAAACAATTTATTAATGTAAATGGCAGGTTAATAAAATAATTTTAGCTTAAAATAAGTGTTCAAAATGATGGCCTGCGACTTCAATGCACTTATTAATACGCATTTCAAATGATTGTACACAACAGAGAAGTGTGTCTGGTTGAATTTCAGCACACGCATTTTTGATTCGCTCAATTATTTTCTCATGTGTTGTTGGTTCTTGTTTGTAAACTTTGTCTTTGAGATAGCCCCACAAAAAGAAATCTGGCGAAGTAAGATCTGGTAATCTGGCAGGCCAATTTACCGGACCAGCTCTACCAATCCAGCGACCATTGAAATCACGATCAAGTATTTCACGTGCCACCACTGAATAGTGTGCAGGACAACCATCATGTTGAAACCGCATGTCCCGTCTCACTTCTAAGCTCAAATTTTCAAGTAATATTGGCAGTTCATTTTCCAAAATGTTTCGGTACATTTGACCATTCAAGTTGCCTTCAATAATGTGGGGGCCTATGAGTTTGTTGCCAATTATTCCACACCACACGTTTACAGTCCAAGGACGCTGATGTTCAACTTGACGAAGCCAGTGCGGATTTGTAACACTCCAATAATGCATGTTGTGTCGATTAACCGTTCCATGGTTTGTAAAACACGATTCGTCAGAGCTTCTCCATAAACCAGAACCATTTCAATTTTCTCTGGCACAGTTAAACGCTCCATTCTAAAGTATTTTATCGTTTATTTTGCAATTACGAAAAACATGAAGATAAGAAATAACACAAACGTTAAATGTGATTTACAAAACTGAATAAATTGTTTTGATGACGAATTTCGAGTATTTCCAATGAAAACGTGATGTTTTTTATTTCAAACGTATTGCAGAATCGAATGCGTGTGTTCTAAGAAGGAGAAAATGATAAAATTGAATTTCGTCGATTACAACGCCATCTATCATGAACCGAACAAAATATTTCATTCAAATCATGCGTACTTTTAGTCGTAGAATCCGTATCTGCAATAAAAAATATGGCTTCCTATCTTAGTTTAAAAGTTACCCACGCCCCACCTACAAAGTGGGGGGTGGTGGACTATTTTTTTTGCACTAACGTATTTCCCCCGCGGTATGATTTAATTTTGATTATGAACATTTTTTCCGTAGAGTGGCTATTTTTCGAGATATTTGATCGTCTCAGTTTAAAATAAACACCCGGTATAACGTAAACTACATAATTACAAAATTTAAATAAATATTATTTTACAACAATTTGTTACGGTTGTCTTTTCCCACACCGTAGCGCAATGTATAAAACCAAAATCAACAACCAAAGACAAATAAACCACAAAACAAAACAAAAATTTTTGTTTTTGTAAAGAGCACGAGGTTTGTGGAAAAATGGGTTGTTGTTCAAATTGGAAAATTAATGAATGAAATGTTTCTTAACAATACTTTGTTTTTTGTTTATGTAATGTTAGTAAAGGAGCTACAAATAGAGAGAAAGGGGCAATACTTCACATTTCTAGCGTATTTAAAAGATATACATGATCTAGTAGACATAAACAAGAATTTTTAAAGTTTTTTCAAAATAAATATTTTCATTTGAATGCCGCCTAGTTAATTTTTCAAATATTACTCGTACTAGCTCAGAATTTTTTTTTATATCTATAAATCGGCATGTACTGTAGTGGTATTGATCTAGGGATAGGAACATAGAAATAGAGTATATAGAATGAATGTAATGAGCTGTCAAGTGAGTCAAATTCGGAGGGTAAAAGAGAAAGCATATAAATTAGCAGGGCCGTATTTAGATTTTTTTTCGACCGAATGCAAGGAAGTTAGGAAGTTAAAATTAAAAAATTATTTAAATTTAATTACATTTTTATTTCTTTAATATAAGTACATTATTTATTTTTATTTAAATATAATATGTATATAAAAAATAATAATTATAAAACCACTACGCTTATTTATTTCACATTCCTTTAAAATGTAATAAAGAAACAAACTTTTTGTTAATTTATATGACCTTTGGTTACAAAAATAATTCAACCGGATGTCATATAATTATTCTATGATAGAGTGAGCTAACAAATTAACGTATTCTTGAGAATGACTATATTGATCTTCATCATTGAAAATATTTACACTTATTAGGTTGTGAAGATAATTATAACAATTTTTTTTAAACAATTTTGTACTAGATTGTAGTTGCGTTATGTTTTTGTAGTCCGTAATAGCCAATTCCCGTTTTAATACTGCTTCGGAATATTTACAAATGTTTAATACTGACGGCGAAGGAGTTAAAAGACCACCCCTATTTTGTAAATTGATTAGCGATTTATAAGAATTACATTGTTGTATTAGTTTGCAACGGTCCTCACAATTCAATTTTCTAAATAAATATCGGGCTTTAAATCTCCCCATTAATTGAAAATTCACTTAGTATAATTGGGTATTTAAAAAAATCTTCGTCATACATATTAGGGCAATTTAAATATCATCTGATGAGGCTTCAACCATTGCTTTTTCAATTCTCCATAATTTGGTAAACTAAAAATAAATGTTTACATTATAATTTCTGTAAAAAATTGTACTTACAGTACATATTCCAAAATAAAAATAAATTATGAAAAGCAAAGCACTTAGCACATGAAATAAAATAAGAAAAATGCGGCACAGGTAAAAACATTTGTTTACAAAAATAAGAACTCACACCAACAACCAAAATTGTTTTCTTACTTTTATCTGATTTATAACTTAAATTAAGGATAATTTTACCACAAATCACTTTCTTTTTAACATAATTTACATTTTATTTTATATAAACACTTACTGACGGTACGAAATTCCTTCCTGTAATTTTTTAGGCGTATTTAGCAGTTTTTTTGAGACACTTCATTTTATTAAATGTTTCTAATTTTTATTAATAAAATGATGAACAATTAACTTTAAGCAAAAAAAAACTGGAGTGAGGGTTTTTTCTTTGATATATGAGACCGCCATATGCATTTTTGATATTACCATCCTGCTCTGGCTTGTGACACATGAAATAGCAAATCTTTATATGGGAAAATTTTTACATTCATTCTATAGTTTATAATTCTATGTTTATGGCTCGTAAACGATACACCTTGTTTAGCGGGTAATATTGAAATGCTATGACAAAATTTCATCTTTTACGCCACTTCTTTACGTGCATATCAGTTGATATTTTTTCCACAAGCTTATTTTCGCTTATCCTAATTTTACAATCGACATTGAAATATGAATGAATTCAATAGTCGGGTCGGGAAATTATGTCCAAATATTCAATTAAGCAGCACTACTTTTAGCACGTTTTTTCGTCTACTGTTCAACCCGCATATGTATTGCAATTTTCTTTACCAACTCGTTTAAGAAACAGAACCCACAGTTTATAGGTCATATAAATTCCATCAATGCTTGTCGGGTTAAAAATTTTTGACATCGATCTGTCAAAAATGCCATAATATTTCTGTTTATTTTTGTTGTGTTGTGCTAAAAACGTGGTTTTAGCTTTGCGCAGTGCTAAGCTAATTAAAACATTAAAATGCATGATAATACACCACCAGCTTCGCCTTATACGGACGCTGATATTGTAAACGAAGCCGACGAAGATGATGATGACAATGAATTAATTTATATTGGAGAAGCAGATGAAGTACTGGATGAATTGGAGCGGCAGGAACGAGAGAATGATTGTGCCGATAGTGATGGTGATGACGAGCTAATGGGTACTGAAACAACCGATCAAAATGATCTACCCGAGATTCCAGAGCACGACGATGCTATTATAACATTTAAAAAACACAATTCGCCCGTATTTTGTGGCGCATTTCATCCGAACAAAAACCTTATTGTTACCGGTGGTGAGGATGATACGGCTTACGTCTGGGATTTGGAAACCGGTGAAGTTGTGTTCGAATGTCTAGGCCATAAGGACACTGTCATCGGAGCAGCATTTAGTTATGATGGTAATTACTTAGCAACCGGTGATATGGCAGGCGATATTCAGTTATTTAGTGTGAGTAGTAATTATGAACGGGTTTGGGATTTTCAAATGGGTGATATGAGTTGGATGAAATGGCATCCTAAAATCAATATTCTGCTGGCCGGCGCAGAATCCGGTGAAATTTATGCTTGGAGGTTACCAGCCGGCGAATGTAAAGTATTTAATGGACATGGTAAAAAATCGGAAATAGCCAGTTTCACGGCAGACGGTAAAAAACTTATTGCCGGCTATAGTGATGGCGTCGTTAAATTTTGGGACTTTAAAACGAACACAGTTGAATTTGAGGTTGACAGTAAAAATCCGTTGGGGCACACAGAAGCAATTACAAGTCTATGTACAGACCAGGATAACCAAATGTTTATGACGGGTGCGGAGGATGGAAAAATATTAATAGGTAGCCGATCTGGTGCTGTAGCAAATCTAAATTGTAATGGGAGCTCGGTAGAAGCAGTTGCAATATGTAGTGAATCGGACTCAACACTGAAATTAGCTGCATCAGGTACTCTAGATGGAAAAATTACGATATGGGATATTTCAAAACAAACAGTACGCGCAGTATGTATTGATCCAAATCCAGTAGGTATTACGACAGCGAGATGGTTGCCAAATTTCACATTAATCGTTGGTACGCTAGATGGTACGGTAAAAGGATTTGATGGACGCACAGGACAAATGAAATTTACGTTGCAAGGTCATTTAGCCGAAATATATGATTTGAAATATCACAAACAAACAAATTTAATTTTATCGACTTCAGAGGATAAGACAGCGAAAATCTTCAATCTACCCTAAAAGTTAAATAAACATTTTAATTGTTAAATAAATTTTGTTTTCATTTTATTTGTTAAATTCAGTGAAGTGTCACGCGCCAACTTATAACTCGATTGTTAGTCTACTAAGGTAAACAAATGAGGCTTAGATTATGTCTTCCTAAGAGAAAATTGGGCTTCATTATCATGTGGTATGAATTCCTCCCTATTTTGGTTTTCGTGTGAATATCGACTTCACCATGAAAGTTATCAATTCATTGCTACCTAGTACTTGACGAAGGCTCCCTATTTTGGTTTTCGTGTCAATATCGACTTCACCATGAAATTTATCAATTCGCTGCTACCTAGTACTTGACCAAGGCTCGCTCGTATACATACTATAGGCCATAGAGATAAAAATGTGTTACCTTCAAATTTCCTGTTTTTGGATCGCAAGTAATCGCCAAAATCACACATGTTTCAATGGCACTTTCGGCTACGCAAACATGTTTTCCTTCTAATCAGTACCGCATTATGTCGCTTTGCACATTCTAAACTATACTATGTCAACTTAAAATGATTTAGAACGATTAGGTACTTTGTAACATTCATTTATCCCTTAAACGGATTTTGTATGGAAATCCATGCATAAAATATATTGTTTGTTTATTTGGCTGTATTTAAAATATATAATTCGCTGAAACCCAATGTGCTAATCCACACTCATAGAATTAAATACTATAGAATGAATGTATTGATTTTTCCCATATAATATTTGCTGTTTCACGTGTCACAAGCCAGAGCAGGATGGTTATATAAAAAATGCATATGGCGGTCTCATATGTCAGAGATGCTACCCCATCAAACCAGTTTTTGTTTTTGTTTTAAATTACACGTTTAATTTTGTGCTCTTAAAAAATCGTGAAAATATTAATTAAAATAATTAAAAAATAATTAAAATAGTTAGTGGATTGTGTGTAGTGTATCATTTTAGTAATAAAAATTACAAACATTTAATAAAATGAAGTGTCTAGTGAAAAACTGTTTAAATACGCCTAAAAAATTTCAAGAAGGCATTTCGTACCATCGGTAAGTGTTTATTAAAAAATAAAATGTAAATTATGTTGAAAAGAATGTGATTTGTGGTAAAATTATCCTTAATTTAATTTATAAATCAGATAAAAATAAGAAAACAATTTTGGTTATTGACGTGGGTAGCATCTCTTAATAAACATATGTTTTTTACCAGTGCCGCATTTTTCTTATTTTATTTCATGTGCTAAGTGCTTTGCTTTTCATAATTTATTTTTATTTTGGAATATGTACTGTAAATACAATTTTTTACATAAATTATAATGAAAACATTTGTTTTTAGTTTACCAAAATATCGAGAATTGCAAAAGCAATGGTTGAAGCCTCATCAGATGATATTTCTATTGACCAAGAAATTTCAAAAGTAGACGAATCGAATATGTGTGATGAAGATTTTCTTGGATACCCAATTATACTAAGTGAATTTTCAATTAATGTGATTGAATACATAGGAGGATTTATAGTCCGATATTAATTTAGAAAATTGAATTGTGAGGACTGTTGCACATTAATACAACAATGTACCTCTTATACCTCGCTAATCAATTTAAAAAATAAGGGTGGTCTGTTAACTCGTTAGTCGTCAGTATTAAACATTTGTAAATATTCAGAAGCTGTATTAAAACGGGAATTGGCTATTGCGGACTACAAAAACATAACGCAACTAAAATCTAGTTCTAAATTGTTTAAAAAAAATAAGTTATAACGTTCTTCACAACCTAATAAGTGTAAATATTTTCAATGATGAAGATCAATATAGTCATTCTCAAGAACACGTTAATTTGTTAGCTCATTCTATCATAGAAAAATATTATGACATCCGATTGAATTATTTTTGTAACCAAAGGTCATATAAATTAACGAAAAGAAACAAGTTTATTTCTTTATTACATTTCAAAGGAATGTGAAATAAATAAGCGTAGTGGTTTTATAATTATTATTTTTTATATTTTATATTTTTTATATTTTATAATTTTTTATTATATTAATATTATATTTAAATAAAAATAATTAATCTACTTTATTAAAGAAATAAAAATGTAATTAAATATAAATAATTTTTTAATTTAAACTTCCTAACTTCACTGCATTCGATCGAAAAAAAATCTAAATATGGCCCTGTTAATTTATATGCTTTCTCTTTTACCCTCCGAATTTGTGACGCTTGACAGTTCTTTACATTCATTCTATATACTCTATTTCTATGTCCACACTAGAATAACTAGTTACCAGTAACTTTTATGGCTTACACCCTTTACGTCCACACACATTTTATTTGAATCCCGGTAACTTTTATAATTTTCTATGTGTTAGTGTAAAACGCTAACAAAAAAATTCATTGTTGAAAATTTTATTTTATTTTTTACACGACCTTTTACCACAATTACAATTTTTTCTAATGAACTACACAGCTCAAAAACAAAATTAAACTAAAAAAAAATACAAAAAAATGTCCTTGACATTTTTTTTATTTCATTTTTGCTTGTGTTGGTGTGTTGAAATTTTTGAATCTACAAAAATTTAGGTTTAAAAAGTGAATCCACGAAAAAACCGGTTTTGTAGGTAATGGGGAAAAGAAAGGGTGTAAGCCATAAAAGTTACTGGTATCGGTTACTCTAGTGTGGATTGGGTCAATCACCTAATCCACACTAGAGTAACTTGATACTAGTAACTTTTATGGCTTACACTCTTTCCCTTCCCCTTTACCTACAAAACCGGTTTTTTCGTGGATTCACTTTTTAAACTAAAATTTTTGTAGATTCAAAAATTTCATCACACCAACCCAAACAAAAATGAAATAAAAAAAATTTCAAGGACATTTTTTAGTTTCATTTTGTTTTTGAGCCGTGTGTAGTACAGTAAAAATTACGCACACACATAGAAGATTATAAAAGATACCGGGACTCAAATAAAATGTGTGGGGACGTAAAGGGTGTAAGCCATAAAATTAAGTGGGAACTAAGATGGAATAAAAAGCATAAAAAAATAACGTAAGAGAGCGAAAGAGAGGATTTACATGCATTCGACTATACTGAGAATAATGAATATAAAAAGAATAACAGAAATTGCGTTTAATTTTTTTTCATTTTTGCTGTCACTTAAAAAGAATAACCGAGCGAAAATTTTCGTCCAAGAATAAAAAACTTGATAACTACTACAACAACAAAACCCAATTAAATTTTAGTGCTGTGAATATAATATGCATGATTATTTTTTTTATAAGGGGATTTTATATTATTCGTGTGTTTTATCTTTTCTATTTATAAAATATTCATGTATATATATATACTAATATGAATATAATATCAAAAATAATTTTCAATTCACTGTAGAATTGTATTTTTCTAAACCTAACCTAAAAAAATAATTTATCGAATTGTGGTAATTTAAACCGCATATAAATAATTTTTATAATTTTAAAAATATATATTTGTTGATATAAATACGTTTATACTCAAAAATATCGTAGTTTCATTCATAATTGTAGGAATAATATATCATAAAAATATATGAATGAACTTAATATTTCAAGTCATCTATGGCCGTAACGTCAAATTGGAATAATAAATTTTTGTCTTCGTTTCTTAAGTTATTTTTTTTATTCTATCTATAGTTCAGCAATCTAGTGTGGATTAGGTGAATTGGAATTGAAATAGTATTTTATTAGCTTTCTGTTTTTGTTTTTTGGTGTTAGTTATCGCTGTATTGCACAAATTGTTTGTTTTCTACTCCTATGTCAGTAAAACCATACCATGAACAGTGGTGAAAGTTGGTTGAATTTTTGCGGTAAACCGGGGTAACTACAAATTTGTAGTTTTTGTTATACATAATATTAATCAAGAATACACAATAGTCATAGTACACGTTTTCTAGGTATAATAAAATAGTAAGATGTATGGAATTCCATACATTGTGCAGTTGGACACACTTTTGGAAATGTATGGAAATCCATACATTTTTGTTATTGTAGAGTTTTGTAGTCCTATTTGTATGTTTTTCTTGTGTGGAAAATTTATTTGCCTATATTTTCAAACTATTTTTGTGTCTCCAGTTTAAGCCGAAGAAAGGATTACCTTACCCAGCAAGAGTTACTCCAAATCATCGATGGTTGGAGTGATTCTGAAAACGATTTTGACGACCAAGAAAATCAAGAAATTTTAGATCAAGAAATTCAACAAATCTTGGATGGTGATTTAATTCCTGCTGCTGAGGAAAATGCAAAGGAAGATTTGTTTGACTTGGAAAATATCCCAATAGATGTTATCTTTGAAGACAGCACACGGATCACATTACCAAATGTAAATGAGGAGGCCTGCGAACTAAAAATTGCATATTCAAAAATTATTTGGAAGGACACACTGTTTGAACATGATCGTGAAAAAGTTAGGTTTATTGGTGATTCAGATTTACCGAGCACTATTCGTAGATTAACTACACCGCTGCAATTTTTAAAAAAATATTTTTTAAATATCTTTTCACTGAAAATATTGTAGAACAAATTGTAGAGCAATCAAACTTTTATAGCACTGAAAACCATTTTGAACAAATATCAATAAACTAGAATTTTACCAATTTATTCGGATTTGTATACTATCATCAGTACAACAAGTGCACAAAGTACGAAGTTATTGGACACCGATTGTGGGAAGTGCTCTAATTCGAAACACGAGTGAAAAAAATTTTGAAAGTATGAAGCGAACATTACACTTCAATCAAACTGATAAAGCACCACCTAAAAATGCGGTTAATTTCGACAAACTCTGTATACATACGAGTACTACTTCCGCTTATAGACGAATTGTTAAAAGAATTTTAAAAAATTCTCTGTGAACAGTATCTACTACCCAAGTATAACAAGACGAAACTTAAAATTGAGCTATCGTATTTTCCTTCGTATTGTGACGAAAACGTCGAAAGAAAAATTATTTATGTATGAGACATAAATATTATTTAGCAGTGATGTGTATAAGAACGTTGTAGTAGAGATAAAAATAAAGTATCGTGTTATTTTAATTTGTATTCATAATCACAAATTAATAAACAATTACAACGTATTTAAAAATTATAATGTACGAGTATTATTTGCCAAATTTGTAAATAATAAATTTATTTGTAAACATAACAATTTTATTCGTGTGGCATCATCAAATCGCAAGTTTGAAAGGATATTAAATCTTGAAATTGAAAAAGGTTATATGATAGACAAATTACATAATTTAATTCTACAAAATTGTAATTTTTATTAATTTGCTATTCTATTTTAGATAATTTGCATTTCAAACCTAGCCAGGTGCAATTTTTATTGGAGTTGCTACGCATCGTTTAAGCATCATTTTACCTAGCTTTAAGAGTGTTCTTGTTTAGTTATTAGTTTATTACTATTTCAGATGTATAGATTTAATAAACTATTTTATATAAATAAAAAAATAATATAAATAAAATTATAATTTAGTTCTATTAATTTAATATTTAGAACCCCCAAATTCATTTGACATTTCACATACATGCACAAACATGGTAACGCACAAACATGGAAAGTTTCGAACTATTGTTGGATAAAAAGGGAAAAAGTCGAAAGTAAAAATACTTGGGTATCTGTAGATGAATAGGTTTGTGCAACCAAAAATAGCTTGCGACAATATAATTCAGCTAAGCCCAAAAAGTAGGGCTATAAAATGTATGTATAGGGTTTTCCAATAAGAGTGATATGATCCAAACTTTTCTCGCAATAGTTCAACTGTTGCACTTGCTGTGTGGCACGTAGCCCCGTCTTGTTGGAACCAAATGTTGTCAAGATCAACTTCTTCCAATTTCGGCCATAAAAAGTTGGTTATCATCGATCTATACCAATCTCCATTGACAGTAACGGTGTTATCAGCCTCATTTCGAAAAAATACGGACCGATGATTCCAAAAACGACACCAAACTGTCAATTTAGGTAAATGTAATGGTTTTTAATGAATAATTTGTGGATTTTCTTCGCACCAGAATCGACAGTTTTTTTTATTTACCGCACCACTCAGATGAAAGTGAGCCTCACCGGAGAAGATGATTTTCTTAAAAAAATCGTTATCGTTTGTAATTGCAATTTGTAAACGTTGTTCTTGCGTATATCTCACCATGATGAAATTGTAAACATTACTGAATACAATGAAACAAAAAATGACAGATCATGACATATTACAAATGGCCGAAACGTCACTTAAAAATCATATCATTGCTATTGGTAAACCCTATACTTTCTGGAATATCTGGCTTTATGTATAACTTTGAAGTATACACACGATTGGATAATAAAAAACGTTTCGCCAGAGAAAAATTTAGGTGCTTCTGCGAACGTAGTCATGCGATTGCTGCGAGACGTTCCAAAACACAATAACCATCAAATATACTTTGATAATTACTACACATCCTTTCCACTTCTAGTTTAACATAAATATTATAACCGTTGTTTATCAAAAAACAGAGTGAGAATTGAAAATTCATTTGGGATTATGAAATCTTGGTTTAAAGCGATGCCACCAGATTCACATCTAACTACAGACGATTTGTATGTAAATTTGTTTTGCCTCGCCACAAAAAACCTCAGACGATTTTTACAACAACAATTGTTTATATTTTGTTTTGAGCTGACTCATGAGCTTTATACCGCCGTTTCTATTCAAAGTATCAAAGCGAAAAATTGTAAACATACGTTCAAACAACAGCATATTATATTGAAATTTGTTTTGAAGTATCAAAAATCAACGAAGTGAGGTTAAAAACATCAGAGAAAATGATCGTTGAAAATTGTTGGATGTGTACGGAATTCGTTTTAGATTTTTAGCGTAGAAACGGCTAAATAGAAAAATTATTAGTTTTCAATTAAAATTATTAAATAATTGCAAATTTATTATTTTTACTACTAATTTAAGATATTTTACATATTACCTCATTAATTTAAGTCAAAAATATAATTAAATAATAATAAATGCCATGCAATTAATTCATAAATGCGAAACCTGTTTTTAGAAGTCATCAGTAGATATGTGTATGTGGCGTCGCTTTTAGGCGGTTAAAATTGATGAAAATAGACGACTAGATTTTATTGCCTACTTATTATGTACTGCTGCGTTTTGCATATTGTATGCATTCTTTTTAATGATGAAGTCGAGGACCAAACCGTCATCAATGATGAAAATGAATGAATAAGAGTAGAAATGAATTAGCAGAACCATCGTACAAATAAAAGAAATACAATTTGTAATTTATTATAAACAAATTTATAAACGTTAAACTGTGATTTGTCTAGTTAAAAAGGGATCCGTTCAGAACTGCATAATTTAAAATTACATTTTTCAAAACGGCATATTTAAAAACAGCATTTTTCAAAAACAGCATATTTCAAAACGGCATAAGGTAGGAAACGGCATAAGTTACAAAATTGAATTTCTTTCTTGAAATACCTACTAAAATGTATGGAATATTTCAGCAGCAACGAACATTAATATTTACTGCATTTCAAACTTATAATAATTAATTGTTATTGATGCCGCATCCCAAAATTATTCAGTTTTTACCAACTTCTCTTAAACAAAGTTAAATTCCCATCTTGAGATGAGATCTTTAAAGGTTTAACTTGGTTAAAAAACCTAGATATATTATTAAGGAAACAAAAAACTTAATTTTAATATAAAAAAGAATACAGCAAATATGGGTTTTTGAAAGCAATTGCTGGAAATATATCATTTTAGTATGTAATTAGAATTAAGTTAAAATTTATTTTATATGTAAGTATTAAAAAGAATCTAAATAAACGATAAATGTTGTTATGGAAAATGTCGTTTTGTACCTTTTTAAAATATTCAATTTTGGAAAATGCTGTTTTGAAAAATGTTGTTTTGTACGTATCTTGTTTTGAAATATGCAATTTTGAAAAATGCCGTTTTGAACCTACGTCGTTTCGAAAAACGAAAAATGCCGTTTTGAAAAATGCCGTTTAGAAAAAGCCATTTTGTACATATGTCCTTTTGTACCTTATGCCGTTTTGAAATATGCTATTTTGAAATTGCTATTTTGTAACTTAGGCCGTTTTGTACCTTATTCCGTTTTGAAGTATGCAGTTTTGAGAAATGCCGTTTTGAAAAATGCCATTTTAAAATATGCAATTTCGACCGAGACCATCCGTTAAAAATTGTAGTGTAAATGAATTGTGGCTGGATTATCTAGAATAAATGCATTGAATTAAATATTAAATTATAAAAGTAAACTTTATTTGTAATTCACAACGATATATGTAATTTCAAATAAATTTATTTCGGTGGGTTTTTGATTAAAATATATTACATTTTTCATTTTTATCACATATTTCATCTATTTGAATATTAAAAAAAAATCTTTCTCGACCACTACTATCATTATTTGTCTTTACGACTTTGAATTTTTTTTAATAATTTGAATTTTGTATCGCACTGTTGCCCAGCTATATTTACTCCCGAAAGCTTTCGCACTTCCTCATCAATACATTTACAAACTTTTTTTTTTAAATTTATAATAAAAATCACTGTAATACCTCAACCAGCGAACACTTAAGAGCTTAAGTTGCCCGCTGTTTGTACCATTTCGTTTAGTGCTACAATCACCAACATTTTACAGGCTTCTCGGTCACAGATAAACAACTGTCCTCTAAAATTTTGGTGATCGTCCTGCTCCCCTAAGTGGTCCAAACGGGGCACAACTTAAGCTCTTAAGTGTTCGCTGGTTGAGGCTTAAACAATTTTCGTTGCTGCAATTAACGAGAGTGTAAGCGACTTCGTTCACTTTAAACTCAGATCTGTAATCTGTATTAAGATTTTGAATTTCATCTTCAATGCTATCTAAATATTCGCTATAACAAAATATGGATGTGTAACAATTATTTAATTGTTTTACATGTATTACAATTATTTACCCTTCGTATATATAATACCTAATTAAAATTTTCTTCTGTTCCCATTGTCACGTCACAGAATATAATATATCTATAATATTATATTTAATATACGGTCACTTTAAAGGAAAAACAAAATAATGTGGATGACAGCGACGATGACACGGTTTTATTCGCAGTTTGAGTAATACGTGAAGTTAGCCAATCAAAATCAATCTGACAAATCGGAATATTTTTACAAATCAACAAAATCAATCTAATCAATCTGTAAAAAAATAAGACATAACAGCAAAAATATTGATCAGATCGATCTGACCGGAAATAAGTAACACAGCATTATGGTTTTTGAAAGTTAAATGAATTTTCCGAAAAATTTAGTTAAAATTTACTTTTACCCGACAATTGGAACGCAGCCTTATTACCAACAAAATAAAATTTGTTGAGAAAAATCAATTGTTTCATTTAATTTCTGTGAGTTATTAGAACATGTATTTTTAGAAATTTTAAAAATTGAACATTGTCACCTGGACTGGGATTTTGCACACAGCGAGTCGCCTTTTTTGAGCGACTTGTAGCTAAAAGCGAGTAAAAGCGATTATGCACTATGCGAGTATACACTCGCTCTCGCTTTTATTTCCGACCATGTATATTGCATGTGAGAAGAAAGGCGACACGATTTTTAAGTTATATTTTCATACTCGTATCGTACTAAACGTCAAAAAGTAAAGTATAAAGTTTGAATTGGATGTCGGTAAGATAATACATACATTTTATATTTTTTATTTTGTCAATTTTATATTTTTCAGTTTTACATACATATTATCGCCATAGAACGAATAACAAAAAGACAAAAAACCATGTTGTAAATGTATTGAACAGAAACTAGAATTTAATAAAATAAAATATTCCTCAATATCATTAATTGAATTAATTATTAAACCTTTCGGAAGTCGATATATTCCTGGAATTTTTAGATTAAATATTATGTTAATTAAATATATTCATAAAGTTTATAAGACTAATTATTAACTACCTTGTATCATCGATGTCAAACGGGTTTAAATCATTGTTAAGGCGAGACCGGATAATTCTCATATTATTTTTTTATCAAAAACAATAGCAATGGGCAAATTGTCCATTGGTCACTAGTATAATTATTTTAAATTTATTAAAATATTACTAAAATCTAAAAAAAATTGAAAACAACACTAAACCGCATAACGACACAAATAATTTTAAACACAAAATAACATTTTTACAGCTAAATCCGTAGTTGCTCAATTTTCTCGCCTTTTACTTTTGTCGCTTCTCGCCTTTTGTGCAAAATCCCAGTCCTGACCACAAAATATTATATTCTATCCTGTGACCTGACAGTAATCTCAAACCACAAAATCGCGTTTACCTTCAAATTAAAACTACAACACGATGTTCAATATTTTCCACTTTTTAAAATTTTCAATACTTTTCATCACTCACAGAAATTAAATGAAACAATTGAATTGCAGCCAGCTGGGGCAAAGAAGGCCATCGATAAAAAGTTGGCCGATTGAGGTTGTTGTCGCAGTGGAAGCGGTTGTCGTTGGCCTTCTTTGTGGATGACAGCATTGTTGAAAAGATGTAAGCCAGCGGTTATCTTTCAATTTAAAATCATTATGGTCAATATTTTCCGCTTTTTCGTCGTTTTTCTTCTATTTTTACAATTACTTTTTGTTGTTCCCATGCAGTCACCCATATGCAGTATTGTACTAAGAACGCAAAAGCTACGTTGCTTGACGTTGTTGGTGATGTTGTCACATTGTCTCTCTCTGCTATGCGTCATTATTGAAACGCCGTTGCATCCACAAAAGTTACTGTTTGGTGTGCTTTATGGACTGGTAGAATCATTGGTCCATATTTCTTTAATAACAGAAAGACCCCGAACGTTATAGTCAATGAAAACCGCCATAGGGCCATGATTACTGATCTGTTCTTTCGTCAATACTTCCCTCAGTACTTAATGGCGATGTGGATTGTTGCGGTGTTTAAACATCAACACTATTAAATTAACATGGCTGATGAATATTTAATATAAAAAAAAATGAATTAGAAGTTCTTGAATGTGGAATATTTGTTGAAATGTAAATAATCTATGTTTAAAAATTATTAATGAATGATTTTAAAATTCTTAAATACTAAATATCAAATACTTTTCTTTAAAATATTAGAGAAAACAAATTAAAGAACTTTTGCGACAAGTGAGAATATAAAAAATACACATTGCAAGTAGTATTCCGAAACGAGTCACCCAAAAAATACAACCAACATCACGAGATGGTTTTACAGTCAATTTTTTATTCCTGTATACTCGTAGATCGTTTGAAAATTGAAAGGCCTTTGATTAGACAATAATTTTGACACTATTTTTTAATTTCATAAATTCATCCTTCTGGAGCTGGTAGCAAATGATTTGTTTATTATAGCACAGAAAGACAAAAGTGCCGACTTGGCGCTCAAGCCAGACAAATTTTCTTTAATTAATCATGTTGAATATCGTTTGAATAGCCTTGATATGTGGCATATCGTTTGAAATGTTTTTAGCCAAGCAACAGCGTTTTATTTTGTTCACAAGTCGATTTTACATTTTAGTTTTCGAATTCATCGCTCGTGATGTTTTATCGACATTATATCAAATGTTTGACATTAGCAGTTCCATTTTATAATTGTGTTTTAATTGTTAATTTCAATATAACATTTTCATCTCGACCGGCAAAAGGAATATACAAAATATTGTGTGGAACAGAGGCACAATAATGCAAACAAAGTAGCGCGATTGCTTTAAATAAATGGAGGACGCGCAAGCTTCACTTTTGAAAAATGAAATGATATCATAAAATCAAACCCAAAAATAATAGAAGTGTGATAGCCAGTTAAAGTTAAACCTGCCTGTTTTACGGTTATATGTTTGATTAATAATGAATAAGTACAAAAGTATTAACTTTATAAATATGTGTATCATTCATAAGTAAACAATAGTTTTCAAAAGTTTTAAAATAAAAGGAAAAATCTAAATCTAAAGTTTAATTTACTCATTTTAAGGGGGACAGGTTCTTCAGCGCAGAGAGCTACCCCATAGCTAACTACCCCATAACTGAGGTAGGCTAAGGGCTGTGGTCCTTCTAAAGGGGGTTTGCGTTGGGACAACCAAAGCAGGAAAAAACATTGTAGCAAGTCGACAACCGATCAAACTTTTTTCTGAGGATTGTCTTAGAAAAGTGCTATGAAACATGCGTATTATAGCATCCAGATGAACATATTATTTAGTGTCTTGTCACATTTGGGTATTGATTCAAAATTGATGTCCAGGCTTTCGAAATAACATCTCTCAAATTCTATTCAACATTTCGTTAGAATATATCATTCGCCAGCTCAACATAGCCCAGCGCAACTGTCTATTTTATAAACCAAGCCAGATATTAGCTTATGTGCACGACACACGCATCCTGAGTCATAACTTCGTGTCTCTCACTGAGGTTTCGCTCCCTTTGGAAACTATAACCCAATAAATCAGCTTCCATACCAACGAAGTGAAAACCAAATATATGGCTATCGCGATAAGGCAGGCGCGACGAGGAAGTTTTTAACAGGTGGCACGCAATACGAAAAGATGAATGCATTTAAATACCTGCGACCGATGGTAAATGTGCAAAACTCAACCTCTTCAGACATAACATCGCGGATCGCAACAAATTACCTAGCATTCTACGCTAATATTAACATTTCTAAGTCTCGCAATATATTGCTTAAAGTTAAATATCTACAAAGCGATGATCAGACCAGTAGTAACTTTTGGTAGCGAATCTTGGACGCTGACAACACGGGATAGCCAAAAGCTTGCCGTTTTTGAGCGCAAGTTATTTCGTATGATGCAAGGTCCTATATTAAGGATGCGACTGAATCTCGAGATCAGAAATGATCTCAATCACATCGACATAATCGGAATAATCAAATAAACAAGGCTTAGTTGACTTGGACACGTCCTACGTGCCAAAAATCGTACCAAAAAATGTACCCTGAAGTCGGCACCAATGAAAACATAACCTCGAGGGAGGCCTTCTATTTGGTGGATGGACGACGTTGAACAAGGCTTTCAATCTCTTGGTTATGTTGTGTGGCGCCCTCTTGTTGCAGATCGAGTTATCTAGAAGAGCATTGTTGAGGCGGTTTAACCCCATTCATGCGGGAAGTAGCGCCAGCGAAGATGAAAAAGAAGGCAGGCAGGTTCGTTTTGGAATTAAGTTGAATTTGTAGAAATGACATTTTACAGAGCGACGAAACTAATTGTAACAGACGGAAGGCAGTTCGGCCTTTACACTCAAACAAAGAAAGGCATACATTATTATTTATGTCTTCAAATTTGATTGATTTAGTTTACTTATATTACATATTTGATCCGTCATTAGCATTCAGTTCAACAGCCCGACTTATAAAGTTTAACGCCATTCGTGATAATGTGTATATTGATGCCAACAAATAATCAATTTATTTGAAATTACTCGTAAGTGTGTATATATATATATCGATTCCATTATTATAAGTTCATTAATTTGTTATTTTTAATTAATATTGAGTAATTAATTTATTTATCGGTTCAATTTTATATTATTAAGGTTCCGTTTCGTGACTACAATTGTGATATGTAAGTTGCATGTAAATCGAGAAACGTATAATGCCCTTAATTTTTAAGGGCCCTTAATCCTCCAAAGAGGCTTTAAAACAATTTCCTTAATTATGACTCAGTCAACTTAAATATTTTTGTGTATTGATTATTAATCGATCTATAAAATGGTTATCGCATATAAATAAGATAATTATGCAATCAAATTTATTTATTTTTATTTAATATTCCAGTGCAATAGATACACTTGAAATGTTACGATTTCAGTCTGGATCACGTTTGAGTTTAAATTGAATGCTCGTTTACGTAGAGTACAATTAATTAATAACATAAACACCCAAGTCATGTTAGATTGTTACTGTTAGTTATTTATAGGTTTTTGTTGAGTTTACTTATTGAAAAGTGATTAAAATCGAATTTTACTCAAATTGTTTATTCGCATAATAAATTACCGCATTCAAAATGCATAATCCGGTATACATCAGCTGTAAAAAGTGTTGAAAGTGATATTTTGTCTCTACTGGGCACACAACGAATTCAATAACGATATTTTATTTCTACTGGGCACATAACTTACCAATTTATTAAATTATACATCTTTTCCGTTGTGTACGCAAAGAACGCGAATAGTTGTTAAGTGCGGTATTAGTTCACTCCAACTTCCATCCTATCCATATTTTCCGTGTTAACCGCCTCACATTGGCACTGGGGTTACTATAATAAATCTAGGATAACTAATTGGTGATATCATCCTCATGCCGTCATCTGCCCCAAACGTATCAGTAACAGATAACAAAGCTTTGTAGCGGCCTACTCCTAGTAGCAAAAATTACGAGGCCTTGCTCGTTTTGTCGATTTTCACAAAATATCGAGAATAAATGGGAGATCGGAATTAAGAATAAAAATTTTAATCAAGATCTCAGAAGTCTAAGAGACACAGACTCACACACGAATTGTAAAGTTTTAGAGTAAAAGTGACAAAAGTGCAATCGTCCATCCCTAATAAAATTGTGAACACTAACTGGTGACCCCCCTCTTAGTGGTTTGTATATGATCGATAATCGATAAATATCGAGAAAGTAGATTCACATTTCATCGAAAACACCCCCTACTAAAACGAACAACCTGCTGCATGGTTCATCCTTGTCGAACACCAATTCGTTATCCATCGAATTATCGATAACGACGAACGGTTCGCATATATTTCCAGAACCGAGAAAGTATGTGAAGTTATCCCAGGATTTCATCCCAGAAAAAATAAGAATGTTCATCAGGCAATACTATAATTTCATCCCATCTCAGGATTTTTAAATTCATTCTAGAAAGTTTTGAAATTATACGAATTATGATAATAATTAATTTAAAATGTCTATATATTTCTAATATCCATAATAAAAAGGAGAAGTATAGCCGTACTGTTCGAATCACTAATTGTGAATGCCGTTTTAGAATTGGATGCTGACAACATCAATTCTCGTAACTTACACAACCTCCCAATAATGGGAAATAATCTTTGAATATATTCCTAATATTTTCTGAACCATCACTACTGGAAAATTACCGAGTAATTACTAAAAAACATTACAAAATTACTAAAACATAATACTACGGTAATTAATTTCCAGAATCATTTTTTAATTCAATCTTAACGCTAATTACAATTATTTTTATCATCGCACCCGTATTTAGATACTGCCCCGAATATTCCAGATTGTATGCGAACAATCGCAACTAATTTGCCATAATCTGCAATACCATTAAACTGTTATAAACCTATTTATAATGCTACTATTTAAGCCTAGATGTCACTAAATATTGTAATTGTCATGAAACTCTCAACCAGGACTGGGATTTTGCACACAGCGAGTCGCCTTTTTTGAGCGACTTGTAGCTAAAAGCGAGTAAAAGCGATTATGCACTATGCGAGTAGACACTCGCTCTCGCTTTTATTTCCGACCATGTATATTGCATAGTGAGAAAAAAGGCGACAAGATTTTTAAGTTATATTTTCATACTCGTATCGTACTAAACGTCAAAAATTAAAGTATAAAATTTGAATTGGATGTCGGTAAGATAATACATACTGCCAATATATATTTTTATTTATTTTTTATTTTGTCAATTTTATATTTTTCAGTTTTACATACATATTTTCGCCATAGAACGAATAACAAAAAGACAAAAAACCATGTTGTAAATGTATTGAACAGAAACTAGAATTTAATAAAATAAAATATTCCTCAATATCATTAATTGAATTAATTATTAAACCCTTCGGAAGTCGATATAGTTCCTGGAATTTTTAGATGAAATATTATGTTAATTAAATATATTCATAAAGTTTATAAGACTAATTATTAACTACCTTGTATCATCGATGTCAAACGGGTTTAAATCATTGTTAAGGCGAGACCGGATAATTCTCATATTATTTTTTTATCAAAAACAATAGCAATGGGCAAATTGTCCATTGGTCACTAGTATAATTATTTTAAATTTATTAAAATATTACTAAAATCTAAAAAAAATTGAAAACAACACTAAACCGCATAACGACACAAATAATTTTAAACACAAAATAACATTTTTACAGCTAAATCCGTAGTTGCTCAATTTTCTCGCCTTTTACTTTTGTTGATTTGTGCATAATTGCTAAAAAACTGTCGGACAAAACTAAAAGGCTGGAAATCGAACGTAAACTCGCTTCTCGCCTTTTGTGCAAAATCCCAGTCCAGGGATGATATTTGCTAGAAATCAAAAGTACTAAATTTTTAAGGAGCAGAGTACTGAATCCAGCTTGAAAGTATTTTAACGCTGTACTCACATCAACATAGCATTTTGCAGGACCCAAATAACAATTTAAATTAATGCCTTTTGACACAGTAGCGATTGGCATGCTTCGAGTTAAATCTACCATGTTCATGTCAAGCAGTTATTGCAAATCTTTCGTAATGTTAGTTAATTTAGATTTCACTGGGTTATTTCAATGTAAACTATAAAAAACCAACAGCCCCATTTTAAAAGAAATATTTAACGATACACTTTTTTTGTTGGTAAGCAGTACTTGAGTGTTTCTATTGCTGTTATTGAAAAAAATTAAGGAATAGAGAAATTTAATTATCAGTTTCCTAGCTTTCCTACACCTACCACTGCAATCATTTAGTTAAATGCGTTTGCCGTTGTAGATCATCGGCATTGCTTGTTTGTACTTAAACCGTTTTATTGCTTCACGTTAAAGATTTTATCATCATTTCAGCAATTATTATTGCTAATCCTGGAACTTGGGACTATAAATAGTGACGTTAAATAAGTCGGAAGTGATTATTGGATCTCTTTGAACACTCATTGCATAGTTCAAACTTACATTCGCTTTAACTGAGCGGTTTATGGAATGGAATATAACCTCTTCTAAGATTAATTAATTAACCCACAAATTACCATTGTTAAAAGCGCTGCACAAATTTATATTTTCTGCATTCATAATTAATTAGATATATGGTCTAGGGCCGTTAATTCACTGTGTCTGAAAATTATTACTCGGCTATCGCAATTAAAGATTGGGATCGAGAAATTCGTCTGGTAATTGTTTATAAATATGTACTTTTGAATTTTCCGAAATATAACGATGCAAACATATTCGAAATTTCTGTTTGTTTAGTCACTTCTGAAAAGAAATGACATTTTGTAATCTTTTTATGGAAGAAATTCTGCAGTGCTATGAACAAAAATAATTAAAAGCTTAAACAAAAAACTTTGAGTAGAGTAGAACAGATGTTTTAGAATGCAAGCCTCCGTGTCCCGACACCAACAGTTTTAATTGAAAGTGACAAAATTTAGTGATCGTTCAGAACAATGTACTGGGCTTCACATCCAATTCAAGAGAATCTAATTTTAATGTGAATATCTCCAAAAAACTGATGGTTAATATTGAGGGTTTTCGCTATTTTGTATTGGCACTGTATGTCTTATTTCCAGAAACATTTAATTTTTTATGGGCGAAATGGGATTAAACTACTCAAGACCTCTTAAGGACTTCTTTAATTTTATTACCCTGTGGTCAATTGCTCGAGAAGAAAATTTGCCGAGTATTAATACATTTAAATTTTATCGGGATTTTTGACTTATTTAAATGACAAGTAACTAATAATAGCATAAAGCTTTGTTATGACAGATAATTCCATAAGAAAGAGTTGCATTTCGCATGGAGCCTTTACAAAATTTTTCACTTGGCTCAAAATATTAATCTACGTTAGTAGCATTAATCATTAAACTGATTAAATATTTTAGTCATAGGAGTTAGAGTTGTTGAACACTCCGATCTCTAGATGAAACCGAATTACATCTGACATTTCTAGAATTTTCTCAAAAGTACTAAAAATCACTCAAAAGTATCGAAGTACTTTTCATAAAGCCAAAATATCAATAAAAGTACTGTATTATCGACAATATAATCCCTACTCTCAACCGTTGATCATAGAAATAGATTATATACAATGAATGTAGCGTCAAGCGTCACAAATTCGAAGAGAAAACGTATAAATTAACAATGTATAAAATTTAGAGTTTTTTTTCGACCGAATGCTAACCGATTAACTTCATTAAGGAAGTTAAAATTAAAAAATCTATGCAAAATGAATTATATTTTTATTCATCCAGTACACCAAATTAATTGTTTTTTAATTAAATACAATATATTGTAGATTTAAACCTGTGTATATCCAAATAGTTATTGGTCCTATTTAACTTAATATTATTTTCATTGCCGCCAAATTTAGTCGTTGGCTCATTTACTTATTAACAAGGGAATACACGTTTCTTAAAAATATTTACCGATTCTCTTTTTCCTGCGGCATAAAATAGTTCTTTCAAAATGTAATGAGCAAACAATTCAATTTTTAATCATTTTTACATTTTACATCTTCTACATCGAAGCCAATTGAGTTCAACCATTGCTTTTTTATTCCTCACATTACGCTTATCCTAATAAAAAAACAAAATATGTTTTTCTAATAATTTCTGTAAAAATTAATAATTATGCTATTCAAAAATAAAAAGTAATTATGGAAAGAAAAGCACGTAGTACATCTACATGAGACAATCAACACCATCTTTTCGAACTAATAACGTAGTACCAAAAATGCGGCACTGATAATAAAACATGTTTACAAAAAGAAAATCCCAACAACAACCAAAATTCGATTCTTAGTTTTTTCCTGATTTATAACTTAAAATGAGGATAAATTTACCACAAATCATCATCAATTTTATCTCATCAATAATTTTTAGGCGTGTTGTGGCAGCTTTTGACAAGACACTTCATTTTAATTAAAATTTGCCAATTTTAATTACCAAATGATGCACTACTACACCATCCACTAACTATTTTATAATATTTTAATCACTTTAATTAATAATTTTAAGATTTTTTTAAGAGCGCAAAATTTTGCAGTCACTTTGTACAAAAACAAAAAGTGGTTTGGTTGGTTTTTTCTTTGATATATGAGACCGCCATATGCTTTTTTTATGTAACCATCCTGCTCTGGCTTCTGACACATGAAATAGCAAATTTTATATGCTTGGTGAAAATTCATTTTGATATATTTAAATACTTTTATTTCTTAGGTTTATCTACAATTTATTTTTATTATTTTATACCATTAACATGTATTCGTCCAATTGGACATCAATCAGATGGACTGAAGCAAACCAATATTATTATTAAGTATTCGTATTATTATTTTTTACAATACATATATAACAATAAATTACGTTATTTGTATTAAATAAGTAAATGTATAACAAACAGATATAAAAAAAATGGTTTTATAACATTATAATCGTCTTAAACTAAATATAAAATATTAATACCCGATTGTAAGGAAGATGCTAAATGGTTAATCGCGTGATCAATCATAGTTTGCATACAAATTTTTATAGTGTCAAGTGCGTGAGAAGAGATTAAAAACTTTTGTATTTGTAATTATTTTGTGGTTAGTTTTTGCAAAGGAAAATTTTTATTCCTGCGGTAAATAATAAATATCAGTAAAATAAATTTAATTAGTTATTAGTTATTTGATATTCAAGTTTGTGAAAAATTAAATTTGAAAAGTACATTAAATCCATAGTTCCTACTGGTTCCTACCATTATCATAATAGTAAACAATTGTCCTTAAGAGGACAAGGGATTGTCCTTAATAATAAATTTTAATTTTGAACCCAGCCTAAAATTTAAAATACGCACATGTACAATCATACTATATTATTTTCCTAGTGCCACAAGCAAGAATTTAAGCAGATGAACATGTTGAAATGAGAAAAGATGTATATACAAATTATACACAAATTTTGAAGGGGAAATCTCCGTGTACCAAGTGAAAGACTATATTATACAATCCTCATAAATTGAATGTCTCTTTTCTTCTTTCACTATACAAATCAACAAATGAAATATTATGAAAAAATGAAACAGAGGTACACATACATATACACACAAAAACCCAAATGAAACAATTAATTTATATGTACGCAGCTTTTCTGTAAAGTTTATTTACATTTATTTATCAGGCATTGATATTTGTTTTGTTTTCGGTTAACTGTTTATATTGAAAATACCATATAAACTGGAATAATTATAAATCAAATTTAGCTACAATAAATATGTAAATATGTATGTATGTACTAAATAATTTAGATACGATAACATTTAGAAATTATCATTTATTGCGTATATACCACATAATTCAATAATAAATTCAAATTTGAATTTGTTAATAAATACGATCGAGTATCGCTCAAATAAAACATATATTTATATGACTATGTATAGGTAGTAGATGCACGTGTGTAGATCGTATACGAGTAAAGGCCTATTTATATTATCCGTTCCGTTCAGTTCCCGCACGTATCGTGTCGGACAAAAAAACATTGTTACATATATTTTCTATAGGAGTATTTATATTATCCGTTCCGTTCAGTTCCTGCACGTATTGTGTCATACAAATATTGTTGAAAGAATGTTTTGTCTGATGTCTGAAGGCGAAAAAATACGAGAGAATAGCGAATAAAGTGGAATTCATATATTTTCCAACAACAACAAAAAAACAAAAATTAAATTACTACTAAAACAATTTTGGATTTTTCTAAATTACTTTTACTTTAAACGTAACCAAAAAATACGAATATATACGATAATCATACGATGAAAATGTCTGAACTGATTTTATAAATTGATGATGTCTGACACGGTATGTGGGACCAGGATCAGGAACTGAACGGAATGGATAATATAAATAGGCCTTGATGGGTACAGAAACGTGAACAAAATGTGTAAGGAAAATAAATAAAATTTAGTAAAAATTAAATTTAGTTTCGTATGATCTAACATTCTTACCTTTATAATTCGATCTCTAATCGTTTTGTAAACCGAAAGATTCGAATTTTTTTTTAAATCGAATCGAAACAACCCTAACGTATTCGACATGTAGAAATACATTAGTATTATATGAAGAATAAATTAGTGTTGGTTTTGATTGAGTCATAATCATAAATAGAAACACTACCTGAAATTCATTGCGTATCTTTTACGAATCCATTGTTTTTTCCATTCATTGTGTAAAAATATTTACAACTACACATACACAAACATTTGATTCAGTTCGTATACACGCGTGCGTATACCAAACGAAAAATAACCACAAATCGGAAATTTCCTGGACTGGGATTTTACACAAAGGGCGAGAAGCGAGTTTACGTTTGATTTCTCGCCTTTTAACTTTGTCCGACGAGTTTTTTAGCGATTATGCACAAATTGGCAAAAGTAAAAGGCGAGAAAATTGAGCAACTACGGATTTAGCTGTCAAAATTTCATTTTGTGTTTAAAATTATTTATGCCATTTTGCTGTTTAGTGTTATGTTCAAACTTTTTTTTAGATTTTAGTAACATTTTAATAAACTAAGATAAATTAGGAATCTTATAATCTTTATGTATATATGTAATTTACGTAATATTTAATCTAAAGATTCCAGGAACTATATCGACTTCCGAAAGGTTTAATAATTAATTTAATTCATAGTATGAGGGATATTTTATTTTATTAAATGTATAAACGTGGTTTTTTGTCTCTTTGTTATTCGTTCCATGACGAGAATATGTATGTAAATACTGAAAAATATAAAAATGACAAAATAAAAAATAAATAAAAATACATATTGGCAGTATGTATTATCTTACCGACATCCAATTCAAACAAACTTTATACTTTACTTTTTGACGTTTATAACGATACGAGTATAAAATATAACTTAAAAATCAAGTCGCCCTTCTTCTCACTATGCAATATACATGGCCGGAAATAAAAGCGAGAGCGAGTGTTTACTCGCATAGTGCATAATCGATTTTACTCGCTTTTAGCTACAAGTCGCTCAAAAAAGGCGACCCGCCGTGTGCAAAATCCCAGTGCTGAACTTATTTTTATAAATACGAAAAATGCGGCACTGGTAATAAAACATGTTTAGAAAAAGAAAAACCCCAATAACAACAACCAAACTTTTTAATTAGTTTTTTCTGATTTCTAAATTAAAATAAGAATATTTTTACGACAAATCACTTTCTTTTTAACATAATTTACATTTTATTTTATTCAAACATTTGGTTTTGAAGTTTTCAACTTACCGATAGTACGAAATTCCTTTTTGTAATTTTCTAGGCGTGTTTTGGCAGCCATTCGCTAGACACTTCAATTGAATTAAACATTTTAAATTTTTATTAACAAATGATGAACTACTACACAACCCACTAACTATTTTATAACATTTAAATTAATAAATTCAAAATATTTTTTAACTGCGCAAAATTTTACTGTCACTCTGAACAAAAACAAAAACTAGTTTGGTTGGGTTTTTCTTTGAGATATGAGACCGTAATACTCATTTTTTTATATAACCATCCTGCTCTGGCTTCTGACACATAAAATAGCAAATTTTATATGGGAAAAATCTTTACATTCATTCTATAGTAAATAATTCTATGCTTACCAAGCAAAACTCAAGTGCAACTCGTGTCTATGTGTAAAATTATTTTCATTTTAAATTGACTGCTTGAGCGAAACGGGTAGAAAAAACAAAAAATAAAGTCTAAAAAATCTAGTAGCTATTGAAATAAAATGTATAATTCTTCGTATTTGCTCAGGCGTTTATTTTCTACCAAAATTCATTTTCATTCTAATCGCGTAAAAACAACAAAAAATCTGGTCCTTAAATTTTTGTTTTGTTTTTTCGTTTGTGTTAGTGAGTATACAACACGAGCCGCACTTGAAATTATTGCGGCAAACGTGCTGCGAAATACCCCCACTTTAAAAATTTTTATAGGCGAAAGAGGTATGAGACGAAGATAAACGCCTCGTGTTGCCGCATTGTGTGGATAGGCCAAATCATCTCTCGATTTTTTTAAAATTTAGCTTCGTCCATACCATCGGGAATAAATAACACTTATACGAATGTAAAATACTATATTCGAACGCTACATTTATATTTTCCTGTATTATGATAAATTACATACACAATTGTTTGAAAAAATTGCTCAAACATTAACCAATTCTTATTCCCTTAGAAATTTTAAAAAATCGAGAGTAATTAATTATTACTGGAAGATTTTAATTTCTGCGTATTGAATGATCGCTAAATAAAAATCTATCCTCTCTTTACTGCAGTTTTTTATATGGCAGGCCTTTGACCTTTATTAAAAATTAAAGTATGTCGACGTTTTACTCTCTGATTTAGTCGTCAAAAAGAGAAGATAAAAGAGATACTAAAAATAAATCAACGATTAATTTTCTTGATTATTGGCGTTTATACACTGCAAACTATGATTAATCAAGCGATTAATCATTTATCATCGTCCTTACAATCGGACATTGTAAGGACGATGATAAATGTGGATGATTTCAATGTCTGCGGCGATTTCCGACTATCGTATCATTGCTGTAACTGTTGTGTTCTCTGGAAAATTCATCAACAGTTAGATAGGTTGGGATCTCTTCACGCACTAGATAAATTCGTTTCCAAAGGATTAAAATAAATCTACTAGGCTATTGTTATTTTGATTTTAGGCACCGATGAAAAACGTTAAAATTCTATTAATTCTGGGGGAGATGGTAAATATATTTACCATCGTGATCGTGACTTACTCAAACAGAGTTTCCGCTGGGATGGCCGGTGTTTAGTAATACCAGAAAAATTCAGGCAAACTCGATATACGATTGTTCTCTACAGAAATTTTAAAAATCGTAAAACTTATTCAAACATCGTCAATCCTAAGTGCCTGTGACCATCGAATTTTTTAAAAGTTGCTTATTTTCTATTAGAGCAGATCGTGACTTACTCAAAACAAGTTTCCGCTAGGATGGCCGATGTTTAGTAATACCAGGAAATTTGATTTGATGCATGATTATTCTCTACAGAATATTCAAATTCCGGCATTCTGAGAGCATAAAGTTTTTTTATTTTGTTATTTTCCTAAATAGCAGACCGCTTGTTAATTTTTATAAAGTAATTTAATTTTTATATGATTTTGAAAATTACAAAACAATTTTTCAGAAACAATAACGTTTTTATGTTCTCTAAGTAATATTTTTCTTCGATTTTTTTTCGAGCAACGTAATAAACGAATAAAAAAACATAAATTTCTGTTTAATATGGATTTTATGGTATTCACACTAACACCTGCATACTTATCTAGGAATTGGAAATACTTCACATTTCTCCAGTCACGCGTGAAGTTTTTACTAAAAAAATCCTAAAATATTTTTTATTTTATTTTAGGAAATACTTCACTGTGTATATTTGTAAAATAAATTAAGCACTGTCTGTTGTAACTGGTAACATCAAAAAACGCCTTGCGTTTGTATAATATAGGTTAACAACAGTTCACCATATCAAGTCGTGAAAATTTTCACATATTCACAATAATAAATATTTTGTACATGACTTTTGTCTGTTAATTTGCTATTAGTGCATGTGTTAGTTCTTGTTCAATGTATATTTCTATTTCATTTCCTCTGGTTTGGTTATAATTCGTGTCTTCTCGAATTGGTCTGAGATGATGAAGGTCAATACATTGATTTTATGTGATATGCATATTACAGGGGTCGGCACTCGAAGTGTTACCAATTATATATAAATTAAGCCAAATACAAAGCAATAGCGCTGTTGCGCCTGAATTCCATTTCGATAACTTTTTAACTGAGATATAAAACGATATGCTTCCGTAGGCTTGTAACCAACATAAAAGACTGTCATTAGCCGTTTGGTTGCCATAGCAGCGTGAAGTTGGTAACACCTCGAGCGCCAACCCCTGTATAGTTGACTGCCTTTACACTTATAAATACATACACATATTTATTACACGTCTTGTGTGTTTATTTAATCATTCTATTTCTCGAAATGCTTCCTGAAAACTGGTTATGAAAGGTTTTTAGCATAACCGATTTTCTGCAAATCTTTGTTAACCGTGAATTGTATTCACCCTAAGTAGACTATTTTATTAGCTGGAAGGTATAAGTTGTGGAGTATTACAGCATTGTAAAACACAATTAGGAATTAGTATTGTGATGAATTTGTCCTATCAAATCTGGTTCGTGTCACTGAATTGTGAATACAACAGTAATTTTATAACCCAATTCACTTACCACTACTGGAATATTCCCGAAAATACCAGAAATATTCCCACAATAATTTTCCCGCTATAATCCACAAACACAACAACAAATAATTTCCACAATTTGCACGCAACTATTCCCCTTTATAATTTTCCCGCTACTTTGGCTTTTATTCTATTGGATTAAAATGCAGCAATTAATAAATTTTAAAATTACTAAAATTCCAGCAGATGGAAATTGTCTGTTTAATGCGTTGGTCAATTAATTATACGAACTAGATCCTTTTTCTGAAGGCGCTACAAATATGTCAAAATTCGTCAGGAATTAACAAGTTACTTAATTGAAAAAAGAAACGATCCAAGCTTAAGCATCTGCACAAGAAATTTTAAAAATGGAGACGCAATAAGAGGAAATGATAATGGAATATATAGCGCACTTATCCAAGGAAGGAGTTTGGCTAGGAGAAGAAACCTTGATGGCAATGTCTGAGAAATATCAGGTAAGGGTTGAAATATTTCAAAATTCTATTTGTCTAATTTCCTACGGAATGGAATATGTGGATAATAATATGGATAATATATATATATGGATAATAATACTTTTATATGGACACAACTACTACGAGTCAATTTTAATAGGATCAATTCAAGAAGTGTAACGGAAACAAATGTTCACAATCGTCAATAAATACAGAAACGTATCTGCAGACTCGAGCAATTTTCGAATAGTAAATGATATGTACTTTTCATCATCCAAAATCTATACCAACTAAGTAGTTTTGGATCGATTGTGGTATCTGGCGAATACTTATGTCATTATCAGAAAATGTAACCACAAATTATAAATGATATTTAAGTAGGAGTAAAAAAACCGTTATGGAAAACAGGCTACCGATTTTGTATGATTTTTTTTATTCCACTGGGAATTTACCCGAACGTCATATAGAAAAATGTATAATTAAATTGGGGAATACTAATATTTATTAAAAAACATTAATACAATTTATTTTATTTAAGTTTTATCTAAATATAAATGAAAAATTCACAAAAAAAATTACAAGCGAAACTATTTTCTTATCATCTGTCATTTATCGAGCAGTGGAAAAATTCTCATGAAGTATTTTTAGCAACCGATAGTGCACATTTATAAAATCGGGTAAACATTTCGGAGATTTCAATAAATATTTTTTAAAAGATCAATAAAATAATGGACAATATAGACTAATAGGACCTAATATTCGCCACAACATTTCGAACAAATACGGTCAAATACTTCATGAAGAAGGTCATTTTGTGTTACATAGAATAATGCAAAGACGTATTCGCAATTATACCAAATATTGGTAAAAGAAAATTCAGCTCGTAAGAGTGTTCTTTACTAAAGTAAGGGTAAATTGTGCAGGTTCGATAAGCATTTGAGGCATTTTCTTCTAGAGTTTTTTGATATTCAATAGCTAATATGGAAAACTCATGCTTAGTTTTTTCCTTTTCTCAACAATTTCTTTTAATATTTTATTATTAGCCCTCAAACTTGGGGGCGAAGTTGTGCAAAATTTTTTCACAATAATAAACTTAAATCTATAATCTCGTGACTAGTTTTGTTGGTTTTTAAAAATTTTAATTTTATATTATAGAAAAAATTTAAATAAAAATAGATTACCCATAATTTCCAAAACCATTTAAGAAAACTAACTCAGTAAATTGCCGATAGAGGGCCTGATATTGTTTGCTATGCACATATGGAGTTTTTATGTTAGGAAAGTTGGAATGGTAAAGAAAAAAATGTATAAATAGAAACATTGAAATTTAATTTTTAGGCTAGGTTCAACAACAAATTTAATTTAATAAAGAACGCTCTTAAGATCGCGGCGGTTCGAGGTACATGGAAAACATTATCGGACTATGAATTTTTAGTTAGTTCAGCGTGGAATCAAAATGAAAAAACTCAGTTAGTCAGATTGACGCCAGAAACGGACAATCTAGCCAACACATATTAAAGTGAAATCATAATAAAAGTTAGAACAAGGAAATGCTTAAGATCTTGAGTCGGCATAGTATTGGAGACTGCTAACATTTTTTTATGCAAACGGTCAATCTGTTACAGGGAGTGTCTAAAACTATACCAAATTTCTGCAAATTAAGTGATCCTCATTTTTTCGTTCTGTTTTGTCTCGAGGTCGCCTTTCACATTTTTAAAATATTATCAATAGAAAAGCTGCTTATCTTTTGGTTACAATCACAAATCCACCTGTTTACAAAATTTTACTCACCTTTCACTACTTCTTGTTAGTCTTTGTTAATTAATTTATGTCCAATAAGTTCTTGCACTCCCTTCTAAGTTTGATTTAATGAATTATGATTTTCACACGGTTTAACGAATAAATTATTATGTTGGCGTTTCCTTTATCGCCTGTCTTAAGCGGCGCCTAAAACTTCTACAGTTCTAGATCAGCATCTGACATTTACGTTCGTATACATTCTAGCAGTCAGAATAATTGAAAGAACAACCATGTCGTCGTTTTAGTGCAAATTCACCGATTAACATTTTAAGATTAAGGTAAGTTAGACTAAGGTAAGTTCAATCGTTGACCGCTCATTACAGTACTATCAGACGCGATAAACTACAATTTGCCCTAGTTTTTCCACAAAAGCATACGATGTAATCGAAAATGACACCGGAATTTCAATTGATTCTTGTATGCGCTTTAACATCTTCTTTGCTGTAAACGATCGTATTTTGTTGATTTCTTATTAAAATTTATTTCAGGTAGTCACTTAATTATCATAAATGTATTACCTCATACATTGAATTCAATTCAATTCTTTTTATTATTGAATTTATAAAACAAATTGACTACAGGCTCTGTTGAAACCGCCGGCGTACTTAATTATGCGTATCCTAAAAAAATGAAAAGGTTTTGCATAAACATTAGCAATAATTTACTTACAACAAATCTACTAAAAATTGCTGTACGCGATAAACATATGCTAAGTTAGTAAGAGGGAGTTTGATTGAAAATTCGTTTTAAACTGCCATGTCAATGTAGAAGGGGAGAACTGAAATTACTCAATCAAATAATTTGAGTGTTACATATCGGTCGATTTACATAACAATATAAAAAGAAAAAAATATTTGAATTGATAATCATTTTCAAATAGCGTGTCAGTTGACAAAGACAAGAAACGGCAAAAATGTAAGTAAATTTCAAATGAAGTGTCTAATATGAAATACTTTATAATACTAATTGGCAGGATTAAAGCAACGGTCATCTTGGTCATTGGATTATATTCTTACGGTGTATCTGGATCATTGGTAAATGTTCGTTTACCGTTCCTGAATCCCGCTGGCGTAACGTACATTAATGGACCAACGCCCACTGGATTAGTTGCTGGCCCCGTGGCAATACCTCAGCGTTATGCGCAACCTCATTTTGCAGCTCCGGTCCAATATAATGCACCTGTTCAGTTTACTGGTCCGGGGCAATATGCGGCCCCAACCGCATATGCCGCCCATAATGTATTTGCCGCTCCTGCATTCGCTGCACCACTTCTAAAAGCTGCTCCAGTTCAACATGTTCCAGCAGTCGCCGATATCCCGGTAACCCATTACGAAGCCCATCACGGGTTCGTACAAAAACTTGTAGACGTAGCCAAACCTGCATTAAAAACTAGAAAATTTGAAGTTAGAAGGCCTGCAATTCAAAAGCAATTTTATGACATCGAAGAACGTATTATTGTCCGTCCAGCTGGATCAGCGCTAGTCGAATTAGATCAACCTACATCTAAAAATCAAAAAGGTGCTGATATCATTACCCCGGTTCTACCAGCGATGGCAGTTCCAGCCGTCCCCGTACCGGCTGTTCCAGTATCAGCACGCATAGCTGTCCAACATCCAAACGTGTTCGTTAGTTCTACTCCATCACCTTTCGTTTATTCGACAGTCAGCCAGCTTCAGTTTGCACCACAACTTCAACAGGAACAACAACCACATCCCCAACAACAGCAGCCACAACAAGAGCAACCACCCCAAAATAATTTTAATCCAGCTAATAACGAGGATAATAATGAATCGGTGGTAGTAGAAGCCCGTAGCAACTTTGGACAAATTAATCCTCAACAACCTCAACGGCAAGAACAAGCGCAATCAACTCCACAGTTAGAGACTGAAGTACGATTCCGGAGCTTCGGATTGCAACCGCCAGCCCCACGTTTTAATTTAGCGCAATCAAATGAAGAGCAACAACAACAACAATTTCCACAACAACAACAACAATACCAAGAGAACTTACGATCAAATGAACAACGGAACTACAATAGTCCTCAATTTTTACCTCAACGTGAACAAAATCAGCAACAAAATGAGCCACAATTACGAAATGCACCCCAGTTTTTCCAGCCAGAGCAAAATAACGAACAAAATCAACAACAACAAACAGAACCAGAACAAGAACAACAACAACAACGTTCAGAACCTCAGTCCAGACAAATTCAGCCAGCAAATTTTGAGCAACAACAGCAAGAGCAAAATCAAGTCGGCAAATCACAAAACGTTATATTCCGTAATGCAATCACCGAAGAAGAATCCCAAAACAATCAACAACGTCTCATTCGATTACTCACCGAGAATGATGGTGTATCCGAGCTAGACCAGTTTGAAGGGCGTAAATTTAGTTTCCGCGGCGATTCGGGGTTACTTCGGGCTCGCGTTTTACAATTTAATCAGGCTGGACCAAATGCCAAAGCGACCGACGAACGTGTAAATACCCGCCGTGTTGTACTATCCCGCCCAATTGAGACGGTACAAGAAATCGAAGTGGTTGAACCAATTACCAAAATTCATAAGGTAGCGTTTAATGAACCAACTATTTTCAAATCGGCTCGTCTTGGTTACCAGCGTGTACATACAAGTGTTCCTGCTTTCCCAGTTCATGCACAATATTCGGACTTTCATCATTGATTTGTTTTTAAAACTAAATCGTGACGTGTAATTTTAAATAATATAAATATTTTTCGACTTCGGAATAGTTCACGCCTGCGTACTGACGAATCTGTTCTATATTGCTATTTTTATTTTATAAGAGTGACTTGTGACTAGGTAGTGATTACTGTTAAGAAAATTTTGTATATGTAAATGTTTTTATTTTATTTTTTTATAAATTTATGTTTAGTAAATTAATTTAAAAAATGTGCTGAATTAAAGAAAATCAAATCAATGAATTTTTTTAAATTCCACTTTTAGGAATAAGGTGTAGAAATGTTCTTGGCTAACACCTATCAAATTTTTGCTGGCTTCTCGGAGAATTCTCAAACAAAATATAAAATAGAGATGACGTAATCCAGGACTTCGAGAACAATCTGTGTTTCGAAAACTACTTGCCTTTTGTGATCGGTAGTTGCTTTAATGTTGCATCGATTAATTTGATTTCGTGCTCAACTGATACTCCTGAAATAATAATTTTGTCTGACTTTTGAGTTTTGTTGTTTTTCAATCGCTTCGATGTCACGCCCGGAATGTCTCAAATGTTGAGACATCTTATCGCGCGCGATGAGTGGTTTGTGATCAGTCTGTGTTGAGTTTAAAACGATGTATGTAGGTCATTTTGTGGAACTTGCCTTGAAACACTTGTCATTGTATCGATGATATAGAAAATGCATAAATCATAATAACGTATGTATCCAGCGTTGACTGCGAAGTTTGTCTCTACGCGTGGACCGAAAAAAGTCAAAAGTAAATTCGATAACAAAATGCCTTTTATTTTCTGAATTTTTTTTTTTTGGAGTACTTCGGTCCAATTCTACTTGCTGTTAGCCTTAAGCAACTCATCAAGTGTTTGTGTAAATTGCATTTTGTTGACGATTTTCCCACATAAATCATCTCTGTGGCACTATTCTGCCTTTCCCTAGGAATAGGGAGTTTGGAAATATATTTTCATAGCATATTTGTTTTGTAAAATTAATGAATATTTTTCTCTTTACTACTGTAGAGATAGAGCGTAGAGTCGTTTGGAGTAATTTAAATTGGGTAAATCCAGTGGGAAAATAAATTAACTCTTAATCTTTACATTATTAATGTTTTATTTATTCAATTTAATTAAGATTAATTTTCGTTGAAGTATCTGCAATTAATTAGTTTTTGCTTCTATATGTTTCCAGACGGAAGTTTTGGTTTCTGTTTGTCTCGAATCGTATGGCCAACTATCTTGCTTATTTTTCCTCACATTCTTTTTATATCTCTTGACAACAGAAAATCATGACGCTCTATTTATTTTCGTAATAGCAAAATTCTCCGATGTCTACACAACAATCATGGACACCTTCAGGTTTGTACCTTGGCTACGTCAAACCATCGAGGAATAAATATATAAGAGAATCAAGTAGTGCAAATTTTATAAGCCAATTTCTCCGAGGTTAATCGTATTAATATATGTACATACAAATTTAATTTTTTGCTATATTTAATCCATATATACGTATCGTATAAACATATCGGCATAGTTATTTTATAGTTCATTGTTCTTGTTAGGCTTATACAGGTTGCCAATAGTAAAATAGATTAACCTCGGAATGTCTACATGAGTTCTCTTCTCAAACTCGATTTAACTCGAACCGCCATATTATCCTACCCCCAGTGAATCGGTAGAAAACGATACTTTTATTTAAAACGATCTGGTTTAATTATGATACGTCCAGATCTTGATCTAATTTTTTCATCTAACTTTGGATCGAATTTTACTTGTTTACGAAGTTTGATGTTTTGAGTCTTCAAAATTTTTCGTCTGAGTCGTTTCCAGAAAGCACGGTTTGAGTCGGTTTGATTAGTAGAGTGAAATATTTCTCGTTTTGCTTAATGACTGGAAAGGGTTCCTCGTAAGGAGGTTGTAAAGAACGACGATGTGCGTCTGTTCTGGCTAAAACTGCTTTGCAATCGAACAACTCTTAGAAAACATATATCTGTTCTTTTGAATGACGTGCTGCTGTCGATGGTTAAATATTATTAAAGTGCTTTCGTTATTGACTTATTAACTCTGATTGACTAACGTGTTCACTAGTAGTAATAAAATCAGCCCCGATAATCTTAAATTTTGCCCGAAAACCAGTTCCGCTGAAGAGCTTCTAAAATCTTCACGGAATCCTGTCTTTAGCACGATAGGCAATGATTTGGTCCACTAAGTATTGGCGGTGCACATAATTGAATTATTCAATGTTCGATGTCATCGCTCAATAATTCCGTTACAAGCCGGATTCTATGCTGTGGTGCATTTGTGTTGGATATTGTTGTATAATTGTCGACCGGTATACGAAAAATAACCGAATCGTTATACTTATTGAACCGGTACCATTCCACTAATTTTTGTAAGAAACTTTACAAAAGTCTTCTCTTCTCGACATCCAAACGATCAACATCGTCTACTATTAAATCAAAATTATAATAATAAAAATAACAAAAATTGAATTAATAATAAAATTTGTTACTCTACTAATTAACCAAAAACATTATTTAATTGATATATAAAACAAAAGAGTATAAATACTGGTGTGTTACGAATCTTTTAATTCTAACGGTGTTCACATCTTTAAGTTGGCAACACTGTTTTGTTTGACAACCGATTTGACAGCTGACATTTGCTTTGCCATCAGTTTGATTTGCCATTTCATAATGAATAGACTCACGGCAGAGCAACGCTGGCAAATTCTTGAATTTTTTATCAAAATAACGATTTTGTTCGCCAAACTCATCGTGCATTACATCCATTTTACGTTCGTCATAATCGTCCATCAGTGGCACTATTCTGGTAATTCCCCGGGAATAGGGAACTGGGGAAAGAATTTATATGTAATTTCTGTTCAAATATTTTTTCCGGCCGGTTTGATGTAAAGATTTATAGATTGGGAATAATTTTTCCATATCTAAATTAGCAGGGAAAATATTCCCCATTCAATTTTGTTTGCAAAAAAATTAACACTATCTTTGTACCTCAGCATACCCGAGAAAAATGTTTAAAAAAAATTACATAGAAAATCTTTCCCCAGTTCTCTATTCCCGAGGAATTACCAGAATAGTGTCACAGAGCGGGTAATTGGGTTAACTATGGATCGTTTTCGCACCACGTACACTCTAAATGATCCAGTAAGACGTCAAACAGTGTGTATCGAACAAGCGATAGACGCTGTACAGCTTAGCATTGAGGAAGGCCCAAATCAATCAATTCAACGTCGTTCTCAGCAACTAGAGATGTGTCCATCCCCTTTATGGAAGATTTTATCTAAGAATCTTGGTTTACGGGCTTAGAAAATTCAACTTGTGTAGGAGTTAAAGCCATCCGACCATCACCCACGCTGCCAATTCGGCCGATGGGACACAAATTGATATTAATATTGATTCTCCAAACGAAATTTTGTTCAGCGACGAAGGTCACTTTTGGTTGAATGGGTACGTTAATAAACAGAATTATCGGATTTGGAGTGAAGATAACCCACAAGCTTTTGCCGACACTTCATTACATCCACAAAAAATCACTGTTTGGGGCGCTTTATGGGCTAGCGGAATCATCGGTCCATATGTCTTCAAAACCAATGATGGGCGGAATGTTACAGTCAATGGTCGATCGTCTTTCCATATAGTTACTAATTATTATGTAATAAAATATTATGTAATAAAAATAACACTTGTCTTACGCATCCTTTGGAATCAAAAAAAGTCCTACATATTGAAAATGTACACACAATGCGCACGATGCATTCAAACAATGGTATCAAAATACATATAAACGAAATTGTTATATACATACATATTCTACGCCATTGCAAGCGCACCGTACACAAATTAATATAACAATTCATTATGGATAACTTCTCATTTTACTTATTAAAAACACATGAATTATTATTAATATTATTATTTATTTATACAAGAACACATATATTAGTTAAATAATCAATTAATTAATTTCAACACATTTCAATTATTTATTTATTTATTTAGAGGAGATACATAAAAAACACGTCTTTCCTCGACGACGTTCAATCGCCGACCGTCAATCGCGGCGCCACATAGTCAAACCATATTCAAGCATTAATGGCATAAAATTATCTATCCAATAAAGCTAGTTCACTGATATTCAAAATGTTTTTCTTTGTTCTATTTTAATTTATAATTGTGAACCTCTAAAAAACACCCATTATTTTTTAAGAAAAATGTTGATCGTTTCGTCTACAACTAGATTATAAACACCACAATATACAACAATACCTAAAACTCGTGAAATTTCACCAAAGAGTGCAGACTCGAACCAAAGAATTTCTAATAATTATTAGAAATTCTTTGCTCGAACCATAGAAAAATAAGTTTACGATAGATTTCTCTTTTTTACACATCGAGAGATAAAAATGAGATGAGTAAAAAACTTCTGATAATTCCAATCCACCATCCCACACTTTTATTGTTTCCTCGTTTCCTTCCCCTTCACCAACAAACTAACAACAGTTTGTTGATGATGGGGAAGCAAACGAGGAAAGAATCACGACGAAATAATCAAAGTGTGGACCGGCGGAATGTTATGATTGTCATTGCTCTCAATGTAAAGTTACAAATACAATGATGACATTGGAATTATCAGAAGTTTTTTACTCAACTCATTTTTATCTCTCGATTTATAAAAATGAGCAAAGAAACTTATTTTTCTATGCTCGAATTGAGCACCTCTATGGGTTACTATGGTTAAAGGTACACCGAATCTTCTGATCCAATTTTTAATTAACGCGTCGACAATGGTCTCTGTACGGATATCTGAGATTGGAATCGCCTCAGTCCAACGAGCTTGTGATTTTTTCTTTTTGTAATTGTGCAAGTCTTCGGTACATATTTGAATGAACAACTGGCAAAAGAAGATATATTGTTTCCTGAACGAGATGCTGACAACGATGGCGGTTACGATATGGATATAGATACGATATAGATATCGTACCTAATAGATACGAGATATTTGAGTGTGCTGAGAAATAAATCTAAACCAAACCAGGAGAGTTTGTTTTGGAAGTAAGCTGAGGATTGCTGGTTGCTGGGTGCTGGTAGCTGTGTATATTACAAGTATTTTCTTTGTTTGTCTATTATTATAAATTTAATTATTATTATTATTTTTTGATTTATTGATTCTTTTTTAAAAATAATTTTCAAACTAAATTTTAAACTGTAACACAAATTTGTTTTTTAAGCTATTTTTTTTTTGCGTTAAATATTTTAATCTTAATTTTTGTTTGTATCTGATTTTCTTTTCATACGCGTGCGTTGAAAGGGTACATTGTTTAAATATATATTTAATTTTAAAGAATTAAGGTCTGGTAAACGGGATTAACTTATTGTCGGTTGTAGAGCTATAAGCTGGCTAAATCGCCAAATTATTGTTATAGTGCAAAATATATCCCACCCCTGAACGACTGAGCTGATCGGGGACTTAATATATTTTTATAAAAGGTTTGCACTCGTAACAGCAGGTCGAGTTATTTTATCATTTGCCGCTTTTAAGTTTTGATCGACGTCCGATACATGTTACAACTATTTTGAAGCACACAGAATTGAATTATTTCTTATTTATTGCTTTCGCCGGAATTTGCAATGATGGATTCGTCGTAATATATGTCGGCCTCCAATTTTTGTAAAAATTTTAGTACAACAATAAAAAAAATATAATTAAATTTAAAGTACATGAGAAAAAAAGAAAATCTACTCAACACAATATCAAAGCCTAGTTTTCATTTCATTTCCTATTTACTCATTAAATTGTTTTGAGTGTCCCAGTTAATCATAGCAACAGTTGGTTTTCAGTCAACGAACCGCTAGTACTTATAAGTACTAGTAAATAATTAACCTATACTGATGACTGGAACACTCTAATGCTGTGTGCGTTGACAATGATTTTCTCACCTAAATTGGCAACTTCTCTAAATTTTGGTTCGCGATTAATAGATGAAGTAGTATTGTGCCTGACTATTTGATTTTAAATTGGAATCTTTTGAAACGTCAAAGTTTACAAAACCAACTTAAATTCTTACTAAATCATAACATGGGAATTTACATTACTTCTCAAAAAAGTATAAGTCTCCTACCATTTTGAATTGGACAAGGAGTTATCGTTTCAGTTCTAAGTCTGGAACTCCACTGGAAAATTTACCTGCTGCTCGTATTATGTGTGAAAGACCATTTTTCCAAACTGGTGTCTATTACCTCTCCTAATTCGCACAGCAACGGAAACAGGTCACGAGACACACGTATGTTACTTGGCGATCTTGTTTGCATGATAAGTATTTTCAAGTACATTGATCTGGCTTCACCTCATTTTGGAGGACTTTGGTGGACTGCGGTTAAGTCAGTGAAAAGTCTTAATATATCATTAGAGAAGCAATACTGAAGGAGGGATACTAGTAAAAATATTATTTCACAAACTATTGCGACTACCTATATAGATAGACACAATCGTCAGTTGCGCAACAACTACAACCAACTATAGCTTCACTAGTTCAAATTCATCGATAACGTACACTAGAACCGCTAGTAACATTAAGTATTACTACGGTGGAAAATCATCGTAAACTACAACCTGTCAGGATGTTGGGACGACATCCATAGAACTAACAGAAGAACAAGAACTCTATATCGATAGCGGCGAAGAAGCTGGGTGGCATTTTCGGTATCACGGATCAGCGGGATGCCTCTCAGATAGAAAAGCAACTAGAAAAGGCATCTTCTAACGAGACAAATATAATAAAGCATCGTGCATTGCAACAAAATGTTGAACATGTTTTGCAAGCGAATTAATTGAGCGATGTCGCTATGTTCGATCGGTTACGCAAATATTTAACATTTCAGTTTTTTATTTACCTAAAGTGCATCAAACATATGATTCGCGTAGTTAACCAATATTTACAACAAAAACCATTTATTTCTTAAACTTAATAAATTAACATTTTATTACTTTGTACAAAAAATAAATTAAATAATACTAAACATCATAATAGATACACGCGTTATAGATTTAACGCCGTCGACGTTGCACCCATCCCGCATTTTTGAATATTTTATAAACACGTTCCCGTGGAATTTTATCAGCTTCCCGTTCTACCACGGTCATTTCTTTACTCGTTAGCAATGATTCTTTTGCGAGGGCATCAGCAATTTTTGGATCTTTGTAAAAATCATTACGCAATTCTGACGGATATTGCGATTCACGATACGAATTTTCTACGACTGCTTGATGCGCGGCCGGTGCACCTGGTTGTAGAAAGGCTTGCTTTTGAATTGTGTACGGCACGGGACTCTGAAATATAAGTTGGGATGCAGCAATTGCTAAAGTGGTAGCACAGAAGAAAATTAATGCGATGGAATTCATGTTGCGTTGTGTATTGAATTTCTGAAATTTATAAAAGCAACAAACATTTTATTATTAATTTACATTAATATCCAGTTAACCGAAAATGTCGGTTTTTTAGTTCGGCGATTAATTTTAAATGATTCGCAGCATTTTATACGAAGAACACAATTTTATATTTAATTAATTGTTTTACTTTCAGTTGCGCGCACATTTTTCGTAATTATCGGTAGTTTATGATAATGTGATCGACATGCGTAATAAAGGGTGTTTTTTTAGGAGGTTTGTTTTTCCGATAGATGTCGTTTTATTTTATGACAGTTGTTTTGACAGCTCAAAGTGGCATTTCTACTCAGTATTGTTTGGCAAATCATTATGAATAGGTTAACTCCAGAACAACGTTTTCAAATCGTGGAAATTTATTTTCAAAATCAGTGTTCAATTAAAAATGTTTATAGAGCACTTCGTGAATTTTATGGTGCACATAATCGTCCGTCAGAGACCACCATAAAGAACGTAATTACCAAATTTCGGTCTACATTCACTCTTTTGGATGCCAAGCCACCGACAAGAATGAGAAGAGTTCGTACAGAAGAAAATATTGCTGTCGTTGAGGCCAGTGTCGAAGAAAACGACAATTTATCGATTCGTCGTCGTGCTCAGCAAATTGGACTTTGTCCATCGACTTTATGGAAAATTTTACGTAAAGATTTGGGTTTGGTGCCATACAAAATTCAATTGGTGCAAGAATTAAAGCCACACGACCATCGTTTGCGCCGTGAATTCAGTGATTGGTCGTTAAATCAATTGAACGAAGATCCATTTTTTTACCGTAAAATTCTCTTCAGTGGTGAGGCGCATTTTTGGTTAAATGGATACGTCAACAAACAAAATTGTCGCATTTGGAGCAAAGATAATCCACACGCCGTTCAAGAATTACCAATGCATCCTGATAAATGTACTGTTTGGTGCAGTCTATGGGCTGGTGGGATCATCGGTCCATATTTCTTTAAAAATGAGGAAGGACGACGCGTTACCGTGAATGGAAATCGATACAGAACCATGTTAAATGAGTTTTTGTTGTCAAATCTTGAAGATATGGATATGGATGAAATGTGGTTTCAACAAGATGGTGCCACTTGCCATACAGCACGTGAAACAATCGACTTATTGAAAGAAACTTTCAACGACAACATTATTTCGAGAAATGGTCCGGTGAATTGGCCTCCGCGTTCGTGCGATTTGACGCCACTCGATTACTTTTTGTGGGGATACGTGAAGTCATTGGTTTATGTGGATAAACCTCAATCGATTGACGCTTTGGAAACCAATATTCAACGTGTCATTGCTGACATACGCCCTCAAATGCTTGAAAAAGTGCTGGAAAATTGGACCTCCAGAATGACATTTGTGAAAAATAGTCGTGGTAGCCATATGCCAGAAATTGTGTTTAAATGTTAAATGCCAAAAAATTATCTACCAAATAAAAAAAAATTTTGGTCATTTCATAATTTTATATGTGTTTTATTCAGAAAAAAAATCGGCAACCTCTTAAAAAAACACCCTTTATTAAATTACAGGTCTCACCAAATAATGTATGCGCTTAAGCTATTCCAGAAGCGTTTAGTAGTTTCATTACGGCAGAGGAAATACACCAACTTAGGTAATTTTGTAAATCATATTAATCACTTTAAATTATAAATTACCATTCACATAAAATTTAATCACCGTTACAAAACACTTTAAATGAAATTAATTTACTCACCTCCACTTAATGGTAAACAATTTTTTGGTGATTTGCTATTAAGATGTGATAACTTGAACACTTATGTTTTAAAACTGAAAGCATAAAAGATTTTAAGACAATTTTTATATGAAAATGAGAAATACAACAACAACAAATAATCTTTTCGTTGCATGCATACCTGTTTACACAAGTACGTACGCCTCGTCGTATTGAAAAGGAAAAGTATAAAATCTTTAATCAATCATGTGCACTTGTATGAGGACATAACCTTAAACCAAGGTGATGGCAAATTTTTCAGTTTTCTCTGTTTTTATTTTGCTATGTATGTACATCGTCTATGTGTACCTGATAATTATATAATTGACATTACTTGCGATTTGATCTCAAAGTGATATTAATTTATATTGTGTTTTGTATGTCGAGACCGATATATTGATTATTTAATGAAGGTTAACAAGATTTGTTTATGACAATATTTATAATGAATTAGATTAGGTATTTAGAAGGTGCGTAACATTTTGTATGTAGGGTAGGAGGCAAATGTGGACTATTTAAAAATTACAAATTTGAAATGGCTCCAATAGGTGTCACATTATAGATTGTATTTCCTCATATTTGTTAAAATGCCAGTAATAGTGTGCATGCGTAACCGTTTTTTAAACTAGTTCGTGTTATAATAGAATTGTTAAATTTAATTTTCAGTCTGTTTTGCCATTCTAGTATTGAATTTACGTATTTTTCTATATATTGTGTCGTTTTCCACGGGAACGGACTCACCGGTTTGATGTTGTTGGGATTATCTAGACAAGGAGTTATCATCTATATTAAATCCAACTATATTTCTGGGAATTTTAATATTAATGTGACGGTGATTGTTTCTACAGTTTAAAATTAGAGCAGTTAATGAAGGATTATAAATGGCGCAGATAGCTCTGGAGTATACCAGAATCACACAAACCGGCTAAAGTTTAAGAGACCTTTTAATAATTAACTGATCAAATACTAAATAAAAGAACAACAAATAACTGATGATTGTATATTACGTGCGGATATAAGCAGTAAAAATGCAGTTATTTGATGAATTCAAAGAAATTATATTCTGGGAAAACTATTCCGGGGATGAACTAAATTGTATTCTAAGTAACAAACTGCGGCAATATAGAACGCAGAATGAATATAGTAAAAAATTCTAAAGGCCTAATACTGGAGTTAAAAAATGTGATTAATCAATTGACGCAAACGCAAACGGTTCAAAATCTCTTGGTACTCAGAAAATTTGACATTGTTAAGATAAGAAAAGAGGCGAAGTTACACTATTCTTAAAATAATAAAGAAAGCAACAATCTGAATACTTCAAGAATAAGTTCATTGAAAACCAATATAATCGCAAAGAGCTGTGAAAAACTCTCAAATCTATGTATAAAACTAAAAATATGAAATGTCCAATTCACTAAAAAAACACTCACCGATAAACAACAGTTAGCAGAAGCACTAAATAACTTATTTATGTCCAGCGTGGTAAATATTCATCGTAACATTCCTGAAATATTGGTTTTTCAACTTACTAATATAGATGTGAACATATTGAAATTTCAATTCCAAGAATCAACGCAACACGAAATATTAAAAATAATAAGTAGAATAAAATTTCAAAATGAACTAGATGGTATAAACAGAATTGTCATGCAGGATGCAATGAAGAATCAAATGTTTTCTGAACATTGTACTGATATTGTAAATTGTAGCTTAAAGTAAGCAGTGGCACCAGATTCATGGAAAATATAAACAGTTATTCCGGGTTCAAAAACTATTAAGCCAACCACATCAGAGGAGCTGCGGCCAATAAATGTGCTCCCACTGTATGAAATTGCCCTGTGTTTATTTAACAGTGAACTAATTTTTTAGATTAAAAACACTACATACAGGGTCCGGCACTCGAAGTGTTACCAATTATAAATGCCGTAAATTTGTCAATTTTTATTATTTTTTTCATTTCAAAATTTCAGTATATTATAAAAACATTTAAAATTTAACAAAAAATATGTTATTGTTCGATGTAGCCACCTTTAGCGCGGATAATAGCATCGCGTCTGTCCGAGAAGGCTTCACGCGCAATCTTTCAGGCGTCGACCGTCTCATATTTTAGTGAATACTTTGGCCTCCAGAATGGACGATATGGAAAATTCATTGGGTTTAAGTCCGGGGAATATGGTATTTTGAAGAAATGAAGCTGGGAACTTATCCTTGTAAAAAACGATGGGTTTCACGGACTTCATGGGATGGTGCCGAGTCTTTGTAAAACATCCAATGATTTCTACAGAATTGTTTACGTGTCCAAGGTAACAAAGCATCGTTTGCCCTGTTCAATGAAAACGGGTGGTGAGCGTCTTGTGCCAGTTATCGCGGCCCAAACCTTAACTGATGCAGGCACTTGCTTCCGCAGAGCTATTGCTGGTCTGAATTGTTTTTTGATTTGCACTGTAACCAAACACGATCGTTTTGTTTGTTTACATATTGCTGAACCGTAAACAGTTCTTCATTCAAAAATACCAAATTCTCAAGCTCGCCACCAACGTGCAAGAGTTTAACACCTTTGCTCTTGCTAGGCGAACTGCCTTTTGTGCAAGTGTTAAAACTTGTACTTTTTGTATTTTGTATAGAGTTTCAATTGTAGTTCATTTTTTAATATGCGCCCCATGCTACGAGCAGATACATTTGAGATTTCTCGCCAATTGAACTGTGCTTTATCGTGGATTACGTTGAATTCTGGCCTTCACGTTTCGAACCACTTCTGGCGATGTTGCTGTTTTTGGATGCCCACATCTATGACGTTTTTTGATGCTAGCAGTATCATTGTAACGTGTAATGATCCGATACATAAACATTCTGTTCTTCATTCAATAACAATGGCTGGTTGTGATTTTCCAGCCAAATACAAAGCAATACTCTCTCGATAACTTGTTTTAACTGCTTTTCAAAAAATGAGCGCGCTATCATTAGCCAGTAACACTTCGAGAGCCGACCCCTGTATTTTGAATATTGCTGAGTGTACTTTTTATTTATGTTTTGTTGTTTGCCTGAATTATTGTAGTATGGGAATGGACCCCGGAAAGAAAAACAAAAAACCTCAAGAAAACGGTTTAGTTCTGTGGTTTCATTATATGATATAAAAATATATAATTTGATAAAGTAAACTAACACCAAATATATCAACGATCATACAATCCACATTAACTCGAACGCTAAACATTTCGTCCTTCGATAACAATCTGGAACATTAATTTTCCTTAAAAATACAACGAATTTAACCGTTGAGTTTGATGTCAAGTGTTTATTGTGATTCAAACGGAACGATTATCCAAATCAATACTACGACTTCTTGATATGAATCAAAATTTAAAATTCTGACTAACATAGTCAGAAGATAGTTCTGACTAACATAGTCAGACATAATCTTTATAATCTGTTCTGGGGCCGAGGCACTTCACCCTTTCACAGTTCGCTTTTCATGTTCTTATCTTACGCAGTCGTCTGCCAAATCGAGAACGTACGGTTATAGGTCCGATTTTATCACCATCTACACATTGCATAGATTCATGCCAGCCTATACTGACATGGAAGATGTCTGACAGGGGCTGATAGTTGTGTTTCATTTCATCACAGATCGTAATATGAAAACTCCCTTTGGCAGAATGCCCCTATCGGGATTCGAACCCGGTACATTTTTAGTTGCGTAATATTAAAACTATATTTGAATATATGTATTTGAGATTTACTGGAATTAGCGTTTAAACAATTAATTTTCGGAATACTTACGGAGGTAATTAATTTTTAATATGTCAAAATTTTATAAACAAATAAATAATAATGAAGTACGGTTCAGTTCGATATTTATGCTCGAGTAGCTCTTCATAAGTTAAAAGTAAAAGGCAAAAGTCATAAAGAAAAGAACTCTGACAATTCCCAAACCAAATATCAAGTTGGTTGAATTAAGCATCCCCCACTTTGGCGGTAATCCGTTACAAGATATTTTTGACGCAGTGATTAACAATAACCCCTCTCTTACTGATATTGTTAAATTTACCTACCTTCAAAACAGTTTGAATGCAATTTCTTGGACAGATAGACATATCTGAGGCTGGGTACAAATTCTCCGAGATTGCGCTTATAAGACTTGTCATTTAAACATTGGACAAGAAATCGATTATAGAATGGGGGAAACCATCTTTAGAGAACCAACAAGTTGGGCACAATTTCCCGATTTTCTTGAGAAACAATGTCGAGTATATATTAGACTCGATAACATCGTATAACAATTATTGTACTCGTATATTAAAACTCGTATATAACACATAATCAATCATCGTTTAACAAATCCAAAGGTTATTCATTCCAGACTTATAACACAAATACAAATCAATCAAGTTCAAGGCAAAAATGAAAATATGCAACAAAAAGCATCACGCGCTCTTACACCTAGATCAAAATTCGCAAATATACATGATACCAATAATCAAACATATCAAACGATAGTTAAACAAACATCAACTTCCAAGGATAATAGTGAACATACAGATGAACTTAAACCGTTAGTATACAAAAACAAATCCAACTTAACAAAACAGTAATATTACCAACAGCTATTGTCTTATTAAAACGTTCAAATGAAAAATACTTGGAGTGTGCTACTGGATTCGAAGATGATGAAGAGAAACTCTATGTCGAAGTCTAACAAAAGCCGTGTTTTAATAGCCGTGTTTTTTATTAGCGCCCGATAGCTGTATCCGGAGCACGCAATTTTCTATGCTAAAACTTATATTGAACGCGCTCTTTTTGCATATAATTAATTTATTTAATCCTAAACTAAGATTTTTCATTCAACTTTTTAGTTAAAAGTCGATAAAAAACTATCTTGCTGTACCTATTTATCGGGAGCGCTATCCATTTCAAAGGGAAATTTAAATTTCCCTTGTTTGGTACAACCCTTAATCCATTAGAAAATTAATCTTACAATAAAAATTTAAAACGCAGCAAGATGATTTATTTTTTCGTCATGCCAAAATAAATGTTAATTGATTTATTTCAGGTCGTTAAATGTTTGTTTTATGGCTAATTTATTTTTTCATTTTTATGGTATAGCGACATCAGTGAATAAATAGCTACAGTTTCAATAGAAATAGAGAAATAAAATTGGAGCACTATCCGGCGCCGAAAGGAAATTTATGCTGATTTCACCTGGAGGTATTCATCTGATATGGCTTCAGCTGACTTTTTGCTCTTTTCAAAACTCAAATTACTACTTCGAGGCACCCGTTTCCAGTCGATAGAAGACATAAAAGAGAATTCGCGGCGAGAACTGAAGTCGATGCGTTTGAAAAGTGTTTTAATGATTGGATCATCTATATAAGCAGCACCTTTGCAACCACCACCCAAAAGGGCTCCTTTTCCATAGACGATATTTGGAAAACGAACAGAAATATCATTCTAATGGCGGCTCTAAAATAAACAGTAGTGAGAGGAACACATTTACTAAATACATTTAATTATGTATAATTGGGGAAATAAAATAGTCTATTTTATCAGTAGAAGAGCTAAGAGAAAAAATATTGTCCCAACGAGTAGAGCCACAAATTGATGAATCTTTAAAGCTAAAACTTTTAGGTTTAGGTCGAGAGCAATAATTAACAGAAAAAACAAAGAGATCATAATGAGAGCCAATACCAAGAGATAATTGATTGTAAAACCAACTGGAAATATCAGCAGAAGCCACAATATGATCAATGAGAGAATAAGAACCACCACTTGCGGTTGAGTAAGAGTAAGTAGGTGCTTCAGTATTAAAAACCGAAAGATTAATGCTATTTAAGATATTTAATTAGCTACGAGAAAATAAGGTCTCTTGAGAAATATTAAAATTGAAATGACCCTAGATGAAAACCTTACTAAAAGTAACTAGACCGCAGGAAAAGTAATTAGAAGACACTCAATGTCTAAAAGGAATATTTTAAACCGAGCATACGACCACTTGTTCGTTTTAGGTGGAATATAAATCGCACCCAAAATAAACTTCTGCTTATTGATAACGATATTTATAAAAAGAAACTCAGTCGGAAGCGAGTATTTGAGAAATTGAGGGGTTGCATTTAACAACATTCCATTATATTCATCCCCACCATAATTAACTGGAGGATTAGCCCTATCTCACCTGAACAAATTATAGGCACTAATAACTCGTAATTAGGAATATTAGACGACAAAACCGTTTAAACGTTAAAGTCCATTAAAATTATGACCGACGTTCATCAATATTTAAAATCAGACCCTGAATGTTTAAGGTAACTGCATTAAAAAAGTTGGACCTACTCCGAAGCTTGAATTTTAATAAAACCGAGAGTATAGAAATGCTTTTACATGCAAAAATGTTTTTCTTTTTGAAGATAATGGTTTAAGATAACTCCATGACAGTCCCAGAAAACAGCCGCCACCACTTTTCCAGCCGCACCAACAGAGTGTTGAAAATGTTCATTCTAACACATTTCTGGACATAGTGAGCAAACGCGGACAGTGATCTCATGTCTAAATCTTGATTTAGATATGAAAATGTGCCATCGCGTTCTTTGGATCTCGCTAACTTTAATTCGATGGTTCTCTAGCACTGTGGTGAAGTTGAGCGATGCTATTGTCAGTGGTTGCAGTTCTTGGACGTACCGAACATTTATCATCACCCAGTTGGTACTGGTAAATTCAGGTGCCCAATGATGCAGAATTCCCGTACAAAACCGCGTACAACTAGTCTTTGATTTGCGGATGTATATTATCCTTTCAAAAATAAATATTTGATGACAGCTCGATACTCGATTTTTTCCATTTTCACAAAAACATTTATATCGGCTCACTCAAACGATTGTTAAACAACAACTGCGCGTCCAAAATGGCTGATAAATGGCGCGTCCAAAATGACTTTTCAACGCATGCGCAAACACGCGCCTCCACTTTCATTGACGATTGCTGCCTTCTTCATGTTGAGGTCGGAATTTTTTCAGACAACACTCGTAGATTTTTCCGCCAAAGGCAGGTTTACCGACTCTAAGCGTCACGCAACCCCAAATGTCAAAATCTGAAACTATATAAATAAAAAAGCAAATTAATACCCTCAACATAAATTATGCTGCCGGAACGATTCTTATCTATAAATTACATACCACAATCCAATGGAAAAAGCCTCAAAATTGATATTTTTGAAATTTAATGCAAATATGAAATATGATCGGTATAGCCATCCATGAGTTCAATAACTTGCCTTATAGATCGAAGTTCGCTAAAACCGAGACGGGCGATCGCCAAAGGCCGGAACAATCGGAGGCGAGCAACTTAGAGGTTAGCACCCATTTAAGCGGGATGGTTGGCTAAAGCCAAAATAAAACGTAGCGGCGGCTCGAAATCTTCACTGAGAGGTTAAGCAGCTAACCGCTAGGAATGTCGCCTCAAAAAGTTAGGGGGTGAAGGGTCAAAAATTGACAGATGGATCATCTTTGGCAAAGGCGAAAAAGAGTTTGGAAGAAATTGCACTGGACTATTGGAGTTCAGTTTAGGAGCTGTATATTTTAGCAAAATATAAATGTTAGGATTATCTTTGAAATTTTCTATAACAGGTAGCAATATTTCTGTTTTCTGCTTACTCATATGACCCTGAGCTACATTCTCTAACTCACGAGTTTATGAAGGCCGTTGTAGAGTACATAAGGGTATAGATACTCGATCGGCTAGCAAGCAAGCAATTTGCTAGCCAAAATCCTGGATACTCGATCAATTTTACCAAGGAAATTCGAATTTCAAATTATAGTTTTCATAAAATGTTTGTATATTTTTGCGATTACGTATATATACGTATATATATATATATATACATAATAAGTTAACAATTTAAGTGGAAGCACGTGTAAATAAAATTTAATAAAAAAAATTCTACATTAAAATGGCCACCTATGACTGGAAAAAGTTGAAGTGACATATTTTTATGTTGTGTTCATAAGCACTTCATAAAATTATTAGTGGCGAAAGTTGCAACTGAGGTTCAAAGTGGATTGGGCAAAACAGTTTTTGAGCACGTCCACGTGTTGGCGTTGGATGTTCTATAGGAAAAATGCTTAGGCGACCATTCAAGCAACGAAAAACTTGACCGACAGTTTAAGTAAAATTAATCGTCGCATATGTGGACCAATGACAAAAACAATTTCAAAAATTTATTTTTGAAGCATAAAAGTAAAATAGGAGGTTTGCTTGAATAAGTTTAAAACGAAGCTAAGGGTAATTAGCTTCGTTTAAAACTTGTTCTAAACACTGAAAAACTTTCATTATAAGTCATCATTTGTTTTCTAACTATAGAAAAATTCTTATAATGAAAGTTGTTCAGTGTCGAGAGGGATGCTTAGTGGTGATCTTGAATGACATTAAAACTCATTAGATGAGTGATATTGACAAAAGTTTTTTTTTTATTAGAACCTATACTTTAGAGTGTATTTTTTGATTAAGCAGTAAAAATAAATAAATAAATAGTTTTTGTTCTTACAAAATTTTTTGTGTAGTGTATGATTTCAGAGATATGAGTAAAAATTGATCTACCCTGTTTCGTTGTAACGGGAAATAAAAATAAATAAACTCAATTCTTCTTTCATTTATTAAGCAAATTTTTAGTTTAGGTACTGCTGTTTACGAGATACAAGCCTGGCATTTACTAAAAAAATTATCCTAAAGAATTGTGAACATGATTTGTGTCAGAACCAACAATAATATAAAGCCATGATATCGCAAGAAATACAAAACACTAAACTATAGATAGTTGTATTAGAATATACAGTGCTGGGAAAAAAAATTGGGCAAACATATTTTATTGCAAATTGGAGTTTTTTTTTGCTAAAATTACAAAACTTTAGAAAGCAATTGGCTTATTGTTTCAATTTAAATACATGTATGACGTAATTTGATGAAAAAAAAAATTTTTACCTGCAATTTAGGGGCAAAAACCCCAAAAATGCCAAAATATTCAAAATACGTTGATTGGAGTTAATGGAATAAATTAAGCACCTATTTTTTAATTTTTGTTTTGTATTTTATTGATTTATAGAAGTTCTATCTTTAATATTAATATTTTGTTGGACCGCCTTTTGCTTTTATTACAGCGATACACCTCCGAATCATTGAGTTTGATAAATTGTTCAAAGTCGTAGGAGGTATGGAAACCCCAAATCGTCATCAACAAACTTTTTCAAGCTTGAATCGATTCTGGGCGCTTTCTTACTACTTCTAGCTTCATTATAGACTAAATATTTTCAATGGGATTTAATTCTGGACTAAACGGGGGCCAGCTCAACACATCGATACTTCTTTCTTCGAAGTACTTTTTTACATTTAAATGAAGAGATAAGAAAAAAATACAAGTTTCTAACAAATTATTTATGTCTATCTGAAAGGAAATTTTTCTATCTACAATTCAAAATTAATAACTCACCACTTTCGCGGTATGGCACGGAACGTTATCCTGTTGAAAAATAAATTTGCAAGTCTCGCCAAAAAGCTTAAAGACAGAAGGCTCAAATTCGTTGTGTAGGACCTGCAGATAGACAGCTGCTGTAATGCTGGAACTAAGGAAGCACAATCGACCGGTTTCATTTCCAGAAAAGCATCCCCAGACCATAACTCCTTCATTTTTCGGTGGAAGTCTTAAAAGACATTCGTTGCTAAGCGTCTCGCCCGGTTTTCTTCTTACGAGAATTCTTCCATCTCCAACATGCAGATTGGATTTTGATTCATCGGAGAAAATCACATCATTCCACATCTCTGGAGTCCAAGAAACATGCTCCTGGGTCCATAACAAACTTTTTTTTCCACTAGTAATGTGAACTCAGGCTTCTGGACTGGTTTAAGTGCTCTCAAACCAGCTGTAACTAGTCTTTTTCTCACTAAGCTGGCTGAAATTTGTTTTCCCGTTGCTCGCTCAACATCCCGTCTTATGTCCGATGAAGTTTTAAAACGGTTCCGACGACACTGTAATATTATGAAACGATCTTCCACTGACGTTGTCTTTCTGGGCCTTCCAGAGCCATTCTTTCTTTGTGTACTGCCCATCTCTCGCATTTTTTTAATATGCCACGCGAAAGTACTTTTAGGAATGTTTAATCTTTCTGCTATTTCACGCGTGGTTAAATTTTCTCGCGCTAAAATCAACATATTGCTTTTACACTGCTCACTAACTTTTCCCATTTTTTAAACTAAAAGTGAACTTTATTCTTTATTTAACTAGGATCACTTACAGAATAACTTAATCTTACAAAATATGCACTATTTATACCCAAAAAATAATTACAGGCAATAAAACATCTGCACCCTAATGACGGCCAAGAACGGTAAGCGTAAAATAAAATAATTGCTTGACCAATTTTTTTGCACATCAATTGCGGAGTTGTACCGGTGTAATAAAAACAAAAGGCGGTCCAACAAAATATTAATATTAAAGATAGAACTTCTATAAATCAATAAAATACAAAACAATAATTAAGAAATAGGTGCTTAATTTATTCCATTACTTTAACTCCAATCAACGTATTTTGAATATTTTGGCATTTTTTGGGGCTTTGCCCCTAAATTGCAGGTAAATATTTTTTTTCAAAAAATTACGTCATACATGTATTTAAAATGAAACAATAAGCCAATTGCTTTCAAAAGTCTTGTAAATTTAGCAAAAAAGACTATAATAAAATATGTTTGCCCAATTTTTTTTCCCAGCACTGTATATGTACATCGTATGTGCGCACTATAGTTTAATAAGTAGTGGTGCGAAAGAAAAATTAACATCACGGATTGTTAGTGCAATGCCTTCTAAACTACTATAGAAGGCACTGCTAGAAGGCATTGGTGTAACCAACACAATCTTAGGTGGTTTGTTGTATATTGGTATCTGCGTTTCAGACTTTGTTCATGGCTTTAAATTGTTGTTGGTTTTGTTTGTGTACATCCGATTATGACGAGTTTGTAAATACAAGAAATAATGGGTAATGAAAAAAAGAGTGACGAAAACACCAAATAAAAGCAGAATGAGACTAAAATAAAATGAATTTCCTGCGGTGGTACGTTTTTGTTGGTGATTTTGTTTCTTGAGCGTAATGACCAACTCGTGCAAGGTTTGATTTTGTGTGGTACGCGTATTATATTGGGAGTTATGTTGTGCGTGGAGTATTAGCGAAGTACCATATTTTGAGCAAGGCTGGGAGATTTATCGTTCACGGAAATACATACAGATTTTTTATGCCGATGGGCATTTCTTTTAATAATAATTCCTGAGTAGGTCCCTGATATACCCATAGTGATTAGATGACATTGAGTTGAATTCACCATAAGTGCACAAGGTCAATGGTGCCGATTATAAACAACTTTGGTCACTCCCACGAAGATTGAGAGATTACCGAGGGCAATGGACCAAATGTTGATCTGCAAGGCTGTTACGTTGTAGTAAATATATATTGGTCAACCTAACCTAGAACGAAGACACAGAAGAAGAACATCAAGAGCGGCAGTGGTTTAATAGAAAGCATTCGGGTGAGTGATTACAATTAAAATTTTCCTTTCTAGTTTCCGTGCTCATCGAATTTCTTGTTAAACCCACAGCGCAAGTGGATTGCTCGATCGAGTAAGGCCGGACGACCACACGCGCATAAAGGCAACCTCGACATTTGCAGGTGGCACCCAATACTATTTAAAATTTATTCTGTTTTATCTCTTGCAAGAGGAAGCGCTCTGTTGCATCACCCAAAGACTCGCGTTGTCCCTTTTCTTATGTCTATTAATTTTTAGCATGATATGATTATTTCACGAGAAGGCCCCAAAGTCACAAACGGCCGCTTAAATTAAATGAGAATTACATTGTTTGAATGATTCAAATCAATAGTTGATTATTTGTAATTAAAAATTTAAATTCCTATTAGTTTTTCACTGTCTTTTTTTATTTTACCTTTGTTATGCGATTTGGGAGATGATGATACTACCGGACGAGTCAAAGCTGTCATAGTAAATAGTGTCGAGTAAGCTCTCGGAGGTTGGACGAACTTCGAAATTGGTATATTTGAAGGAGTACCTCCATTATGGTTTTAAAGGTAGAAAGGCGCCGTTTGTGCACTTAAAGCTACATAAATCTATCTGAGGGCACCAATGGAGATTCCGGTCCAATAGAACAGCTCGAGAAATACTCCATCACTTCCAGGTTACGAGTATTTAACCCATATTGATCCTTACAGCTTGCATTAGCTTAGTAATGATAACAACGAGGCATTACAGGACTAGTTGTAATGTTAACTTAGTTAATTCAGCGACAAATACAATAGGAAAAAGACCATCCAAATCACGAAGTGATTAGTTCAATAATCGGTGTCCTCAACTCATCAAAAATAAATGAACGCTAGAAGCACATAAAGTACATAACTTTTAGTAACGCTAAAACCATGGTTTGTGCACTTAAAGATAAAATTTCCGGGCCAGACGAGCCACAACCAGATTCCTTTGTCAAACGAAGCGCGTATATGAACGGAAAACGTAACCTTGCAGCCCTTAAGGAACGCATAATGAGCTGGGAACAAAAGCGACCGATGATATTTCAGTATTACATCATTCTTCCAAAATTTACTGAATCGAACGAAGAACCACCGTTTCGAGCTATTGTTCTGTAGGGGAAGGAGCTATTAATCCTGTATCTGGAGAATAGTGAAAGTAAACACAGCGGGTTAAATAAGCGAGAGTTAAGCAAAAGTTAAATAAATTAAGTATAGACAAAAATAGCGCGCAAAATATAAGTTTTGATATAGAAAGTTAGGTTGGTTAAGCTTTGGATACAATCTATCGGGCGCTAATAAATAACACGACAATTATCAACCCCAAGGAACATCCCTACATTATTTATGGTCCAATTACGGTTTCCGAAAACAAGTATGTGAAGTTTCGTCAGGATTTCATCCCAGAAAAACGAAAAAATGTTCATCAGGCAATACTAAATTTATCCCATCTCAGAATTTTTATAATGATCCCACTAAATTTTGAAATTACTTGGTAATTATTAGTCTTAAGTGAGTTGAGTTGGTTACTTGAGATTGGCACCATAGGCTCATACATGCATGACCCATTCTGTTAATGTAGGAACTATTGATTTTTATTAATGGTTCCCGGGAACCACAAACGTCATGACCTGTCTCTTCTAATTTCAACAGCCTCATGTCCATTATCCAAGACGATATCAAAGACAATTTGCGAAACATAGGATACCGAAACTAAAGAGAGCAAGCGATGAATCGAAATAGTTGGAGGGCCATCATTCAGGCAGCAATCTCCCTTGATGGAATGTTAAAGCTAGAGAGTAAGAGAGTTGACAAAGGTCCATTGAAACATCAATCATTTAGGGTTTCAACCAATTAAATTTGTTTAGTAAAAATAAAATCATGGGCGAAAACCTTTCACCTTAATACATATCTAAGAGACAAAAATAAAAATTCTAATATGCCATCCGAGATGTTCCTAATCCTGAATATACATCATATTAGTGGTTTTTAATCATGAATATATAATACGAATATAAATTATTAAAACCGAACCATGAACTCGGGCATTTACAGAAATCCAACACAAAAATTCAATAATAAGTAGCGTAATTTAGCTCGAGTCAAACACAACCTTAAATAAAACAAGCAAATTTCCGCATAAAACTTAAATACATAACAAATCTAGGTTCAAGGGAAGTGGGCCCATTCCAACAACATTTTTTTCTTAAATTCATGTGAATGACTTGGTTTTACCTCGACGTTTCGCAAAACTCAAGTTACTTAACAACAACAACAGATTATATGTTGTAGAAAATCTTGATGGAGGTTACTACTTTACTACACACGTTCATTTATTAACTGTAACAATTTCATAACATTCAGAACGAGAAGGTTAACGAATTTTACGAAGGTCATATACGAGTATGCTCATTACATTACATATACAGATCTAATTAAAAGCTTGTCATAATTTATTGATTTTTTTAGAAATTACCATTTTAGTCTGATTGCGGTGATTTCATACACTAAATAACCCACAAGTTGTGATTCAGATGAAATACGTCACACGATAATGTTAAAATATTTCTAGTGCAAAACTGTGAACAATTTATAAATCTAGACGAGACAGAGATTATCAGAAATGTTGGAAGGGTGTGTTGCAATTTCCAAACCGTAAGAGCGGAACAAAAGTAAATTGTCACCATGAAGGTTGATGACTCATGAAATGTGGGTGGAGAATTTTATTTTAAAACTAGGTCAGTTTGTAAATAGAATGCCATATTTATTTAATTAAATTCGTGATAAAGTCACGGCAAGGCCATTGGTACAGTATTACTAAGAACACACAGCAGGTATAGTGAATCTGATTTTTGAGTGGAGGAACTGAATTCGATCGAATCGAAATATACAAGTATCACTCCGAATTCCGTGGCTGCTAGAGGACTTTTTAGATTGCTCTCGCTAGTAGAGCGTAGTTAATAATGAAAGACTGCAAGTCAAAAAGGCTGCATCTGTGGTGCTTTGGAGAGCCAGTCGTCGCTTAAATAAATTTAGATTAGAACAAATAAAATATTTAAAAAGTGATACTTGAAACCGAAAATCGTATCGAATAAACGATGTTGTCCAAAAATTTTGATTCTCGAACTGCATTGTAAAATTTGTGTACGACCTGTAAATAACGTTACAATTGATCTCTAGCAGAAAATAATAACGTATCTTAGAAATAGAAGCGCTACCAAGCACGAACATTTTCAGACTTCTCGCGGACAAGCTATCGCAATTATATAAGCGTACAATAAAAATGTCTAGTATGATCACTCTGTTTTTTTTGGTCAAATTCAACTTTATTGAAAACATAATTGTTACAAAGATTAATTATCGAAATATTCGCCATTACTATATATGGTATTTTGCCGTTTATCAGGTAGATGATGAGTGCGTTCGCGGGTAAGAAAGTTGGTGGTTTCGAAGCAGTCAACGATCCATTTTTGTACATTTTCAACTTTCGTGAACCGCTGGTCTTTCCAATATATGACATCAATCTGAATAAGTGGTAATGAGAGGAAGCCAAGTCTGGAGAATACGCCATCCTGTAAAACTTCGCTGCCTAAAGAGAAGATGAGTTCCTGGGTTGATATTGCTGCATGTGGAAAAGTGGTGTCATCCTCCTTCCTTGACTCGTAAATGGTGTTTTTTCCTTCAGAGCATAACTTAATTTGATCAATTGAGCCTGGTAACGTTCAGCTGTAATAGTTTGAACAGGTTCCAGAAGCTCGTAGTAAATGATTCCTTTCCAATCCCACCAGTAACCAAGTACCAAACAGTAACTCTCTCTTGGTATGAATATTCGTTTTTGCAACTGATGTTGATGGCCTGGATCAACCCATGATTTTCTGCGTTTAGGATTATCGTACAAAATCCACTTTTCATCACCCGTAATGATTTTGTACAAAATTTCTTTCTTGTGTACCGAGAAAGCAAATTCATGCAGATGTCGACTCTTCGGTTTTTGTTTTCTTCGGTCAGTTTATGACTAACCCATTTTCCTTCCTTCTGTATTTTTCTCATTACATGCAATCGAAGTGATATTGCTAGCTAAGTACCTACCTCCTAACTGTTATGCAAGCTCTTTTTGAGGATGACACGGATTTTCATCCAGTAAAACGTTAAGTTCTTCGTCTTCAAATTGTTTTACTGCACCTGTATCGACCTCAAAACTAAAATTACCATCACGAAATCTTCCAAACCACTTTTTTACTGTTGAATGACTCACAGAATGTTCACTCAAAGTCAAATTAATTAATTCCATAGCTTGAGCAGTATTTTTTTTCATTTGTAAACAGAGTAGAACGCAATGACGTAAATGATGCTTATCGACATCCATCTCTTAAAATTGATGCACACGGAATAGAAGTTTGTAAATTACTGAAACTTATGTAATAAAAACAGCAATGACTAAGCTACATATAACCAAAATGGCAGGCAATTTGGATGCGTTCAAGTATATTTTAATGCAACCAGCTTCAGTGCCGAGTGTTTTCTTGCACGCCCAATCAAAAAAATGTTAAAATTGGTATTTAATCAAATCATAAATTTTATTAGTGTTCGAGTTGATTTTATTATTCAATAGGGGTATATTATTTTTGTTGGTAAAAATTTCCAATTCTTCAATTCGGTTCATGCATGACGTCGCCTTTATTTAACTTATGTAATATCTGTAGATTATTTTCAAAATCAATGACCTGATGTTTTTATACGCGATTCAGGATATGTTTTTGTTACAACTACATATTCTAAGAATCTCTTTTTAAAGGATTTACCGGTTTGGCGTGGAAGTAATGGTTTGATACTGTATGTCCTATGCAGGTGCCGGTAATTTAGTATTTATTGAAGGCTTAAGAAGGGCTTAAATATCTAGATAGTTTAAAAACAAATTTAATTCAATCAGTTGAAAAGCTAGAGCTATTATATACAAAATGGATCTTCAGCAGGATAACGACCCCAAACACACTGCGCATATTGTTCAAGAATGACTAATTTACCATGTTCCCAAACAATTATATTCACCTCCTAAAAACTTAAATCCAATAGAACATCTCCGGGACTATATTGAGAAAAGGTTGCAGAATAATATTACTCGTGTAAAAATACATTAAAGGATGCAATCATATCCGAATGGGATAAAGTCCCGTTCTTTTTCACAAAAAATTACTTTTATCTATGGAAAAGAGTTGTCTGTAAATAACTCGAAATTGAAAGTAACTTCAGTTGGATGTGATAGTAAAAGGAAAAACCTTTGTACATCAGAGATTTATGTGCAAATCTCTTGTCTGTCAGTCAAGTCAAATAGCGAACGATGTTGTTTGGCAAGACGGGATGAAATTTATTTCCAATAAATATGGCGAACTAGTCTCAAGTGTTATGGGTAACATACAGACTAAACCAACCACAACCATTAATGTACCAAGTGAAACGAATTCCAAAAATGGATTATAGCACCGAAGGCTTGAACAGCGACTGAGAGCAACTGTTTGATGTGCAAAAGTGGTAAGTAGACACATCAGCAATGTAAAATCCGAAACACATATACCAAAAAAGTTCTGAAACTTGTCCGAGACTGTCAGAGTTGTGTGGTCTTATGTAGATAGACTCGATAGGAAGAAATCGTTATTTTCTAGTATTTATTTACAATTTTTCTATTACTTTTCTTAAAATTAAAATCCGAAACCGCAACAAATTTCGAGTTATTGAAGTGATGAAGAACCAAACCGGAAAAATTATGAAATATTTGCGAATCGACAATGGAGGTGAATACATTAACCAGGTTTATATCAATATTTTGTAAACATCTGCGATATTTCACCAGACCACAGTTCAATATATGCCGGAACAAAATTAATTTGCCGGAAGGATGAATCAGACAATTGTTGAGACAGTGAAATTTATGCTTATTGATGCCGGATTAGGCAACGAGTTCTGGACGACAGCAGTATCGACAACATGCTACATAATCAACAGATCTTCTACACAAAGTATTAAAGGCGACGTAACACCCGAGAAATTTTGGACTGGGCGAAAACCAAACCTTAAGCATTTACGCGTTTTAGAAAGCACAGTCATGATTCATGTGCCGAAGGAAACAAGAAAGGAACTGAGTTCAGTATCAGATAGTCAACGTAATTGTAAATCATGATGTTATGTTCCTTGAAGACCAACGTTTAGATCAGATTACACACAGTGACCCGAACAGTCGCGTTATTTTGTTCGCGTATGAAAAAATATAATAGTTAAAGAACCAATATATATCGATGAAATCATAGATAGAATCACAGACAATACAATCGTTTCAAAACATAGATAATAATTGATGTCGGATTTCGAATATCTTCCAGCAACAACTACAGAAGAAAAACCTATATGGAAACAGTACTTAAAAAATCGTCGCTACAGCATAAACCGAAACAAATGGAAGATTTTGTTTCTTACATATCTGACCACAGTGAATTATATAATCCAAGAACCATCGAAGAAGTTTTGTCAAAGGCTGATACAGAGAAATGCAATGCAAGAAGAATATTATAGTCTTTTATTGAAAACGACTCGTGGGTACAAATCGATCTGCCACCGGTTATGTCTTAATGCATCAAAATGGATCGATATGTTGGCTCTCTGGCTTAAAACGAAACAGAGATTATGATGAGTTCAGATCTCGTAACTGTCGTGTATTGCAACAACAAAAGAGATCTGGCATTAACAATCGTTTTACATGCCAGATCAAAGCATATAAATGTGCCAATGTGGAGTACGATAAGCATAAGATAAAGATGGAGCATATTAGCTCCACGAATGAGATGATCACAGACAATCTGGCGAAGGCCCTTAATGAATCACAGCATTCCACTTATACTATCGGGAGGGGAATGAATTTTAAATGGCTTAACTAAAATATTAGTTTTTAGTGAGAATGTTGAAATAGTAAAACCTATATATATTATGTATGTAATTATTTGTATTTAAGTATGCATATTTTTATGCTCTTATCTTTACGCATAAGATTCTCTCTACAACTGACACGCGTTTTATTTTATCTTATCCTTAAATATGTATTACATTTCATCAGTAGTATACGACTAAATCAAGATCTAATACTACTCTTGACTAAATCAAGATCTAATAAAAACGTAAAACGTAATAAAACGTAAATCAAGATCTAATTGGTTCACGTGACTAGCTCTGCGCAAACCGAAACGCAGCAAAAAATCAAAACAAAAAAAAAGAGAAAAGTTTTAGAAAAAAATGAAATAAAAATTTTTAAGTTTGGATTAAAAATAGTCGAAAACTGTACTTGGATAAACTATGATTATGTCATTGAAAAACCATAACCGTATTATTATAAGTCTAAACAAAAAAAATGGGGAAAACCCAATTAATATTTTTCATCAATCAAAAGATTTGTGTCGTGTAATCAATTTTCATGTCAATTTTAATAAAATTTTAAAATTAGAATAGTATTTTTTTAATTACACCAGCATCTCGTCCCCAAATAGTTACGGTTGTGAAGGTTCACACACATATACCAAACTGTTCCCGCTAATTTTTATTTACACGCATACATAAGCACAATTTTATTTAATCCAGTTTCGCCAAGTTTCGAATTTTCGTGACACGATTCATACGCTTTCTATTAATAATTTGGAAGTCAAACTTAGGATACTAGACTAAGTTTAGAAATACTTAAGTAATATCGTCAGAAAAGCTGAATGTAACAATACTTGGGTATTTTAACTAAATCTGTGCCCTAATTCTCCAAAAACCAAGATAAATTGTAATGTATAAAAGTGATTACTTTTACAAACGAAAAAATTTATCGTAGAAGGCTAAATTTATATTGGATATCGTGATGTTTTAGTAAATTCGCGTTCTCTAATGGGCGGAAGTTAGTTGAATATTAAAATTTGATTGGATTAAAATGATCTCGCTTCGTGAAGAGACTATGGGAGCTCATAGTTTATAAATGAATAAACAGTTATAAATAAATAAATAAATTATTTTCTATTTGGCCTGTATTTGTAAGCTTAAATGTAATTCAAATGAAGGAATTATGCAAATACTCGAACCAAAAAGTAGAGTTTTTAAAGTGTACATCACCCAATTCTCACTAGGACTTGGACTTGGACTGAGTCCGGTCCCATTCCTCGTCCCCTCCGGGGGAGGGAAAACCGGTTTTATAGGTAAAGGAGAAAAAACAAAGAATGAAACCAGACTCAAAAGAACTAGTGTGGATTGGGTGGATAAAAATTTCTCATGTCACTAAAACAGTGAGATTAATCTCAGTTTTTGCTGAAATACTTTTATCCAGCGCATGAAATTCGTGTGGTTCGATTTGTCTTAGTGAGATCTACTTGCGCTTGAAATGCCCATCGCCTTTTCGATACGATACTAACAAATTTACGTTTCATCGCTAATATAATTTAGTGTTTTTTCATTTTGCAATTAAGTGTTTTTATTACGCTCTCCACCTTCTTGAAGTAATTATCTAATGTATTGCAGTTAAATCTAATAGTAGGTAGGTCTAATAATTTGGGCAAATTATTTTAAGTGTAAATATCTAATTTTTGCTTGTCTTTTGCAAGTCAAACAATTTGGCTTGAGTAAAATCAAATTTTGCTTGACGAAAACGATTTGGACAATTAAATTAAAGACGGAAATGAAAAGCCGAGAACAAACCTGGCTTATATTCTAAAACCTGATAATCTGTCTGATAAAGTGAAGAAATTATCAGTGTAAACATACTACAGAACGGTGCTTTCTTTACATACATCAACTAGAAGTTCGGGAAGCAAATATGAACCGCGCTTTTGTCTCGCTACTAGGCTGAATATCAGTTGTGGTGGTCGTTCAATATCCTCCCGCTAAACAAGGTGAACCGTTTACAAACCATAAACGAAGTCTACACTTCATACAGTAGTTCGAAAACGAATCGATTTTGCAACTCAAAAACTTAATTAGACTTTTTAGCGAAGGATTCGTTCACATAATGTTCATTTTGATACGCAATGATACGAAAGTTTTGCGATTCACTAACCCAACACATTTACATATGATTTCCAATAATTTTATCGAAGTTTAAAAAAATGTTGGAAATAGAAATGCAAAATTAAACTTATAGTTTATATTATTTTATTCTCATACTGACTATTTTTCATACTTATTTTATAATAAAAATAAAGAATAAAATGTTTCATAATCCGCTACGTACGGTACGTATACTATTACTACTAAACTATAACGAATCATTTTTTGTGCATTCTCCCATTTTAAAGGGATAAAATAAAGCATAAACTAAATCATTTAATGTTCGTGACTTGAACGATGACGCCATATTGTATATTTATGTTATTGACTTTTAAGTTAATTTAGGTAAGTATTTTATATTTTAATTTAATTTAAAAGCGGCCAAATTACATATAAAATAAATAGAAAATTTAATAAAATATGTGTCGAAAATCAGCTATAATCCAAGCCGAATAGTCAACAAGGGAATATCGAAACATCACCAAATTTGTTATGAACAATGATTTATGGAATTTTATTTTTATTATAAAATAAGTATGAAAAATAGTCACTATGAAAATAAAATAATATAAATTATAAATTTAATTTTGTGTTTCTATTTCCAACATTTTTTTAAACTTCGATAAATTTATTGGAAATCATGTGCAAAAGTGTTGCGTTAGTGAATAACAAAAGTGTTACGTTTGCGAATCATTAAAAGTGAACATTATGCGAACGAATACTTCGCTAAAAAGTCTAATTATCTTGGGATAGAAACACCGTAAACGGTTCGTTTTTGAGATGCAAAATCGATTCGTTTGCGAATTATTGCATAGAGGGTAGTCTTCGTTTACAGTTCGTAAACGGTTCACCTTGTTTAGCAAAACATTGTACTATGTCGTGCTCATAACAAATCTGGAGGTCGTTTTGTTCCAAATCTGAGAATTGACGAAAAATAACCGCAAGTATATAGTACTGGTCATTTAAATTGTTTGGATATGACATTTCTAGATAACATTTCCATTTATAATTTAAAATTTGTAAATGCAAATATGCTTTAAATAAAATTAAATTTATTTAATTATTTAATTTTAGCTTTCAAATAATTGCGAATTCTGTGTTTCTGCGAGGAAAAACATTTATTCGCATCGCATTGAAAAAAAATATTAAATCGTAATAATGTGTAGTTGAATTTTATTTTCTTAACACATTGACGTACAGTTTCTCAATGTTGTACTACTTCAGAACACACATTTAATAACTTTTGTAATTGCAATAATATTTCGTCGCGAAGAGGAATGTATTGTTGAGAATTGCAAAATATGTCGAGTTATTTCTTAAAAAATGAAAGTTGCTTGCGCGAACGTGTTAAAAAATGAAAAGATTGTATGTCTGTTTCAGCAGTCGTTTGTGCGACCGCGTTAACTCGCCTTTTCAAAAGCAAGGGAGATGTCAAAAAAGTGAAAAAGCAAAACGAAATTAAGCACCCAAAAAAAAAATAGAAAACACAGAAACATAGAAAATAGTAACATTGAAAAAAATTACCAATACATCGTTAGTTAGTTATTGATTAGCAGGACTTATGTTTAAGTAGATTCTGACTATACTCCTTATACGTATACGAAAACGTCATTTCTCGTGTCTCGGATTTTAAACAAAATCGACCCCCTGGTGATGTTTTGATATTCCCTTGTAGACTATTTGGGGTTTGGATTAAAGTTGATTTTCGGCACAAATTTTATTATTTTTTTATTTTATTTTCTAATTTGGTTGCTTGTTACCTACAACGATAGAAATATAAATTAATCTCCATAAAACAAAAATATTTACCTAAATTAACTAAAAAGTTAATTACATAAATACACAATATGGCGCCTGCGCTCGAGTGACGCACATTAAATGATTTATACCATGTTTACACCAAAGCTCCTTTAATGTGCTAATCCACACTAGAGTAACTAATTACCAGTAACTTTTATGGCTTACACCCTTTACGTCCACACACATTTTATTTGAATCCCGGTAACTTTTATAATTTTCTATGTGTTAGTGTAAAATGCTAACAAAAAAATTCATTGTTCAAAATTTTATTTTATTGTTCACACGACCTTTTACCACATTAAAATTTTTTCTATTGCACTACACAGCTCAAAAACAAAATTAAACTAAAAAATACAAAAAAAATGTTCTTGAAATTTTTTTTATTTCATTTTTGCTTGTGTTGGTGTGTTGAAATTTTTGAATCTACAAAAATTTAAGTTTAAAAAGTGAATCCACGAAAAAACCGGTTTTGTTGGTAAAGGGGAAAAGAAAGGGTGTAAGCCATAAAAATTACTGGTATCAGTTACTCTAGTGTGGATTGGGTCAATAATATAATACTTTTTTGCTAATAAAGTATAATACCAGGCCAGTTTACATCACAGGTGGTGTAAACCGATACTATAATACTTTATTACTTTTTTTGTTAACAAGTATACATTTTTTTGTTCAATATCACAAATGGAAATGTATACTCAAACAAAGAATGCCTTTACCGGTCACTTAAATAAAATATTAAACAAAATTAAAGTATTATAATATTAAAGTAGAGTTTACACCACGACTATAATACCAATATTTTTTTGATAGCTATTATACTTTAATAGCAAAATAGTACGTGATAAAGTATTAAAGTATTTTAGTTTGAGTTTACACCAACATACTTTTTTGCTACATACTTTTATTCTACTAGTGTAAACGGGATATAAGTTTAGGGAATCTTTGTTTTTCCCCTTTAAAATGGGAGAAAGCACAAAATGATTCGTTAATAGTTCGTATGTGTACCGTATTTTGCGAATTCGGTTTTTTGCTTAGAGGGATCTAAACGAAAATTGGTCACTTGTACTGACATCTATGTTTAGATAGTACTAGCCAAAACCAACTAGACAATTAGTTTTGCTTCTGTCAACTGTCACTCCACTGTGTAGTGATCAGAGAAGAATTCTTATTTTAATCCATCAAATTAAAATGTATTTGTATTCAGCCAGTGATACGGACAGAATTCGACAAGGAAAAATCGTAGTCGAAGTACCTAACCCCTATCTTGAATAACATTTAGCATTGGGTTCAGAATAGTTGGATTTTACTCGAGCCTGTACGACCGGGCTACGTATTTGTGTTAAGATACACACACTTGTCATAACGATACGCACAATTTCATACTATCGATCACATTGTAAGAACACTTGCTTAACAGCAGTTAAACAAAATTACTATTAACACTGTAGATGTATTGAGCGTTGTAACATCTTCAAATGACATCCAGGCCAACAAAAAAACCAATTACTGACGGACAGTTTTCTACACCCAATCAAAATTATTGCGATCAAACATCTTTCGCATTATGGGCACGCGTACAATACACAGTCTAAGATTTGTGCCAGCCCCTAAGTAAATGTTATTAGACGTGAGATTCCACTTCATTGTCAGCCGCCCTTTGGTGTTTTATCAATAGCTCAGACATCCGATTTCAACATGCCATAGTAATTAAATTTAGGTGTTGCGGAAAACTTTTACTTATCCTACAATTCAAATGTTTAAAGTTACTGAGTCGGATGAATGTTTATCGGAAGCACATGGCAGCGGATTTTGATCAGAATTACAAACCAACTGTGCTGAGAAATGGTGCGCGTTTAACCGATTAGGCCATTATCGGCAGGCAGAACGGCAAGTTAACTGATTGGGGATTATAATAGGCTGAATTTTATTGAACCTGTTTCTGTGTAGAAAAGATTATTAATATAAGCCTCAACTAGCGAAAACTTAATAGCTTAAGTTTTGCCCCATTTGGACTACTTTGGGGAGCGGTACGACCACCAAACTTTAGAGGTCAGTTGGTTATTTGTGATGAGAAACCTATACAATTTTGGTGATTGTTGCATTAACCGAAATGGCCCTTCGTTGGTTAAGGCATTAGTAAAAAGTAAGAAACCTTTTGATTTAAATTAGGTATTTATTTAATGTTCTTCTATTGACATTTTGGTTATATAGAATATATGCCGCGCTGATGTGTGAACTGGGATTCAGCTTCTGTTACTGGTAGTACAATGTTTGATGCTGCTGCTGCTGCGTTTGTATAATCGTGTTATGCATCGTTTGCATGTGTGGCGAATGCATTGATTGTAGTACGGTCTGTTGCGGTGACGTATCCTCTTCGAGTGGAAGTTGTTGTATTACTAGTTGCCGCAAGTGTGAGTTTGGGTGTTCTACTATTTGTTGCGATTGCGAGACTGCTACATGTTGCAATGTTGGTTGTTGCGTCTCTTGAATTGTTATCGTTTGTGATGTTGATTGCTGAGGTGGCGTTTCATCATCAGATTTTGGTTCTTTTATATCTGTTACACCAGGTATTATTATAGGAACAGCGTACGGTTCAATTGGTGGCATTGGTTGCTGATGCGTTGCCATATGGTTCCGCATAACATTTCTTTGAATAAATCCTTTGCCACAAATTGCACAAAAATGATTTCTTTCACCAGTATGAGTTTTTCGATGTGCCTATGGGACAATTGATATTAATACACAAAAATGTATCTTATCGAAGTGGGGACTAATTACCGTTAGATATGTTTTAGTATTAAACCGTTTGCCACAGTATTCACATTCAAATGGCTTCTCTCCCGTATGTATCATCATATGCTTCCGTAAATGGGTTCGCTCCTTGAATCGTTTACCACATTCCTTTTTAAAGAACCATAATATAGAAAATATGATTTAATTTACTTATCAAATATATACTCACATTGCATGGGAACGGTCGCTCGCCTGTATGGTATCGTTTATGTAGTTTTAACACGTTCATGTAACGGAATTTTTTTCCACACAAATCACATTCATACGGCTTTTCTCCGGTATGAATCATTAGATGTTTCTTCAGCGCAACCTTTTGAGTTAAACCTTTGCCACACACCCCGCACAAATATGGTTTCACATCAACATGAATTCGCAGGTGATCACGTAACGAACGTTTATTTTTAAATATTTTATTACACTTCGAACACTTGAACGGATCCGTTGTACTGTGCGTCAATAAATGATCGTCGTAGGCAGATTTCGTGCGGAAACCTTCACCACAAGTACTACATAGATGTTGCTTATCTTTGTTGTGCGTCGACATATGAGTTTTAAGCGAGCTCGATCTACTTAACTGCTTGTTGCATACTTTACAGCTATAAGTAGTTGCTTTTTCTTTATCCTCTTTTTTATTTTTCGGACGTTTCTTTAGTTCCCGCAAGTACGAACGCAACGCTCGATCAGTCAAGATAGATTTCTCATTATTGCCGGTTAATTTTTTCATTTTTTCGCGTATTTCCTCCTTTTTATTTTTCATAAACTCATCATCGGATTCGTGATCTTTGAAATAATTTTCTAGATATTCCTTATCTACCTCCTCCTCATCATCATCATCTTCCTCATCATTGTTGATCCGTTTTTTACGTGGCTTCGGCAGTTTGCCTTCTCGAGAGGTTTCCATTGCATCACTATCCGGATCATCATCGAAATGATCGTTAAATGTGTCTGGTATACCATCCGAATCAGAATCTATTTTGGTCTCTAGTGGTTTAGTTTCAGCGAGGTCAAGTTCATTTGTTGTTTTGCCATTTTCATCGTCCGATTCCTGCTTCACTATCACATGTTCAAATGTACAATTCGCGGTATCTTTATCATCATCATCAATTGTCACAGTTGCTAATTTATCGCGCAATATTGTATTGGCCCGAATAAACTGTTGCTTAAATGTAAATGCCTTAAGAACTTCTGTGACACAGCTGTGGCATATTTTACGAGGTAACCCGTCGCCCTCGTATATCTACATGGGGAATAAATTTTTCTCATTATCAATCATCTTGGAAAAGTTCAGCTGAAAAACTTACATCTAAATTTGTACAATAATTTAGAACGGTACACAATCTTATTTGTTTATTCAAAATATTTTCGGTCTCAAATATAGACTTCATGTTATCTGCATTTTCCAAACAAGCGCGACAGATCGTTTCGTTATCATTCATCGTTGAACCATTAAGCATTTTATTGTGATTTATTATTTTACAATGGGTACTATTTAAAATGTGTATAAGAATTATAACTATTATTTAAAAAAGCACAATATTTTTATATAAAAAAACATAAAATTCTTTGCTTTTATGTACAAAAATTTCTTCATAAAAATAATTTTGGACTACACAAATATTTTAAACGTCATATTATGTAGTGAGTGGAATAGTAATACATATTTATGCGTTATACAGGTGTCATGCAAACTATGTGATTTCAAAAAAACGTCTTGCACCCATTAAGCAAAGTCCAAGGGTGCAAAAGTAGTAAACAGAAGTATGCATGTACTTTTTTACTTTAAAAGTAAATATCGCAGGAGCACGTTCACAAATGCCATGTTACAGTTGATATTGTTAAGTAACGTATGCGCCTAATACGATCTTGTTACAAAACGGCAATTATAGAAACCAAATTATCAAAATTTTCGCAAATATTAGCAAAAATATTGTTATTGTATTGTAACCCATAGTTCACACAAAATGGAGCATTGACATGCGACCAACATTTTTATTCTGCAAAATGAAAGGGATTTGCCATTGACTTTATGCACGCGAGGGACAAGGAAATAAATATACCTATGCAAAATTTTGAACAAGTCTTTTTGAGCTAAAACCACTATAAAAATGAAAATGTAACCGTAAAATATATTCGATTCGAGTATTTTTATGGTAACAAAATCAAAATAAACAAAAAAAAATTATTTTATATATATGTAACTATATAAATGTTAAGCATTCACAATAAAAACAGATACCGTAGATAAAAATATAAATGTCACTTTTGAATTATATAAAACTAAATTAATAATAATCCACTTAAAATACTTGTCGCAAAAAATTAAATTTTTGAATATTTTAATTAAAAAATTTGTTCAAAAAGTTTAAAATATCACTCGATCGATTTCGGCTTGATAGGCTATCATCAGAAGTATCTCACAAACAAAACAAAAAATTCTAACCCCAAATTTGTATTTGCTTTTCCATTTGTGTTAGTTACAACACAAGCCTCACACCTCAAATTCAGTCACTGGATTTTCAGGAATTCTCGCTGGTTGCGTTTCTCGATATCGAGGGCGCATTCAATAACGTAAAGATGGAAGCAATTTTGGAAGGATTACTGCCACTTGAGATTGTAGACCTTATAACCAGGCTAATTACTCATCTGCTGGGTAGCAGAAGAGTCATAGCAGGGATGGGGGAAGTTTCCGTCAGAAGACGGGTCGTTCGGGGAACCCCTCAGGGAGGGGTCCTCTTCCCCCTTCTCTGGAACTTAGTAATCAATGGACTACTATTGGTACTGGAGAGAGAAGGGATAGGTGTGGTTGCTTATGCCGATGATGTGGCTATAGCTGTCTCGGGAAAGCACCTGGGAACAGTCAGGGATATGATGCAAAATGCGTTGTCAATCACTGCGGGTTGGGCCAGCAGATGTGGATTGGGGATTAACCCATCAAAAACAGAGCTGGTCCTTTTCACTAGGAGATACAAAATTCCGGCAATGGTTCCACCGAGCCTGAATGGTACTACGCTGGTCCTTACTGATAAGGCGAGATTCCTAGGGATTCTCCTGGACAGTAAGCTCAGTTGGAAGCCAAACACGATGGAAAGAGTAAAGAAGGCCACTGTGGCACTCTACTCTTGTAAAAACGCCATTGGAAAGAAATGGGGCCTGAAACCGGAGCTGGTGCACTGGCTTTACACGGCAGTTGTAAGGCTCATACTGCTGTATGGTGTGAGTGTGTGGTGGCCAGCTCTGGAGGAATCATCATATACTAACATGATGGCGAAGGTGCAGAGGGCAGCCTGTTTGCTCATTAGTGGGGCTCTGAAAACCAACCCCACTAGTGCCTTAGAGGTCATACTGCATTTTCTCCCGTTGGATATTATCGGTAAGCAAATGGCGGTTAATACGGCCGCCCGGCTACCAGCGACCTCTGGTTGGAAGTGCCTGCAAAAGGGGCACTCAACTATAGTCAATTCGGTGTGGCATGACTTGGAGAATTTAGATTATAAAATACCCATGTTGTGCTTCGACAAGTGTTTTAAGGTGATTCTCCCCTCTCGGGAGGATTGGAACAGAGGTCTCCAAGCTCGATGGTAGAGTGGGAGCGGGTGTGTTCTGTGGGGAATTAAATGTCAATTTATCTTTTCGTCTACCTGATTACTGCAGTGTGTACCAGGCTGAAGTTATAGCGATCGAAGAGGTCATGAACTGGTTGAAGCATAATGTGATATCGTGCATTGATATCACTATTTATGTGGACAGTCGGGCGGCCATTCTTTCGCTGGATTCAGTTTCCCTGGCGTCACGGGTGGCATTGAATTGTCACACATCTCTTAACGAGATGAGTGAGCATTTCAAAATCCAGTTGGTCTGGGTTCCGGGTCACTTTGACGTTGAGGGGAATTGCAGGGCAGACGAGTTAGCAAGGTACGGTACAACTCTCCAACTGGAATCAGGGAGAGAATGTTTAGGGAGACGTATGTCTATGCTGAAAACGGCAAGCCATAGGAAAGCAGTTGCCTTGGCGAATGCTAGGTGGCTTGAGAGTCCAACCGGTAGGATAGCGAAGCAAGTATGGCCTGTGCTGAACTTGAAGCGCTCTAAGATCTTAATCACACTAGGGAAGCGTGATTTAGGTAGAATTGTTACTTACCGGACACTGCCTTTTCGGAGATCATGCGAGAAGGCTGGGTCTAGATTCAAATGATTTCTGCAGAAGCTGCAGGGACGAGGAGGAGGAGGAGACTCTTGTTCACTTTCTATGCTCATGCCCTGCGCTAGCTGGCAGAAGACATGATCACTTGGGCAAATTCACCATGGACAGCCTCTCTGATCTCGAAAGCTGCAATGTGCGAGATCTTTTACGCTATATTAATAGCACTAAATGGGTTTAAGGAGTTTGATGATGTCGGATCCTGTGGTATCACAATGGGCCATAACTGGCCTAAGTGTGCGATGGCAGCCACTGAAACCTAACCTAACCTAACCTAACACTAGCCTCACTTTAAAATTTTGTTTGTAGATGAAAAGGCAAGAGTCCAAGGCAAACGCATCTGTTTTGTCGCACTGTATGAACAGGGACATTTAAAAACAATTTTCTTCAATTAGTGGTTTCTCGGATATAAAACTTAATTTAGCGGCCTATTTTGTCAAAAACAATAATATCTATATTATTTTGCTTCAAAGTTTTTATCTCACAAAATGCATTATACTTATCTAAAAAAAACTTGTGAAATTTTAAATTCTGTTCTTGTTAGTTTACCTGATCAGGTAAATGATTGCTAAAAGTTGTTATGGAGGTTAACCCTTCATAGAAAAAACCTTAGGTATATAATAGAATGACACTTCATAATCGGACAGATCTGTTACGAACGAAAATAAGATGTGGACAATCTGACGTTTGAGAAGCGATATCCGGATAAGCATCTTTTAATGATCTTAAAGACGAAGATACCAGATCTTATGCTGTGTGCCTGACACCGATTTTTTCGACTAAATTGGTGACTTTTCTAAATTGTTGGTTAGTTAACATCAAGTACTAATAGATGGCAGTCGTAACAAAAGTACAAGCTGTGCCTGACTAAATTGATGATTGGTGTCTTTCCTTTTCAAACGTCAAACTACATGAACAAATAAAATATTTCACACAAATCGAAATAAACTACATATATACGAGTATAATAAATAATAATGCAAATTGAAGACGATGCAATTGAGATTGAAGATGATATGGTCTTATCATTATTTATTAATGTAATAATATACTATGAAAGAACTATAAAGAAGAAAAAAATATTATATAAACGCTGGCAGGTAAAAAAATTAGTATCAATACATTATTACGTATAATCTCTTATTTCAGCCAGAAAGAACATTCGTAAAACACTATAATTGTGAAATATACCGACAAATACTAACCGGTGACGATCGTTTTATCAAACAACACATTCGGGTATCCACGAAATCACGCATTTGACCAACCTAATCTGGGACACTGCATGAAATTCAAATTGTGCGTATTCTTGTATTGGATTGCATGTGGGGCCAGTTACAGGGTGGCGGGTGTATCTTTTGAAATTTCACGCTTTTCGGTTCGGACAATTATTCACAATATGCTGGATTTATTCATTGGCATTTCAAAAAATATTATAAAGCTTCCAGCATTTGTCGAGCTTCAAGAACTTGGCTATCATTTCAACTCGAGGGCAAATACAAACATATTCTCAAAAGCTGTAGGTGCTGTTGATGGGTGCCATGTAAAAATTATGGAATCCACGAACTGGCATGACCAGTATATAAACCGAAAGTTGGATTATAGTCTAAATATAGCCATGGAAAATTTATAAACGTTGTTGCTTGATATCCAGGGTTAGTACACGATGAGCGAGTTCTGCGCAACAGTAATATATATCGTTCTGGTAAGTTTCCTCCACCTGGGTTCTACTTGCTAGGTGATAGTGGATATAAATCCGCTTTGACGCCTGTGCCTATAATAACACCTTTTCGTGAAGATCGTGTACTGACCTTTCAAGAAAGCCACTTTAATTAGAGAGAATGCTTGCGGGCGAATGAAAACAAGGTGGCGAGAAATTTTTCTGGAAAGCTTAGAATTAAAAATAGAAAATTCTATAAAAACATGAAACGGATTAGCCTCTAACTTGGTTGAGGCTAGCCCGGTTTCATAGAATTTGCCAGTTATCCGCCATACACCCCATGCGGCAATTGTTCCCGCAGCTCAGTCGTTAAGAGGAAATGGCGTGGGTGTTGGGGTGCTCAGATTGTGACCTTGTTAACTGTTATTGAAGAAAGAAGGGAGGTTGAGTGGGGTACCGGTAGTGTCATAAACCCATTATGCGGATCGAATCAACCGTGGTTGTATATTGGGGGTGTTTAAATTTTCATCTTAATTACTCAAAAACATAAAAAAGAAGATATTGGTCTCGCTCCCATAATCATTGTTAGTAAGTTAGGGGGTATTAAGGTGGTTCTGGTAGAAACGAAAGAGGTTGACCACAACAACAATTCCTGCCTTGAAAGGCAACCAGAAGGACACCCTAAAACCTGGGCCGGTTTTAGGTTAGTTATTTTCCTTTTTACTTACCATAAATAAAATAAATATCTATATTTTTTATAAAATTTTCACTTTTTCTCTTTATATCGCTAAAAAATAAAAAAAATATTAAATTCTATCCAACTTAACGAATTTCAACACTTTACTGTCGTAATGTTATATGACGCTACTTCACTCCCAAAAAAAGAACTTTCTAAAAAAACTTTTCCAATTTCCACTATATTTATACTCATCTTTGCTGTTGATTATTGTAGGAAAGAGAAGAAAAACAGAGATCGAACAACAATAAAATTCCCACAATCAAACAACGCGTCTGTGCTGAATAAGCATAAGTATCGCTCACATAAAATTAACTTCCACGAATTTACTTGACGATCAACATAGGAAGTATATTTTTGCAAACATTATGCATCACCAAATCAAATTTCGTAGAAGAAAAACACTTTACGTTTGTAAACATTATGGTATGCAGTCATTACAATGTTGCTTAGCATACGTGAAAAGAGGAATATTTGACCCAAATATGAGTTTCTTGGGAGAAGTTGTTATTTTCAATTTATGAAACATAAGAAGATCTTATAGCACATAATGTTTATGCTTTATCTGAGCGAATTTCTCATAGAAAGTATCTCATGCAGATAAGTTCAATGGCTTGCAGCTGATAAAGTGTAAACACAATGTGAGAAAATTGACATGTCGCTCATTTAATCTAGATATATTTGGGAATGTTATTCCACAAGGCATGCTACGTAAATAAAGGAAATTTGATGAGATGAGTTTGGGAACGGAATGTGATTTCATTCCGTTACAAACAGTAATGGCATGTTGTGTCATGCACAATATTTGTCTAACTGATGGTGTAGATTTGGAGGAAACCACCGAATTTTTGTTAGAAAACGAAACACTACCACAGCATAACGTTCAGCACACTGATGAAGAGACTGCTCTAACATTCCGCAACTCGTCATTCGTCCAAATGTAAGTTGTACACAACGAGAAATAAATTACAACAAGCGAATAAATATATTGTATTTCAAGATAATTTATTTTAAAAATAAATATAGTAAATAAAATAAACAAATTTCATTTTTAAAATAAAATAATAATTAAAATTTAATAATAAAGATTAATCACATTTAATTCATGTTACATCATATCACATTTAATTCATGTAGCTATCTAGCATTTAATTTATCATATCACATTTAATTCATGTAACTGGTATTTTAAACTTCTTCGCTACTATCATTGGCAGTTACATTATGTTTAATTGCCATGTATTTAATAAAGGTGTTTGCTGCGTGTCGCATTAATTTCGCATCTTTAACTAGCGAAGTGGAGTGGGAAGAACTGCGCGATGAAGAGCCCTCATTCCGCGAAGTAGATGGTATGTTCCTTGACTCACTACGTGAAGTAGAACCCTCGCTAATTGAACAAGAGTCCTCGGTATTCAAAAAGAGGACTTCTGTTTCCGCTTCTGCAGGTGGTGCGGTATCAAAAATATTCAGCGGATTAATATTATGTCGAGCGGACGCGTAGTCGTGTATCAGTTCAAAATAAGGCCATGTTAGAGGCCCTGGCCCTTCATCCTCTATCCCTAAGCCAGTCGGAGGCTCAATTATCGTTTATATCAAATGAAAATTTTCTGTTTTCAATAAAGTTGTGAAACACTACTATAAAAGATAGGTACCACCTACCATGTATTTGGTCTTGTTGTTCGACCACTTTTTCTTTAATTTGCTCCAATCATCATCAATTCCTGCTTCTGCTCCCAACATCCTACAAAATTATGTACGTACAAATTTATAAACGTACAAGATAAATATAATACAATTATTTACTCCCAACTGCCCCTCAAATCGTAAAATTTTCCAGTAAACATGTTATCCATTTTTGTGCGAGCTTTTGTAAACAGTTTCATCGTACATCCCTAAAATTAAACATTTATTAAAATTGGTTGGGTTCCTGCATTTGTCGTACTCCGTGCCTTATAATGAGCACGTAGCGCAAACTATATAAATTAAATTAGTCTATTTTACATAAAACGTAATCTCAAATTGAATATAACCACACACGAAAGAAATACAATTACATTTATGGTTTTAAGTTTATAGGTACTTACATCTAGCGGAATATTGCTGTTTACTCATTTTAAATAAAATTATTATTAAAATCACAATAATTGCAAACAATTTTTCTATTTTCAAAATAATATGTAACCGTATCGCATTACATACATAGAAATAGAGTATATAGAATGAATGTAAAGAACTGTCAAGCGTCACAAATTCGGAGGGTAAAAGAGAAAGCATATAAATTAACAGGGCCGTATTTAGAATTTTTTTCGATCGAATGCAGTGAAGTTAGGAAGTTTAAATTAAACAATTATTTATATTTAATTACATTTTTATTTCTTTAATAAAGTACATTAATTATTTTTATTTAAATATAATATTAATATAATAAAAAATTATAAAATATAAATTATAAATTATAAAATATAAAAAATATAAAAAATATAAAATATAAAAAATAATAATTATAAAACCACTACGCTTATTTATTTCACATTCCTTTGAAATGTAATAAAGAAATAAACTTGTTTCTTTTCGTTAATTTATATGACCTTTGGTTACAAAAATAATTCAATCGGATGTCATAATATTTTTCTATTTAGAACTAGATTTTAGTTGCGTTTTGTTTTTGTAGTCCGCAATAGCCAATTCCCGTTTTAATACAGCTTCTGAATATTTACAAATTTTTAATACTGACGACGAAGGAGTTAACAGACCACCCTTATTTTTTAAATTGATTAGCGAGGTATAAGAGTTACATTGTTGTATTAATGTGCAACAGTCCTCACAATTCAATTTTCTAAATAAATATCGGACTATAAATCCTCCTATGTTTCAATAACATTAATTGAAAATTCACTTAGTATAATTAGGTATCCAAGAAAATCTTCATCATACATATTCGATTCGTCTACTTTTGAAATTTCTTGGTCAATAGAAATATCATCTGATGAGGCTTCAACCATTGCTTTTGCAATTCTCCATATTTTGGTAAACTAAAAACAAATGTTTACATTATAATTTCTGTAAAAAATTGTATTTACAGTACATATTCCAAAATAAAAATAAATTATGAAAAGCAAAGCACTTAGCACATGAAATAAAATAAGAAAAATGCGGCACTGGTAAAAACATATGTTTATTAAAAGCATCAACCCAGGCCAATAACCAAAATTGTTTTCTTATTTTTATCTGATTTATAACTTAAATTAAGGATAATTTTACCACAAATCACTTTCTTTTCAACATAATTTACATTTTATTTTTTTATAAACACTTACTGATGGTACGAAATTTCATCTTGTAATTTTTGAGGCGTAATTAGCAGTTTTTCACGAGACACTTCATTTTATTAAATGTTTCTAATTTTTATTACTAAAATGATGCACTACACACAATCCACTAACTATTTTAATAATATTTTAATTATTTTTTAATTATTTTAATTAATATGTTCACGATTTTTTAAGAGCACCAAATTTAACGCGTCATTTAAAACAAAAACAAAAACTGGTTTGAGGGGGTTGAATCTTTGACATATGAGACCGCCATATGCATTTTTTATATAACCATCCTGCTCTGGCTTGTGACACATGAAACAGCAAATCTTATATGGGAAAATCTTTACATTCATTCTATAGTATATAATTCTATGATTACATACGTAGAAAACAATCATAACTTTTGACAACTAAATTGAAAAGCAACATCGCGAGTGTACTTTTCGTTGTCCGCCTGGCGGTTAATAGCATAAGGTATACTTGAAAAGAAAAGTCGGCAATTTAGTCGAAATAAATCGTGTCAGGCACACAGCATAAGTCTAAGAAAGTTAACAAAAAAGACACCTAGATATGATCGTAGATCCTGAAGAGATAAATCAACTGAATACAAGCGTTGCAGGTCAGGCTCGGGCCAGCAAGCAATTCAGCACATTTAATGAGTTAATTACGATTTGGTGGCCTAATTAGAGATAGCAACCAGATCTTCATTGATCTGAGACATGCAGCTAGTCAATGAAGATTCGGTTACTATCTCCAACTGAAAACTGAAAAAACCGCGACTTCGGTGCGTGAAAAACCTGGACTTCAACGACGAACGAATGAGCTAGTCAATGGTGTAGGATTCATGGAGGATCATGAATGAAGAAGCTCTTCTGGGGAGCATTCCTAAAGTTTGGTAGTAATGAGAGCCAATTACCACGGATGGTAATACATTGGGCTTGAGCAGAAAGGTATAAACGAATTGTATTCGGTTGAGCATTCAAAATCTTGAATAGTCCGTTTCTTACTTCTTGAACTGTGGTATATCTTGATTAAATTGTTCGTCATTTTTGAGCTGGTTTAGCTCCAATGGTCCAATGGTTCCTTCCGACCAACGGTACCCACTCTATAATCTTCGTTATCCGGTTCCACCTTACTACCGACAATCATTTCTAACATTCACTGCCCTCCATTTTGTGTTTGTTTGTTTTTTGCTCCGTATCGCCTACGTCATCATTTTGTTTGGCAATTATTTTCGTCTACCATTTCATCAAGCTTATTCTCAAATTTTTCGTTGATTATCTTGATTTCATTAATTTCTTGTTTTATTTCTCGCGTCAAATCTTTACTTTATTGATCAAGTTTTTGGTTCATTTTTTGATTTTCTTTGATCACCTTTTTGATTCGTTTGTTGCAACTCTTTAATTCGTTGATCAAACATTTGATCAGGTTCGAGATAGCTTGGGAATTTTTGTTAAGCATCATCTCGTATTTCCAATACAATTTTTTGTCACATATAATATTAATATACAAAATAAAAATAAATGAGTAGGGTAATCATCACCGATTTAACGGCAGTATTTACCTACCCTTTAACAAAGAAAAAATTAAGATAAAAAGTTACGATAACATAAGAATTAAAAACTTAACAATAAAAACATAAAATATAAAAAGATAAACAATTTGAACTAAAATTAAACTGCATCAGAATAAAACCCTAAATAGAAAATCGATATCAGGGTGCTCAAAAAGCATTAAGGTTTTGCTTTATTATTATTATTATTACAATTTTTTGTCCACAACATAAAAACGTCGAACGGAGCCTATTTTGGAAGTGACTCTACCAATTACTGTGAAAGAACTACTCATAGCTACTTGCAGGGTTAAGAATAACAGGTCATCACGTCCGATTAATTAATGAACATTGCCTTTAAAGTGTCAGTCCATGCTAGAACATTGGTTTTCGTTGACGTGTATAGTTAATGCCTGCAACAATCAGTTTTCCCAAATATCTGGTTAATCAAAAAACTTAATACTAATTCCAAAACTGATGAAACCACCCGATGGCCCGTCTGATTATTGCCTAATCTGCCTGCTTAAAAGATTATCATCGACATATTTTAGATGCCAGTGAAAAGAGTAGAAGATCTCGCTGAAATGGAATACGACGAGACTGTCATTCAAAGAACACGTCGCCTATGATAGGTGTGGAGTCATTACATAAAACCGTAATACACTTGTCATTATATCGACGATAAATTGTTAATCTCATAATTATCATTTTTTATTGTCACAAATAAAATTCATTTGATTTGAGCAATGGTATTCTTCTTTTTTCTCAAAATGGTAATCGGAAAAGTGTGTAAAGTATATTGGTTAGAAATAAATAAAAAAAGAGCACGTTGTTTGAAAGTAAATAGTGTTATTTAAAATAATACAAAATCCCTATAATTGGCAACACTCTACGTGATCAAACTAAATAAATAGTTAAATACATAAGACATTAAGCATTATTTAATTAAAATCGGTGATCCTAAAAACCTCACGTGTAAATATAAATATTGTATTGGTTATGTTATAAAAGATATATAAACCAACGAAGAAAATAATTTAAAAGATTCAAAAATTGTTTTTAAAATAACGCACGAAGACAATGAAACTAAATCGATAGTGGTAAATAAAATCACGATGTAACTACCATCATTTTGGCAGGAATAACTATCGATTCAACCAAATACTACACTTTGTTGACAGCTGTGGACTGGACACGAAAATATTGTCCCAGGTAACATTGGTAACGTTTTGCTTGGTCATATGATTTCACATACATTTTACATACAAAACATATCAATTCATGTGCCTTGCAGAACATTTCGAAACCATGAGTTTTTAGCACTAGAACACCATTCCACAAACTATGGAGAAAATAACCCCATTAATAGGTCGTCTAAATCTTTCAACATCGCCGACGACCTATTTGACTTTAATTTATCAAAGGACAAGTTCGAAAATATACTTAAGAATTATTTTTTTAATTTTTAATTGTTAAATCAAGATTTGATTTATATTTTTGTGTTTTAAAATCCTTTATTTGAATTTTTAATATTTTTGTTTTAAAATACAATTCTGAAATCATACATCTAAATCACAGAATAGATTTCTTTAAATAAATAAATAAACAAATGCTGCAATTAATCCGCCAGATGATGATAATTATTCAACATTAAAACAAGCCATATTGGAACAATATGCTGTGTAGGATTAAAAGAAGATAAAAACTTTGCTGGAAGATGTACAGTTAGGTGATAAAAAACCTTCCGATCTTTTAAACGAGATCTGAACACTCGGCGGATCAAAAGTTGAAGACGAAATGCTTTAACAAATTTGGATGCAACGATTGCCGAACCCGATTCGATTGATTATTTTAACGAACGACGACAGTTATCGAAGCTGATACAAATGCCGTCAAATTAATAGAGTTGGGTGATTTTTCCCAAATTAAATCAGTTGAAAAACCAGTGTCAACCTTCACATTACTTACTACAATAGCATCACTGGAAGCTAAAATTAACGCATTAGCTGATAAATAAAATAAAATTTAACATTCTGGAAGATTTCAGCCACGTGAACGATCTGCATCCACAACACATAATTCATCAATAACTGAACCGAAATATGAGTAGTGTTGGTGGCATTTAAAATTCGGCGAAAAACATTACCGTGTGAAAGAAGAAACCGTGTAACTTTGTTACAAAAAACTAGATGTTCAGTCGGATGAAGGGGGAAATTCGGTTGACAATTATAATTCGGAAAATAGCATTAATGGTTTATATATTTCGGATTTAAAGTCGAATCAACAATTTTTAATCGACACAGGTGCCGACATTTGTATTTCCCCTCAAATCGAACTAAACTCTTCGTTGCAACGGCACGTCCAGTGCTACGTTATTACGTACGGTGAAAGGAGAATGTCCATAAATTTCGGATTGCGAAGGATATTTCCGTGGACATTTATCGTGGCCGATGTAAATCAACCTTCCATCGGGGCGGATTTTATTAAACACCACGGGATGATTATCGACATGAAAGGAAATCACTTGACAGAGAGCTTGACCAAATTGTCAACAAAAGATACACCTTCAGCGGAAAAGTCATTAGATATTACGACTTTCGACGAGAATTAAAGACATCACAGTGACACAAGATCACAGAAGTTCATCAAAAGTGAGTACCACTCATCACATAATTACGACAGGCCATCTAATGTTTGCACGGCCTCGTCTACTCGCACCGGATAAATTAGAAATTGTCCGTACCGAATTTGAATATTTGTTGAAAATGGGAGTTTGCCGGCGACCCAAAAGTAACTGGGCGTTTCCGCTGCATATTGTGAAAAAGGCGAATGGAGAATGGCGCGTTACCCGATTCCGTTCATTCAGGATTTTTCAAACATATTGCATGGTTTTCAATATTTTCCACCATCGATCTTCAACGGGCATACCATTTGGTGGTGGAACCAGCGGATATACCAAAAACCGCGATCTCAACGACGTTTGGTTTATTTGAGTTCCATTTGACCTCGCTCGTTCTTTGGCGTGGCCAGTGACTTGGACCTACTTGTAACCAAGTCGGACCTGTCCCCCACAGCGGATGGCTTCGTAACAGTGAAAGATGAACACCACGAGATGTGAAATCTGCAAGGTTCTGCTTGGTGTCGACATAATTCCAATATTTCCGGCCACAAACGTCTTCAAGGCATTAAGGCGAGCTGTGTAGCCAACCAAATACCACTTGTGAGTCGGTTCATGCATACATTTGAACCTGTGGCACGGCGAGTGACTGCACGATGGTGTGTATGAGTTTGGCGAGAAGTATACTGGTATAAAGGTCTAGAGGTGGCCCTCTGATCGTTTTCAGTGGTGCAACCTTGATCTTTGATGCAAGCATTGTGATTTTGGCGGATTCATCTCCTAACGTTATATGAGCATACACAATACCGCTGCGTATGCTTTCTCAGAGATGTCGCCGAACCCGTGAAGTTGAAAACGGTTGTGAGTTGTCGAATGGTGTATCCAGCGATCGATTCTGAGATCCTCTAATGATTTCAGGCTATCTTGATAAGTGGAGCAAATGATATTGGGACCGCTTCTTTCCGCGATATGCCGAGTACCCACAATTTTTGTAGTATGATTTTTGTGACGATTATATGGTAAGAGATACACAGCCGAGCGGATCGAATATTTTTAATACATGCGACAGTATTGTTCGTTTGGTTGGTGCACGAACATCCGATGACTGCCAAAAGAGGCCAATGTAGTCCGAGTGTTTTGGCTAAATGACCGAGTGTGTCTGGCATTAGTTGTTGGGATCTTCTGAGTCTTCCTCCATGAGACCCTCCATGACGTCGGCTCCGAATAAAATTCCTATCTAGTTGTGTCGTTACTAATGAGGATCGGCAAATTTCAATTGATTGTGTGGCCATTGATACATGTCAGTTGGTTGGGATGGTAGCGTGTCTGTGATCTTCTTGACGACTCTGTTACTCTCTGTAACAGAGATGGAAAATGTTGAATCTATTCGGGAGTGTAATACGAATTCGACACAGATCGTTAGCTCAGATCCCACTGATCGTAACTACGACTGGTCTTCTAGGTAATCCGATGCGATTTGCTGTACTTTTCGATATGAGCTGACCTGGGATTCTAAATCCAACAGAGCTCGAATCACGAAGTTTTGGTTTGATTGCGATACGATGGCGGTTGTGCGAGTTGAACATCCGTGAATGGCGATGCGACATGATTCGTCGTGACCGAAGTTTGTGATGATTCGACAGATGATGTGTTGTGTAATTGCGTGTGGTCTCTTTTGTTGCAAACCCGGCACAAACTGGATTTGCAATTCGAACTGATGTGGCCTTTGCGCAGGTAGTTGAAGCAAAACTTCTTTGCTCGGATGAGATTTGACGTTTGGAATACGTTGTGGATTGATTGCATGACAGGTATGCGAGTTGTTCGAGTGCACGACGAATGCGATGATGAGGCAACCTCTTTGGGCGACTATGGTGGATTTAATTGTGCTTTAGTCATGATTGCCATTTGTTGTTCAGGAAATCGATCAGATCTTTGTATGATGGATAGATATTGTGCTCGAGTTAGTGACATTTTCCAATGTTGATGGGTTTCTGGATCCAGCTTGTCTGCGATGATGTTGACTAAAATTATAAGTCTTTGGTGACTGACACTCTCAAACCTCGTGTCGATCTGGTACAATGTGCTATGCTTCCTCTTAATTGGCGTTGGTAATGCTCACATATTTGAGCAACGATGCTGCATCTCCAGTTAAGTTCGCTTTTAGATAGCGTAGCTTTTGCAAATTGGTCAGCTGTTTATGATTATGAACGTCAACGAATAAATTTTTAAATTCGGTACAGTTTGTGTAGTTGCAGCCGAAGACTGGTATATTTTCGAGGAGACAAGCCGTTCGATACCATCGAGATTGGCCATTTACGTCCGTTGTAAAATATAAAACAAAATAATAAGTAAATGTATATTAGCTATAAACAATTCATTTACAAAATACATACGACTGCATCCGTGAAGAACAGCAAATAAGTTCGAAGTAATTAAACTTCTTAAGTCTTATGTTTCAGCTTATAGTGTTCCAAAAAAAAATAATCTCAAAGATGTTGATCAATTTTGCTGCTTGATTGAGATTAATGCTTGTAGGCTAATTTAGAAAGTTATATTTTTATAAGCATTTATTTTAGTTTCGCCTAAATGTATTACAATGTAATTCTTAAGTTGCTTCGATTTAATTGAACCCTGAATTACGTCATTTTCAAAGTAATTCGTTACTAATCATGTTTACACCAAAGCTACTTTAATAGTATAATACTATTTTACTAATAAAGTATAATAGCCAGTTTATTCACAAGTGGTGTAAACACATACATAATACTTTATTACTTTTTTTGTTGACCAGTATACATTTTTTGTTTAATATCACAAATGGAAATGTATATCAAAACAAAAAATTTCTTTACCGGTCACTTGAAGAAAATAAACAAAATTAAAGTATAATAATATTAAAGTAGAGTTTACACCACGATTATAATACCATTTTTTGATAGCTATTATACTTTAATAGCAAAATAGTACGTGATAAAGTATTAAAAGTATTTTAGTTTGAGTTTACACAACATACTTTTTTGCTACATACTTTTATTCTACTGATGTAAACGGGGTATAAACATATAATACATAAAATTACAAATATTAGAAATTCAGAATTAAGTAAGATTGATGAATAAAAATCCCCAATAAAATTACCACAAATTACTAATGGTCATAATCATGAAAAAATTTGGTTCACAAAAAAGAGGAGAAAGTATGTATGTAGTTGACCACCTCACATCATGTATGGCATAATTTTTGGTTATAAATTTGTAGTGAAATTTTCTAGTATTGTATCATATGGTATTGAGTCTGAACTGTAAACTATACATACAATTAATTTATATTAACCTTGAATGCGCAAAAATTATTATTTATATTGTACAAACATATATGTAGATATAATGGTTTTAAAATTAGATGACATAGCAAATTGTTAATTTTTATCAGTTTTTTTAATATAAAATATATTTACATTTTGTTTGTTATCGATTTTGAACAATTTGATAAACGGAGGTAAAAGATAAATTTGAATATATGTACATTAATTTGTGACAACGGACTTCGTCGACCTTATCTCTAACTTCTTGCATCATTGATTGTAGCAGGCACTTGTATCTCTAGCCCATTTAATTCTTTTGTTAAAGTGATTTGGCATCCCAGCCGAGAAGTATCAGTTAATTCATACGCTAGATCCAACATATCTAATTCTTCGTCACTTGGTTTCTCCGGTAGGCTCTCGTAAACATTTTTACTAAATATTAGATGGCACGTTGAGCACGTAAGTGTTCCTTCACAAGCACCAAATCCTTCCAAATCTATATTGTTATTTACAACCACATCGAGGAGGGAATCTCCAACTTTACCTTTCGCATTGATTCGTTCACCGTTGGCACGAATGAATGTTACCTCAACTCTGAAATATAAATTATATTTTTTAAATAATTTAAATCTTAAAATAGTGCAAATCGCTATTATCCTAACGTACTCTTCCTTTTGTGGCAAGGGTGCCGATGTCACGACCAATCTTGTCTGGTTAGCAAATACGATGTTAGGTAAAATTGGCAATCTAGTTTGGTGATTACTGAAAACGTTTTTTATCAACCCCAAACGAGCACACTGTCTTGCGATTGTATTCATTTTATCGATTTATTATATTAATATTAATTGATTACGTATAATTTAAACAATGTACTTTACACTTAAAGGATTTTGGATTTGAATTTACTCCTAACACTTCACTACCGGAGTTGAAGGAGAATTTTTTCGCACTTACGTGAAGAAATGTCTAATTTTTTGTCAATAATCAAAGCGCCTCAGTGTAGCGAACACTAGAACTATTGGGAAAGCAGCACTTATACATCTGTAACGTAAGCCCTACAGTCCCTTATACATGGAAATGCGAATAGACTAAAAATCCTAATCTAATAATAATCCGTAAGTTTGACGAAGATTAATCCACAACCTGGGATTTTCGTTTTACTTGATAAGTTATGTTTGAATAAATTTTTACACGTATACATATATGAAACGATAAAATACGTGAGCGCAATGTTTTTGCTATACAAATATTTTTGAAATAAAATTTAAAAGAAGTTGGGCTCGTTTTTTCGTTTTTTTCGTTGCCTAAAAAATACTAAACTTGATATATTTTATGAAAACTATGGCACCAGAACAACAATATGCTCAGTAAAGTATAATCGGAGACACCACTCTCTCAAATATACGATCATATTTTTATTTCGTTCTAGTTTTACTGTGAGCATATTTTATTCTCATGGAATAGCGACTTTACAATATTTTGTATACGTATTATTTTTCTCACTTCGTTTGGATTTTTCATACGCTGAAAAAGTCGAAGAAAGCCAGTGTCATATTTAAGAATAACTTAAGAAGTCGATACCGTACAGGTGTTTATAAAGGGTGTTTTTTTAAGAGGTTGCCGATTTTTTTTTTGAATAAAACACATATAAAATTATGAAATGACCAAAATTTTTTTTTATTTGGTAGATAATTTTTTGGCATTTAACATTTAAACACAATTTCTGGCATATGGCTACCACGACTATTTTTCACAAATGTCATTCTGGAGGTCCAATTTTCCAGCACTTTTTCAAGCATTTGAGGGCGTATGTCAGCAATGACACGTTGAATATTGGTTTCCAAAGCGTTAATCGATTGAGGTTTATCCACATAAACCAATGACTTCACGTATCCCCACAAAAAGTAATCGAGTGGCGTCAAATCGCACGAACGCGGAGGCCAATTCACCGGACCATTTCTCGAAATAATGTTGTCGTTGAAAGTTTCTTTCAATAAGTCGATTGTTTCACGTGCTGTATGGCAAGTGGCACCATCTTGTTGAAACCACATTTCATTCATATCCATATCTTCAAGATTTGACAACAAAAACTCATTTAACATGGTTCTGTATCGATTTCCATTCACGGTAACGCGTCGTCCTTCCTCATTTTTAAAGAAATATGGACCGATGATCCCACCAGCCCAAAGACCGCACCAAACAGTACATTTATCAGGATGCATTGGTAATTCTAGAACGGCGAGTGGATTATCTTTGCTCCAAATGCGACAATTTTGTTTGTTGACGTATCCATTTAACCAAAAATGCGCCTCATCACTGAAGAGAATTTTACGGTAAAAAAATGGATCTTCGTTCAATTGATTTAACGACCAATCACTGAATTCACGGCGCAAACGATGGTCGTGTGGCTTTAATTCTTGCACCAATTGAATTTTGTATGGCACCAAACCCAAATCTTTACGTAAAATTTTCCATAAAGTCGATGGACAAAGTCCAATTTGCTGAGCACGACGACGAATCGATAAATTGTCGTTTTCTTCGACACTGGCCTCAACGACAGCAATATTTTCTTCTGTACGAACTCTTCTCATTCTTGTCGGTGGCTTGGCATCCAAAAGAGTGAATGTAGACCGAAATTTGGTAATTACGTTCTTTATGGTGGTCTCTGACGGACGATTATGTGCACCATAAAATTCACGAAGTGCTCTATAAACATTTTTAATTGAACACTGATTTTGAAAATAAATTTCCACGATTTGAAAACGTTGTTCTGGAGTTAACCTATTCATAATGATTTGCCAAACAATACTGAGTAGAAATGCCACTTTGAGCTGTCAAAACAACTGTCATAAAATAAAACGACATCTATCGGAAAAACAAACCTCCTAAAAAAACACCCGTTAGAATGCAAAATCGCAAAACATTTTATGGTTAAAATCAGTCCATAAAAGAATTTCTTAAATTCTGTTAACAATCTTACTTTTATTTACTCAAAATATTGTAGTTATTATTTAGCTAGGAAGGCTTTTGGGCTAACTGTAGGTTCCCAACTAACATAATTGCAAATATTCGCAAAGGAAAATTTTCGTATCATATAGTTGCATTTGTGAGTTATTTTCATTTGTATGTGAATGATTTTGGCGTTTTCCGAACACAATCTAATTTTAGAATACGGACAGAACAAAAATTTTAAAATAATGCCAGCAAAACTAAAAATAAGCAAACAAAACAACGGCGCAATAAGTTGCACTACTACAAATATTTATACAATTCAGGGAGTAAGATTTAATCCATTTAAAACAATTTTCCTGCATCAAAAATGAAACCATAATTATAAAATAGGGACCTTTGCTATTGCAGATCATTCTACAGCCATTTAATAACAAATTTTGGATATAACATACAAATGTTTGTTTCCAAAATAAAAACAAGTTGTTGCAAGTTTCCCTATACAATTTCGGGAAATTATTGGTTTCATTTTATAAATGTAAAAGTTGTATGTGCCACTACTTTTGACAGCAAATCGAGGTGTAAATTTTTTAAGTGTGCGTAAATGAATGTTTTATATATATGTAAAATTTTCATTGTATATCATGTATAAGTTAATCAAAATACAAAATAACCTCATCATTTTTCATTCGGAACATTTGCAATTAAATATTGCACTGCAATGTTGCAACTTAAAATTTTAAGTTGCTATGCTTAGCCCTTTACTTTTACACTCGAGTGTATTTTAGGCGTATTCTCGAACTATGCTTCCTAACGATTTTGTAGCGCTGAGTGGGTAAAATAAATTTTGTTTGTAGGGTTAAACGTCATGAAGACGACGCACTTCATATCGAATCTTCCATTCCAAATTTCCAACCTTGCATTTAAAAAATTTGCTTTTCTTTGACATTCATGTTTAATCAATTTTTCAGTAAAATTAATAAATTGTTTATGTTTCTGTTGTTACTGATTATTTAATTTATGTGAAATAATGTGGTTTTTAAGAAATGAAGAAATAGGTAATTATCATTGCCAATTCTAAAATCGTAGTAATAATATGGAAATTTGTTTAACTTTGGTAGGAACCATTTACTATATTACACCATGCGAAGATCCTTATGTTGTAGGCCGGACAAATGGTGATATAATCATTCCGGCTGATTCTTCAATCAGCCGCACTCACTGTCATCTGAAAGTGAATACAAATAATAAATTAGAGGTCATAGATTGTGGATCAAAATATGGGACTTTTATTAACAGAGGTATTACCGCTTTAACTCCGATTAAGCCGAAAACCTCGGTTGTTTTGAAAGCCAATGATCAAATAATGTTTGGACGTCAAGAAAGTAAGTGGCGTGTCGTGAATACCAACATTAAAACTGTTGTGTCCTCCTTATCCGAAAATACGAAAACGCAACTGAATAAAATGTTACAGAAAATAAACGGTTCAATTGAAACCGAGTTTACGGATGAATGCACTCATCTCACAATGCCTATCTTGGCGGTCACCATGAAAGTCCTGCTATCTTTATTAGCGTGTGTACCAATTGTGACACCGAAATATTGGGAAGAACTTGTCGAATGTTTTCAAAACAAGCAAAAGTGTGTCCACTACAAAAATTATTTGCCCCCGTTGAATGAAACATTTTTACGAGCGAACGACTTAAATTTGAACATAAATTTAAAACGTAAATCCATTTTCAATGGCAAGCGGTTTATTTTTATGTTAGCCAAGCATATGGCACGCTTTGAAATGGTAATTGAAATGGCGGGAGGAACTTGCACTCATTTAGGCCATAAGATTTCGAAATCCGAGTTGACGAAAGAGAATGCGGTTGTGATTCAGTATATTGCGACTGGCCAAACCCAAACACCACATTCACAAAGCTTAAGTGATTGTGAAAAAGTTTATGGAATTTTAAAACAAAATGGAAAACGTCCCATTCCTGATGTTGAAATTGGCTTGGCGATTGTTTATTGCTCGCTCGTACAGTATTGTAATCCTGATTTTAAAGCGATATCAACGAGGAATATGGCAACGGCCACACTTACTTTACAAACTTCAGTTTTGTTAGCGAATGATACGCCATCAGAACAGCAAACGAAAGATAGCAAGCAGTTTTCTTCTTCGTGTGAGGTACCCGATAGTGAAATAATAAAAAAAAATATTAAAACTGGCGAAATCGTCATCGATGACGCAAGTAGCGAAGAGATGGACGGTAATATGAAAATTCTAGATATAGAATCATTGGCGACACAGAAATTCATAATTCCTGTGACCACTAATAAAGTGACTAAACGGAAAAATGAGAGTGACGAAATTTCAAAAAATAAGAGAATGAATTTAGAGGACGATATTGAAGCAACACCAAGCCAGTACGAACCACTGAAAAGTTTTTTGACCAACAAGCCTAGTGTATCCACAGTACCACCACCAAAGCCAACGGTTGTTGCAGCTGTGAAACGAAGTTTTTCAAGTCGCAGCGATGCGTCGTCGGATAATGAAAATGACGAATTATTTTGTTTCAAAAGAACTACCAAAAAGGCAAAACCGTCCGAAGTTGCTAAAGACAACCCATTTCTAGATGGTGATTTTAATTTCAAACGTAAAGTAAAAACTACTCGAGCGATATCGCAGTCTTCGTTAGCGGCGTCGTGTTCGTTTGCGACACAGAATACACCAGAGGAGTTGGCGAATAAGGATACGGTAGATGGCCAACGTAATTTTAAATTTAGTTCGAATAATACCCAAGGCGAACCTATCGATGTAAGCGATTATATAAAACCAGTTGATATAAACACTGGTAGATGGCTGTCAAGCGAATTTATTAAATCGATGAACCTAAAAATTGAAGCCGACGACACTATTAAAGATGCCAAGCCGAATCAAACAGATTTGTGGATTGAATCGATGAAAGATTGCATCAAAGTGGAAAATACGGCAGTTGTACTTAACCATAGTGGAAATGTGTATTACAATCAAAATTTGAAGGACAGTACCTTGGCTAATACCAAGAACAAAAAAAATTTTAAGGCATTCAAGAAGATCATCAATTATAAAAAGCCGAGTATAATTCTTAACTGTAAACCAATTGTTGTTGAATAAACTTTTCTTTGAATATTTCCGTAAGATGAGACTTGAATTATTTTCTAGCTGTTCGGGACGCACAACCGAATTAATTGAAATCGACGCTTGCACAATGTATTTTGGATATTTGTGCAAGACAACATATATGAGCCGGAACAATAATATAAAGAGTTGGAACCAATACAATGCCTTGTAGTCGAATCCATAACAAAGTCAGTTGGAAACGATAATTGACAAGCTAGATAAATTGAATTCAGGGGGAACATCTGGATCAATGCAGAACAAGCATAATGCGTTCTAGGTTGGTGTGTGTTCTCTAAGGTTAAAGTCGGAACTAATATATTACCCGCCTGGGTGACTTCTCTCGTAAGGTTCCGGACTAGTCCATGGCTTAGTCATTTCACTCGTCATTGTCTTGGCTGGGCCAGCAACAACATCCTCACATTTTTGAATAATATAACGCTCGTAAGCATATATACCGCTATATCTATAATCCGATAAGATATCTCGTTTGGATCTCAGGTCCGCCCAACAGGTGTCAGTAACAGGCTCATTTTTTCTATATACAACAGATATATATGTAGTTATATATAGTTTAGTTATAGTTATATGTAGTTGTATAGATATCGGATATATCATTTATACAGCTTTTATTTTGTCAGGCGAAGGTTTGACGACGCTTTGTTCTTTCACTGATTCATAGAGAAGTCCGTTCCAGTAATGGCAGCGGGTAACGATTTTTGACTATTTTCTTTCGCTAACTCATGGAAGTCTACGCACACTGATGGCCGTTTCATCTTTTTTATTAACTAATATAATACTGGGGACTCGAATAATTTGAGATATTGTATAACCGACGTCTTTCGTGGTCGATGATGACAGGGATTTTCTTCATTCAGTACAGTTTTTATTTCAACTTGCGATTAGAACGTCTTCTTTATGTTGTAGTTATCAATAACTATTTTGAATATTTTTCCTTATTTCAGTTTTTTTTTATTTTATTTTTTCTTATTTTAATCCATGCAATCTTTTTCTGGGGCCGAAGCACTCCCTGCTCTTTCGCGGTTGATTTTCCCGTCTTACTTTACGCATCCCTGCCAAATCGAGGACGTACGGCTATAGGACCGATTTAAGTTACCATCTGCGCATTGCATAGCTCCATGCCAGCCTTACTGGACATGGAAGATGGGTCGGCCCATGAGTTTTGCACGCCAATAGGGGGTCGTAGTTGTGTTCCTGTTAATCACCAGATTACAATCTGTTGATGAAAATTTCCTTTTGCATCCTGCCCCTATCGGGATTCGAACCCGGTACCTCCCGATCCAAACGCCAAAGCTTTAACCACTGTGCCATTTGGTCGGTCTTATTTCAGTTAATTAGTGGCTTAGCTCAATAGAATGAGATGGTTTCGGTGCGCGCTCACGCAGCATGAAACATTCTAACAATTCCTGGTTCAATTCTTCGTTGTTGATAAGGTGTTCTAAAAAAAACTGGACCCATAAGTTTTGATGGAGTGGGCATTCAACGAATTATGATGAAAACTATCCCATGCAAAAGATCCTCGCCTATCAATATTTTCATCGGCATATTGGCAGTACGTGACACCAATATTATAATATTCGTAAACTTATCAGGCTTTGAATGCGCTCCGTAACTTTCAAGTTGCTTCGAAGCCAATCCTGTTAGAATTTCCTCAGCTTGATGAGTTTATATGTGATGCGATGTATTTATACAAATCGTTACGTATTGCCGACAAATTTCAACTTCACACAACTTTATTGTTCGGAATGCGCAGTGAGTAAACCTAACAAGGACACCTAACAGTTTGGACAGCTGAGGAAATTTAGATCATCTCAAGTCTGAGTATACATGAACCAATGCTGATCGATTTTTTCGTAATATTTTGACAGTGAAACATTTCACACATTTTGTTCAGCCATACATTCGCTCCCAATAGATTTAGCAAGTGCGGTGGGACGTAGATGATTCTAGTACGGTTCGATCACCTTCGATAGGTTTCCTTATATGTTATGCTCGGTTCTTCTAGCTTCAACCAGTTTGCCTGAGAGATAATGGTTAGGCCTGAGCCAATGTCATGTTTAATGTCAGTTTAGTACCTGCACATAATTACAGTGACAAGTTGTTCTACATAATTATAGTGGCAAGTGTTTCTTCGGATAACTGGAGCCGATCGGACGCGGGTCATTTTGTCGTCGCTGTTCCGAAATAGGTAAGCTTCGGCAGAAAACCTCTTGGTTTTTCTGTTACACACCATTGCATAGTTTTAACATTTTACGAATAGTCCTTGTGGAAATGAGGGAAGGTGCGCTCTTTGCTCCCCCCTCCCCCCCCCTTCTCTCTCTCTCTCTCAGGATCTTCTATTTGACCATTTGACCGTTTTTGGCTGCTCCAACCATACTTTCTCACAATCAACTTCTTGAGGATATCTACGTGTCCCGGACTAATCAGTCTTTGCACGAATGCTGACATGTCTAGATCTTAATCGCCGTATCGTTTCTTTATTGATTCTGAAGACCATGTAGTAAAGCACAGTATGACTCCTCGCCAAATATTCCCTTCAGTAATTTGAGTAATATCGCGTGTTTGAAAATTTTGCAATAGAATTACGATTTTTTTTGCATAAAGTGCCTGGCCACCAATTGTCGTGTTTAGTAGCATTTTGGCTTCCCCCTCTATAATATACATACCATAAGTCGATTTTACCACTGTTTTCGCTGTCGTATACGAATTTTTAAATGCGATCCGATAAGCATTTGACAACTAAGAACCCTTGCTTTACTGGCGTTGGTACAGCTAGGTTTTCGTTTATGTTAACATGAAGGCCGATGTTTCGATACAATTAATATGAAATGTTTCTCGGTTACTTCACCTTCGGTCTTCATAGTTGCAAATAGCGATTTGTGTTCTCCTCCATATTTGAGGTTAGGTTATTGATAGAACAACTTTATTTTGTTTAAAAAAATAGAGTGGTTTCGTTGCTCGACCCCAAAAGGGGTCTCTTTCTTCGTTCCCTCCCTCCACCGTAAGGGAAAAACGATTTGATAAATTGTTATGAAAAAGGCAATTTAAAACGGCTTTATACTATAGTTTGCCTTACCAATCACTAGATGCTATTTCTTTATTTTTTTTATCTTCGTGGTTTTCATGTTGTGCACTATTTATCACTATTTATCACAATTTTATATTTTATTTTGAATAATGAGAATTTTACATGAAGTGCTAGTTTCGAGCATTCGCTCTTTGTCAAGTTTAACTATTCTGTGCCCTTTCTTTATTCTGTAAACTATGTCGTTTATCTTAGTGATTTTAGTATATGGTCCTTCTATGCCGGTTGGATCTTTCTTTTCTTTGCTGCGGGTTGTAAAGCCAAATTAGTTATCTTTCTTCGAAACTTTCATTGTTTGCACGTATGTCATACTTAACTTTCATTTTTTCGCTTGCTAACCGAACTTTTTCTCGTACAAATTTGTGTATCTCATCAAGTTTCTTTCATTTATCAAAGAAATCATGATCTCGATAGACACTAATAATGGAACAGCAACAAATTTAATATCTGCCGGTAATCGAAGATTACCTCCCGAAAAATGTTCTAGCTGGTGCAACCCCGGAAGAGTCCTGTACTGCTTATCAATCAGCAGTGCCATGTCAAACAATTGTACATATCCTATAACCGCTTTCCGTAATATGGAATGGTACCGCAACGTCCATGGCAATTCGCTCGAATGGTGTATCGACGTTGTTCAGTTACATTAATCCTTGATTTTTCCCTTCATTGCTGTACATTAATCACATTTTCGACACCACTCCACTACCGATCCTTCTCATCCGGACCAATAAAATCGTTGATTCTCACCTTGTGAGTGTTTTATTAATTCCGAGATGACCTTCACTTACTTTTCCATGATATTCTTCAAGTATTTCATTAATTTTATTTTTGAGGAATCCACCCATATCGCTGGCCGACCAGATGGTCGATAACAACATCGCCGACAGAAATTTTGGCCGACAAGCTCACTTAGCCGACACCACCAGATTGCCGACAAGCCACATCGCCGACACAACCACGTCGCCGACACCCACATCACCGACAACCACATAACCGGCAACCAGATAGCCGATACCCACATAGCCTAGAGAAATTTGGGTCAACAATTATAAATACAGGAGTCGGCGCCTGAAGTGTTACCAACTTCACGCTGCTATAACAATCAAACGGCTAATGAAAGCGCGCTCATTTTTTGAGAGCGTCAGTCTGTTATGTTGTTTACACTACGGAAGCATATCGTTTGACGTCGCAGTTAAAAAAGTTATCGAAATAGAATTTAACGTAAGGCCTAAATTCCCCCCAACTTGGGTCAAAACAAGGATAGGAATAAGGAAATGAAATGAAAATTTTGATGAACCTGTTTTCTTGTTCTCCATCTCACAGCAGTAGTCTTAACCTAACATACAAGGTGATCCTTGCTGCTAGGTTGAACATGGAAACAGATAACATTAATGGTATCCAATAGGCCATAGTAAAATTCTTGCCCCCTTATCCGCAGTTGACAGTCTTACTCTGACTTCAGAGTAGCTCACCTGCTGGTTGACAAAAACGTTACCATGCGGTCAACTGATATTGATGAGACCTTTACAGGCCTCTAACAACAGCCGCTACTGCTGTCTATTGGGGATGATAACTCGCTGGTTATCACCAAGGATTTCTGCAGTGTGTGGTATAATAGTATTCAACTTATATCCGAAACCCTCATCAATATCCGTTCACTGATAGAAAACCGGATTGGACAGCTAAACACATTATACCCTGAACGCGCCTCTAACTAACAATGAAAGGACTGGCAACCCCATCCCGGAGGATGAAAAATTTAAATTAAACAACAAAGTGGAATTTACGCAATAACCTAACTATACACTGACTTAGAAATCCATATTTTAAAATAAATAAACTTATCCTATGGCTCGTGGTTATTTCTTACCGATAGCCATAAGAATTTAACTGAGGAAAATAAAATTTTGAGGCAGTTCGGCTTTACGAACCAGGATACGGAATGGTACGCTTGATAACCTAAGAATGAGCAGCCCTTTATACCCCCGAAAATCTCTCTGGCCGAGAAAGAGATATGCTCATTACATCAGGGAAACGTGTCATTCTCCCTTGCTGGCAATGCAATGCAAAACTGTTGATTATACATGGTATCGAAAACCGTACAATCTGATGAGTGAATTAATAAATAATCTGTAATTAAACATAGTTAAAATGGCTCATCGAATCCCAGATGCTACCACGAATATCAGTTCATTCCCCGGAGTGCGAGTTGGGACAATGCCACAAATGAACTAATAGGACGGGGATCCAGCATTGAAAATCGATAATTGCAAAACTTTTCCCGTATGTGTGTGACCCAACAATGCATCTGGTCAGGCATGCCACTAAGGCATGACCGCAGCCACACTCACATCAAAAAAGTTTTTCCACTATTCTATATTTAACATCCGATTACTATTTGAAAGGTATTTGAATAGGACGCCACTTGAAACAGTGATGCTCATATAATTTTAATTAATTCTTGAAACTGGTATTATGTCCCAAATTTGGGTGCCACTTGAAACAGTGGTACCTACATATAATACAATATAAGAAACTTCGGGAGGAAATCCTCAATTAAAGTTGGGATTCATAAATGATTCCAGAATCTTTTGGCAACTTATATCAAGAATTTGGACCTATTTTGGGCCTCCTATTTGGGCGCCACTTGAAACAGTTTAACCTCAGCTTATGCTGAAGACCAAACCGGATCATAGAATTTTGCCTTAGCTCGTGATTGCACTCCGATGCGGCTTAGGTACCCGCAGCTCAGTCAAGTAGAGGTACATTGGTCGTGGATGATGGGATGCACGAGCAGTGGCCTAGATTACCGCACGTAAAAGAAAAAAGATGAGACGGCTTAGACTATGCCGTCAAAACAAGGAAATTCAGTGAATTGGGCATCGGACCCAAATTGGCGAGATTCGTGCCTCTCATAGCTGACATGCCCACCGTGGTTGGTTAAAAAAAAAATTTAGGGTAACATAATTACTCTAAGCATGATAAAATAAAAATAAAATAAAAATTGAGATTTAAATATTTTGGCTTAAAGCCTTAAAAGTTAGTAAGTAGTTTTTATTTGGTAATGAGTTCCAGCTGAAATAAACCAGCGTGCTGACGCACTGGCGAGATTTCCACTTCTAATGAAGCAGCTGGTGGACCCGTTTACCAAATGGGCCCGTTTAGTTAGTAGGCTGATTATAATTTTTTTTATAGTCATACTTACCAGATCAGGTTTTTTTTTCTTGAACCACAAAAAAAACTTATTTATTTCTTAACACACTTATTTATTAAAAAAAACGAATTACTATTATCTCAAACCTAACTTCTAAAACTATAATTGGTTACCACGGCTTAAGCTCAGTGCGTATACCAATTATCCCTTCCAAAACTTAACTGCCCATCCCAAAAATAATACGCGGTATTTTTACATACTAAACTGGCTGACAGAGAAGGGAGGGGGAAAATTTAGTTATGGAAATATACTTCTCTCTCAACCAATTCATGTAGTTTTTCCGAAATCAGCAAAATTTTAGTACAAACACCGCACATTAAAAACAACGTGACATAAATCTAAATTTCATGCACTTGTGGGAATTATATTTATGTGCCACGAAAATTGCAACGTTTTAAAATGTCTACATAGGTCATTTCATTAACTCTATGTAGAACGTTTGCTTTTTCGTGTGCACAACACAAAGTTATGGATACATCATCCAATTACAAATCTAATATTTACGTCGATTCATTTGTGTTTATAATAACTACATTATAAAGACCTTGAGAGACGTAAAGTTGCAACTGGATAACGTAAACAAGAAATAATTTTATGTTTGTCGTATTGCATCTTATACCAATTTCATGTACATATATGAATGCAACAACAAACATAAAGAAAAGTAGATAATTCCAGCATGACTAAGGGTTTAATGAATTTCTGTGAAGATGATATCTTCAAAGTCATGGTGAAATTACCTTGATAAACGTAAAGATTATTGGAAATGGGTTGATAACGGAATGATTGATTGATTGATTTTGAATGTACGACCAAGTTCTTAGGCTTGAGTTCCCGGATGACGCCGGGTCCACCGTACACCCTTTTTTACACATAACAAAACCGAAGGATTGGATAGGTTAGTTAAGTGGGACAGAATCGGCCCGGTTACAGACACCTAGGTATAGCCGATAGTTAGTAACACAAAGACAACACAATTCTAATCTACTAGATGAAGGATAAAGGCTTAATAGGTTAATGGATAACGATGGTATTGGTCTTCAACAATTGCTTCTTTAAAACGGCAACCTAAGAAAAAATATTATTATTTCACATGCATCTGGAATTTTCCTGAAATTTAATTCTATTAATACTTTTCGGCTCCCTAACCAAAATTGGTTGACTCGACCCGTTACAGACACCTATGTAAAGTCGTCAGTAATAAAATGACAACACAATTCTAAACTACACAATCAGCAATTACAATGCAATTACAATGAAGCATTAATTCACAAGCATCTGTAAATTTCCTGAAATTTAATTCTAAATTCATATTTTCCGGCTTCCTAAATAATTGAAACATTTATTAATTTAATCATTCTGCAACTCCGCAACTTACAGTAGAACTTCCTGAAACCAAAGTTATTTGAACTATATTCAAAATAACTCTAAAATTCAAAAAAAAAAAAAAGAAAAAACAGATTAACTAGATTAACTACCGGATTGCATTCAAATATCCCTTAAAATATCCATCCATTAAAATATCCTAAATAATTTAGAATTCGCAAAAATTTCGTATGTTTACTAAAATTTTTTTATAAAGCTGATGAATTTTTCCCGACGCCCATCCTTTTTCACAAGGAAACAAATACTTTTATCACTACTTTTGCACTAGTTCTGGAACTTCTTCTACGTTTGCTGGGGATATATCACATACAATTAATCTCAGACATGACACATGCGACTCGTCTATGACTTGTCACCTCGTATTAGACTTGACATAAACGATTCATCTCAGACTGGTAACAAACGTAAATTAGTAATTAGTGTGTCGTCAATGGCTTTCCTGCTGGAAGGTAATATTTAAGTAAAGGCAACTAGATAAAATTTGAAAAAATTATTCTAAAATGAATGATAAATAAGTTTATTTTATAATTTTTATAATTAAATATAAATCGTACCAGTATCTTAAAAGAGGGATAATATGTACTCGTATATTAAATATATTTGAATGAGATTTCCTGAGAACCGAATAATTTTAATATAATAGCTCGGCACTGTACATGTAGATTAATATTTAGGGTTGATTTGAAATTGGGAATTAATAATTATAATTCTTGTACTAAAACAGTCAAGATTGGCAACGTTGTATTTTATGACAAACATCCAGTCGTTGGTGTATTGAAGTATACAAACCTTCTCTTTCTTTTGAATAATTATATTAATTATATCAAATATTTCTAGCTTTTCAGTTACATAGATATAACGAAGTTGCCGATAAACAATTCTTTATGTTAAGATTGTTAAAATCCCAAATCCAATGCAAATAATATTTCTTTTTATAAAGCAAAAATATCGCTAATAAGCTGTGAGAAAATACTAGTAACCCATTGAGTGTCACAAAAAGGCAATTTTGCGGTAAATAATATTATTCGTTACCAACTCCAACATAGTTGCAATTAATCTTGCAAAAATGATGGATTATGAAGGAAATACAATATAGAAAACAGCTAATCATAAACTACCTACACTATATTCTCAATGCACAGAAGAAATACGGAAACGGAAAATTCTATCGCTAATCAAACCAAAATAAAAATATAACAATTTATTACACAAACGCTGAATAATAGGATGAAGGAACATCACCAAAATAGCTCTCTCCGAAAATCTCCGAAATCAAAGCGTGGAAGAAACCACCTCTACAAACAATCGTAGTAAAATGTACCAAGAGAATTATGCAATGTCCATCCAGGAGCTAAAATTACCTCGAAACGATCCCAACAGACGGCATGAATCTTCCCACCATGAAACCACTACCAACCACCAAGCGACCTCCTGCCAACACCACCATTCAACAAAAACCACGCTTCACAAAGCCGTGACGAATCCATGACAGATCACAAACGAACCATGGCAACCCTACAGCCCAAAAACTTCAGCGTACGACCGATCATACCAAAACTCCCAAAATGATTCAGCCCCCGCCAAATCGCCGGCAAACTCCAACAAAAACACCCGAAGCATTCAGCAAAGAAACCAATTTGGACATACAAATCCAACATTCAGGCAATGATCAATACAAAACTGCAAATCCGCCCTCATACACTAACAAATGAGAACTACCTCAAGTCCTAAACAAAACAACTCAAAACAGTCAAAAATACCTTATAAATACAGGTAACGACAGAACACACATGAACACAACTCTCCGCAAGTTGAGAAACACAACGTTCAACGAACAACCACCACAAACCGCAGACACCGAGCCATTACTCACCATGAACGAAACCCATTCAAATCACTCCAAATATCAAAAAAGATTCACTGCAATACAGCTGCAGCACATCCTCGCAGCACATCCTGTGTAAATCAATCACACACATTAACCACTCGTCAAAATCTAATCCAGTTTTCGCACCACAGAGAAAAAGTATAACCCCCTCCCAATCGCCAAAAATATACATTCCTTTATATGTACAATATTCATTTTGCGCGATCTCGACCTGCGACAACATCCACCCCTTGCCGATGACGCCAACCCAGGTCGACAAGGAGAGGTCAACGTCAGCCGCCTCTCCACAACGACGGCAAAAAATCTCACAAAGTTAACAAAAGTCTAAATTATTATACATATAACAAATCAACAAATTATGAACAATTAAAGTCTAATCGACTTTCCCAATTCACAAATTGAATCATCCACATTCAAGAACATTTAGTGCAAATCCAAAGAAATTCGCCCATTTAGACAACGTAATACGAAGTCTTAGTGTAATCCACTACAAAAATATAAATACAACCGTGAGAGAGCAGAGAATATTATACGATCATTTTGTTTATATTTTGCGCATCCCATATACCATATTTTCACTTATATGTATATCCTTAAATAAAAAAATTAAAAGAAATAAGGATTTCAGTACAACATGCAATAAAGACTTGATATCCAAATTTTAAATTAGCTTTTTGGTCGTGATTTGTTCAACTTTTCCAAGAAAATACCATCTACTCATATAACGAAATTCAACAAAATCACTGTGTACATAAAAAACTATAAACAATACGTATGCGAGAGAAAAAACAAAATTATTTAAAATTAGAGACCACGACAGTATTTTTCATAGAAACAGATTACATAGAATGAATGCTAGCAACTGTCGTCCCAAACTGTTTCATACCACAACAACACAAATAACTCATCCATACGATTCATTGATTATTATGTAATAAAATATAATGTATAATGTAAAATAAAGTACTAAAAATAACACTTATCTTAAGCATCCTTTGTAATCAAAAAAGTCCTACAAATTGAATATTAACATACAATGCGTACGATGCATTCAAACCACGGTGTCGAAAAACATATAAACGAAATTGTTATATACATATCCTACACCATTGCAAGCGCACCGCACACAAATTAATATATTAACACAATACGTATAACTTTTCACTTTACTTATTACTTCTTTACACACAAATTATTATTAATATTATTATTTATTTATTTCATAAGACATATATTAATAAATAATATTATGATTAATATTATAATTAATCAATTATTAACACATATTTAAACTATTTATTTATTTATTTAAGGGAGAGACAAAAATCATGTCTTTCCTTTACGACGTTCAATCGCCGACCTGGAAATGGGTTGATAACGGAATATAATAAAATTCCGTTACAGAGGATATCAAATTTCTCCACTATACAATCGATTATGAAATCGATTACGATAGCCGAGTACAAACTCGTATCTCTAAACAACGGCGTCTGGAAAATTAATGTTGTAGACTCTGAAACTTATAGAGCTTTGGCTACAAAGCTTAATTCCGAGGGGCATCAGTGGTTTACCTATGAGGATAAGAATGATCGCCCAATTAATGGCTAGAGGTCTTCACCCAATCTGTGCAAAAGAGGAAATTATTGAGGATCTCAAGCAAAAGGGTTATCAAATAGAAAATGCCGTAAACATTATTAAGTAAGAAGTTAAAAATCGAAACTGAACAAGGAGTTCAAGTTAACAAAAGAGGGTTCCCACTCTTTATGCTCACTTTTAATAACAAACAAAAAGTGGAAGATTTGTAGAATATCAAGGCAATACTTAGCATGAGAGTTAAAATAGAGCCATTGAAAAAGAATAACGGATTAATACCGCAGTGCAAAAAATGTCAAGGTTTTAATACGCAGAAATATTGCCAAAGAGAGATTAGATGCGTGAAATGTGCCGGAAAGTATCAGGCCCAGGTATGCCCGGTTAGTAAAAATATTGCTGCAAAATGTGTCAATTGCAATAAGTCACATCCCGCAAACTACCGGGGATGTGAAATAGCTAAGGAGCTACAAAGAATAAGAAATAAAACGCGAAAACAAAGTCCAGGAATATCGGTAAAAAATTATCAAACTTCCACCAATGAGGAACCTAAACCTCATGCTAGTAAAACGGGAGAACCAAAACCAAAACTGTACTCGCAAGTAGTCATGACAAAACCAGTTATTTCGGAGGACACTACTGAAGGTTAAGCTCTAAGCAACAGGTTAGATAAGCAAGACTCTCTAAATGAAATGAAATCCATGCTCTATTAAAATGATGCAAACAACAACAAATAAAACATTAAGAATAGTAACCTGGAATGCAAATGGGCTAATGCAACATATTCCAGAATTAGAAATTTTCCTAAATACTGAAAAAATAGATATATGCCTAGTATCGGAAACCCATTTTACTTCAACTTCATATCTTAAAATATATGGATACAATTGTTACCACGCCATTCACCCAGCCGGAAGGGCAAGGGGAGGATCGTCAGTGGTTATAAAAGAAAACATGAAACACTTCATATATCTTAAAATTGAAGAGGAATTTATGCAAGTAGTCACCTTAAAAGTATTTATAAATAACAACAAAGAATATAGTGTATCGTCAATATATTGCCCCCCAAGAATTTAATTAAAGAAGACTATTGTACATTATTTAAATCACTTGGATCAAGTTTCATAATCGGAGGTGATTTTAATGCAAAAAACACGGTGATTTTAATGCAAAAAACACCTACTGGGGATCAAGAGTAACCTCTAAAAAAGGAAGAGAGCTGTTTGCATCCAGAATTTTCATTCTGGAGATCAACCAACTTATTGGCCTACGGGTAGAAACAAAATACCCGATATCATTGACTTCTTTATCACCAAAGGTATAGACGAAAACTACATATACAAACTAGATAGCAGTAAGGGGTTATGTCGGATCACACGCCTGTTATTATGACAATCAGTGCAACGATTGTTAAACAAACTAGTCCACCTTCGTCAACGAACAAAAAACCTGCTGGGAGAAATTCCAGAAACTTGTTGAGGATAATGTTGATCTTCAGGTGCCAATTAACAACCCGATAGAGCTAGAAGATGAACTATAGAACAACTCAACAACAGTATACAAGAAGCGGCGTGGAGTAGTACCCCTCAAGTTCAAAGGAAATGCGCCGAAATGCTATTTATCCTCTAGAAGTTAGGGAACTGGTTGCAGCAAAACGAAAAGCAAGAAAGGCCTGGCAAAGAAGTCGAGCGCCAGAATATAAAACAACTCTTAATGTTTTATCCAATAAATTAAAGTTGCTAATTAAAGAAATCAAAAACGAATCCATTAATAAATACTTGAGTGGCCTTACTGGGAAAAAAGATACCGAGTACTCTCTTTTGAAAGCGACAAAAAGTTTAAAACGACCTAAACTACAAATTCCACCAGTAAACAATGAAGATGGCACATGGACTATAAGTGCAAAGCAAAAAGCTTCGTTGTTTGCAACCCACCTCGAGAACACTTTTCAGCCTCTACCTAGACAAAATGCAGAGGAAAACATAACACCAGTATATAAAATGGATAACTATATATATATATCCTGTCACATTACAAGAATTAAAAGAGGAAATCAATCTCAACCTAAATACAAAGAAATCTCCAAGATATGACTTAGTTAGAGGACAAATAGTAAAAGCTCTTCCTGAAAAAGCCTACGTAAACTACTCCAAATAATTAATGCAGTGTTCAGACTTAAACACGTTCCAAGTCAATGGAAAGTAGCAGAAGTAATTATGATTCCTAAACCAAACAAACCACTGAATGACAAAAATTCGTATAGGCCCATTTCCATACTCCCAATAAATTCAAAATTATTCGAGAAACTACTCTTAAAGAGACTAATACCAATAACAGCAGAAAGAAATCTTGTTCCTCTACATCAATTTGGCTTCAGAGAAAACCATTCAACAATAGAACAAGTACACCGAATTACAAACATAATTGAAGACGTACTTGAAAAAAAGAAAGTATGCTCCAGCGTCTTCTTGGATGTAGCACAGGATTGACAGAGTATGACATAAAGGTTTAGAATATAAATTACAAAGAGACTTACCAAATCAGTTTTATGAAATTCTAAAATCTTACATATCTAACCGACACTTTCGAGTTAAATTAGATGGCGAATACTCAGAAATAAAGAAAATATCAGCAGGGGTACCACAAGGTAGCGTTTTGGGATCAACTTTATATGTTCTATACACCTCGGACGTACCAACGATAGAGGAGACTAACATAGCGAGGTTTGCGGATGATACGGCCATCTTAGCAGTTGCTAATTGCATAGAAGAATCTACAAGCAAATTGCAAAGAGCTACTAATATTGTCAGTACCTGGACCAAGAGATGGCGAATAAAACTTAATGAAACAACATCTGTTCACGTAAACTTTACCAACAAGAAGGTCAACTGAATACCAGTAGAACTGACCTCCCAGCAAATTCCCTATGCAAATACGGCAAAATATCTAGGCATGACTCTAGACGCGAAACTAAAATGGAAAGAGCATGTGGAAAAGAAAAAAGAAGAGTTAAACATCAAATACAGAAAGATGGATTGGTTCTTAGGAAGAAATTCTGAGCTAACTCTACATAATAAATTGCTACTATACCGGCAAACCCTAAAACCTGTGTGGACTTACGGTATTCAGCTCTGGGGCTGTACAAAGAAAACCAATGTCAATATCATCCAGTCATTCCAAAGCAAAGTCTGAAAGAAAGTCATAGAAATCTGAAGATGGATTTCGTTAATGAAGAAATAAGCAAACACGCGAGAAAACACATGCAACGTATTAGTCTACTCCAAAATGCTGAGATACGTCGTATGTTGGATAATTCAAACCCAGTAAGACGGCTGCGAAGGAAGAAACCGCATGATATACAAGATCCAATCAGGATCGACTAAAAATATAATATAATTGTAAAGGGGACTAGCCAAAGGGCTACAACCCTCCAAACAAGAATATAAATTATGAAAGATAAATTACTAGATGATTTGTAAATCAGTTGTAATAAATAAATATATATAAACAAAAAATAAAGTTGTTAAAGTCAATTTCCGGAATAGCCTCCAATGGGCGTAGCGATTCACGTTTAATGTCTTCAATTGACTCAAAACGGTTTCCCCGGTGCGGTCGTTTGAGTTTGCTGAACAGCCAGAAGTCACACGGAGCTAAATCAGGCGAATACGGTGGTTGCGGAACGATATGGGTGGAATTTTTGGCGAAAAAATCACGTAAAACCAATGCAGTATGAGAAGGTGCATTATCGTGGTGCAAAAACCAAGAGTTGTCGACCCATAATTCCGGCCTCTTTTTACGAATAGCTTCGCGCAAACGACGCATAACACTCAAATAGTATTCCTTGTTGACAGTTTGGCTGGTCGGAAGGAATTCGGAGTGCACCACACCTCGATAATCGAAGAAAACTGTCAACATCACCTTGATTTTTGACTTGCTTTGACGTGGTGTTTTCGGCTTCGGCTCACCTTTGGCACGATATTCGGCCGATTGATCATCTGTTTCCGGGTCGTAAGCATAGATCCAAGACTCATCGCCAGTTATAATACGTTTCATGATATCCTGGTATTCGGAAAGCATTGTTTCACAGACGTCAACGCAGCGCTGTTTTTCCAAAAAATTGAGTGATTTTGGAACTAATCGTGCTTTCACTTTTCTTAGGCCCAAATGATCTTTCAAAATGGTTTTCACTGATCCGTCCGATATTCCAACGATGCCAGTAAGGTCTCTGACTGTTAATCATCGATTCTCGAACACCAATTCCTTGATTTTATTAACGTGTTGATCATCATTTGATGTTGATGGCCGTCCTAGACGTGGTTCGTCGTCAACACGTTCTCGACCCTCTTTGAACAATTTGTACCAATCAAAAACACTTGCTTGCGACATAAAATTATCACCGAAGGCAACATTTTGCAACATTCTGAACGTTTCGGCATCACACAATTGATTCCGCACACAAAATTTAATGGAACTTCTTTTAAAGCTAGCACATTGTGCTAATCTACACTAGAGTAACTAATTACCAGTAACTTTTATGGCTTACCCTCTTTACGTCCACACACATTTTATTTGAATCCCGGTAACTTTTAAAATTTTCTATGTGTTAGTGTAAAATGCTAACAAAAAAATTCATTGTTGAAAATTTTATTTTATTTTTTACACGACCTTTTAACCACAATTAAAATTTTTTCTAATGCACTACACAGCTCAAAAACAAAATTAAACTAAAAAAAATACAAAAAAAAATGTCCTTGAAATTATTTTTATTTCATTTTTGCTTGTGTTGGTGTGTTGAAATTTTTGAATCTACAAAAATTTAAGTTTAAAAAGTGAATCCACGAAAAAACCGGTTTTGTTGGTAAAGGGGAAAAGAAAGGGTGTAAGCCATAAAAGTTACAGGTACCAGTTACCCTAGTGTGGATTGGGTCATTAGTTTGGTCTTTGGAGCAGAGTGAGAGTTGTTAAATTACATGTAGTTTAAAAAAAATTACATTAACTACATTTACTATGTAGTTAAAGTAGTTAATGTAGTTAAGTCAAAGTGTATTTAATGTAGTTTTTCATACGCATGCGCATTTCTCTTATTTTGGTTTAAATTGTATTTTTTTTACTCTTTAGCTTTTGATAAGAGAATGAAAATGAAATTTTGACGCTAAAATCTCGATTTTTTGTGAATTGCACATGTTTTGTAAGTTGTTCTTACAAAAGTGGTTATTTTGATTTTAAAGTTTAGAAAATAAATAGTTATTAAAATAATTCAGGAAAGCAAACTTCCAAATTTTATTGCGCTTATAGGTTCTCTTCTTTTCTTACTACCTTATACACACAGCCGTAAATTTACAATGATTTAAATTTAAATGAATGAAAGATGGGCGATTGTAGTTTACGCATGTAGTCAATGCATGTAGTTAATGCATGCAGTTAATATGTAGTTAATTCAAGATTTTCGCCTACGTAGTTTATGGATTAACTACACGTAGTTTTAGAGGTAGTTTTTATCTCCTAAAACTACTTAACAACACTGCATAGAAGTGAGATTATCTGGCACCTTTTTCCAAACCAGAACCTAGAAGCGCAATAAAATTTGGAAGTTTTACTTTCCTGAATTATTTTAATAACTATTTATTTTCTAAACTTTAAAATCAAAATAACCACTTTTGTAAGAACAACTTACAAAACATGTTCAATTCACAAAAAATCGAGGTTTTACCAAAGAAGATATACAACTAGAAAGTGATTTTGTTCGATAGAAATATACCAACAAAAAATCGTTTCTGATTTTCTGAGTTTTTGTTTGTAACTTTCGAAGAACGAGATGGTCCTATAATCATACATTTCTCGCTTTAACATTCATTTTATAAACATAACTTCGGCATGAAATCGCCAAACAAAGCAATAGAAAAATCGAACCTATTGGAGAAGGCGAAAAATATTGCGAAGGCACAAGTAAAACATTTTTAATTATATCGCAGTCGCATGTATATCTTCTTTGGTTTTACGTCACAATTTCATTTTCCTTCTCTTAACAAAAGGTAAAGAGTAAAAAATACAATTTAAACCAAAATAAGAGAAATGCGCATGCGTATGAAAAACTACATTGACGTCATTATCTACATTAACTACACTTAACCACATTAACTACTTTAACTAATTTAACAACTCTGCTTCTATGTTACATAATTGTTGCGGGCTATTAAACGGTAGAACAAATTTTTGTAATTTTATTCATTTACTTTACATTAAGTAATTTTAACATATTGCTAAGTATTGCTACTACTGCTAAGTATTAATTTTTTGTTAGTTTTTTTACTAAACAAATTGTTAATTTTACGTAAATTAAAGTTAACTCTACACGTAAACATAATTTCTATTTTCTTCTATTTCTCATTTTACTTCATTTCATCCAATATCTTCATTTCATCCAATATGTAAAATATTTTTACATATCAGGATGTTAATTTCAAATTTTGCAGAATTTACTTTCCGCTACTTAGGCTCAATTTGAACTTTAATTTTAAGATAAATTTACTTATTTTTTTTTGTTGGTTTCCCCCTATTATTTTTCTCAGTGCAACAAAACGAGAACACTAAGTCGCAATCTACATGAAGCTGGTAAAAAGATAATTCCCGAATAGAGATAAGCGTAGTGCAAATGAAGAATAGGACTGATTGGATGGTCATATTGATGTTTGCTTTTTGAGAATGAGTAAACTGTCGGAATTGGTAGCACGTGTATGATAATGTGTATCATACTGACGTTTTTCGTAATGAATTTTTGGAAGAGAGAAGATTGGTGGCTTCTACGATATGAGAGGTTACGGCTGCCAATATTTCCGAGCCCACGCTACAATCAAGTGAGAGTTGGCTAGAGACAGATTGTTATGTTAATGCAGCCTTGCGAAGAAATAGAAGGAAGGACATTTCCATAATAAGAAAGGATATCTAAATTAAATTCATTTAAACGCTACATCAATTACTTTTGTAATCAAAATAAATTTATTTACACTTTATATAATATTTATTTTGTCAGAATCTGACAATACATACATAACATAACTTAATTAATATACAAATATAATTACAGTCTACTACTCTCGACAGGACGAATCATTTGTGGCCGACCATTTGTTATATATTGTAAACCATGTTCATCGGCTGTGGTAAACATATTATTATCGTATCCTTTTCTTTGTTCAACTTTATTTGTATTGTCAGGTGACTGGCCTTCTTTGCCATCGTTGCCCATTAAAAAGATTGTAATAAAGAACAATCCTGAACTGAGAAGATAGAAACCGGCATAGAAAATGGCTAAAGACCCTCGATACCCAATAGATTTAGCAACGGGATCAACTAGAATTGGTAGATTTCCTCCGATGTTGTTCATAACGAATAAGAACATACCAACTGTTGTTGAACGAACTGATAGTGGTACAATTTCGACCAAAATTGCAAATACAATTCCAAACCACATTTCGGCTAAGGATGTAATATAAAATTAGTAATCTGTCAATTTATTTATCACAATGAATAACTTACCGAAAAAATAGCTGATGCCGAGCGTTATCATAGCCCAAACTGGTTCAAATAAAACGGATCCAAATGCAAATGGTGTTGCAATCAATTGGCTAATGGCAAGCACAGCCACTCTCGATTTAATACCCATTTTGGCAACAATTTTGTCCGATACAACACCTCCGACAACGACCCCAATACTACCAATGCCAATAGTCACGCCGAATAACCACCAACCTAAATCAACATCTGGGAAATATGTGTTATAATACAAATCAGCATTGTATGCAAATGTCATTCCACCACAATGTCTGATCGAAGCCGCGATCACCAGCATGATGACACGGGGTTGTTTAATTACATCAATAATTGACGATTTTGATTTATTTGTGCTTCCTTGATTTTCTTCGCCAATTGTTTTACGTTCGGGCTCTTTGAGCGTTAGACATGTGAGAGCTCCTACAACGAGTGCTAATACGCCAGCTCCATAGTAACAGATTCTCCAACCCAAATCCCAAATATTTAATCGGGAAATATATCTACCAACGGGGAATGCAATCCCATATCCACCATAAATACCCCAATTGAATATTGCCATGACCAACGCTCGTTTATTTTCTGGAAAAATATCCGACATAATACCGGTGGCCAATGGATTGCATCCCGATTCACCAGCCGCCATAATCATACGCAATATAATCAATTGCCAGAATTTTTCAACGGAACCCTGTAGTAAAATTGCAACAGCAAAAACGAACGTACAAATCCATAACATTCGTACTCGATTAAATTTATCGGCCGCAATCCCCATAAAAATTCCAACTATGGTAAATACGGCGATAAAACATGGCCCAGCCAATAGCTGGTACTCGATTCCAAGGCCGTTATAATTCCATTCGCAATATGCGTTCCCACTGATATTCAATTGGTAACAACTGTAACAAACACAAAAATCGGTTAGTTTTAAAACGGTTCTCAGTTTAATTCCATCTCAAATATTTACCTCGTTTCATCGAGCACATCCCCACACTGCTGCGGTAATTCATGTCTGGTGTATTCGGATGAGTTTAATTGACATGCGTGGTCACCATAATCTAATTCTATTGCTGTTTGTTTTGATGTGACACCTATCAGGTAATGACCTAATTCACCTAATATATAGCCGATCGTCAATATGAACAGGACGTAAGTGTTGTATAAAAACTCAAATTTTTTAAATAATGCAATCATTTTAGATGATTAATCTGAAAATAGAAGAGAAAAAATTATACAGTTTAGACTTTAATTGACAGGTTGTAATTGTTTAGTGCAGGTTGTAATTGTTTAGACATTCGAAGTAGAAGCCCCTTAACGAAGTGAAGCTTAAACAATTTCAATAATTTGTCTGTGAAGCTCTCAGTTCTAACTTTTCTTCTTCGTAAGTTCAGTCTCTAACAAAGGAAAATGCGAAACCCTTTGTAACTAAAATGATAATGAAATTACACTGTTAATTTTTATTTATTGATTTTATTTTTATTCTGTTGGACTTAATTTTTAATCGAAAATTGTAAATTTATACACGATTCTAATTGTTGTGTCGTGGAATGTAAAAGTACCTATACAGATTCTAGCTGATATTTTTGGGAAGGTAAACCCCGTATACTTTGCTTATATGTTAGAAACTTCATAATGAGTATTCACAATTTTATAACGGCCGAGCTAAATATATTAACAGGGGCGGCCAATGTTTACACATAGATCAGACAAACCACTAATCTAGAGTTGCTATGGTTAATAACATTTATAACACTTTTTTATCCTACCGATCCTACAGATGTCCACAGCTTTTCATCCACAGTGCATCGAATAGATTAAAAACTGATTGCATAAAATAAACAAATATAAGATAATCCAAGAAATATTACATTTTATGAGACAGTGCGAAGCTAACGCCGCTCCTAATGTATTAGTTTTCGGTACTACACATTACGCGACACAGTGCATGAAATAGTTTATTTTGTTTATGAAAAATATTTCAGAGGAGAAATACAAGATTTGCTTTCACCGCTGTATACGTACAAAAAATAATTCTTTTGTTATTTTCCATTCGACTCGAACTTAATGTGTGCACTTAATGTAAACTTAATGCTTAATTTTATTAATTCACGCAAAATTTAAAATGGCGCTATTCCAGTTTTTTGATGTTCGCGCTAGTGGACTTGGTGGATTTAAACTGGTTTGTTTCTTTAATAAATTTGAATACCAGTTTGAGCAGTTTGTATAGTTCGATTATTAAACATTACTTATATTGTTTGCAAGTGTAAAATTAATTACCAAACTTTAGTTTGCATTATTTCTGTTCTTTTGTACATTGCATATTATAATAAATTAATGACTTATCTTGGACACATTAATTATTATGTGATTTGCCATCTAGTGACAGTAAAAAATACCAAACTACTCGTCACTGCGACGCAAAAAGCAAAACAACTTATCGTTTGACGTAATTTTTTGATCGATAACAATCGAAATTTTTAAGATTTCTAAACTAGATTTTACATTTTCTACTCCATTTCAAGACTAATCTTGATAATCATGTATTAATACCTCGATTTTACCTTTCTACTGATGCAAGAGGTTTTCGATGTAAGAGGTAAAATATTGAGAAAAATGTTTTTTATGTTTAAAAAAAAACGATCAACTTTGCAACCTAAGATAGATGAACTAAACATTTTATTTGGATAATCATGTATTAATACCCAATTATACATTTAACCTCATCTTAAAGAACGAATTAGATCAATTGGAAATATTTTGTTGTCAAAAAATGATTTTTAGTGCACATCGCTTTTGACAATTGAGTACCATATAGGCTGTATGGTACTCAAATTGTCAAAAACGATGTTTAGTAAAAATCAGGTATGACCATAAAATATTACCAATTGACATAATTCTTTCTTTAGCCTGAACTTATATGTATAATTGAGGGATTAATACATGATTATTCAAATAAAATGTTTAGTTTGTCTATAGTTATGTTTCACAGTTTATCGTTTTTTTTAAACGACACAAATCAATTTTTTCAATATGATAAAATTGGATAATAAATAACACACAACCAGCGAAAAATCGAGGCATCGAGGTGTTAAGAAACATAAAATCGAGGTATTAATACATGATTATCAAGATTAGTCTTGAAATAACGTAGAAAATGTAATATTTAGTTTAATTTAAACATATTAAAAATTTCGATTTTTATCGATCGAAAAATTACGTCAACGATAAGTTTATTTGTTTTTACTTCGCAATGACGATTATTTTTGGAAAATTTACTGTTCCTAGATGGCAAATCACAAATAAAGAGTTTTTACCCCGCAATGACGATTCGATTATTTTTGGAAAGTTTACTGTCCCTAGATGACAAATCACGAATAAGAGTGTGTCCAGGATAAGTGGTATTTAATTTATTATAGCAATAATGAAAAATAACAAATTAATTAATTTTACACATATAAACAACATAAGTAAAGTTTAGTTAGCAAATTATACGCTACAGGTAGTTAAACTTATTAAAGATACAAACATTTAGGGGCATCTAAATATCGATACTACGAAAAGAAATTGGTTTTCTCAGTACCATACAGCTTTTTTTTTCTTTTCCCTGTACTGTTCTGCCCATGAGCCCCGCACTCCGACAGGGGGTCATAGATGTGTTCCTTCTCATCACAAATCGTAATTTGTTGATGAAAATTCCCTTTGCATCCTGCCCCTATCGGGATTCGAACCCGGTACCTCCCGATCCAAACGCCAAAGCTTTAACCACTAATAAATTTTAGTACAAAAATTATGCTACAGAAGTTAGCCGAAAATTTCAGCCGAAAAAACCCTTCATTATCGACAAATTTCGTATCAGGTGGTAGTACAAAATCCTGTTGGTATTAGCTGAAAATTACATGTTATTGAAGTTAACAGTAAATTTTAGCCGAAAAAAATTTGAATAATCAATATCACATAATTCGAATGTTTAGTGGTAATTTGTACTGGGTGAAGTTAGACAGACTCGTAATTACCTAGCGCCCATATTTGTAATTTGTAGTGATAGGGGCCAATGAATTTGAGTTGTGGCACTAACAGTGAACACCTGTGCCAAAAATCGAGCCATATTTTATGTAGCATCATAGTGAAATAAATTAAAAACTGGACACATGTTTAGTTCTAATTTGTCCTGGGTGAACAGTGAACAGTGTTCACTGTTAGTGCCGCAACTCAAATTGGCCCCTAACACGACAAATTATAAATATGGGATCCAGGTAATTACGAGTCTGTCTAACTGCACCCAGTACAAATTACCTCTAAACATGCGTCCAGTTTTTAATTTATTTCACTATGATGCTACACAAAATATGGCCCGATTTTTGACACAGGTGTTCACTGTTAGTGCCACAACTCAAATTCTCTGGCCCCTAACACGACAAATTATAAATATGAGATTCAGCTATTTACGAAATGGTCTAACTTCACCCTGTTCATATGACCTTTAAACATTCGAATTATGTGATATTGATCATTCAAATTTGTTTTCGGCTAAAAATTATTAACTTCAATAACATGTAATTTTCAGCTAATATCAACAGAATTTTGTATTACCACCTGATACGAAATATGTCGACAATGCAGTTTTTTCGGCTGAAATTTTCAACTAACTTCAGTAGCATACAAAATTTTTGCATAATTTGCTTACTAAATTTTACTTATATTGTTTGTATGTTTAAAATTAATTACCAAATATTTAATTTTCATTATTTATAATCTAAACATTGCATATTATAATAAATTAATGAACACTTATCTTGAACACATTAATTATTATTTGATTTGCCATCTAGAGACAGTAAAAAATACCAATTAACGTCGTCAATGCGGCGTAATAGTAAAAAACTTATCGTTTGCCGTAATTTTTTAATACATAAAAATCGAGTTTTTTAATATTTTAAAATTAAATTTAATGTATATATTAATGAAAAAAAAACGTCGCACACGATTTAGAATATTTGAACTCAATTTCTCAAGTTGTGCGCACCATTTCTATAATCATTCAGGCATAGTAGATATCATCAGAAATACATTCCGTTCGTCACACAGAAAAAGGCGTTCACAGATGTTAGAAAATATAGGGCAGTACGCGTGGTCATCTCCAAGAGCATTCATAGACATTTGTAAAAAAACATCAAAATACATAGATATTCCTAAAAATGGCCAACTCATTAGAGTTTTACCCTTTCATGCCAATAATACCATAAAGTACATAACCATTCCAAAAAAGTGGTCGGACCACCCACAAATCAATAGATTTACGGATAATTAAAATAATTTAAAACCCAATTGGAGAAATTGATAAAATCCTGTAGAAGGAAAAAATCCATAAATGATTGTTAGACTCGGTTACAATTGGACATCTCAGGAAATGGCAGTACTTATGAGAACTTGAATATTATTATAGACATCGAATAAATCTTTAGAATTGGATACCAATATAAAGGTAGAATATTGTGTATCATTATAAGGGTAAATTTAAATAAATTTGTTAAAAATTTATTTTAATTTTCATTAACCATGGAATGGTTCATCAGATTCGAGTAGCGTTCATCAACATTTTTGTGAACGTCTCCCAATAATCCAATCCCTTATAATATTTTAAATTATCAAATAAATAGCCAAGTTCACTAGAAATGAAATCCACTTTATACACTTTTAAAAATTATTTTGAACTATCTAAAAATATAAGTGTAATGTCCTGGACATTTCTAAAGTGCTGGTGCATAACCAAATTGATGATTGTGGAATTTCTGGCAAACATTATGCCACTTGATTATATTTGAATGAGAAAGATGTATCTACCTCTAGCTCTATATGTATGATAACAATGTAAAGCAATATCGTGAGTTTCCTCCCTTAATGATGTATGGTACTCAACTGGTCAAAAATGATGAATCAACTTACTAAAAATCAGTGTTGGACCATAAAAGATTTCCATTTGACCTAACCTGTCGTTAGGATGAAATTAAATGTATAGTTGAAATATTAATACATAATTATTGATAGGTTAGTATAATTATTTATAGGTTTCAAAGATGATCGTTTTTCAGAAACGTAAAATCAATTTTCTCAATATTTTTCCACTAAACCGCGAAAAATTTTTGTTGCAGGGTGTTACGGAACAATCGAGGTATTTGTTGGAAATTGTGTGGAAAATGTACAAATTTTTGGCTTTTTATTTAGTTTTATTCGCTCTCGTTTTCATGTACAGTAAACTGAAAATGAAAAAGTTATGTTATAAAACAAAATAAAAAATTTAATTGGCTCGCTAACAAAAAACGGATGTTCTAATAAAATTAAATAAATTGTAAAATTGTAAAATTGTGCAATATTCAAGATGGCGGATTTAGTACATTTGGAACGCCAACGTGCTAAATTAAAAAGTCGTGTTACAATATACCAAAAACAAGCCAAAGAATTGATCAGGTTATTTTATCGGAAAGTAAATCTTCTACGTTTGCTGTAGACAACATTTGATGATATTCAATCACAAATTGAAGAAAAGGTTGAAAACAGAAACGTAAAAGTGATACAAGAGAATAATTTGAAGAAGCTTATAGCAACGTTGAAACAAACCTTTTGTTGGTGATCAATGCAATGAAATAAATTTAACAAAGGCATCACAAGGCGCCATCATGAGTACGTAAAGCTATTTCGAGACGTATATTTGAAAAACGACAACAAAAACGTGCCAACTGCTACAAAATTTCGGTACTTACTAGAAAGTATCAAAGATGGTTTGGCATATCAACATATTCAATGGTATGCTACCCAAGGCAATTGTAGGTTGATAAAGATGTTCGTACAAAAAAGCTACACATGAAAAATTTGTACAGTATTAAACGCACGGTTCGTCATTACCTTGAAAAAGCATTTGAATGCTTTGAAAGCTCTTGAAGTCAATATTTCTGGTTGGAATTTGTTTCTGCGGTATCATTTGTCGGATAAATTAGATACCACAACACGCATTGAAGTTGAAAAGGAATCGAGCGTAGATGCATTACTGCAGCCAACAACAAAATTAATTGGTGACAAATCGTGATATTAGAACTACAAGCAGCATAAAGTGCCACTAGCTACTTGGTCGACCACGCATAATTGTTTAATATGCAAAATATAAAATCATTCAACAGTGAGATGACCTACATTTCTGCATCACAACAATACAGATATCGATGCTACTTATGATACGGTTATGGGTGCAGATTTGAGTTTGCAATTAGAACGGGTTTGGCAGCTGGAAAATGTTGGAAAGTCAAACAGTAATCACTCGACCAAAACATTTCTGAAAATCATTACCAACAGCACTGTCATCGTGCTCTAGAAGGTCGACAACGATTATTGCGGAAAGCTCTGTAAAATATATTGTGAGTTCATGCAAGAGTATATCGATCTTAGCCATATGGAGTTGATTGATGATAATATTAAAGCATAACAGTACAACAATGAGATTGCGAGTTGTTGAGCAATAGTTGCTGATTTGACGAAAATGTATTGTCATGTTTTGGTTCGCGAGAAGTTTCGTGACCTACGGCGTATTTGGTGGAGATTTTCTCCAAACGAGCAACTGAAAACATACGCAGAATTCGCACCGTCACGTGGGCAGATGCTAGCGCGTCATTGTTAGCCATATGCACGCTGTTTCAACTAGCTGATGATGAGTATAGCAACGTCGGCCAAGAACAAGTGAAATATTGTAGCGAAATTTTTATGTAGACGATCTGCTGACGAGTGAAAATATTTTTGATGAGGTACAGAGTCCCCAAACAGCGTTGCAGTCGTTTTTGGTGACTGGCGGATTTAACTCCGAAACTGGAATTCAAACGCGGATTCAATACACTTGGAATCAGATATGAACAATAACACGATACAAATTCAATTGGGTAAGTTTAATTCATTGGCAAACATAACTAAACGTAATATTCTTGCAGAGATATCAACAATTGTTGATCCCTTGGGTGTGTCTGCTCCTATCCATCCCATCCCATCCTAATGACTCCAAAACTGCATATGCAAGGTATTAGGTCCATACACGGTACTGGTTGGGATGACCCGCTGCCATCGAAGTTCGTGAAGCCGTGGCAAGAATTTCACAATCATTTGGCCAATTTTCAAGCCATCCATTTTTGCCATCAATATTCAATTTCATGGATTTGGTGATGTATCCAAAGCATGTTATGGCGCATTTATTTATATGCGGTATATACGGATATGACAAACGAAACTACGTGTCCCCTCCCTCGAAATGATAGACGAATCGAGGAAATGTTTGGGCATCCAGATTGAAACAACAAATTATTAGGCGGTTCGATGGTAAGTTCGTATGAAATTAATGAAACAAGAATTGCACTTACTAAAATGATCCAAAATGATGTGTATGAAGCTGATATCAGACATTTGGAGTGGCGAATTGCAACCGTAACTTACACTTACTGTATCCGTTTATGGATAAAGGGTTACTATGTGTAGGAGGCAGACTTCACAATGCTGATCTAGTGGAATATACTCATCAAGATGCACTACATGCGAGTACGCAAACATTACAATATGAATTACGGTTACACTATTGGATACCAAGTGGTCGAAATTTATGTAAAAATATGGTAAACAAATGCGTTATTTGCTTCCAAAATCGGCCAAAGCTTCATAAACCATTGAAGGTATCACTACCATCGGATCGTGTTAGTCCGGTTCACGAATTAACCACACAAGGGTTCATTGGTACTCTCGAATTAAATGCATTCATGGCAAGAGAATAATAATTAATTGTATACACTGGTAGTACAAGCGAAGGGAGTTCTTATCACTCGCCCTCTTTCGCCCATCTCAGATGTTCCTTCGGATTTGAATGTGCTGACCCGGGACATTTTTTGTTCGGTGGTCCAATGGAATTTGTGCCTGTTCTCAGCATTCTTCAATGTCTACAATATATATTACAACAATTTTGGCAACGTTGGTCTTCGTCAAAAAGGACGTTTGGTACTAGTCGAGGAAGACAATGTTCCTCCTGGGAACTGGATTATTGCTCTAAATTGTCAAAGTTCATCCGGGAACTGGTGATATTGTACGTATGGTGACTAAAACTAAATACTTAATAAACACATTTTTTAAACATTTGTTCTTTTTATTACGCAAAAAATTAAATTTTTGAATATTCTAATTAAAAAATTTGTCCAAAAAGTTTAAAATATCACTCGATCGATTTCAGCATGTTAGATCATCATCAGGAGTATCTACTCGTGCTGTAGATAGTTTGTAGATTCTCTTGATTATGGCCTAACAAGCCGAAATCGATCGAGTGGTACTTTAAACTTTTTGGATAAATTTTTTAATTAAATTAAATTTTTTGCGTAATAAAAAAAACAAGTATTTAATAAAATGTGTTTATTAAGTGTAAGTGCGTTTCGCCAAGTGGCTACAGCAATAGCGTTAAAAGTGAAACTAAATAGCTAACAGGTGCGAGACTTTGCCCACCACCAACTGATTCTTGAAATAGGAACTATTTCAACGTATGAGGCAAGTTGGAAATTTTGCGGAGAAATGTAGTAATTAATTTTTTGCCATTTCTTCTTTTTATTCGTTTCGTTTTCGTCGTATATTCGTATATCCACTTATACTGTTTACATTGAGAGTAGAGTCGATTATAATTATCTTCAGGTCAACTTGTAGTTATCTTTTTTAGCGTGCATAATGAAGAGTTATCTTTGGATCGAGTCCAAATGAGATTAAAAATGTCTAGATGAATGAATTTAATTTAAAGGAAAATTTAATAAAATAAAATTTGAAAAATCACTAAAAATATGCTATCGTACCTAAGCTAAGCTCCTACAAAATAATTATTATTAAAAATTTCGTTTCGGTTATTTATTTAGGTTTTATTTTTTTGCTGTTTTTCGGCTCGACTCCATATATAATAGAAATTTTAAAACAGAGTTAACTCGACCTAAGAAATTTTTTGAAACTACAAGTTGACTCGACTCCGTTAAAAGTTAACCTGGATTGAACCTAGGTCGAACTCTCAATGTAGATAGTATAACTGAAAATGAAAAGGTTATGTTATAAAAGAAAATTAATTCACTCCTTAGGGTAGAAAGCGTAATAATCAGACGTGTTTTAATTTCTCGTAGTAAAAATTATTAGTTGTCGTGAAATAATATTTCGTACAAAAAACTAAAGTTAGTGGTTGTAGAAAATATCCAGTATTAATACACGATTATCAAGATTGGTCTTTAAATTTTGTTTAAAAATATTTAAAATTTCGATATTGACCGATTGAAAAATTGCGTCAAACGATACGTTTTTGTTTTACACAATGACGATTTAATTTGAGTTTATTTTACTGTCGCTAGATGGCAAAACCATTAAAAATTGATGTGTTCAAGGATTAGTGGTCATACATTTATTATCATATGCAATGGCAATGTTTCGGACGAAAATAAAGAAAATTAAGAAATTAATTAATTAATTTTACACATAGGGACATAATAAGTAAAGTAACTAGATTATACAAAATTATACAAAATGTAGGTACTCAAATTGATTAAAGAAACAAGCAAGTTTGGATACTTTATTTGTAAATGTTCAAATAAAGTATCCAAACTTGCTTGTACAGAATATAGGTACAGAAAAAGCTGTAAAATTAGCTGAAGCACTTTAATATTCAAAACTATCGTTTTGGCGTTGGAAGCAGTTGCATTTTTCGTATTCCCATATAACAATAAAATGCAACAATTTCATTATCAGCAATTTAGTTCCCAGTTAACTGTATTCACGCTGCTTGTCAATTATTCTGTATTGTAGAATATATACGCGTTGCATACCATTGAAAAGGCCTTGAAGAATGCAATAAATTTATCTGAAGCTAAAGCGCTTCAGATAAATATATTAAAACTACCACTGTTATGCTAGATGTAGCTAAGTTCCCATATAATCAGAAAACACACAATTTGACCAGTCTTGGAAAATTCGTGCATTTTATTATGAGCACTTTAGTACTCATATCCACCGTTTTGGCGCAGGTAGCTTATTATTAATTAATTAAAGAAGTGTCATATATCAATAAAAAAAATGTTGAACAATGTCACATATTACTCGTATTTTATAGAATATAAGTGTCGCATATCATTGAAAAATTCCTGTTTTCATCTTGCTGGATCACTGTTGCCGCATCCAGATCAAGAACACGAATATCTGCAAATATACTTTCTTGGAGATTCACATGATGAGTAAAACGGTGTTGTGTTATCTTTAATACAACGAAAAGAGAAATAGTCCAGCAATTGTAGCAAATGTTACACGAACACAATAAGCTCATCAAACTGTTTACGGTCATAAGCGATGCAGATATTACAGATGTTGGCCGACTCACAATTTTGCCATCGACATACATTGGCAGTCCGAGACACATGCACGAGTACTCCCAGGACGCAATGGCTTACGTGCGCAATTATGGACGACCGGATTTGTTTGTGACGTTTCCTTGCAATCCAAAATGCCCAGAGATTACGCAGTTATTGCATTCCGGTTAATCACCAAACAAGTTAATGGACTTCATTGCGAAACAACGTGTATACGGTACTGTTCGATGTTGGATGTATTCAGTTGAGTGACAGAAAAGAGGTTTGCCGCACGCACACATTTTTTTTTAGATGGTGGACAAAATTACGCCAGACCAAATTAATGACATCATTTCCGCCGAAATTCCTGATCCTGAGATAGATCCAGAGTTGCACGAAGTGGTGAAGATCAATATGATCCACGGACCATGCGGACAACACAATCCCACTTCGGTTTGCATGTCCGACAATAAATGCACAAAACGATATCCACGTACTTTTTGAAACCGAAACTGGAAACGATGGATATCCACTCTGTCGGCATCGCTCACCAGATGACAATGGCAGGACATTCATCACTCATTTAAAGAAGTGGATATCGTGATTGACAATACATGGATCGTGCCATATTCACCAATATTGTGTAAGGCATTTAAAACACATATCAATGTTGAGTATTGCAGTTCGGTGAAATCGATTAAGTATGTTTGAAACTACGTCACCAAAGACGATATGGCGGTTATTGGTGTTGAACGAGATGAAATCAGCAAGTTTCAAATGGGCCGATATGTGAACTGCAACGAAGCACACTGGAGAATATTTTAATTTGCGATTCATGAACGTGAATGAAGTGAGTTCCGAGTGTTGTGCATCTGGCAGTTCATTTGGAGAATGGCCAAAGAGTGTATTTCAAAGCAGAGAACGCAGCATAGAAAGTGAAAAGACCACCAGAAACAACGATAACGAGTTTCTTTTCAACTTGCGCCAGTGATCCGTTTGCGAGAACATTGCTTTACTCGGATATGTCTCGATATTACACATGGAATGCATCATCGAAGAAATGGTTACGGAGAAAGCAAGGCAAACCAGTAGATGGATATCCAGGTGTGTTTTCAAGTGATGCATTAGGACGAATTTACACAATACATCCAAAGAATGACGATTGCTTCTACCTTCGTTGCTTTTGGTTAATGGACGCGGTTCAACTTCATTTGAGTCATTGCGGACTGTGAATGGTACGGTGTGCGCAACATTTCGAGAAGCATCTCAACAGTTACAATTGCTTGAAGACGACAATCACTGGAATAAAACTCTAAACGATGCAATAGCTTCTTCGCTCGCCAATCAAGTTCGTACACTTTTCGCTATGATCACGACATGTCAGCCTTCAAACCCATGTCAGTTATGGGATATGTACAAAGATGACATCGCAGAAGACATTTTGCATCGCTTTCGAGTCGCGACAGGGAATTTCGAATTGCAAATGAACGATGACATCTACAATGAAGCGTTAATGCTGAATGAAGATTTGTGTTTGCTTATGAGTGGCAAACTTTTGTCTGAAATTCATATGCCAGCACCAAGTCGTCAAACTAGAGATGTATTGAATCGTGAATTGGAACGCGAGCGTGCTTACGACACGACAACTTTGCAACAACAAGTCCAAACAAATATTCCACTGTTGAGTAAACAGTAAAAGAGTGCGTATGATCAACTGATGAAGGGGAGGAAACGGTGGACTATTCTTCCTTGATGCACCCGGCGGAACTGGGAAAACGTTCCTGATATCATTGATATTAGCAGCAATACGTGCTCAAAGTGGCATTGCGTTAGCTCTCGACAAACACTTCCAGTGATTATTTGTGGCGATACGTGAAAACTATTCCATTGAGTATGAACATGCGAGTGTTCTTGCAATAGAACTGCTGAGAATCAGAAATGGACAAATTACTGTAGATACTTCTAGTGGTTTAATATCGATTCCATCTGAAATTTGCCAATTCACTTCAACGAAAGATGAACTCATCACTAATGTATATTCGAACATTGGTCAAAATTATCGTAAATACGATTGGTTGAGCGTACGCGCAATTTTAGCAGCGAAAAATATTGATGTCAATGACTTGAATTGGACAATGCAAAATCAAATTCCGGGAGAATTGCGTTCATTCAAATCGATTGATCGCGTTGAAAACGAAGGCGAAGTCGTCAATTGTCCGGTGGAATTCCTAAATTTTTTGAATTTGCTTGGCATGCCGCCTCATCATTTGCGTCTTAAAGTGTGCGTCATAAATCTGGAAATGTCATGCTTTTCACACGGCCAGCTATATGTGGCGTGTTCCCATCCTCACTCTTCGTTTACGCTCCAGAGCAGAAAACAAAAAAGGTAGTGTATCAAGCAGCCTTAAATTGAATACGATCATTGTTCTATTTTTTTTTAGATTTCAATAAAACGAATAGAATTCAATGAAATTAATACTTGATTTGATTCTATTTTCGCCAAATATTGGACTGAACGAAGTCCGTCGGGTCAGCTTTCCCTATAAATATAGGATAATGAATTCAATTAAATTCGAAAAGCGTTTCATTCAATCTATAATTGAAATTATATTGTTGCGTCATCTGTTAATTATCGATAATTTTCGATCAAAAAACAAATTTCGGGTGGGATCAAGAATGCTCGAAATTAATTCAATCAAAAAATCTATTTTGGGCAAAACGAAGTTTGCCGGACCAGCTAGTATACATATACTTCATACCAATTTCAAGCAAATCAGATCAGTACTAATTTTCTGTTTAATTGTGGTATCATGACAAAAGGTTAATGCTGGTCAAATTTTCACGATGTTGAAAAACAAACATTTTCAAAATCAATGATGATCAAATATCGAGAACATGTTTTCCTTAGTCGTTTTGAGACTAGTTTTATACTCGAATTTACGTTATTCCCAATTTTTAGTGACTTTTCGGAGTTAAGGTTTCAGCCTCTAGCAACTTATAATTTTATATTGCCACTTAACAAGAATACAGGTAAGATTCTTTCTTGTATTACATATTATTAAAAATCTTCATAATGCATTTCTGTTAAATAATTTCAGCAAGGCTGACGTAGCTAAAAATAGGTTCTTAAAATCTCTGGTTACTATCGGCTTGCCTTCCGCATCATGAGCAGGACAATTCTTCATCAATTCTAAGAAGCTTATTAACGGAGACTCAAAGGAGAAACGTCACTCACTTTTTGAATTTCATCCTTAGATTATAACACAAGGTTACAATTACTCGTGTTTTGCGTCGCCATACACATTTTCGGAGCATTTTTAAATTCACTCCAATAATCTGTGTTTAGGGCGCTTTATCAAGCTTAAATAAAAGAGTGTGCTGTCCAGAGCGATCAAACGCACCTATTTTGCACCTATGCAGCACAAAATATAATGACAAAGATTTATACAAATCAAAAAATCTATTTAAAATGCAATTTTGCGTGTTTACCTGTATGAGATGGTCGAGATTTTGTATAACATAAATGGAACGACAATTGTTGTAATTAAATAAATTATGCATTTATTACATTGACAATTTGTTTGACAAATTACCCTCATTAAACGTATAGAGTGCTAATTAGGGATTTCCTATTATTCAAAATTAGTAACGTCTTCAATGAAATAGCATTTAACACAAAAACGTCAACATGGTATTGTGAAATCGAAAAATATTTTTAAATTTCAGTCGCTGACTGATACATATTTTATTTATGAGTAACATAAATTCCCTTTACCCTAATTTTATATATGTATAAATAGAAAGCTGATACCTATTTTACCTGTCAATTTTTCATTATCATCTTTTTTATTGTTTACCTTTACGTTTACCGCGTTAACTTATATTCAAGTTCATTGAATTTTAGATTTTTATTATTTTTGTTTGTCTTCTGGGTTTTTACACCACATATCTGATCAGACTGCATTTTCTAATATAACGGCGCGTTTCATATTATAGGTGTATAGCATCATAACAAAAAGTTTGTTGTTATTAAGAATCACGTTTTTATGTTGTCTTCATTACTGTTGACGTAATCATTTTATACACAACCGCTTTAGGTTAAGCGCGTTCTTCTTTATTCATATTATTATGGAAGATTTGAGAAGGTCAATCATTTTGAATTAAGATCTTGATTTAGAATAGTAGTGAACTGTACGCTAGTATTGGATTATTAAGGTATTTATAAAAGGGCCGGGACCGGTTTCGTTAAATACACTTCTTTAAGTAAAGACCTTAAAACATGAAGCTCCGTGATTTAAATTAACCTTGTGTTGTTGGTAGGTATGTATAGGTACAAAGATGCAATTGAATAAACTGATATTAAGTTCTTCTTTTTTTGAATACATATTACATTAAGTATGTTCGGCGTTTATGTTAAATATAGAAATAAGAGGCTTCATGAAAGTCACATCAACAATTAAATTATCTAGTAAATGAATGACTGCGGAGCTTAGAGAGATTCGATGATATATGCAATAAAAATCTCATTTCTTGTTGTGTGAAGTCTTAAATAAAATTTTGTTAATTTAAAATTACGCAAGTATCCAAACATTTTTTAACAGGGTAATGAAATTATAAACAAGATTGCTTGTCATCAATCATCTAGCGCATGTGGAAAGGTGAAGCTACTCTTATATTTTCGAAACTATGAAAAAATGGGAAATCAATCATAAAAGATAGGTATTGTGTATTTATACGCGGTAGTACGCACACCGATAGTGTTGCACGCTCTCGGTGTCCAAGAGAGGCTGTTATTTCGGAAAACACTATATAAAACCCCAAAAATTGTTGTGAATGACCGTAAAGTAACGTTACAGGAGAAAGCAAACCATAAAGATGTTATAAAAACGTGTTGCTCATATTTTACACCAATTTTTGGGTACAAGAAGGCCTCGCTCCAAGAGGGTGCATAAGAACTTGGGTCAAATGGGGAAGTCATAGCGGAAGCAAACGTGTATTTTAAAGGCTTAAACAAATCGTTCGAAAAGGTATAGAAAAGTTGGAGAAGCGTTGTACTGAGTGCAGAACTCTTGAAGGAGATAAGATTGAGGAATAAATTGATGTTCTGAAAACAATTGTTCCTTCGACAATCTATTTTTAATATAGAAGCATATTCTATCATAACCAAGTCTAGTTCGTTTTGAAAACAGTTAAATATTTTTTAACCGTATCTTTGTTATTTCAAATAAATATCGCGCCATCCTGTATTCCTTCCTCTTTCTACAACTTAACTTTGTCCTAAATCATTTATTTCGTAGGACCTGTATTTCTCAAGATATTGAGATGCAAATGATAAATGATATTCATTTATTTATTTATGATATCATTTATTTTATACAAATGAAAAATTTAGTTTTATTTCAAATAAAATAAAATCAGTATGTGAAAGACTGTGGATAAAACGCGATTTTGTAACAAAATTCCACCTTATTTCCGATTTGATTTTTTCTCTTTTTAGTCGAGATTGACACCGACCCCGGAATTTTTGTGACAATTTTCCTTGACGAGAAGTATGAATTTCCGTGTATTCTAGATGGTTCTTTCCATAGAAAGAGTGTGGTTTTTGCAGGTTTGCATATTGGGTGAATGCACAAAACTATTACGTTTTGATTGATTTGATTTACATCTCAAAATAATTTACATCATCTTAAACAAGTGGCGACGCCATTTTAAAATTAAAATGTTACCATTTTTTACATCCAAATTTCTTGATCACGAACTCATACAATTATTTTATATTTAAAAAATTAACTTAAATAAACACCAACAACATAAGTTGTCACAATAGAAATCGCGGATAACACAAGAATATACGTCGTACCCCATCAAGTGATACATTAAACTGAAGATACCATATACAACACAAACCAAATTAATAAAACAAAAAATAAAAGAGTTCGCGAATCAGAAAGAGAACGAAAATTTATATTTTTGTGTCTTTGACATTTTGTAGTTAGTACGGAATTTAGTATGGAATTAAAACTATTTTTCAACACAGTCAAAAAAATGCATACTGGGCAATACATAAAGCCAGGAAAGAGTGCGTTTGGTTATTAAAATGTCCGCAATATAAAATTTTGCAATCTAAAGTCCTGGAATGATCTGAAGTGAATTTCGACTTATTTAACACTAAAATAATTGATTACACTCCTAGATATGGTGGATCTAAATGCTCATAAAGAAACATTTGGCCAAACATTCGGTGGCAGACAGGAGCATATAATTTAATACAGGTGGTAAAATGGATATTTATATTTTATTCATGCTTGGTCATTTTATTCGGAATTTACCTAAGTTAATATTGTATGGATTTAAATAATTTTTGATCATAATACTGGGTTTTTGGGTTAAATTTAACCTTAGGCAAATCATAGGGGCGGTCTTCAACTAATCAATTGAATGAAGTGTAATTAATTTATAATAAATTAGGGTTCAAGAATTATTACAGCTACATCAAAAGTTACAATAATTGGCGATGGAGTTTTAATTATGAGTTAAACCAATCATCTTTTCTCCAAAAAGGATAACTAATAAATTTGATGGAGGTTTAAAATGCTCACGCGAAATATTGTAGCCCAACATTATTAGAAATATTTACTTTGTGATATACATTTTTCTATATTTAACTTTCTTTCATACTATGTGCCTGTTGTTCTAGGGACCGCGTAGCTGTGCAGTAGTTTACATAAACATAAAATAAATATTTAAATAGTTTTCAATAACATTTATAAATCATAACTTGATGGATTTTAAACCGAGAATAGGAGCTTCTGCCGAAATCAACAAGTAGTCATAAATAGTTTAATCGAAATTGATTAGTGATAGAGTAAAGATTTTTTGTAGTAGGAAATAGAAAGAGGTGATGAAACTGAAACTCTTCTGTAATTTATAAAGTTTCTGGCACCTATACTGCCGAAGTATTCACTGCTTTGATTTATTGACATGCCCAATATTCTAACGAAAAACGCTTTACATTGCGCGTCTCGGGGAAAGCTGAATAGAAAAGTGAAGAGTGTTAAATTATCCCACGAATTCGTCCCAGAAAAATAAAACAGTTTATCCGGCAATACTAATTGTATGCAAAAGAATTTTTAAAAACATCCCAGAAAATTTTATAATGAAATAAAATACATATAATTATAACAGCTATATGGTATTTACAGATATTATGTAGATAACCTGTTACCTGTTAGCCCAATAAGCTCATATCTTTATATTATTATGGAATAATTTGTCCCAGGAAATCGAAATGTCTTAAAATATCTCATTTTAAATCGGTAAGACATGATGTCCCCTACCTATGACAAAAATGTCTAGGCTCATATTTGTAAGTGTCCCTTCGATTTTATAATTTTAACCATTCCTATGGCGCCAAGGAACCGTTTCAATACCGCCAACCCTACCATACGGTTGGCCTTGGGATTTTTTTTTCATGAAGGACATCATGTCTTATCGACACCAGATGAGATCGTAAAGAAACTTTAGGTGCCAAGACTCATTCGTTTAAATCTGAAACTTACAGCATAAATAGAATGGGAAATCAAAAGATCCTATAGCGCCAATCTCAACGTACCAATATTCTTGGGGATTTTATTTTTGATATTGGAGATGACGTATTGGATTGAAATCAGATGAGAATGGCGCCACTACACTCGTGTTTCCTGGCAACCAAGTAAATAATTTTACATAAACTGTAAAACTATTGCGCCAATCTCATCAAACGGTTAGTTTTGTAGTTTATTCGTAGGTAGTGGACATCAAGTTTTATCGATATCAAATGATAGATTTTACGACATTTGGTACCATTAATTTAAATTTAACGAATTGGATTAACCTTAAACTTACTGACCCATAAAGATATCAGCTTGTTTTGTTATGCCAAACTCAGGTAACAAAATGTGTTCAGCATTTTATGTCAGATATTTAAACTATATACATACTAGATTTTCATTTTTCTTTTCATTACAGAATTTTCGTTAAAAGCGACAAAAAGTGTAGTATACACTGTACACATACATTTTATTTTAGTTTAATTTATAAGTAATACAATTAAAGTATATCATTGAAAAGGGTTGGGCTCCACTAACGGAATAGCTCAACTACTTTGCGGGTATGTCTACGTCTCATTTTTCTAAATATACACTCGCCTTTCTTCAGAAAACTCTAAGATTTATGTGAATGGGAAGTATCTAGTAATTTACTTCATTCATTCATTCTTAACAGCTTTTATATTCTTGTATAGCAAATTGTTTTGTGACTTGAACATTTGTGTAGAAAATTTGTAAATTTAACTAATTTAATATTATTTTATTAATACAATTGTAATTGGATTATGCAACCAATATTTATTTCAAACCTGAAATAGCTTTGACTTTTATTATTTTTAAATTCCAATCAAACTAAGAAAGTAAAATGTGTGTACACTACACTTTTTATGCAGCTGCACTTTTTCACGTAGCTAGTCGTTTTGTGCAGCTACACGTTCTGGGTAGCTACACTTGTTTTTGTGAAATTACATTTTCGTGTATATGTTTGTATAGCTACACTTTTCTTGTCACAAACTTCACACCAGCCGATTACTGATTTGAAAGAAACCAACAAGTGTTATAAACACGAAACTCTATTAATAACAATTAAGGTATTGTAAAATCAAGTCCTTTACATTAAGAGTGGCGAATAAAGGTACCAATGTTGAGTAAGAGTCCGTTTTACATATCTATCAAACGAAACTGTAATTGAATTCACTCAGATAATGTTGTTGCTGTTTATGAAGATGAATTACCTTCGTTATGAGGGAAATTGCGGCAGTTCGTTGCTGTCGTTTACTATGCGGCCATATCTTTACACATATTTCACAAAATTTAAAATACCCATGCAAAAAAAGGCAATGAAAAAACCATCTACTTCCGGTAGATCAAACACCCCTGGAATACTTTGAACTGTAAAATGCTTAAATGATGACTTTAGCTAATCGATGCCATCTGAGTTTGGAAAAAATAGCTTAACCTCCAAAAGATCGAGTTATTATAACCACAACTTCGAGTCGGCATGTGTGTGTGTGTGTGTTTGAAAGGTTTAGTTATGAATTTTGCTCGTGAAGTAAATATGAATAAATATGAATTTTCACCAAGATGATTCCATTCAGACCACTGAAAAATTTCCGTCCCAAAATGTGTAGTGCCCAAATTTACAAATAAGGTAGTGTATGTAATTTTTTTCAAGTTTAAATTTACATATGAAAAGTATACGAATAAAGTAAGAAACGTACAGATTTGAAGTAATAGTGATTGATAAGGCCAAATAAACATTTACAATACGATGAAATATAATTTATACCGGTTGAAGAAAAGTATGGAAACCATAAAAACTGGAGAAATAAATGTCTGAACGAAAACAAAAAAACAGGTGCTCATTATTTTTATTAAGCTAAGCAGTGATACCAAACTCGATCTTTAAAATTTTAAATAGGAACTTCCATTTTTTTTTGTAGATTCGGATTCTACGCCTCAAAGTACGTAAGTTTTAAACGAACCTTTTATTTTTGGTTCGTAATAGATGACGGTGTAGTCGCAAAATTCAGATTTTCTAATGCTGGAAAAAGACACGTCTGATCCGAAAAATAAAAAACCAGAGGCTTATTACTTTTTAAAACGATATCCAGTGACACCAAATTTAACCGTCACTCCCTATTGATACACTTTAGGTTAACCAGCGAATAACGATGAGGACGCAGTATTTTTGATTTTAAGTTGATCAGTTTTTTTGCGATTACGGCATCATGTATCACGAATGAAAAATAATTCGGTCAAAATTTTATTTAAAAATGAGGGTTCCCATTTAAAATTATAAAGGTTCCTCAGACCCCGCACCATCAGGCAGTGAGGTGGAAATTAGATTGGTTTCACTGGATATCAGCTTAAAAAATATTCAGTACGTGCTTTTCCGTTTTTCGTTCATACGTTCATTTCTCCAGATTTTTAAGGTTTTTATATTTACTTTTAATCATCCGGTATAATAAAATTCTATGAAAAAATTCCACATACTTGCTAAAGGAGACCAAAGGTCGGAGCCACGGTGCATGATATCGCTGTTAGAAAGGAATATACTCCTCTGTTAGAATTCAAAAGTTATTGGGCAACTCACAAATAAATCGTGTAATTGATATTTTTCAAATTTATAAAAGTCAGAGTTTTCTACACATAGATTAGCTTATTCATTCATATACAATTCATACTCAATTCATTTGCAAACTATATTCAATTGATATTCAATTCATATTCAAGTCGATTTCTATTCATATTCAATCCATATTCAATTCATATTCAATTCATATTCAATTCATATTCAACTCATATTCAATTCATACTCAATCCATATTCGGTTGATATTCAATTTATTCATATTCAATTGATATTCAATTCGTATTCGTTTCATTTTTTATTCAAATTCAATTCATGTGCAATTCATATGCAGTTCATATGCAATTCATTATAATTCATATTCAATTCATATTCAACTCATATTCAATTCATACTAAATTCATATTCAATTCATATTCAATTCATATTCAATTCATATTCAATTCATATTCAATTCATATTCAATTCATATTCAATTCATACTAAATTCATATTCAATTCATATTCAATTCATATTCAATTCATATTCAATTCATATTCAATTCATATTCAATTCATATTCAATTCATATTCACTTCATATTCAATCCATATTCAATTCATATTCAACTCATTTCAATTTATGGCGGAGTAGATGTGGTGGAGTATATAATTGAGTTAACAATTAGTTGTATTCATTTTTGAGATTTTGACAGGCATGATTATAAAACCAGCACTCCGTTTCTGAGATGGCATACAGGGTGAGAAGGTCATAGAATTTTGTTAGTTAGTTAGTTTTATGTTACTTACTACTTTACTTATTTTATTGCAATAGGCTTGCAATTCTAAACTAAAAAGCGAGATCTAATTACTTGGTCATATATAAACTTGACCACTGCTACTTTCTCAACGACGTGAATAAAAAGGTAGCTTGATGAACGCAGCTAAAAACCTTTTATTATACATTTTTTAACATAAACTGTCAGAAGGTGCACTATCGCATAAATGTTTTGTTTTGTTTAAGAACTCCTGGCTCGAAAACATCATACAACACTAGCATACATTGAGTTAATTTGTGTTATGAATATATGCTCTAAAGATCTATCGAAGAATTTTTTCAAACTTTTGAATTGAAACAGAGCTCACATAGCTAATTAGAACCCTCAAAATACGAATTGATAAACGATTAGCGATTTACTATTTCTAGCTCTGCAAGCCAATATCAAACTATTTTAACATGTATATAGCTTATTTTGATATGATTGTAAGTTCTAAAGATACATTGGAGATTTTTTTTTCAAATTTAATAATTGAATCGTCTTTATAGAGATTTGTACAAATTAGGACCTCCAAAATATGAATTGCAAAAACTTCAAACCTAAGTGTCCCAAATTTTTTAGAAATATTTTCTTAGCAATGCATATACGTTTCCTATAAATAATTTTATTTCATAAAAAGGGCTTCTCCGGGGTGTATCTCAATACACGCGGCTGCTTCAAATATAAGTAAAATAAACAGTTTAAATTATTTACAGCAACATTTACGTGTCATCGCATGTTGAATTATCACCACTATAATATTACTACACTATAAATACAATTTTTATATTAATTTCGACTACTTAACCCAAAAATCCATTGAATTAAGTATTTTGGAGCAAAAATGCCCTATATAGTAATCGACATCTAATCGACACGAGTGCCAACACGCCAATTTCCTATATAAATACATAGATTATTGAAAGCCATTATTCATTAATTTCAATTTAGATATAGGAAATAACTTGGAACTCCAAAAAATTATTGATTAAACAAATTATTACTAAATTTTGGAAAGGTATGTAAAATAAATTTCAATGCCACCCAAAAATAATTATAAAATTGACCAAACAAACCGATAATGAAAATCGGAAGAAGAAGGGTTTAATTTGATTTTGATTTCTCTTCAAGTTATGAATTTGTAAAGTAATCAGTTTACTTATTATTAAAAAAATTACTTTTACCGATCAACATTTAATTAAATATAATTTGACTTGAAATATATTAATTATAATTAAAATTAAAATTGTTTGTGCTAAATATCGCTCGCGCGTCGAACGTCAATCATAATAGGGGGCCAATTAATAGAGATGCCATTGAGTATGTTATGTACTATTTGCAGTGCCGTATTTTTCAATAAGCATCAATACACGTACATTGTTAACCGGTGTTTATCTCTTTGTAAAAAAGGTAATAAAACTGTTATGAAATTTAAAATTCTGTTCCCCGGGATGTCCAGAACAGAGCGATAGATGCCAAATATTTATGCCCCTTTAAAAGGCTTCAAGAAGTGATCAAATCAAAGGATCAAATAAACTTCAAAATGTATTTTTATACGACAGTTTGTTTTTAATTTGAGGAACAATTCACAGTTTTATCAGGGACTGAGAATGGATAAACCAAGTGGCTTCGGTGGAAAATATGGAAACCACTAAAAATAATAAAATAAAAATATAATAATTAGGTACTAAAAAAATCAATAAAAATTCTATTTTTGATATTTTGTAAAGAAATAATATTTATTTATTTTTCTCGAACTTTTTTAATTTTGTAGTTTTGTTGTATTCTTCAGTTTTATTTGAATCATTGTTATAAGAACATCATTTGATGAATTTTATTGAATCAAAGTAAAAAATGTTCACAAATATTTAAATTTTCAAATTGCATTAGCAGTTTTCGATTTGGCCACCCTTAGCCGCGGATATGGCCTTCAAACGGCCGACAAAGCTATTGCATGCAGCACGAAAGTGGCTCTGCGGTATTTTGGCTCACTCCTGGCGAAGCGCTTGCTTGAGATGATCGACACTTTGGTATTTTTTTGTCCCAACCTTGCTCTTCAAAATACCTCAAACCGAGAAATCTAGCGGATTTGCATCCGGTGAATTTGGTGGCCAATGGGCAGTCGAAATGAACCACGGAACGTTGGTTCTCAGCCAATCTTGATAAAATGTCAAGAAAATTGCCTGTTGAAATGTCCAGGCTCTGCGGACGAAATGTTTTTGTGCCCAAGGCTTCAATGCTCCCTCCAACACATGATCCCGATACATTTGAGCATTTATCTTGATGCCACGGTCCAAAAAAACGGGCGGTGAACGGCTCTCGACCGTTATGGCGGCCCAAACCATCACCATCGGTGGCGTTTGGTTTCGAGTGGCAATCCGTTGGTTGAAATTTTCAGTAGAACGGCCGGCAAAGTAAATTCGGTCGTTTTGCTTGTTCACATATTGCTCAATAACGAACGGTGACTCATCGGAGAAAACCAAATTCGGCAAATCGCCACTTTCGTGCAAGCGTAACAACTCCTTTGCTCTTTCCACTCTAATTTTTTTTTGAGCATCGGTGAGACCATGCGTTTTATGGAATTTCAAATCCTTTAACGAAATGTTCGCCTCACGAGCTATTTGGCCTTCACCTTCCTAATGATATCCGGCTATGTTGCAGTGCGTTTCAGTCCACCACCATGGCGTTTTGCAATGATGCAAGTATCGTTTTAACGATTTATGGTGCGATACACAAACATTTTATTCACATGCAGATGTTTTAACTGGTTAACTATCTGCGGCTGTGGTTTTCCAGCCAAATATAGAGCAATCACACTATTACGCTTGAATTCCAGTGCGGATAACTTTTTTTCTGAATGTTTCCCACTAAAATGCTTTTGTACGCTTGTAAACAATGGAATGAACTGTCATTAGTATAAATTTGAGCACTCTGTCGCCACTGGTTTGACAGTAATGACAGTCTGAAGTTGGTAACACTTCGTATCAGTCACCCGGTATATATACGAGTACATATTATAGTTTTATTATTTTCGTTTGTTTCCATAGTTTTAAATAAAATGTGTTTTAATAAAAACAATTTTGAGTGAATTAGGTGACCGCTATTAACATCGCTGGACAAAACAGGTAATTTATTTTCAAAATAGCGTTTATACCGTTTTCTTGAGTTTTTGCGATGATCTATTTGGTAGCACGACAATTCATCGAAAACGACAATCCACCGAAAATCAATCAATTGAAAAGCAAATCACGAATATAGCACGTAACTGAAAACGATAGATTACCGAAGAAACAATTCACCGAAGAAACAATACACCGAGAACGACAATTCACCATTTTAATCATTAAATTAATTTCCAAACTTATGTTTGAAAATAAATGCCCTCCCGAAGCTGGGCCGGAACCAGACAATGGCTCGATCAATCGAGAGAGGTTCTACTTTGCCCAAGTATTCCTGGAGTTCCAGAGAACTGTTTGACTATGCAGAAAAACTTATTTCAGTAACAATATTATGACAAAGTTGAGAACACGTTTTTGAGAATTTTGTCACCAGAGCTTTTTATCTGGTAGTACTCTTGACTTAGAATGACTTAAAATAAATATTTTAAAAGTGCAGTCCAATGAGATGCTCGGTAAGGTTATACAATCTGTGTTATTGGGCTGAGTAATAATAGACCGAGTGGGGGTACCCATAATAAAATATTTGATCTGGTAGGTCTGTTTTCACTTCCTGTTGAACTCCACATCTATGAATTAAAACTTATTTCAGGTTTTAAGAACTTATTCCTAAAATCAGTTTAGAATCCCATGTCTATTATAGATGCTCAAGATGATTCTGATTGGTTAAGGAGTAACCTAGTTACGTTCCAGTTCGCCGTATGTTAGAATTTTACTAAAAATCATCTAAGAATTCCATTTTCATTCTACAAAACCAACTTCATCATGATCGACTATGAAATAGTCTAGTCCGTTCTAGTTGGCCGCATTCCAGCACTACTTGCTAATAGCATTTTAGAATCACATACGTATTTATTTTTATACCATATTTCATTTATAGCTAAGCTACATTTGGAACTCATACTCCATACTCAAATACAATTTTCATTCGCTCAACAGAAATATGAGCGTTTATGTATCTATTCAAATGACATATTATCGGTGAAGTGCCGTTTTCAGTGAATTGTCGTTTTCGGTGAATTATCTTACAACAATTAGCCGAAAGTGATATTCCACCGAAAACGACAATTCACCGGAAACTACAACTAGTTTTTCAGTGAAATGTGTTTTTGGAGAATTGTCGTTTTCGGGAATTATCGTTTTCGATGAATTGTTTTTTCGGTGAATAGAGAAATTCGGTGAATAGTGGAATTCGGTGAATTATTTTTCGGCGAAACTGTAGTGAAACCGCTCTATTTATATACGACGGGTCAAAACAGGATCACACGTGGCAGAATAAAATTCATAGCAGGATTTTATGTATGTGTTTATGTAAATATTAATAATAATTAATTTTAATAAGGAAATTTGCTTAGTGCATTTTGAAAGTCGTGTGAAATTGGTTTGGCTTGGGCTTCACACATACACCGTAACTTTGGCAAGCAATTGGGATTTTCATGTACTTTTGATGTTTCTTATCAGGGAAAGAGTGTGGCAGGCGCACGAAAATTTACACGGAATGCCATGTTAATTGCATATTGAGAGATACAAAGCATTCTTATTTCGTATAACATAAAATTCTTATCCGACTTTGGCACCATTCTGGCTTTATCAGGGAATAGGGAAGTGGGAGAAATAATTACATAGCATTTTTGTGTGAAGTGTATTTTTATAGCCTATAATAGTGCCAGAATAGTGCTCCTGGTGTAGAAAATCATATTTAAGTGTAAATAAAAAATTTTACTCGAAACAGTGAAACATAAAATTAAATAATTTAAGCCAACCAAATACAATTAACATTTTTCTGCTTCTATCTAGTTAGCTGCGTGTAAAATAGGAAATATCAAATTTGTTTTAAGCGTAGACATTGTACATTGAAATTATCGATCGGGTTAGCTTATTTTGAACAGATCTCGAAATTAAAAAATTGTTGCTGACTCGTAAGCAGCACTTAAAGGAATCGATCGTTGATTTCCAAGACGAAATTTGGACGCATATAATGGATCATCTAAGAGTCAGTCGCGGACAACATTTAAAAGAAATTATTTTCAAACATTAAATGTCATAAACCGAACTTACGTCACAAATACAAGTTTTGATTATTAAATTGATTTTAATGCGTTTTATTTCAAAAAACCTTCCGGAAGCTCTTATTGGATCACCCTTTATTAGTTGTGAAATTTTTTGAGTTAAAACACAAACCACGTTGCTTCAGTTAGTGCAAATTTGGATGACCACATACTAACAGCAAAACTATGCTGCCCCCGGCATGTCAATATACCTTAACGGCAGTAGTGTACATCTTCCAGCAGCTCTGGGTCCTGGCTAGAATTCAACGGATTAATCATCCGTTAGTCCGAAGGTAATTTGATTATGTAACCTCGAGAATAAAGCGGCCTAAATAGGATGTAGAGCGGGCAGAATAAAATTAAAAAATTGCATATTCAATGTGTTGCTGAAAATTACAATGGTAATTTACGGTTTTTAATTATACTTATGTTTTACCATTAACATATTTAAATATTACGAATTTGAAAATCTGGTGATCGTTGTTCTAACGACCCAGAAATTATTACGAATATTAATAACGTAAATTATTTTAAATGTTTGGGAGGTTGCAGTCAGACATTCTGGTATCCATTATTCCATTGACTTCGTTTCTAACAGAGTTATTGGGGAAATGAAAAATTTGATTTGCGATGTTTTGTTCGGTCCAGCGGGCAGTTGTTGTACAAAGACACGCTGGCCATTTGGCACAAACCGCTCACATCACTCTCTAAAGATCACTTTCATCTGTGCAAGTCTGATATTATTTCCCAGGCTGGTTGAGAGTCCCGTATATGATATACTGTGCTTTCACTGCAGAATTTGTTCTTTGTTATTCGTAACGGGTTTCCAAGAGGTTGATCCATCACCACAAACTTACTTGAATTCATATCATCATCTTAACACCATGAAGGCGGGGAAGGAGGTAAATTTCGTCATAACAGATTTCAGTAATGCCTACGATAGGGTTTCCTACAACATTATTATGCTCAAACTTAAAGCTATTGGATTTCCAGTATAGTTCGTACTCTGTCGACCTAAACCACTATGCAATTTGGTACCCAAACAAATATCTCGGACTGAACGTTAGTAAATATGAATCCATTACGTATATCATCGGACGCACCTAACCTCTCAACCTAGAGATTATTTCATCAACATGGATGTTATTACAAGAACATCATCTGTTCGGGACCTAGTTGTTATATGTGATATGTGAGGGCACTGAACTTTTGGGAGCATATTGGCAATATAATTAAAAGAATAAACTCTAAGCAATTTCTTATTCCATTTGTTTAAAAAACGCTCTACATTACCTTAGTTAGGCCTGAGTATGCCAGTCAAGTATGGTTTCCATACCACAATATCCACATAAAACGCAGCATTGAATTCCGAGTCTTACTCGAAAGAAGTACACCTCACATAACTCTGTATGGCCAGAACGAGCCCATTACTAGAATGTTGCGTGAAGTACGAGTGCACTGCAAATTTTTCGATTGCAACATTGATAAGTTTATACTAAAGAGGCTCCTTTTTCAAAATTTGACTAATAAAATTTCCATTTTTGTATTTTTTGGTTAATCCTATTTTTATAACTTTCAATTATTTTTATTTTTATTTTATTTCTATCTTTTTCTTTTTCTTTTGTACTTATTTCCTAATTGAAATTTGTTTGCGTTAAACTTGCTTTTTATTAAATTTAATTTACCGGAAAAGTGGTACAGTGCGTAGAGTTTAAACACTTGGACCGGGAGGTACTGGATTCGAATCCCACCAGAGGTAGGATGCAAAAGCAACTTTTCCTATATTTTAGAATCGGCGATAGAAATAAACACAACTATACCATAACGGAGCTTACAACGTGCAGGTGGTATACTGTAATTGTGTTAGTAGGTGAATGGGTGGTTTGTGTGTGTGGGAATTAACACTCTTTGATCTGAAAAGGACATTATATTTATTGGATAATTAATACTTTCTCTTTATTAAGAAAAAAACAGACCAACGGTTGATATTACTTTTTAGCGGCGGGGTATCATTCTCCCAACCTTAACAAAAATATAATCATCCATATCAGTATTTTTATCATTATTTTAAATGCATTTGGTCTTTCGGACAATCTGAAATTATATCTACATTTTCTTATTATTATTTAGTTTTATAACTTTAGTTCAGCAGTATGATGCCTCTAATTCTCCTGAATTATATTCAAAACAGTAATAATAATATTGGTGGTGTAACGCATGCGGTAAGACAAAAGGAATTGTTATTATTATTATTTCAGGTCCGCCAACTGTTGGCACATGATGAGTAATGAAATGGTCGACTTGATTTCAAAATTTCATACAACTCAAAAATTTTATAACGATGGCCGTGATTTTACTCACCATGTTGACAACTGTTGGGTCAGGCTGACCTAAAGGCGCCCATTGTGTGAATATTTATCAACGTGTTGACAATCCTAAGCACTAGCTTATAGCAATAATTTTCATATTGTTTAATTTAAATGTTTAAAAGAAACATTAATATTAATTCCGTAGATAGGGGAGGATTTATGGAGGTGGGCCAAACTAATTATTGAACAAGTTAAATTTATAATCAGGTGAACAATTTGGCAATCAAAAGTAATTTACGAAGGCAGATATAATTAAACTCAAGAATTTAAGTGGAAATTTGAATATTTCGTGCATGGGTTTGTGTTGGTGGACAAAACTAATTATGTGGTGAAAAAAATTCAATATCATTCATTATCAGAGTGATAATTGTAAAACATAGCTCATTTAATTAAATTTGCAATTAATAGCGATTTACGAGAATTCTTATTATTTAACTCGAAAGTAATTAAGTAAGGGAAGCCTAAAGGAAATCCCTAATTTTGTATTAGTTTCTATTTATAAATTCGTCTCTAACAGAATACCAAATAAAGATTGAAAGGCAGTAAGAATTGAGTTTATCTTGAATTAGCTGCGAAATGTCTTCATTCGTGCAGAATGAAGTTCGTGCATTATCATTCGACATTTGAATTTAAGATCAAACTAAAACAAAAAAATGATATATAAATCTTATTTGAAGTAACTAAATAATAAACTAACCTAAATAATATTAAAACAAACTCTAACTCTATTCCGCCCAGATCTTTTCATCCATTCGAATTTGTCACTAAAGGTACACGATATCTGCATCATCTTGCTTAAAATCTCACATTCGAAATCTATAAGACAAACAAATTAATGTAGATTAATTGAAATGTTTATGTTGTTTCCTATAGAAACCCAAAAAGCAAACTTGTTTCCAAATATAAATAAATCATCCCAAAATGCATAAACAACCATTTCTGTTTGATGTCGCGACATCGGTTTGCGTAAAATTTGTGCCGCCTCCACAACAAAAAAAATTGTTTTTGTACTCGTGCTTGACATTTACCACAGAAAATAACAAACAGATGATGTTGACGATTACAAGTTGTTGATTTTTGGTGAATACTCCGTGGTTTGCTCGTGATGACATTTTTACAAACACGAACTATCAATGAATGGACCACCAGAAATGAACTAGCTAGGTGTGGGATAAAGATCTCTTTAAAATATATTTATAAAGGCAAAGGAGGAAATAGTCGCGATCTATACTCTTTATTGACATCGTTTAAAACATTGACCATTTACTTCTCGAAGGTTCAAAAGTGAGTCATCCTTGGATTTAAAAAACGGTTATCAGCAATAATTTTATTGCTTAGCACTTAAGCGTGAGCGGATATTTAGGCTGTTCATGATTATTCAATGAAAAATTACAGATTATATAAATAGAATGCTGACTGAATCTTTAATAGAGCCCATTACTTATAATCCGGATATTGATTATAAACAATTAGCATTAAACGGAATTTATTCAATTCGGTAAAGATCTGCGTCATTTTCCAAACCACATTTATTCACATTGTTATTACTCATGTAAATTATGTTCAACAAATATAATTAGAGCATCGCACAGTCACTTATTTTACAAATTAACATAATGTTTTTCTTATGTTTCAGTCAATGATTACAATAAAATCGTAATTTTATCTCTTCTCGCGCGCATTATGCACATCATATCGAATGGACAGCGTCATATATATTTCGATATAGGCATTTCATTGTTTAATATTTATATTTTCAAGGTAGTTGGTCGTGGTCATCACCGCCGCCCGGTGCGAAACTTGATATTCTAATCATAAAACTCATCCTTGATAATATTGGAGGGTTGATCAGTTTCCAAAATGCATGTATGTAGGGTAGGTACAAGGCATATAAATTAGATCCGTTATTAATAATTTTGGGAGATGTAATTCCAATTCTTGTTATATGTTAATTTAATTATGACAATTAAATTTTATGTATTTATTTTTTATAAATTAAACCACAATATTTGTTTGTAACAAGTTATTTTGTATCCACTTAAAAATTTCACTATAATTATGTTTAATAAATTATTTCACCAACCTTTTAATCAACTATAATTTAAAATGATATGTAGGTATTTTATGCACTTTTTATAAATAAAAATAAAATAAATTAAAACTAAAATATTCACTGATCAATTTATAAAATTAAAATAATTAATTAAATTATGAATTTCATATTGCTTAATTATTTTATTATAATTAATATTTTTTGATTGAACTTTAATTATTATTTAATATAACACACAAATTAAATAATATTAGTTATTGTTTCAACTCGAATTATAAAGAAGAAAACTATTTATTATTTAAAAAATAAATAATTAAAATTTCAACCGAACGGAACAAATGAATTTTATAAACTAAAAGTTGAAATAAAATAAAAAATATTTTATAATTTAAGAAAATGAAAAATAATAGTTAACGATATAGCTTTGCATGTTGAAAACAAACGAAAACTTAAAAAAATAGCTATAAAATAATAAAAGAAGGAAGTTTTATTTTTACACTACAACAACAATGTATCGACAATAACACTACTACTAAAAAAATTATTCAGAAAACGAACATTAAATTAGTAGAGTAACTAAGTAACCTAAACATAAAGTTTTTTCTTTTGTTTTGCGAATTTTTTATAACACATATACAAACAAGCAGAGAGTGTTTTGTTTAGCCGATTCATTTATCGAAAGACAGACTTTTTTTCGAATGATAAGTTGGTACAAAAAGACCTTCAAATCGTTTTTAGGTAGCTAAACACGCGCGAAATTTTTTTATGAGTTTGATGTAATCATAACAAATTTTTATCATCGTATTATAGTTTGCATTTTCTGCTTCATTCTTCAACAACATAGTTCAACGGGTTTACTTTTCAACTCTATTTATCATATTAATAACAACGTATGGTTATTAATCAGACCAAGTGAATAATTGGAAATTATGTAGCACCTCGCTGCAAAACTGGTGGTCGCACTGTGTCGCCTACACTTTATTACTAGTTGCTATAGTATATATTCAAAATATGGTTACGGCAACTCCTTAAGAGTCCAACTGTAGCGCATTCACCAAAGAGTACGACAACAACAACTTGTGAGAAGTTTACGTGTTAATTTACTATGGATAAGTCGATCAATTTCCTGTAAAGTATATTATATACCTACATAGTATATTATTTTACGGCTACATTTAAACAACTGTTTGGCACGAGTAATTAATTAAGTATTAATTAAATAACTATGATTAAGAAAATATACAGAATTAAGTAAAATAAATTTAACTTTAAATAAGATAAAAGTTCATAATATAACATCACATCCATACTTAATTTGAAATTTTCAAATATATTTCAGCCCAAAATGGGGTTAGATAAGTTAAATGTGGCGTTTAAAGGACACTGTGCAATCTAATATCGTACATTGTAGTATACATATCGGTACGTAGGGACCAACCATTTTCTTGTGTCAGTTATGCCACATAATATACGTCCACACGGGATGTCAAAAAAGAGGTTTCATCTTCGTTTCTTTTCCCCTTTACTTATAAAACCGGCGTAATAAAACCGGTTTTATAGGTAAAGGGAAGTAAGAAACGAAGACGAAGCCGCTTCTTTGACGTCCCGTCCCGTGTGGACGCATAGAATAACTACAGAAACGTCATAACGCTGTTTTTGTATGGAAAAATCATATTTTAACCTTGTGCTCATTTACGGCGTGAAAAAATTTGTTATTTTTTAATATTTTTATTTCAAAAACAATGACGGACTCATAAAGAAATTTTAACAATACATTTCATCAAAAAAAGTCAGTTAAGATAAAATTACCACAGTAATTATAAATATTATTATTTATTAACTTTTAAAGTTACGTTTTTTATAAAAAAAATTAAGGTAGGAAAACAATTTCTTGGTCTACACAATGTCTGTTCTGGGGGTCAATTTTGTTCGAAATCCGAGACTTGGCAAAACAATAACCGCATATATACAGTAGTGGCATGTGTTTTTGTGTTAGTGCAAATGTGGCCATTTAAATTTTTTGGATATAACATTTCTAGATAACATTTCCATTTATAATTTAAAATTTGTAAATGTAAATATGCTTTAAATAAAATTAAATTTAATTAATTATTCAATTTTAGTTTTAAAATAATTTCAAATTCTATGTTTCTGCAAAAAAAACATTTATTCGACATCGCATAAAAAGAATCGTTATATGTGTAGTTAAAAATTTTTTTTTTTGTAACACATTGACTCATATTTTCTAAATGTGTAATGCTACTCAGGAACACACATTTGATAACTTTTTTAATTGCAATGATATTTCGTCGCGGAAAGGAATGTATTGTTGAGAATTGAAAAATGTCGGGTTATTCCTTAAAAAATGAAAAAGTTGGTAGCGCAAACGTGTTAGAAGCGAAAAAGTTGTGTGTCGTGTTAGCACCATAAAAACTGAACCGATTTGTACCGATTCATAATTTTTGATGCTTACATTCGCAGAAAACAAACAAATATAACCATAGAAAGATTTAACACACTAATATAAAATTGTATACTATACTCTCTATACGTATACGAAAACGTCATGTCTCGTGTCTCGGATTTTGAATAAAATCAACACCTTGATTATATTTGGATTCTGTGGCTCTCATTTGTTTTAAGTTTAGTTCCTTTTGAGTACACTTTAACCCAAATTTGAGGTATCTTTTTAAATATTCCGCCATTTATACTCTAGAGTATCATATGTTATTTGACAGATGACAAATACAAACATTCCGGTTAATTAAAATGGAGAGATATACGATTGAACAACGTGTTTTCACTACTAAAACTTATTTTACATATGGTGACAGCTATTCAGAAGTTGGAAGAAAATTACGTTCAAAATACGGTAGAGAAAATGCTGCGACAAACCGTGCTTTTAAACTTATCATCGAAAAATTTGAAGAAACTGGCTCAGTTCAAGATCAGAGAAGCAGAATTTATCATCGTATTGGTCGTTTAGGGCATCAATTCGTCGTCGTTCACAGCAATTAAACCTCAAACTAACAACTTTGTTCAATATTTTACACAAAGATCTTCATGTAAAGGCTGGGCATACAGTTAACACAAGAAATAAAGCCAAATGACCACACATTACGCCGGAAATTCGTAAATTCGGCCATAGAAAAACAAGAAGAAAATGAGCATTTTTTCAAGCAAATTATCTTCACTGATAAGGCTCATTTTGAAATTAGTGGCTGAAGAAAATCATAGAGAATTGTTTGAAAAAACAATGAAACCAAAAGAAGTGACTGTATGGTGTGAATTTTGGTGTTCTGGCGTAATTGGTTCATATTTTTTCGAAAATCAAAATAGCAATGCAAATACTGTGAATGGAGCTCGATATCGAGAGATGATTAGAAACTTTTTGTGGAGTCAATTGGAAGATATTGATGTGCAGAATATGTGAGTTGGCCAACAAGGTCATGCCATTTAACGTCATTGGACTTCTTCTTATGGGGTTTCTTGAAGAGCAATAATTCTCAAACTGTTAAACACCTCAAAGACAACATCATCGAGCAAATATCATTATGCGAAAAAGTTATTCATAATTTTCGTAAAAGATTGGCAGCCTGCCGAGCTAGCAGCGAAGATCCTTTGAACGACATTCTTTTCCATTATTACCCGGAACCAAAATACTTTAATTTCCAATAAAAATAAAGATTTCACACAATTTATGTCTTTTATTTAAAATTTAAAAATATACCTCAAATTTGAACAACTTTTATTTAATTTATAATAATAAAGAGAAAGAGGTATGTTCGTTTGCGATTGCGCAACAATAAATACTGTTATAAGATAAATAGATACTATGATATCTTTTATCAGGTTATGTGCCCAGGTCACTAAATATATTAAATAAGGTAAGGAAAGAATAGGGAAATTCGATTTCGATTTAGTCAGTTCGACACAAATAATCAACAAATAGAAATATCGTATTAAGGCGTCCGTCATGCTAGCCAGAACCATATCAACCGGAACCAAACCAACTATGACACAAGTAGCACGATGCATTGTGCATCATTGTTCACTATAAGAATTCTCAGCTAGAACCATAACAGTTGGAACCATGCCAGCTAGAACGAAATCAATTAAGGCACAAGCAGCACGATGCATTGGCACTATATGATTTTTAAGCCGGAATCATATAAAGCCAGCTGGAGCCATTCCCTACAGAACCAAACCAACTATGGTACAAGAAGCACAATGTATTGTGTATATCATATGATTTTTCAGCCGGAACTATATAATGTCAGCCAGAACCATATAAATTTAGCACAATGAATTGTGTGCTATCTGATTTTTCAGCCGGAACCAATATTAAACCAACCGGAACCATTTTCTGAACCCAGTCAGAACCAGAGTTTTATCAACCGGAACCATCACAAATTTGCACAAATCACGTAAATGGATGTTAAACATATAAGCTTTCAGCCGAGACTATAACAAGGTTAACCGGCACCACTACACTATCAACTGGAATCATATACAGCCAGCGGGAACCATCCCCTATAAAATCAAACCAACTATGGCACAAAAAGGACAATGTATTGTGCATCATTGTGCACTATATGATTTTTCAGCTGGAACTATATAATACCATCCGGAACTATATAAAAACAGCCGGAACCATACTCTATACTCTATAAAACCAAACTAAATATAGCACAAAAAGCACCATTTATTGTGAATCATCAGCTAGAACCATTAGGAGTTTATATAATAAGCACAAATCAAAACACATAATCTTTCGGAACCATAACAAGGTCAGGCGGAATCACTACAGAATCAGCCGGAACTATATAAAGCCAGCTGGAACAAACCAGCTATGGCACACGAAGTACAATCTATTGTGCACTATATGATTTGTTAGCCAGAACCATATAATGCAGCCGGAACCATATATTGCAGCCGAAACCATATAATGCTGTAATTATATAGCAAAAATATATTCGAATTATTTTCAGTAATAATATAAGAACGAATCCTATACTAATTTTATTTGTATGAAAAAGAATAAAGTTGGCAGTATGTACCAAGTACTGATCCAAGGTTACGGATTTGGACGCTATCAATCCGCTACGCATTTACATTAGGCAAAACGGAGGGCAACCCGAGGTTGTGTGCCCAAGTTGCCTTCGACATCCTCGAGTCACCCGCGTGTGTTGTGTGAGAGATGATCAGGCCACTATCAAAGTATGGGAATCGCTCGATGTGCCCTATCCTTTTAACGAAGCTCATGACTTGTCACGTCCACGTTCATCGGAATCGATTTTGTAAAAACTTTGAGGGGATGATCGAGGACTTACATTTTTCCCTTAATGTGATACCCACGTGGTCTTCACACAAAGCACACCAAGAGCTCCGACTGCTCCGAGTTTTTTGTGAATCGATTCGCGCTACTGAGAGGGGTTGTGCATAACTTAGTGGCTGATGGTTTGAATCGTCAATATATTTTGTTTTTTGCTGCTAATCAATAAGTCGCCGACGACTATAGAATATTCTATTTTGGAGTCTCATTAAATTTTTGTATACTCACCGTAAACTCAGGGAAAATCTCTTTACTTCCTTGGTGGCTTGATTGCATAAGATTTGTTCATTAAGTTCTTCTTCAAAGTTATAAGGAATTGAAATAAGACGCCATACGCATTTACTTTTACTACGTTGCAACGGGGTTGTCGAATTCAAATGATGTTCCTGAGAACTGCTGAAATTGCCCCGGATCCTTCAAAGGATCTGTAATCGAAGAATCTGTATCAGACTTCTTTGATATAACATCTGGTGTTCGACAGGAAGATGCACTCACGAGACTTAGCGATATCAAAGACGGATTCATACCGCTCGATCGCTATGCAAGAAGACTTGGTTTGGAAGTGAACAGCAGCAAAAACAAATTCTTATCAATACCCAGCAGCATCTCCATGACATCGAGTCAGCGATATTATCGAGTTCATGAAATCCAATCGAGTTATATGGTTGGGCCACGTTGCTAGGTCCCTACAACAACGCATGATAAATAAAATATTCCAAAATCATCCGGTGTACGTCATCGAGGTAGACCCCGAATGTGATGACGTCGAGTAAGACCTACGTATAATAGGATGTTAACTCAGGATGGCGAGAGCGATGGATCGAGACCGATATTTACTGTAGACTAGGTTGCGCATAATTTTAATTTGTACTTTGTTATGCCTTCTCTTTTTGGGGTTTATATTCAGGAATTTAATTTGGTTTAAGTTGTCAAAAGTAACGCTGATAATGTGTTTAGAGATGTTTTAAAACAGGTCCTGTATGCACCATCTGCATTCTGTACGAATGTGCAGATGTAGTGAAGTTGCGTTAAGTTCAATGGAGTATTTACGGTTGTTAAATTCATGTAAGTGGTACTTTATTCGTATATTGCTAATTGTGGGAATTGTATGCAATATTGTTTGTAGTTTCGTTAAGTTTATCATTTTACAACATTACATGATGAGTACATAATTACCGATGCATCAGAGTTCATGCTTGTCATTGCATATTAAAATAATTAATTTTAATTATTAGTTGTGTATGTGAATTAATAAATAATTAGTTGTGTATGTGATTTAATATAAACATAAATTTTATAATTATGAGTATTTTAAACAAATAATTTATAATCAACCATCGAAAAATGTGGGACAATGACACAGATGACCCGTAAATATCCAGAATAAATAAAGTATGCACTTAACTACACTACAACATTAAATAAATTCTTTGTGAAAGTGGTACAAATCATAACAACCTGGTATTGGCGATTTCCAACAAAGTAGCTGACACCTCGTGAACAAAACACGAGAGGGATTAAAATTGTCAAAACAATGGATTTGACAATTCTCGTCCCCTTTGTAGCAGGGATGATATTGTCGATACTATAGTACTTTTCTCGATACTTTGGCTGTATGAAAAGTACTTCCATACTTTCGAACAATTTTTAGTACTTTAGAGAAAATTCAAGAAATATCACTTGTAAATCGATTATGATACAACTTTTGTAGAAGAAGCGAGTAACAACAATGCAATCCTTTGGGTTTCATAACCGAGGTGTGCAACAGCTTTAATTCAAGGACTAAGACATTTAATCCGTTTTATGATTAAAGTTACTTACGAAGCTTATGCCCGATTCTGAAATTGTACAAATTCTATAGCTGCAACTTTATAAAAATTGCTTACAGAGAAAAAGGTCCAGTGTTTAGATCCAGACTATTTAAATACGAACAACAAATACAAACAAATACGAACTACATATTAGTACAGTTGGCATTATTCGTTTGTATACCTTAAGAAAAATATTTTTTCTGTGTATATCGCAGACAAATTATTTTAAAAATTGGATTATTTCTTCTCTTAAACTGTACCTGATGATAAGGGCTTCATAAAAAACAACGTTACACATTGATAATACTTTATATAACCAATGTACATTTACAGTAAATGCTCAAACTGTCTGCCACCGACTCTAAAAGTCCTGCATAACACAGTTGAGCAATTTTCGAAGCGGCTATCTGGACACGGCTACGTAACTCTTCTAAACTCCTGATCAGTTTAGAGTAGACCTCTTCTTTTAGGCAGCCCCAGTAAAAAAAAATCCAGCGGATTTAGGTTCGGGGAACGTGGAGGCCACAAAATGGGCCCCAGTAGGCCAATCCATTTATCTTGATATGTGGAATTCAAATACGCCCAATGGGATTCTCTCACCTCCTCGGACACCTCTTCCAATAAATTTCGCAGATCATTTTGAAGAAAGTCCAATTAGCTTTGGCCAGATAAGTTCCCGGGCAGTTCAAATGGGTCATCATTATCTTTCCGTTCAATATGCCGGTCCAATAATTAATTTTGAATTTTTACTGGTATCTGTTTTCTCGCTTTAGATGAGGAATCGAAAGTTGCTAGCTGTGAGGATTGTGCATGTTAAAGCATCCATCTCTATTCAGTGTTGATTCATCGCTCCATAGAATATTATTAAAGAATTGCGGATCTTGTTCTATTTTCTCAAGCATCTGTCGGCAAAAACACAATCTTGCGTATTAGTCTCTTGGTTCCAGAGATTGCACGCGTTTCAATACACGGTGCACGTTCGATTTTGCGATTCCAGTGCGTCGTGCTATTGCTCTTGCAGAGGTAGACGGATCTAGTTCAATTTCCACAAGCACCGTTTCTTCAATTAGCGACTCTTCCAATGCTAGTACCACCAACACCGCTGCCAGGTAATCTTCCTTCCGAGTAACAACCGTGGACTCTGATAAATACGCGATAATCCGGCTGATGCGCGTCTGGGTATTTTTCCCTATAAAGGGCTGTATCTGCATTTGCGTTACTTCTGCATTCACTATTTATGGTGCATAATGCATGTTTGCGTATTCTTGTGCCGTATACTGATTACGTGTCATTATGATACACAAAAACCCGCCCAGATACAAGCCAGAAAAATGGAATAACCACATGCGATGTCGAACAAGTCGAGTGACGCATTAAATTAATGTTTAATAATGTTAATGTTTAATTATTTACCGTTTAATACATTTTATGAACAAAAGATGGGTACCGCAGAGCACGCTTAGGTATAGCAAATATCAAGTTTATAAATCCCTTATTATCAGGTACAGTTTAAGACAAGAAATAATCCAATTTTGCAAAAAAAATTGCAATTGAAACTTGCTCGCGAGCAGTGGAAATATTCTCATGATGTATTTTTCTCAACCGATAGTGCACATTTATAAAATCGGGTCAACATTTTGGCGAAATTTCATGAGAATTTGACACACACAGAAAATAATAGCACACATATTAAAAGTGTATATTATACACTGTATACGGATACAAATTCCAACTTGAATTGCTTGAGAAAAATGAACAGAATTCATTCTCACCAAAGATGTTTTGCGTTATTTATTTATTATTTATTGATTTATTATTTATTTATTAAATTATTTATAACGGAAAAACAGCCTAATATAGTGATACACCTAAATATAATGATAGCAGCACTGGACATTTACGGTTTCTGTTTTTTAATTTTTTTATCAAAGCAGAAGTTTAACAAACACGAATAAAAATGACAACTAGACTATGGTCTTGATATATGCAACGTGCTTTTGTTGGAATATTTGTAACGTACTTAAAGATTACTCTGAATCTTTCTCTCATTCGAATACATATAACTATTATAATTCATAATCAGGAATTTATCAAGAAAAGCAGGTGATTGCTAATTTCTGAGAATCAAATTTTTTAATTATCCTTTTTATGTACATAAATTATTTATTGCTAAACGGCGGTATGCTAACGGATGAAAGGCGAGATGGTTGGCAAAGCGAAGACAAGAGCCTTTAGTGAACATTTGCGAAAATAATATAGAATCTCATCGTCTGTGTATTTAACAAAAAACTGTGGAACAGGAAGTCATTCGCCGTACTGTTCATGCTTCTCATTCGAGGTATACCGATCACAAAACATCCGATCGTGCATCAGCATTAGTCCGTCATGCATCAAAGATGGCTTCGCAGCAATGGCGTTCGATGTGTATCGAATTAAAGAAAACCTGGGAGTTGAGTTTAATTGGGGGTAGTGTTACTATTTCTACTCTGCTCTCTATAGGCGGTTATTATTCTTAACGCGCAAAGATGTTGTTGGACCAAGAATTCGCCAAATAGACTGATTGGGAATTGGATTTTAGAATGTGGCATTCCATGTGGAGGGGTAATATGGCAATAACGAAAGCAATTGTAAACGGCGGCGATAGTCATCATAGATAATAATGTAATTAACAGCGGCGTTTATCATCAAGACAGGGGAATTGATGATGTGTAATGTTCGCGAATACAACTACATGCAAGTGATTTACATTTGCAATACACGAATCCGGTAAGTGTGGTATATTCGAGATCTTTGTACATTTATCATAAAAGAAAGGTCGCTGTTGGCCACAACATATCCACTCTCCATTTTTTGAATGATGCGAGCTATGTTTTCATTAGACAGCCTCCAATTTTAGTTTATAAAACTCAAATAAGAGAAACATTGTCGATAAATCTCGGGTCAATCCCATCTATGCAACAATATATTTAAATGTTTTATTTTCGCCTTGGAAATAAATAATTAACTCACATCGCCGGAAAATGAGCTATACGTTTCTATATCCCACAGGCTTAAATAAAGCATTTACATAAATCCATACGAGTGGTATGGGCTAAACTCCACAAGTTCTCTCTTTCTCTCTTTCTTGCTCTAGTTTTCACATTCCATGAAGGGACTTTGCCGCCTGCACTATGGCCATCCATCCTTATCGATCTCACCCTTCAATTTCGACTTCTTATTATACGTATAGGTCTGGTTCGACGTCGTCATATTATTGGTTATTTTTGAAACACTTTATTAAACATATATTGTTATGACGACCTTGCAACGTGGCTGAGCCACCAAGCTCGATTGGATTTCATGAATTCGATGATATAGCTACCTCCGAGAAGGTGCTTCATCACGTGATTCATACGAATTCGATATTCTTTGTTCGCAACTTTAATTGGGCGAAAGATGGAACGGACGACCTTCCTGTCAAAGGAAGATAACAATCTAATATCGTTAGAGGTATAACGGTCCAGTTCTCGCTTCCGAAAGCCAGGACAGGTCTTATGAGTGCTTTATAAAGTGCGAGCTTGCACGACTGCGATAGATGTTTAGATCGTAATAACGATATCATATTATTCGACGATGTTATTACTGACCCGAGATACTTAAAGTTTTCAACGCTATCAAAATTATGGTCGACAATTCCAAGATTTGCCATGGATATGCTCCTGGATGTTACTAACAATTTGGATTTGCTATTGTTCAGCACCTCCACACCACATCTTGTTTCATAGTGATTGAGCGATATAAAACTGTCCTTGATGTCGCTAGGTCTTAGGCTAAAAAGGCACGATATCATCTGCATAGAACTTTGGCCTGATTTATTAAATATACAGCGCGAAGTTTCAATGTTGCTTTGCCTTACCACGTACTCAAGCGCCAAATAGAACAGAACAGGCGCGAGTGCATCTTCCTGTCGAACACAAGATGTTCTTTCAATGGTTCTCGCGGTTTTTACTGGCATATGCCTGTCGGAAGTCTTTATATAGGTAGTTAATGCATGGTTAAGTTGTACTCCCAACCTTTTTTCCAAAATCATGCTTATGGTAAAACACTGGTCAGTGGTCGATCGGTTGGGACGAAAATCACTTTCACGTTTAAGATGGTTGCACTTTTTGCGCAGCAGACATATGAGCGTGGTCTTCCAATTTTCCGGCAGCTCTTCTTGATCAATAGAGGATTTGAGATCATATATATATGTAGATATTGATGTATATATTGAGATCATATATATATATATATGTATCTATAGATTTGATGCAAGAGAAGCGTCTCCAACCTTAATCAATTCTGCGGGAAGTCCATCGAGGCCAACCATTCCATTGTTCAATCTACTAATAGTTGCGTCTACTTCCTCCGCTGTGAGCTATTGGACAAAGACGTCTTCATCTGAAGGAGCTATTGCTCTAACGGGAGTCACTTCGTCTAGCAGATTTTGGAAGTAGGTTTGGCACACTGAGAGGACATCAGTCAAGATCGTTTTGAGCTCTTTATTCCCGTCTTTAACGGTTGTACATTTTGAGTGGAAGTATTTAGTGAGATTCTTGGCGTTAGCAAAACAGTCCCTTGAATTTCCTTGTTCCGCTTGGAAGCTGATGTTTTCGATGCATGATTTAGTCACAGCTTTTTTGACACGGAGATATTCTGCAAGAATGCTTCTAGTGTTGCGAGCCAAACATTTTTCATGAAGCTTTTATTTTCGACCACCAGGCGGCACTGATCATCAAACCAATCATTGCGGGATCTCGGAGGTCTACTTCCGATAATACAGGGTGGCGCACGAATCGTGCTACAAAAACAAAACGTAATAACTTTTTTTCTGTGTGACTAATCGGCTTTATTTTTTTTTATTGTATAGATAATTCAATTTTATTTTTATTTAACTAATTAGTTTTGAAAATGATAGACCGTAAATGACCTCCATGCTCATTCACGCATGTGCGACACCTGATCAGAAAATTATTCATTGCGCACTGAAGGGTTGAAGTCGGGATCGCCTCAATTATTGTTGTAATGGACTGCTTCAATTCAGTCAAATTCCTTGGTTTCGTTTTAAACACCTCTTGTTTGACATAACCCCATAAAAAAAAATCTGGTGCAGTGAGGTCAGGTGACCTTGGGGGCCAGCGGAAAGTGGAGTTTCTGGATATTAATTTATTTGGAAATTTTCGTTGGAGCTCCTCCATAACCGGTCTGGCTATATGTGCAGTTGCTCCATCTTGCTGGAACCAAATGCTGTTAAAAGGGATACGTCTTCGCCGCAGTTCTGGGTAAAAAAAATCTTTCAACATGTTTAAATAACGGTCCCCATTTACAGTTACTGTTTCACCGTTTACTTCAAAGAAGTATGGCCCGACAATGCATCTTGATGAAACTGCGCACCACACTGTCACTCGTTCTGGGTGCAGTTCCGTCTCATGGAGTATTTCTGGATTAGTTTCACTCCATATACGACAATTTTGCTTGTTTACATTGCCGTTTAGATCAAAATGGGCCTCATCAGACATAAACAAGCAATTTATGAAGTTGTTGTCTTCTTCGGCCATTTCAATAATTTTCCGGCAAAATTCCAGGCGAATAGGCAAATCCAGAGGTTTTAATTTGCTTGTAATTTGGATTTTGTACGGAAACAAGTTTAAGTCATCATGAATTATCCGTTGTAATGACCGTCTGCTAACTCCAATTTGCGCCGATAACTCTCGAGTCGAAACACTTGGATTTGCCTGAATTGATGATGCTACAGCTGCGATTGTGGCTTCGACCCGAACATAGGGATCTCGATTGTACGGTCTACGTGCGATGCTTCCAGATTCAGCAAACATGCGTACCAACCTCATAATGGTCCATCTACTCGGGGGAGTGCCGCCAAACTCCCGCCTAAATTCCCTCTGGACGGAAATGATGGACTGCAAAGCATGGTAGCGCTGCACTATCCAAATCCTCGTTTCGGTATTCCAAGCATCCATTTTAGTAAATTTAAATAATAATCTGCAAAATAAAAAAAATAAAAAACAGATTAGTCACACAGAAAAATAGTTATTACGTTTTGTTTTTGTAGCACGATTCGTGCGCCACCCTGTATTTTGCACCACGGTAGTTACGGCGGGCCATTGCTCCAGGATGTTAAGAGTTTCTTCGTTTTTACTGTGCCGGTGGTCTTAATAGTCAGTGATAGCTGATTGGTATCTCGGCAGTGAAACTTGAACTTTTAAAGCATCGACATCCCATCGAACGGTCTTTTGTGCTTGTTTATTGAACGTAGATGACAGTTTGCACTTATATTTGTATATGACAAGCACATGATCGCTGTCCATGTCGCTGTCTTTGTAGCATCTAACGATGGATATGCTTTTGGAGTGTCTTTTAGGTATCATGACGAGTTGGATTTCCATCTTCCATCATTCGATCTCCAGGTTACTTTGCGGATTATCTCTTACGTTTAAGTTATACATCATTGCCAGATCGATGACGCGTTGGCCGTTGTTGTTACTACAATAGTTAGCTGCAAGCTGTTAGGATCGATATGCAATATATTTTGTGCACTCTTACCAATTTTTGCATTAAAGTCAACCCACGTTGTTTTTAATGTCGTGGTACGAGATGCTATTGATGACTTCCTCCAACTCGACAATAGATCGATAGATCTTTGATGTCTACTGATTTATCTTCAGTGGATGTATATACATTAACGATCGTGATGTTAAATTTCAAAGTACGGAGTCTGACAGTGCACATCCGCATATTCATAGGGCGGAAGTTGATGATATGTTGCTTCATGCGTCGATGGATGAGGAAGACAACACTAAATTCTACTCCATTCTGATGGCCGTTGTAATGAAGAGTGTAAGAGTAGTGTCATGGATCCCACTCTCAGAACATCTAAGCTCTTTCAGTGCAAGTACGTCTAATGTGTAACTCTTTGCCTGCCTAAGCACGTTCCATGTTTCCATTTTTAAAGAGTTGCCCATGTAAAATTTCCGAGGTTGTATTTGTTATGAATCCGATATGGTAATCCGATGTGATGAATCCGATATGGTAGAGCCTTTGTTTTGGGTTCATAACTTAGATGTTTTTATGAGAGAAGGTTGTTAGTCTGCCGCTCAGCCCGCTTGTTACGTGTGTGGGTCATGTACTGGTAGAGAATCTAAAGGCATCCAGTACTACTCTGAACACATTTATATAGCGAGCCGCCCCTAACCTGGAGAATAGACGCTGATTGGGGATTGGTTTTAGCGGCCCAATAACTCGCCGTGACATGTAGTGTCCATGACTATAAAGAAAATTTCCTTTATTCGTCTCCACTACACCGCCTGATTCATTTAGAGTTACCCACAGGGTAGCGCGCGGAGGTATGTATCTATGACTTCGCATTTCACGAGTTCGGGTTCATTTATTTCGGCGTCACAAAGTAAAAT